>CM067172.1:14850196-14985645 GCA_034093135.1 Erigeron breviscapus | reverse complement strand
TGATACCACAAGAAAGCCACTATTTCATCGTATCCTTTAGCCCATGAAGGAGGATGAATATTGGCGTACACCAGACTGCCAATCTTGATTTTACCAGTATCAAGATCAGCGGAACCACTACTACCTTATCTCCCACCACATAAGGAGACAACTTGTTTGCGCTTATAGGAGCTGGGTATCGACTTTCAGATTCGGAACTAGATGGAGAGTCATTAGAATGGATAGAAACAGATGATGATGCCATTTTGAAAACAAATTTTAGAAGAAATTAAATTTAATAAAACAGTAATCAGATTAGAGAGAAAAATTGATTTTAAGAAAATATGAACAAGTGATTTGGGATTTAGGTTAAATGAAAATTATATACAAAACCCAAAATATCTTATTTGAAAAAGTTGGAGAGAGAAGGTTTTTGATTGGAGGATCAATAAGTAGTGGTGGTACTTTTTCAGTAACCGGTAGGACCACTACACGTGTCACACTCCAATAGGATCAACCAAGTACACTTAATAAAATAATGAAAGTAATAAAACGCACTGAGATATTTAATAACAAAAATAACCACGAAGCTGGGTCAGACTCAGCTCACCCTCTTTCACTTGAAATGCACCAAGTGTGAAAGGGTAGTCTGGGTCTGACACAGCTTACCCTCAAAATTTTAGTATAACTCTAAGGGTCAGATTTGCTATTACTTAGCTCACTACATTTTACAAATTAAGCATACCTAGCTTACTTATGAGATAGTTGAACCTTGATTCATCCAATGGCTTTGTGAACAAGTCAGCAAGCTGATTGTCTGTTGGAATGAAGTGGAGCTCAACATCTTCTTTCATCACATGATCCCTGATGAAATGATATCTTATATCAATGTGCTTGGTCCTTGAATGAAGCACAGGATTGTTTGAAATAGCTATGGCACTGGTACTGTCACAAAAGATAGGAGTTTTTGTTGCAGTGACACCATAGTCTTGAAGCTGATATTGCATCCAAAGGATTTGGGAGCAACAGCTTCCTGCAGCAACATATTCAGCTTCTGCAGTAGAGATAGAAACTGAATGCTGCTTCTTGCTGGACCAGCTTACAAGTCTATTGCCAAGCAATTGACAAGCTCCTGAAGTACTTTTTCTGTCAATCTTACAGCCTGCAAAGTCAGAATCTGAATATCTAATTAGATCAAATCCTGAGTCTTTGGGATACCAAAGACCCAGATTGGGACTACCTTTAAGGTATCTAAAGATTCTCTTCACAGCTTTAAGATGAGATTCCTTAGGACTAGCTTGATATCTTGCACAAAGGCATGTAGCAAACATAATATCTGGTCTACTAGCAGTTAAGTAAAGTAATGATCCTATCATACCCCTATAAGCTGTGATGTCAACAGACTTACCATTTTTATCTTCATCCAGCTTATCACCAGTTCCCATAGGAGTTTTCATAGGTGAGCAATCAGTAAAACCAAATTTGTTTAAGAGATCTTTAACATACTTTCCTTGGTTTATGAAAATTCCATTTTAGTCTGTTTAACATGTAAACCCAGAAAATAGTTTAGTTCTCCCATCATGCTCATTTCATACTTTTTAGACATTAATTCAGAAAACTTTTTGCAAAGTCTTTCACTGCTAGACCCAAATATTATATCATCTACATATATTTGTACAAGCAGAATATCACCATTATACTTTCTCACAAACAAAGTCTTGTCAACATTACCTCTTTTGAAGTTATTAGCCAATAAGAATTTAGACAAAGTATCATACCATGCCCTTGGAGCTTGCTTCAACCCATAAAGAGCCTTGTCAAGCTTGAACACATGGTCAGGAAACTTTGAATTTTCAAAACCAGGAGGCTGTTCAACATAGACTTCTTCTTCCAATTTTCCATTAAGAAATGCACTCTTCACATCCATTTGATAGACCTTGAAACCCTTGTGAGCAGAGAAGGCCAAGAACATTCTGATTGCCTCTAATCTTTCCACTGGTGCAAAAGTCTCATCATAATCAATTCCATCCTCTTGTCTGTAACCAAGAGCTACCAATCTTGCTTTGTTTCTGGTCACAACTCCCCTTTCATCCATTTTGTTTCTGTAGACCCACTTGGTTCCAATCACAGTCTTGTGATGAGGTCTTGGAACAAGTTCCCAAACCTTGTTTCTTTCAAACTGTGTTAGCTCATCTTGCATAGCATTAACCCAAGAGGGATCTTCCAGAGCTTAATCAACCTCAGTTGGTTCCATCTTGCTCACAAAATTGACAAACATGCAGAAGTTGCCTGTTGCCTTTCTTCTTGTTTTCACACCAGAGAGTGGATCACCAATGATTTGGTTGATTGGATGACTCTTTGTCCATCTGGTAACTGGGACAATGGACTGATTCAGATTAGATGGTTCAGCATGATCAGTTTGAGGAAGAGGCTGATCAGCTTGTACAGGTATGGAGGAGTCTGAACCAGTTGGAGAGTCATTTAATGGATTCTGAATAATAACTTCAGTAGGAGTAGGATCAGCTTGTGCATCTTCAAAGATTGGAACTTCTTCTTCTTCAATGAGTTGCTCCCCCTGAGTTTGAGCATTATTAGTTCCAACTGGAGGATTAGTTGGAGGCTCATTCTCAGGTACAGCCAGTTCTTCAAAATTGAAGTCTTCATCTTCAGGAGGAGAGCAGTCTGGCTTAGAACAACCTTCATCAATGCTTACATTTACAGAGTTCTCAATTGTTTTGGTTCTCTTGTTGTACACTCTGTAGGCCTTCATCATTGTTGCATATCCAAGAAGGATACCTTCATCTGATTTCTCATCAAACTTTCCAAGATGGTCTTTCTGATTCAGAATATAGCAAGGACTTCCAAACATTCTTAGGAAACCAATTTCAGGTTTTCTCCCCCTAAGAAGTTCATATGCAGTCCTCTGGTGTCTTTTTACAATGAGGGATCTGTTCTGGGTAAAGCAAGCTGTGTGTACTGCTTCAGCCCAGAAATGAGACTTGACATTGTTTTGAGCCATCATGGATCTGGCAGCTTCAATAAGAGTTCTATTTCTTCTTTCTGCAACACCATTCTGTTGAGGAGTTCTGGCAGCTGAGTAGACTTGTGAAATTCCCTTTTCACTGCAGAATGAATTAAGAGTGATATTTTTGAATTCAGTGCCATTATCACTTCTTAATTGCCTAACAGGCCTTTTGTAGAGAATTTCAGCTTGCTTGATGAAATGAATAATGCTGTCAGCAGCTTCACTCTTGTGTCTTAGAAAGAAAACCCAGGTGTATCTTGAATACTCATCAACAATTACCAAAGAGTACCTCATTCCAGTGAATGATGGAGTACTGATTGGTCCAAATAAGTCCATATGAAGCAGATCCAAACAATTTTCAATGGTTGAGCATGCCTTTCTCACAAGCACCACACAGCTTGTCCTTCTCATAGTTAATCACTGGAAGACCAGACACCAACTCTTTCTTACACAGCTTGTTGATGTCTTTGAAATTCATATGAGACAGCCTTTTATGCCACAACCAATTCAGCTCATCTTGAGACTTTGACATGAAACAGACTTCTCTTGTGACAGTTGGATTTCTCATGTCAAAAGAATACAAAGACTCGTCCCTCTTTGCAATGAGAACCACATTGCCTTCCAAATCAAGAACAATTCCCTTATCAGACCTGAATCTCACTTCATAACCAGCATCACACAACTGACTCACACTGATCAGATTGTGCTTCAAACCATTTACATATGAGACTCTTCTGAAAGTAAGAGGACCATTTGAAAGAACACCAAAACCTTCAGTCTTTCCTTGAGAATCATCTCCAAAAGTAACATTAGGACCAGCGCGAATCCTAAAGCTACACAGCAGGGACTTACATCCGGTCATATGCTTGGAACATCCACTGTCCAAGTGCCAGGTATTATCGTCATGACCGCCCTGCAATTATGATAAGAGATTAGTTCATTTTGGGAACCCATCCAAGGATGGGTTCACCAGAGCTGACCTTCTGGTCTGACTCAGATTGGGGAACTAAATACAGACTCTTATCACATTTTGAAACCCATTTTTGCTTGGTCTGTCCTTTACCAGATTCAAAGTTCTTTTTAGCAACACTCAAGGTTTCCTTCTTAACAAAACCTTTGCCTATTCCAACTTTCTTACATTCAGCTCTCAATTTTCTTTGATCAACAATTTTTGGATTAGACACCTTCTCAAGAAAATTGGTTTTCATTGACACCTTATCAGTTTTGGACTCAACATATTTTAAAATCAACTTGTCAGAGTCAGACTTGGTGTTACTTGAAATAGACTCAGATTTTGCTTGTGACTCATTTCCTAGAGAACCAGACTTCTTACTCTTTAAAAGCTTAATTTTCTCTTTTGGAACACTGTGATCTCTATCCTTTCTTTTGTTTCTCTTTAAACTATTCTTATTTGTTTTATTCTTTGAATCTGACACAGATTGGGTGATGGTCAGCTTGGACAAGTCAAGACTTTCTTCAGGTTTTAACTCAACAACCTGATCAGCTTTAGACACAGCTTCAGCAATGGTCTGACCCATAGTTTCAGGATCTTTAAACCCAATACCAGATTTCTGAACCAACTTAATTGGTTTAGAAATAGTCTCTTTGGTTTGTACTTTGGGTGGTGAAGGAGGCTGATAACAAGGCTCCATAGCACATACTTCAGCTATGGCTATGGCCCTATCATAATCACCATCAAAGATAGCTTGGATCTGATGAGGTATTTGTTCATTCACACATTTAGCAACTCTTTTAGAGCTTATACACCATGTTTCAGTAATCTGTTTTACCTTTAAAACTTTTCTTCTGCAGTTTTAGCTTCTTTAATCAAAATGGAGTTTAATTGCTTTTGAGCTTTAACTTCAGATTCTAGTTTTTCAATGGTGTGACTCTTAGAGTTGTTATCAAGTTTCAAAAGATGTATTTCCTTTTTGAGTTCTTGATTAAAATGTTTTTGCAGTAAAACCTCATCACCAAGTTTGTTCAGTCTGGACAGCTTCTCATTATCAGACAGATTTGAAAAGAAAGTTACCTCAGGTGGAGCAGTCTGACTGGTGGATGCCTGGTGAGCTGACTCAGATTGCTGTTGTATTTTTACCAGATCTTCAGCAAATCTTTGAGTAGCTTCTTTAGCCATGAAACACTTGGCATCTTTGTACAACTCATCATCAGATGATGTGGCACTTTCAGCCCAGTCTTTGGCTACCAGACTCTTCTCATTTCTGTTCATCTTCTCAGTCAGCTCAGCTACTTGTGCTTTCAAGGCTTTGTACTTAGTCTTGAGCTTAGAGTATTTTTCACTTCTTCCACCTTTGGCTGGCACAACTTGAGCAGTTTCTTTGGATCTACAATCACTAGCCATATGTCCAGACTTGCCACATTTGTAACAAGTAACCTTGGACATATCAAATGGCTTCTTGGATTTGTTAGCTTGGCCACCTCTTCCTTTTCCTTTAAACTTGTTAAAGGATCTCCTTCTGATCCTTTCAGCCAACATAGCAACCTCATTTGCTAGTTCATCACCATCAGATTCATCACACTCAGATTCAGCACAAACAGAGTTAGGATTTGACATCACAGGAATATCATCATTAACACAAGGAATGATCTCATTACTAATTGAACTAGGGTGTTCAGTCATAGAAGCAACAAGTGCAGCAGCAGGCTGACTATAAGAATCACCCATAGCAATTAGTTTTTCAGCCTCTGAACATTCTTGGTTATGAAGCAAACCAAAAAGTCCAGGGAGATCAAGATCATGATAAACAGAACTTAATTTAACAGATGAAATATATTTGTTCCATTTGGGTGGTAATGAATCAAGAAATTTGCTCTTTAAAACCTCATTTTTCTTGTTAATTCCAACAGCAGCTAAATCATTTACCAAAGCATTAAAGAGGGTATGAGTGTCAGTCAAGGATTCATTTCTCAAAGAGAAAAATCTCTCATACCTCCTGGTCAATGTAGTAATTATGGATTCCATGGAGGTAGAGCAACCCTCAAACATAACAGTCAATGTACCCCACATTTTCTTTGTTGTTGAACACATTTTAATTGAATGGTAAAGGTCTTTGGGCACAGCTTGGACAATGAAATTTCTAGCCTTCACATCCAAGTTTGCCAACCTCCTATCCTCATCCCCCAATCTGCCTTGTCCTTAACTATAGATTTGACTGTGGCAGGAATGGTTGGTTGACCTTCCCTGACCACAACTTCTACCACAATGGTTTGTGTAGGAACATAAGGACCATCCGTAAGGATGTCAGGCATATTGTTATCGATGGATTCAAGGAACAAAGACATTCTACCTTTCCACCCACTGAAATCATCTTTGTCAAACATGGGTGGTCGGGTTGAAGAACCATTATCAATATAAGATGACATTGCTTTACTATAAATGAAAATATGCAAGGATCAAGTCAAGTTAATTCTCAACCACCGCTCTGATACCAATTGATACGTCCCACGGTGTATCAATATACCAAAGTATATTGAACACAGAACAGTTGTAGAGGGGGGTGAATACAACTTTCCACAATCTTTACAAACTTTTAACACAAAACGTTTTAAGATTCAGATAATGAATAACAAGCAAGTTAGTAAAGTGCAGGAATCATTAAAACAGTAAAGCAGTAAAGAAATAAAAACATTCTTGAACACAGATTGTTATTTTCAATTGTAATCCTTTATTAAGAAATAATCTATACAAAGAATTACAGGGTTGTTGCGGAATAAAGATAGCCTATAGATATCTAAACAACCCTATGAAGTGACAAACAACAATCAATTAGTTTCAGCTCAAGAGAATCAGTCCAAGCTGATCTCGTACAGACTAAGCTGTGTGTAAGAGCAGAGAAACTAGTGTGAAGAATGATTCTCAGGAAATGCCACCCATATGCAATCCATAAATGAGGCTTTTATAGGCACAAGCGCTCATTCATTAGGTGTCCGTTGCAGCTACGTGTAATTTGTTCAGTGGTTGATGAAGGAATAATCAATCGTGCCTTTCATGGTACTTGTGGTCCCCCACGTACTGACGCACATTCTTCATCCACCAATAGGAGTATGGACACGCATATGTAAACAACCACCAACCTGGATCCTAGGATTCTTCCTAGTCACGTCATTTGTCCTTATCTTCAATCCAGGTTTTTATCTTCACTTGATTGTCAGACACAGATTGGGCCGTTTGTCAAGGCACCAATCTGCCTAAGTGTTTCCAAGCTGACTGCTAATCCCAAGCTGTCTTCCACTAACATCTTGGTCTTCTATCTTCAATCCTCCTCTTCGACTTGGACTGAATGCTAATACAATTTGATGCAGCTTGAATAACACTTGCTTCCATAAGATATTACAATTACAAGTATGAAGCATGATCTGGGTCAGAGACAGATCGTAAGGTGTGTCAGCTTAGTCTGACCCAGATCAGATTACAAGAACCAAAAGATTACTAAGTGTTTATAGGTCAGATTTGTCATCATTAAATTTACAATTAACATTGGGACTCAACAGAAACTGTCATTTACAAAATTAGGTGCTTTAGTTTTTTTCTTTTATCTGTTTTATTTTGCTTCAAGTTGTCGGAGACAAGTTTATGTTGAATGTTGAAACCGGAAAGAAGAGTTGGTGATATTGATATCAGAAAATGTATGCCTCTATTGTGAATGGTCTGAAGTAGAAAATGTGCATTTGAAGTGTAGCAGATCCTTTACCAAGTCTGATCGTGTCTAGTAATTATTGTAGGACTGATCTGTTCTCTTGATGTAGTTTTAGATGAGACAAGATTTAGTAGAGCCTTTGAACTAGATATTAACATAAGCCATGTAGCTACATTACTTGTAAGCAATTGGATAAATTGTGTAGCTACATAAGCCATGTAGCTACATTACTTGTAAGCAATTGGATAAATTGTGTAGCTACATAAGCCATGTAGCACAAGGAAGTTGTGATCTGAAATGGCTTGAGAGACATTGGTGTGATCCAAAGTCAACACATACTCCCCTCCTGCTGCTACATTGTAAAAATATATTGGTAATGATGATGCAAACAACAAGAAGATAATCCTTAAAAATATTTCATTCCTGATAAAATACTTGCAAGCCATTGTTGTCATTGCACCTTACTTTTCTTCTTCTCTGTCACATTGATTTTTTTTGTTAAATTGTTAAAATTGGTTTCAGGAGGAAAGTCATCAACTTCTGAAGGAAAAAGTCCTAAAAACTCCCGAAGCTTCCAAGAAAGTTCTGAAGGGAAAGTGTGTAGAGAAAAGTGTGGTTGAAACAACCCAAGGAATAATCAAGGGCAAGTGTATGAAAAAAGGTTCAGAAAAGAGTGAGTCATCAAAGGCTGCTGTAACAAAACTTCCAAAAGAAGTGAAGGTCACATTTCTCAAGTCAACTCAGATGGAGAAGGCTCCTGCCAAGAAGATGTTGATGGAAGTTGAGGAATTCACTGTGGAAAACATCGGATAACAATATCTCAACTTGTTCCCAGGTGTTGATTTGGCGGAGTACCATCTCGTGTATCAAGATAAAGATGGGGACTGGTGGTGTTTAGGACCCCCAAAGAGCTCTCATTAGCTCTTGAGGAAATTGGGGATCAGAAAGTGATTTTTAGTGTTCAACAGAAGTAAGGTGCGGGTTCGTATGAGGTGGGGTACCATGGGAAGTTTGTATACTGGTTTGGATTGTTGTACTGCGTATGTACTATGACCTTATAAGTTGGTGGTATATGGGTAAAAGAGGTGGTGTACGAAGTGCCCTTTTTCTTGTAGTCTTCTCGGCCTGAAAGTACAACTGAGGTTAGGATGTTCCTCTGTAAGGTTCTGCGAATCATAAATAGGGTGCTATTCTTATAGGAAACTTTCATTTACAAAATTAGGTGCTTTAGTTTTTTTCTTTTATCTGTTTTATTTTGCTTCAAGTTGTCGGAGACAAGTTTATGTTGAATGTTGAAACCGGAAAGAAGAGTTGGTGATATTGATATCAGAAAATGTATGCCTCTATTGTGAATGGTCTGAAGTAGAAAATGTGCATTTGAAGTGTAGCAGATCCTTTACCAAGTCTGATCGTGTCTAGTAATTATTGTAGGACTGATCTGTTCTCTTGATGTAGTTTTAGATGAGACAAGATTTAGTAGAGCCTTTGAACTAGATATTAACATAATCCATGTAGCACAAGGAAGTTGTGATCTGAAATGGCTTGAGAGACATTGGTGTGATCCAAAGTCAACACATACTCCCCTCCTGCTGCTACATTGTAAAAATATATTGGTAATGATGATGCAAACAACAAGAAGATAATCCTTAAAAATATTTCATTCCTGATAAAATACTTGCAAGCCATTGTTGTTATTGCACCTTACTTTTCTTCTTCTCTGTCACATTGCTTTTTTTTGTTAAATTGTTAAAATTGGTTTCAGGAGGAAAGTCATCAACTTTGAAGGAAGAAGTCCTAAAAACTCCCAAAGCTTCAAAGAAAGTTCTGAAGGAAAAGTGTGTAGAGGAAAGTGTGGTTGAAACAACCCAAGGAATAATCAAGGGCAAGTGTATGAAAAAAGGTTCAGAAAAGAGTGAGTCATCAAAGGCTGCTGTAACAAAACTTCCAAAAGAAGTGAAGGTCACATTTCTCAAGTCAACTCAGATGGAGAAGGCTCCTGCCAAGAAGATGTTGATGGAAGTTGAGGAATTCACTGTGGAAAACATCAGAGAACAATATCTCAACTTGTTCCCAGGTGTTGATTTGGCGGAGTACCATCTCGTGTATCAAGATAAAGATGGGGACTGGTGGTGTTTAGGACCCCCAAAGAGCTCTCATTAGCTCTTGAGGAAATTGGGGATCAGAAAGTGATTTTTAGTGTTCAACAGAAGTAAGGTGCGGGTTCGTATGAGGTGGGGTACCATGGGAAGTTTGTATACTGGTTTGGATTGTTGTACTGCGTATGTACTATGACCTTATAAGTTGGTGGTATATGGGTAAAAGAGGTGGTGTACGAAGTGCCCTTTTTCTTGTAGTCTTCTCGGCCTGAAAGTACAACTGAGGTTAGGATGTTCCTCTGTAAGGTTCTGCGAATCATAAATAGGGTGCTATTCTTATAGGAAACTTTCATTTACAAAATTAGGTGCTTTAGTTTTTTTCTTTTATCTGTTTTATTTTGCTTCAAGTTGTCGGAGACAAGTTTATGTTGAATGTTGAAACCGGAAAGAAGAGTTGGTGATATTGATATCAGAAAATGTATGCCTCTATTGTGAATGGTCTGAAGTAGATAATGTGCATTTGAAGTGTAGCAGATCCTTTACCAAGTCTGATTGTGTCTAGTAATGATTGTAGGACTGATCTGTTCTCTTGATGTAGTTTTAGATGAGAAAAGATTTAGTAGAGCCTTTGAACTAGATATTAACATAAGCCATGTAGCTACATTACTTGTAAGCAATTGGATAAACTGTGTAGCTACATAAGCCATGTAGCACAAGGAAGTTGTGATCTGAAATGGCTTGAGAGACGTTGGTGTGATCCAAAGTCAACACATACTCCCCTCCTGCTGCTACATTGTAAAAATATATTGGTAATGATGATGCAAACAACAAGATGATAATCCTTAAAAATATTTCATCCCTGGAAAAATACTTGCAAGCCATTGTTATTGTTGCACCTTACTTTTCTTCTTCTCTGTCACATTGCTTTTTTTTGTTAAATTGTTAAAATTGGTTTCAGGAGGAAAGTCATCAACTTTGAAGGAAGAAGTCCTAAAAACTCCCAAAGCTTCAAAGAAAGTTCTGAAGGAAAAGTGTGTAGAGGAAAGTGTGGTTGAAACAGCTCAGGGAATAATCAAGGGCAAGTGTATGAAAAACGGTTCAGAAAAGAGTGAGTCATGAAAGGGTGCTGTAACAAAACTTCCAAAAGTAGTGAAGGTCACATTTCTCAAGTCAACTCAGATGGAGAAGGCTCCTGCCAAGAAGATGTTGATGGAAGTTGAGGAATTCACTGTGGAAAACATCAGAGAACAATATCTCAACTTGTTCCCAGGTGTTGATTTGGCCGAGTACCATCTCGTGTATCAAGATAAAGATGGGGACTGGGTGGTGTTTAGGACCCCCAAAGAGCTCTCATTAGCTCTTGAGGAAATTGGGGATCAGAAAGTGATTTTTAGCGTTCAACAGAAGTAAGGTGCGGGTTCGTATGAGGTGGGGTACCATGGGAAGTTTGTTTACTGGTTTGGATTGTTGTACTGCGTATGTACTATGACTCTTTCTTATTAGGATTTCGTTTTTGTTAATAACTAGGGTAATTGCCCCGCTTTGCTGGGGATTTGAGACGGAAAAAAAAGTGTTATGTGGCATAAAGGGTTCATATTTATATAATACTTTTTAGTCTTTATTTGGATATATGGTTCATACAACTTTTATTCATTTTGGTATCTTGAATATTTTGAAATGTTTAAGAATTGTAAATGAGAATTTCCATAATTTGATTAAAATCAATGGTTTAAATAAAAAGTCATAATTGAATTGTGACTTTTGGTTTTAATCCAAATGTCTAAGAACTTTTCAAATTTGTTTGTAAAGTTGATTTCAATCCTTTATTGTAGCATATAGAATTGGCATTGTTAGTATAAAATTGGTAGTTTGAAAATATAAGGAGATGTAATTAAAAAGATATAAATGTATTTTTGATATGTCCAAAGAAAAGGTAAAAGGCTTTATCTATATATTACACATCAAAATCCACATAATAATAAAAAAAATTAAATTTATAATATAAATAAATTGACTCCTTCAAAGTATATATATTAACAAAACTACAAAATGTACATATAATACATTAGTTCGTAAAGAAAGAAATGGACGGAAAAAGAAAATTTCAAGAAACCAATATAATTTAGTTTTCTTCCCATTGAAATAAAATACTCAATATTCTCTCCATAATTAAACTCATATTCCAAATGAAAAATTAAAGTAGAAAGAAAAAAAAGTTGGGAACATATATATATATATATGATTCTGTGGGCTGGTATTCTGGTATTTCTTCATTCCACATACCCATATCCACATGCTACATGCATCTGCTCATATATTTTATCACTAAATTAAAAGGCACTTCCTCTCTCTCTCACACACACACATATGTATTCCCTCTGTAAATTAAAACCCCAAATCAATAACAAAACAAACAATGGATCATGTTTACAAGAAAAACTGTCGAAAAAAGAAGCGATTAGTGTTGCGAATGAGTATACGAAGGTTGTTCATTAGCTAAATGTTATGGCGGCGGGTAAAAGAATCTGTTCTTTTACGTGTTTTGTGAAGGGTCCACCGGAAGTTTGGGCAACAATGTCGGTTTTGTGCTTCATGCATGAGGTTGTTCCGCCTTTTTTGTTCTTATTTTGTATGAAATAGTGTGTAGGTTACGACCATGGAAGCGGTGGTTGGTCGGTGACGGAGTTGGTGGTCAAAGTTTATGTGCGCAGGGCGCCAGGGGTGAAGATTCTATATATGGGTATGGGCAGCTTTTTGAATGTAATTACGATTTTGCCACTGAGAAACTGCCTTTGTATATAGGCCAAGTATTGAGCAAATTGACTTTTCAGTCACAGTGAACAGTGCTAAACGACACCGTTTTTTCCGTTTCACTATCATGATTGAGCTGTATAGGAATGGGTAGGGAAAGACAATGGAATTTAAAATCAAGTCTTGGTGAGCACCCCCTCTATCTTGACCACATGTCCACATCAGTTTTTAGGGGTGAGCAAAAACCGAACCGGAAAACCGAAAACCAACAACAAAAACCGAAACCGATCCAAACCGAACCGGAAAACCGACAAAACCGAACCGAACAAAAACCGAAAACCGAACGTAATCCATTGGTTTGGTTTTTGTTTTCTAAAACCGAACGGATCGGTTCGGGTTTCGGTTTCATATGCCAAAAAACCGATCAAAAACCGAACCGAACCAAATATATTTTAATTTATTTTATATTTATATCATATTACATTTATATTTATTACTTATAATTTGTAAATATGTTAATATATTTAAACTTTTTGTCTTTTTAGTGTACAAATCTATATAAATTGTATGTTTTAGATGAAAACGTACAATAAAATCAATTCGTTTTATAAAAGTTATATCAATTTTAACACCTAAAAAATATAATTAGTTAATAAAAAGCATCTCTATATTTTAGTTTCTATATCATATTTTTTTTCTTAACAATTGAAAGTTAAATTTATAACATAATAAACACAAAAAGTAAAAAAAAAACGAAACAAAACAAAAACCGAAATCGATCCAAACCGAACCGGAAAACCGACAAAACCGAACCGAACAAAAACCGAATCCAATGGTTTTGGTTTTCTATAAAACCGAATGTATCGGTTCGGGTTTCGGTTTTAGGCAAAAACCGACTCATACTCACCCCTATCAGCTTTATTGCTTTTGTCTCCATTAACCACGTGAAATTCACATGCCTCTCAATAACATGAGTTTTTGAAGGAGGGTTGCGATTTTTCATTTATTTACCATGATATACTAGATTAGAACTCGGATTAACACATAATGTAGTTATTCTATTATATATTTGACAAGTGTTTAGATTTATAAAAAAAAAACAAGCATACATGGGTAACCTTTTAACGACTCGATAGTTTGCAATATAATGTCATTTAAACAGATAATGTTCACCCATTTTCATATAAATGGTTAGCAATGTCTTATAGAGCATCTCAGTATTCGTCGAATATAACAATGGAGACATTAACTGAAGTTTGTCAATACATTTGATCCTTGAGAAACACGGGGGCGTGGCATGATGTGTGTATCATGAGTTTAATTATAAAGAGTTCATTCATTCCTTCAAAAATGGTGCCATCATCACGCTGGGCTGTGTTTAAACTATTTTGATAGAGCATCATGGTTTAGCAATTATATACATACGACCCAAATAAAGAACAGATCCTTTGTTATGGAACACAAACTTAGGCTCATCCCGTATGCGAAAAGTGGTGCTTAGATCATTGGATGTTTAACTGTTTTTCAAATGTTGTTGCTTTATTTAACAAAACTTATTATATGCTTCAAGGCATGTCATCCTCGAATTATATATGGACTAATGTTGGTTGAGAATTCGTAGCAACTCGAGAGTGAAACAAAATTGTCGGACCAGATTTTATAAAGCCATGGATGCAAATCCGTTGTACCTGCCTGGCCCCTCGGATACTTTGGGCTTTGACTCGGTGCATATGTTTGAGATCAAACAAGAGCGCGGTCGATACTAATGATTATCCAGTCTCCCGCTTCATGGTTAGAAAAACGCTACCAGGAACTACCCAAATCAATTACGATCTTAGCTCTCGGTTGGAAAAGATTACTCATCAAAAAAGCGTACTAGATAACGGGAACAATGAGCTCTGAAATATGGTTGCGTCACGCGAGGAGGATCTTGGTGTCTCCAGACAAGAAAATAGTTGGCTTGCCTCAGAGAGGCAACGAGCTCAAATGTATAATATGGACCAAGAAATAGTTAACCTTCGACATTTGATCGGAGGCCGCTTCAACTAAAAGCTAGGGTTTAGGGTTTGAGATCAAATATCAAAGATAAGCTATTTCTTGGTCCATATTATATATTTGAACTTGTTGCCTCCGCGTCTCCGAGGAGAGCCAACTATTTTCTTGTCTAGAGACACCAAGATCCTCATCGCGTGACGAAATCATACTTCAGAGCTCAATGTTCTCGTTTTCTAGTACGGTTTTTTGATGCGTAATCTTCTCCAACCGAGAGCTAAGATCGTAATTGATTTGGGTATGTTCCTGGTACGTTTTTCTAACCATGAAGCGGGAGACGGATAATCATTAGTATCGACCGCCTCTTGTTTGGCCTCAAACATATGCACCGAGCCAAATCTTAAAGTATCCGAGGGGCCAGGCAGGTACAACGGATTTGTATCCATGGTTTGCGGGTAAGCGGATGCTAAACCATCTACTGAGAATTCACTTCATCCTACATAACATAAGCAATCATATATAAGTAACTCAATTGATGATCTGACCTCGCTTCAATATAAAAGAAATAGTAAAACATATATGGTCAACTATAAAAATTACATATAAAATTTTTAACGTAAAGTGACAATTAGTATGCAACCCTATACTACAAAAACCATCATATATATAAAAAGGCATATGGACGTGCATGATGCATATGCATACATAGTATGAAAACCAGTATAAGTAAAAGTTGGGACAAATATCGGGGTAAAAGATAATAGGTATATATACACGTAAGAGTAGCTAGCCAATTATTACAACTAGTAAGTAGCTTTGAAAGCTGTCAAAATATGTGTACAGATTAACAGATGTCATATACGAAGTATATTATAGCAACTTACTAATCAAGCCTACATGGCAACGTGTTATGAATAAAGAATTTTTTATTAAATAAATTTTCCAATTATCCATAAAACATAATAAAAGACCGGAATTGTAATAAAATTAATTACAATTCTTATTCGTATACAATTCAATATAAAATAGTCCATTATCTTTTATATATATTAAAAGAGAACCTTTAATTCTAAATTGAAGAAATCAAGATCCTTCATAAATTTTCAACATATAATATTCACCATTGGATCAACTTTGATGACATCATCTTTGACTAAACAATTAGTCATATACCTTTTCAGTCCCCCAACTTTAATAAGTATAAACTTTCGACATAGTAATATTAAAATGATATTTAGGTTAATTCAAACCATTCATTCTCACTTCCAAAGTTTATGGCCTCCATAATGTCAACCTTGATTAATTCGTAATTTTCTTATACAAACCATTAGCAATAAAAGTTATCAGTATAAATGGATGTTTATATATATATATATTGGATACATAAGAAATATATAAACCAAGCTTATAGAAATGGATATATTTGTGTATGTGTGTGTTAGGAAGAGATATGTTGGTATAAGACAAAAAATAAAAACAACGTGAACTAAACCAAATTTATGAAAATATATTAGTGAGGGTTAATTACTTCGAGAATAAGAAAAGCTCAACAACCTGTCACAAATAGTGACGTTTTACTTACCAATGCTTCCTTAAATCAACCAAATGCCTACAACACCATTAATCTAAGGATGGCAACGGACGAGAAAAAATCTGTTATTCGCCGTTTGCGGATCGCGAGCGGATGATAGGTATAGCTAACTATACTAAGCAGACGTATAAGTACAACCCAAAAATTGTTCCATTTGAGTCTCTTTTTGATGAAGGAGACGTCAGGGAAATCAATAACTTCGCTATGGCTTCAATGAAGGAGATTAGATGCTTGTGGAACATAGGCACAAAATCAGCTTCTACAAAACCAATACTATTCGTGTATCCAATTATTTTGAGGATACCATGGATCCTTATAAGTCAACTACTTCCCACATTGGGCCAACCTTTTTAGCTTTCAACTCAATGGAAAAAAACGCATGTTGTAATCTGTAAAAAATATAATCATTTGTGACACTACATAGAAACTAAAATACACTTGCCGGGTGAATGAGAAACAGTGTCAAACCTTAGTCTTAAAAATTATATTTATACTATGGTTGATTTATGAAAACAACCGGTTAATTATGATTATTCTTAATCTATTTATTATTGTGTCAGTTTTTATAGCCTTTAAGTATTTTTTTTATATCATTGTGCTAACTTTTTATACGTATAAATACAATTTTTTATAAGTTTCCCCGCGTTTCACGCGGGATATAATCTAGTATATATACTAAAAAGTTATATGTTTGTACAAGTGCTTTATGCGTAGAATGTACATGTTCTTATAGCACATAATATTTTTACCAATTTTCATTTTAACCCCTCAAAGTTTCTATCTTTTAACTTTTACCCTATATCAAAGTTTTCGTTTTTATTTTCTTGACACTAAATTTTTGGGTTATCATATTTTCATCAAACAACTTTCACATGGTTACGGTTTTACTTTAAATACAAGTGTTTTATGTGTGGATTGTATAAGTTCTTATATCACATAATAATTTTTACCAATTTTCATTTTAACCCTTAAAGTTTCTATCTTTTAACTTTTGTCCTACATCAAAGTTTTCATTTTCATTTTCTTGACACTAAATTTTTGAGGTATCATGTTTTCATCAAACAACTTTCACACGGTTACGATTTTACTTTTAAACATTTGGTTTTGATTATTTTCATCTATTTATATATAATATTTTTATATATATATATAACGTTTTTAATATATAATAACTTTCATTATCGTTACGTCTTACGTTCATATAACATTTAAAGCATTAGTATAGTTATTGTTTATGTTTTTATACAAAAAACCTGTACAAACTTACAATTTTTTTATGCATGAAATGTACAAGTTCTTATAGCACATAATATTTTTTATCAATTTTCATTTTAACCCCTAAAGTTTCTATTTTTTAACTTTTACCCTACATCAAAGTTTTCGTTTTCATTTTTTTGACACTAAACTTTTGAATTTTCATCAAACAACTTTCACACAGTTACGGTTTTACTTTTAAACATTTGGTTTTGATTATTTTTCATTTGTCTTTTTATATAAATAACATTTTTAATATATAATAACTTTCATCATCGTTACGTCTTACATTCATGTAGCATTTAAAACATTAGTTTATGTTTTTACACATCTTATTATTCTTTTACACTTTTTATAGTTATTGCTACATGTTTAGTTGTGTTTTTAAAAATTTGGATTCGAATATTTGACATAAATTTGGGTCCAAAACTTTGTCGTGTAAAAGCGTATTTCGCGGCAACGCGCGGGTACAAAATAACTATATATCTGTATGTTTGGTATAATATTATCAAGATATGTCTTGGTAAGTAGGGGTAAATAAATAAGATTTTTAGCCACCTATCAAATACATATTACATCCACTCTTGTATATGCATGTCTATACACTACTTTATTCCACGATTGGCTCAATAATTTTTTTTAATTCATATGTCAAAAATATATATTTTTATCACATGAATTAGGGGCTTAATAGTATACATACGATAAGATAGTATGCATCCAGTGGTTATAAAAGAAATAAAATCTATCTAAAAGGAATTAAATCTATCTAAAAGGAATAAAATCTTTTCAAAAGAATAAAATCGTGATAAAATCTATCCAAAAGTAATAAAATTTTTCGAATAATAAAATCGTGATAAAATCTATCCAAAAGAAATAAAATCTTTCCTAAAGGAATAAAATCTATAAAAGAAAATGAATAATCTTTTTAAAGGAATAAAATCGTATAAAATCTATCCAAAAGAAATAAAATCTTTTCAAAGAAATAAAATCTATCAAAAGGAATAAAATCTATCTAAAAGGAATAAAATCTATCAAAAGGAATAAAATCTATCTAAAAGGAATAAAATCTATCTAAAAGGAATAAAATCTATCAAAAGGAATAAAATCTATCAAAAGGAATAAAATCTATCAAAAGGAATAAAATCTATCAAAAGGAATAAAATCTATCAAAAGGAATAAAATCTATCAAAAGGAATAAAATCTATCAAAAGGAATAAAATCTATCAAAAGGAATAAAATCTATCAAAAGGAATAAAATCTATCAAAAGGAATAAAATCTATCAAAAGGAATAAAATCTATCAAAAGGAATAAAATCTATCAAAAGGAATAAAATCTATCAAAAGGAATAAAATCTATCAAAAGGAATAAAATCTATCAAAAGGAATAAAATCTATCAAAAGGAATAAAATCTATCAAAAGGAATAAAATCTATCAAAAGGAATAAAATCTATCAAAAGGAATAAAATCTATCAAAAGGAATAAAATCTATCAAAAGGAATAAAATCTATCAAAAGGAATAAAATCTATCAAAAGGAATAAAATCTATCAAAAGGAATAAAATCTATCAAAAGGAATAAAATCTATCAAAAGGAATAAAATCTATCAAAAGGAATAAAATCTATCAAAAGGAATAAAATCTATCAAAAGGAATAAAATCTATCAAAAGGAATAAAATCTATCAAAAGGAATAAAATCTATCAAAAGGAATAAAATCTATCAAAAGGAATAAAATCTATCAAAAGGAATAAAATCTATCAAAAGGAATAAAATCTATCAAAAGGAATAAAATCTATCAAAAGGAATAAAATCTATCAAAAGGAATAAAATCTATCAAAAGGAATAAAATCTATCAAAAGGAATAAAATCTATCAAAAGGAATAAAATCTATCAAAAGGAATAAAATCTATCAAAAGGAATAAAATCTATCAAAAGGAATAAAATCTATCAAAAGGAATAAAATCTATCAAAAGGAATAAAATCTATCAAAAGGAATAAAATCTATCAAAAGGAATAAAATCTATCAAAAGGAATAAAATCTATCAAAAGGAATAAAATCTATCAAAAGGAATAAAATCTATCAAAAGGAATAAAATCTATCAAAAGGAATAAAATCTATCAAAAGGAATAAAATCTATCAAAAGGAATAAAATCTATCAAAAGGAATAAAATCTATCAAAAGGAATAAAATCTATCAAAAGGAATAAAATCTATCAAAAGGAATAAAATCTATCAAAAGGAATAAAATCTATCAAAAGGAATAAAATCTATCAAAAGGAATAAAATCTATCAAAAGGAATAAAATCTATCAAAAGGAATAAAATCTATCAAAAGGAATAAAATCTATCAAAAGGAATAAAATCTATCAAAAGGAATAAAATCTATCAAAAGGAATAAAATCTATCAAAAGGAATAAAATCTATCAAAAGGAATAAAATCTATCAAAAGGAATAAAATCTATCAAAAGGAATAAAATCTATCAAAAGGAATAAAATCTATCAAAAGGAATAAAATCTATCAAAAGGAATAAAATCTATCAAAAGGAATAAAATCTATCAAAAGGAATAAAATCTATCAAAAGGAATAAAATCTATCAAAAGGAATAAAATCTATCAAAAGGAATAAAATCTATCAAAAGGAATAAAATCTATCAAAAGGAATAAAATCTATCAAAAGGAATAAAATCTATCAAAAGGAATAAAATCTATCAAAAGGAATAAAATCTATCAAAAGGAATAAAATCTATCAAAAGGAATAAAATCTATCAAAAGGAATAAAATCTATCAAAAGGAATAAAATCTATCAAAAGGAATAAAATCTATCAAAAGGAATAAAATCTATCAAAAGGAATAAAATCTATCAAAAGGAATAAAATCTATCAAAAGGAATAAAATCTATCAAAAGGAATAAAATCTATCAAAAGGAATAAAATCTATCAAAAGGAATAAAATCTATCAAAAGGAATAAAATCTATCAAAAGGAATAAAATCTATCAAAAGGAATAAAATCTATCAAAAGGAATAAAATCTATCAAAAGGAATAAAATCTATCAAAAGGAATAAAATCTATCAAAAGGAATAAAATCTATCAAAAGGAATAAAATCTATCAAAAGGAATAAAATCTATCAAAAGGAATAAAATCTATCAAAAGGAATAAAATCTATCAAAAGGAATAAAATCTATCAAAAGGAATAAAATCTATCAAAAGGAATAAAATCTATCAAAAGGAATAAAATCTATCAAAAGGAATAAAATCTATCAAAAGGAATAAAATCTATCAAAAGGAATAAAATCTATCAAAAGGAATAAAATCTATCAAAAGGAATAAAATCTATCAAAAGGAATAAAATCTATCAAAAGGAATAAAATCTATCAAAAGGAATAAAATCTATCAAAAGGAATAAAATCTATCAAAAGGAATAAAATCTATCAAAAGGAATAAAATCTATCAAAAGGAATAAAATCTATCAAAAGGAATAAAATCTATCAGAAAGGAACGCCTCTGATACAATGTTCAGGCTATCGTCACTTATGTACTATCCTAGTTTGCTAAGTAGTACCGCAACCTAATTATATTACCCTGCGGCTTCTGCGCAGGGTTAATGTTTGTTAGGCTGCGGCCTTGGTGATTAAGTAGGCTACGGATATGATACGTCATCAAGCCCCCCAGCCTAGTGTTGTTGTTTACTAAAAATGCTAGGCTTTGGTACTTCAGTCATGGTGATGCAGTGAGTGTTTTATGATTATCCGGAGGCTTTTGATTTTTCCGTAGGCTTTTCTTGCGTTTTTGCTACTTATATCCCTTCTTCTCTCCCCCCCCCCCCCCCCCCCCCCCCCTTTTTTTTTTTTTTTTGAAACTTGAAAATATAATTATGGGTTAGAGGAAAGGGAACGGTCGCCTTGGACTTTTCGTTGTTGGTTGTGTCCGTAGATCACCTTCCTTGCCACGTGGCTTAATCACACGTTCTTTTGTCGTTTTCTTACCCCTATAAATAGGGGGAGGTTTTTCACTTCATTTTTCATTCTCAACTTTCCAAATCCTCCTTTTTCTCTCAAACTTAGAAGTCCGCAGCCTAATTTACTGTTTCGCAGCCTTCTCCTCCTCCTCCATAGCATTCTTCTTAACTCCGCAGGTTAGTTTCGTGTTCATCTTTTGTATCTTTCGATATGGGTAATAAGAGAGATTTAGCTATTCATTTTTGTTCCGAAGGTAGAGAGGGTTTGTCGTCGCTGCTTTCTAATTATAGGTTTCCTTCCGGTTATGGGTATACTGTTCCTTCTCCCTCTGAAACTATTAGGGCGGTTCCGAAGGGTAAAATAGGGTTATACTTTGGTATGTTTGAACTAGCAAATATTCGTTTACCCTTCACAGTTTTCTTTTTAGAAGTGTTAAAGCATTTCCGTTGTCATATTTCCCAAATCACTCCTTTCGGAGCCCTTCGTGTGGCGATGTTTGAAGTTGGCTGTCGAGCCCGCAACATAGAGCCCACTGTAGGCTTATTCCGTAAGTTCTTTAGATTGGGTGCCGCAGGCGACTGGTACACATTTGAGAGGCGTCCTGGGTCAAAGCTTCCGGAATGCTTATACGATGTAAAGGATTCGGTGAAGGGTTGGAAGTCTAGGTTTTTTTACATGGATGACAGTATTATCCCTAATGATTATCGGGTTATTTTTCACATGAAAGGTGAAGCTCGCAGATCTTTAGCTGACTCGAGTGCGATAGTGGGTGTCGAGCCGGAGCATGTCCGTTTGATGTATAGCCCACTCACTCTATGTCGTACCCTTCAGGAGGCTATCTTTTATTTAGCTAGACTGAGTCCTTTGTGGGCCTTTCATCCGTCCCATCCTAGGATCGTTGGTCGAGATGGGAGGGGTACGGCTTCTCCGGACCTTCTCTCTTGGCCTTATATGTTGTTTCTTCAATTAAGTTGTTGTTTTTGTTTTTTTGTTTTTTTTATTTTTTATTTATATATATGCCGCTACCTTTCCGCATGCTTTTTCTAACCATCTCTTTTGTTGTTTTCTTTTAGTTATGAGCTTCTTTGAGTATATGGAGGCGGCTGAGATGGAGGAGAAGTCTTTTGATATTCAGTCGGATGTTGCAGAGGGGCAAACGGTTCCGGAAGTCACCCATGTTGATCTTGATCCGGAAATAACCGTACTACCCGATAGTCCTCGTGCCGCAGCTCGCAAAGAAGAGATTTTGGCCGCCCACAAAGAGAGTCTCAAAAGGAAGAAAAAGAAGAAAGGTGATGAAGAGGAAAGTGAAGATGTTGAAGAAGTGTCAGTTGTTAAAAAGAAAAAGGCTCCGAAAAGGAAGAAACCAAGCGTCGAAGCATCCGATGTTTAACCAACCAAGAAATCCAAGAAGCCTAGGGGTCTTAAGATTCAGGAGCCTTCGGGTGGGACATACAGGCTTCGTGAGGAGGGAGAAGGTTTTCAAGCTGCGCCACCTGCTCATGGTGTTGGCAAGGGTCTTATGGCTCGCCGGAAGCTGGGTATTCCTGACAGGGAACAAGAGGATGCGGATTCTGAGGGGCAGAGTAAAACTGGTTCTCATGATGCCACTTCCTCTCGCAGTGATGGTCCTCCTGATCCACGTATCCCTATGGTTCCGGATAGTGATGAGCCCTTCTCCGTTACCTTTCCTAACATTCCTTTTAACAGCTCTTTGGAGTTGGAGGAGGAGAGGGCGGAGTATGTTGAGAATGCTATGATCCCTGCTCGTCTCCGGGCTACAGCTTTGATGAGTCATCGAAGCTTTAATGACTTCCTAGCTCGCCATGCCATCGACTCTCTTTCCCTTGCGGTCCGTTACTTGTTTAATTATTCTTTCCTTGTTGTTGCATTACTACTGTTTATATATTCATTGTGTGCATAATTTTGTGCTAACTTCTTCGTCTCCCCCCCCCCTTTTTTTTTTTTTTTTTTTTTTTTTTTTTTTTTTTTTTTCCCTTTGTTATTTTTGTAGAATGACTTTAAGAGGAGGATTGAGGTTCTTGATTTGGAGAAGGGGCGATACCACCGTCATAACACTTTTCTACGGTGCAAGGTTATGCGTTTGGAAAATGCCTCCGACCCCGAAGTTGTAAATGCCAAGATGCAAGATTTGGAGGCTGCGACATTGATTGAGAAGCAGCAGAAAGAGATGATGGAGCAGGAGTTGAGGGCTTTTCAGGATAGGTTCCGGCAGTTGGAGTTGGAGAAAACAGACTTGCAGACCAAGTATGATGTTGAATTGGTGAAGGCAACGGAGAAGGCGGAACGTTTGGAACAAGAGCTTGCGGCAGCTCGGGACGAAAAGAGGAAAATTGTTGAAGCCCTTCCTCAGATTGTCCACAAATTCCATCATACCCCTGAGTATAATAGAGAAATGGGCAAGGTTCAAGGCTTGTCGGTGGCCTACGGCACCCATAAAATATTGGAGAAGCTTAAAGGCAAGAATCTGGGTGTCGATTTTACAAAGGTTCCGGGTTACAATCCGCGGGCATTTTCCATGCTGAAAGAGGCGGGTGAGGCATTTCAAAGCAAGCAATGGTCATATCTTTCGAAGCTTGTGGCTAATGCGGATCTTTCGCCCTCTGATCTACTTCAGCTCAACCCGGACCCTTGCCCCGAAGCAGCTGCGACCACCAGCAATCCTTCCAGCTCCGTTGCTTGACTTGTTATGCTTCCACCTTTGAACAATATTTTACTTTATTTGTTGCTATGTATGTAAGGCCTCTGTTGGCCATGACAATGTTTTCTTGCTACTTGGTTTGAATTTTGCTACAATGGCTACGTTGCCGTAGGGTAAAAGGTGTTATAGCAGCTATAAGGGCTGCGGGTTTGATAGCCTATTTGTGAGTTACTTATTTTGTTTATTAGTATTATTTTCTTGCTAATGTAGTTTAGACTTAGTTATTTTTGACATAAGCTTAGTCCAACTATTGCCAAGGAGTTTCCTTGGGCTTGCGGCTTCTCAAAGCTCGTCAGCCGGAGCGTTCTAATGAGCGTTATCGTAGGATGCTTAGGAAGTTTGATTCCTGTACGCATCTTGCAGGATATTGGGATCCTGCGATGCAAGGTTGCGAGCCTACACGTCTTGCCTACGGTGAAGAATGTCAGCCGTAGCCTTTTTACGAGTTTACCATAGTTGATTGATATTAGCTTTTCCTGGCTTTGATGCTTTCATTAATCATGCTTTTGTTACATGTGTTTCAAGTATTACTTGCTAGTTCAGTTAGTGGCATTCATGCCTTACAAAAATAAATAATGTTATAGCTTTGCTAGCTATCAAATGTAGCATCTTTTGAGTTGGGAGCCATTCCAAGTTCTTGGAAGATTGTCCCCTTGCAAAGTGGCCAGCTTATAGGAGTCGTTGCCGCAGGCTTCCGTTACTGTGTAAGGCACTTCCCATTGAGGTCCCAACTTTCTTTGTTTTTCTACCTTGCTGGCATCATTGTTTCTGAAAACATAATCTCCTAGGAGGAAGGTTTCCTTTTTTACTCTGCTATCATAGTATTTCTTGATCATCTTCTTGTAGGTTGCTTCTTTGATTGATGCTATCTCCCTTCTTTCTTCTAACAAATCAAGGTTTGCCCGAAGTTGCCTTTCATTTTCTGCCTCCGTGTTGTACCTTCGTGCCGTTGGTACGCTGACTTCCGGAGGGATCATGGCTTCAGAACCATAAACTAAGCTAAAGGGTGTGACCCCGTTGCTTGTCTTGGGTGTAGTTCTGTTGGCCCATAAAACCTGATGGAGTTCATCTAACCAGCCACATTGGCTTCTTCCCAGCCTTGCTTTTATTCCTTGCACGATTTGCTTGTTGGTTGCTTCCACCTGGCTGTTGGCTTGTGGGTGGGCTACAGATGTGAAACATTGTTGAATCTCTAGGTTCCTGCAAAAAGTTGGAAAAATTCCTTGGCAAAACTGTTTGCCGTTATCACTGACTATTGTTTTGGGGATTCCAAACCTTGTCACAATTTGCTCTCATACAAACTTTTCTATGTGCTTTCCTGAGATAGTGGCTAGGGGTTTTGCTTCTACCCACTTTGTGAAATAATCGATTGCTACCACCAAGAACTTAACTTTTCCGGGAGCGGGTGGGAAAGGTCCCACGATGTCTATTCCCCACTTTGAGAAAGGCCATGCTGATGTTACTGGGATAAGCTCACTTTTGGGTGCCTTTGGGGCCGCGGCATGTATTTGACATGAGTCACAATTTTGGATTTCTGTTAGTGTATCCCTGTGCATGGAAGGCCAATAATAACCCATTGTGATTATCTTGGCTACCACCATCCTTGCTCCGGAGTGTAAGCCGCAGGCTCCGTGGTGTATTTCTCTGATTACTTCCGTAGCCTGTCTTGGGCCGATACATCTCAACAATAGACCCAGGTACGACTTTCGGTACAAGGCCTTCTTCCCTCAGCACGTATTGCGGTGCCTTGACTCTTATCTTTCTAGCCTCATCTTTATCTTCCGGAAGTATTCCACTTGTCAAATATTCTACAATGGGGGTCATCCAGGTGACCCCTTCTTCTTCAATGGTTGCGGCCGTAACCTCCTCTTCAATTGAACTTTTTGCTAGTGTTTCTACTATGACTTCTTTTGTGAGATGTGCGAATGAAGTGGAGGCTAACTTACTTAGTGCATCAGCAATTTTGTTGCGATTCCGGCTTATGTTCTGAATCCGGAAGCTTTCAAAGCATTGCGATAACTGTTGGGCTTTTGCCAGATATTTCTTCATAACCGGTTCCTTGGCCTCATACGTTCCGTCGACTTGGAAGGCTACGATCTGGGAATCTACACAGGCATGGAGATGTTTAACTTTCATCTCTTTAACGATTCTAAGACCGGCCAACAATGCTTCGTATTCTGCTACATTATTTGAAGCCTTGAACTCGAAGCGTAGAGCGTATGTGAATTCTTGTCCTTCGGGGTTTGTTAGGATCAAACCGGCTCCGGAGCCATCGGCACTTGAGGCCCCATCGGTAAATAACTTCCATGTTTCCGGGTGTTTCTTTTCAGTTGCGGCTTCTTCCACCGCAGCTTGCGGTGGAGTTTTACGTTTTCCCTTGCATTCTTTGTGGGGTGTTTCGGCCAAGAAATCCGCGAGGATCTGGCCTTTTACAGAACTTCTTGGTTTGAATTCTACCTCATGCTCCCCAATTCAATCGCCCATTTCGCCAGTCTTCCCGATACTTCTGGCTTCGTTAAAACTTGCTTTATCGGCTTGTCTGTTAGCACCTCTATTGGATGTGCTTGGAAATATCGCCGTAGCCTTCGGGCTGCATGAATGAGGGCTAATGCCAACTTTTCAATTTCGGGATACCTTACTTCTGGACCTTGTAAAACTCTGCTTACATAATATATCGGTTGTTGGCCCTCTTTTCTGCTAGCTACTAATACAGCACTTATCGTTTCTTCAGAGGCTGCTAAATACATTTGCAATGTTTCCCCCGCCTTAGGTTCCGTGACCGCTGGGAGTTGGCATAAGTACTCTTTTAATTTCTCAAAGGCTTTCTGTGCCTCCTCCGTCCACCTGAAGTGCTGTTTTTCTAGACATCCTTTCAAGGTTTTGAAGAAAGGTAACGATTTATCCGCAGATTTGGACAGGAAGCGATGTAATGCCGCAAGCTTTCCATTAAGGCTTTGCACATCTTTTAGCGTCTGCGGAGGCTGCATTCTTTGGATATCTTTAACCTTTTCCGGATCTGCCCGAAACCTTCCGTAGTCACCACATGACCCAAAAATTGGCCTTCTTCTACCCGGAGGCTGCATTCTTTTGATTACCATGCCATCTACGTAGGCTTCCAAATTTCGGCCTATTTGATTTCCGAAGGCTTTATCTACCAATCTCTAATAGGTGGCTCCTGCATTCTTTAAACCAAAGGGCATCTTTTTGTAGCAAAAGATCCCTTCTGCTGTATAGAAGGCTGTCTTATCTTCATCGTCTGGGTGCATTTGTATTTGATGGTAGCCCTTGTAGGCATCTAGGAAACATTTCAAGCGAAAGCCTACCAACGACTCAACTTTCCAATCAATTTCCGGAAGCGGATAGCAATCCTTCGGGCAGGCCTTGTTAATGTCTGTAAAATCTACACACATTCTCCAACCGCCATCGTGTTTCTTGACCATCACTGGGTTTGCTATCCAACTTTGATATTTCACCTCCCGCAGTATTCCGGCATTAACTAGATCATCTACTTGCTCTTTGGCTTCTTTACTTCTATCCGGAGCCAAACTTCTTCTTTTTTGTTTTACAGGGATTGCATAAGGTCGCGTGTTCAGACGATGTTGTGTGTCAAGAATTTCATTGTTGATCCTCAATTGTCTGGGGACGCCTGTCATGTCCGCAGGTGTCCAGGCGAATACATCTTTGTTCATCCGTAGGAGTGTTTTTAGCCTCTCTTTGTACTCCTCCGGCAGTTGTTTTCCTATCAACACGTATTGTTCTGGATATTCATCATTTATGAATGTTTTTTCTGTTAGCGGCTTGGTGACTGCTTTCTTCTCCGGCTCTTGTTCTTCCTTTGGGATATTGACTTACGCACATACACGCTCCTGCCTTGGATCAGCCTTAATACAACCGATTCCGCAAGGCGTAGCGAACTTAACTGCTGCGTGTCTTGGGGATGGTACCATTCCAAACTTGCGCATGGCTGTTCTTCCCAAAATCACGTTGTAAGGGGATGCGGCCCTCACTATTATGAATGTCAGCTGCTCCGTCCGGACTCTTGGTATTTCCCCTACTCTTACCCATAACGTTATTTCTCCCAATGACCAAGATCTTTCCATGGAAAAGCCTACCAACGGACTAGTAACATCCTTCCTTGTCCTTCTTAACGCTGCTTTTAACTTTACGAAACAATGTTCATACATGACCTCACAACCGCTGCCTGTGTCTAGGTAAATTCTTCGGACGGGATGGTTTCCGATGACTGCGCTGATTAAGATTGGCCCGTCGGAAGCTTCTTCTTCTTTGATTGGCGGGAAGCTTATTGTTACATTCTTCCAGGACTCATTTGGTAACACTTCTTTCTTAGTTTCACCTGCTTCAATTGCCATGATTGGATCTTCCAAAGACTCCACTTTTGATTCCGCTGCTTCTCTTGCTACCTGTCGTTCAGCATTATGCCTTGAACTTGTTTCTTTCATGCCTTTGATTAATGATGAGTACCTTCCGGACCTCATTGCTTCTTCCACCTTGCTCTTAAGCACTTTGCAGTCGTTTGTATCATGTCCTGGTCGGTTATGATAATCACAGAATTTGGCCATGTCGGGCCCTTTGTATTTTCCAGGACTCTTCGCCGGAGCCTTTTCTGCGGCTAAAATATCTCGCGGCGGACGCGAGGTATGATGGATTGTGCCATGATGGTTTGAGGGAGAGCCCTGTGTTCTTTGGAAAGTGCGGAGCGATTCCTTTCCATGCGGAAGCTTCTATTTCTTCGCCCCCTATCAATGTCTTTCCCGCCGGAACCATATATTGGCCCTCCTACGCCTCCGGCTGTTTCCTTTCCCACTAGCCATATGTGAGTCTTGTCCATAAGAGTCGTATATTCTTCAGGCAAGTCTCTGGACAAAAATTCTATTAAGGGTTGGAATCGTAACCCATGTACGAAACCCGATATTTTCTGATTTTCGTTTAGCCCCTTCATCAGTGCTGTTTCGTCTGTGTATCTTGTCATGAATTGCCTGACGCTTTCGTTCTCTCTTCTTTTGATATTATGGGCTTCTAAATGCATCTTCTTATACTTCCGCTGCTACCCAAAATACGACCGGAACTTAGTTTTTAGATCGTCAAAATTTACCACACTCCCTGTTGGTAGGCTTTCTAGCCATGCTCTTGCCGCATCCTTGAGGGTCATGGCAAACATGTGACATGCAACAGGGACTGTCCACTTCTGCATTCGTATCATTCCATTAAAATGCTTCAGATGATTGTCAGGATCTTCTTTTCCATCATACATAGACATTCCCTTTGGCAACCCGCCTTCTGGCAACGGGTAATCTTCGATCCACTGTATGAAGGGTCCGGGCTCTGTCTGTACTATCATGTCTTGTTCATTTGGGATTCCGTAGCTGCCCTGCGGCATGCTGCCGCTAGGCTGGCGAGCATAAGATTGTTGGAAATGATTATACGATTGATGGTTATGTTGTGGTTGAAATTGCGGTTGAAATTGTGGTTGAAACTGTGGTTGAAATTGTGGTTGAAATTGTGGTTGAAATTGTGGTTGAAATTGTGGTTGTTGCGAGTATTGGTTTTGCCCGTGCGGCTGGCTGTGTGCTGTAAAATATGCATTGTACTGCGGGGTGTAAAACTGGCTTGCCCCTCCGGAACCTACATTTTGGTTGTTTTGAGGAGTTGTAAAAGGTTGTTGTGCTTGGTTTGGTACTGATTGATTGTGGCCTGGAGGTATGGGAGTAGGTTGAGCAAAACCATGATACGTTGGGTTGTATGTTTGGCCATTAGCTTGTACAAACTCTGCGGCTAGGGGTGGCAGGTTTGGCGTTTGTCTTTGCACATTTGGTGGCACGACGTTATTTTCTGGTACGGCTTCACCAAAATGCACCCTGGCTCCGGCTCGCCTGCCGTTGCCCCTAGCTGGGGGAGTGTCTGCTTCTATTTCTTCTATATTATCGCTATCCTCGTCGTAATTTAAACGAGTTCGGACGCTTTCCATATTTAGCCGCCGCAAGTGCTGCCGCAACATATTTTCAATTGCTTCAGTTTGGTCATTTGCTTGGGTTTGATTATTTGCTTGGGGGGTTGCGTTTTGTGGTGCGGTTGTCTCGAAACCTGGAGGAGGGCCAGCCTCCGCCATTTTGTTACAAGATCTTAGGTCTGGAGTGCGGATGGGGCCACTTGTTCAAGGATAAGATTACCCTTGAATTAATGTATGGAGATCTTGTAAAAGGGGATGATTAGAGAATTAGTTTACTTGTTGGCGATTCCCAATTGGTATGAAGTAAATAGTTAGCTTCACGCCACCAAGTGTGTTTCTGTATGTGTTTGTGCAAATTTTTGTCATGCCCTTGAGTTATGATCAAGGACATGTATTTATAGGGGGTCATATGGGAGACTGGTTCTGGTCCCCAATACGTGACATCAGGCGTGTAAGAGGTTTCTGATGAATGACATCGGATGGTAAGAGACCGTTATTCGGTGCGTCGTTTACCTGTGTACGAAAGTTGACTTTGTAGAAACGGACAACGCCTCTGATACAATGTTCAGGCTATCGTCACTTATGTACTATCCTAGTTTGCTAAGTAGTACCGCAGCCTAATTATATTACCCTGCGGCTTCTGCGCAGGGTTAATGTTTGTTAGGATGCGGCCTTGGTGATTAAGTAGGCTACGGATATGATACGTCATCATGCCTTTTCATTAGCATTGCGAATACACTTTGGGTAACTTTTGACCCGTTTGACCATTCAGGCAGTTTTTAAAAGTTATTTGACCGTTAGAGGCAACATATAGCCAAATCGAACCGTTTATCCATAAATGGGTCAACATTTGCCTATCTAATATGTGGTTTAGTTATGTTGTCTAATTTTCTTCTATGGTAGTTCGTCTCAGCTGTAACGACATGTACACCAAAGAAAAGGAACAGTTTCACAGATTCATGGCTACAGAAAATTATGACTATATCTCTCAGCCCGCGAGTGGAACCGGGTGCAAAGTAGAGCAGGTCAAGGTAATGGGATGGAGAAAGAAAAGAGGATTCATGCAGTACAATACATAACAAGTCTTCTATCTATATTCTTATAAAATATCACTTGCTCTCAATGCATATCCTTTTTATATTGATGTTTATGTGCTGAACTTAGAATAAGAGACCAAACTAACCCAAAAAGTTTTTGTGGTAACTAAAGACAAAATTCTTATTGTCATGTTGGATTAGTGTAACTTTGGAAGAGGGTGATCCAAGAGCTAAAATTGGCCAATTCAATTTAGTAAGCCCATGACCCAAAACATGAAATTAAAGGGCTGTTTAATAACTAGAAAAGCCCAATGATTTCAACAGCAAGGAAATTGGTAATTTGGGTAAAATAGACCTTTTTTAACTTCTTTATGTTTCTGCATGGAAACATGGTCTTCTGTTTTATAACAATTTGCATAACAAAATACTGAACAATAACAATCTCAAATTGATTTCATTTCATTTAAGAGTCAACTCTATAAATGTTGTGAGTCAACGCTCTGTCATTTTCTGTTCGAGAAGCAACAAAGTGCGCGAAAAAATTGGTTACACAAAAGGCCAACATAAGATTTTAAGTTGAAGACGAAACTTCAAAAAGCTTTAAACCTCATTTGTGATATTGAACGTTTTTATTGATTAATCAAATAGAAGTAACAAATATCAATAGAAAAAATTTGTCACTTTCTATTGTCAATTCAATATCAGAACTTAAATGTAGTAACACTTACAATAACCATCAACAAAGTAGTAGACTCTTTTCACCTTTTCGTTCTTCTACACCCATATAAAGAACAGATCCCTTGTTATGGAACACAAACTTAGGCTCATCCCGTATGCGAAAAGTGGTGCTTGGATCATTGGATGTTTAACCGTTTTTTCAAATGTTGCTCTTTTATCCCACAAAACGGCAAGGCATGTCATCCTTGAATTACATATGGACTAATGTTAGCTTGAGTATTCGTAGCAACTCCAGAGTGAAACAAAAGATTGTTGGACCAGATTTTATAAAGCCTACAAGAAAACTTGTTCTTAGCAAGTGTAAGCTACATTGTATTTGATGGTTACAAGAAATGATGCATCTTTATGTTATTTTCAACCAGAGGCTGCGCGAATCTTGGAAAACAAAGGATCAATAAAACTATGAAAATAGATAGGTATATCATATTAATACCTCTTTTGGTTGACTCAAAGAGAAACACAAAAAAAAAGTAAAAGGAAACGGGTCAAATGGTACTAAAGTCGCGCAAAGTGTACTTTGAAGGCATGAAACCTCCCAAGTCATTGTAGACTTCCAAACATGAAATATTCTGTATGAAACGGGTTCACTCCCCCGATAGCAAGAAATTGTTGATTTTTAACCGACCTATTTAGAACCGCCATCCAGCCCATTTGGCCTCGCATTTTGCCACCTCAGAGTCAAGTGGGTGTAGTTGAAATTTCCATGGTATGTCCATGTAAGCGGCTTATTCTGCTGTTTCCTTAAACTATGAAATGTTCCTTAAACTATGTAATGCAAGTCACGTGTCCACTGCATTATGGGGTCGCAAACTGTTATGGGTTTGATTTTTTCACAATCTTTTATAAACATGAAACCTGTCCTAACTACTGTTTTGTGTACATGGGTCCAAAAGGTCAATCTACTTTTTCTTGCAAGAGATCAAACATCGTTTTTCTGCGGTTTTTCTGCAAAGCATGTCTTCTACTTTTTGGCATGTTTACCAATTTATTATATATATCATTATCCATTTTTACTGTAAACAAACATGGATGCCTTATGTCAAAGTGCTCAGGTCATATATTAAACGTATGGGAAGAAATCATGGTTCTTTATTAACTTGATTTTCACTTTTCTTTAGCGTTCTGTATACACTTTGGTTAGTTTTTGACCCTTTTCAGTTTAGGCAGTATCTAAAAGTTGTTTGACTGTTGGAGGCAACATATAACCAAATTGACCCGTTTATTCATAAACAGGTCAGCATTAGCATTCGCATATCAAGTATAGGAGTTCGCCTGAGCTGGAAAGACACATTCACTAAAGAAAAAGAACATTTTGACAATATCTCTCAGCCCACTAATGAAATTGTGTATAAAGTAGAGCATGTCAAGGTAATGGGATGGAAAAAGAAAAGAATAAGATGGATTCATGTTGTACAATACTACCACAAGTCTTGTATCTATTCTTATAGAATATCACTTGCTCTCAATGCATATTCTTTTTATATTGATGTTTATGTGCTGAACTTAGAATAAGAGACCAAGCTAACTCAAAAAATATTTGTGCAACTAAAGGCAGAATTCTTATTGTCATGTTGGATTAGTGTAGCTTTGAAAGAAGGTAATCCAAGAGTTAAACTTGGCCAATTCATTTTTAGTGAGCCCATGACCCAATTCATGAAATTACAATTCTGTTTAAGAACAGAAAAGGCCATTTATTTCAACAGCAAGGAAATTGGTAATTTGGGTAAAAGAGACCTAATTTTTAACTTCTTTATGTTTCTGCAGGGAAACATGGTGTGTCTGAATAATATCGAAATCTCCTATCAACAGTATCAAGTGTTCTCAAATAGTCTTCTGCTGTATAACAATTTGCATAACAAAAGACTGAACAATAACAATCTCAAACTGATTTCATTACATTTAAGAGTCAACTCTATAAATGTTGCGAGTCAACGCTCTGTCATTTTCTGTTCGAGAAGCAACAAAGTGCGCGAATAAATTTGGTTACACAAAAGGCCAACATAAGGTTTTAAGTTGAAGACGAAAATTCAAAAGACTTTAAACCTCATTTGTGATATTGAAAGTATTTATTGATTAATCAATCAAGAAGTACAGATATCAAAAGTGAAAGAATTGTCAATTCAACATCAAGAACTAAAATGTAGTTGCATTACATCTACAATAACCATCAGCAAAGAAATAGACTCTTTTCTTCTTTTCGTTCTCAATTCGATATCAGAAACAAAGAAAGATTCTGCAAACTTCATCACCAACTAAGACAAACACGAAAAAATCGTTACATATGGGTATCAACTGTATATTATTATACTGCCAAATGGTCATGGCTTCAATTCTGAGTAGTAATCCTACTTTCAGTAACTAGTCTAAAATCTTGACCTCATAAAACGCACGAAATCCGTCTGTATCTAAACTTTAAAACGAATGAATCACAGGGGTACGAACCACTTACAATAACCATCAACGAAGAAGTAGACTCTTTTCATGTCTTTTGTTCTCAATTCGATATCAGAAACAAAGAAAGATTCTGCAAACTTCATCACCAACTAAGACAAACACGAAAAAATCGTTACATATGGGTATCAACAGTATATCCTAATACTACCAGATGGTCATGGGTTCAATCCGAGTAGTATTCCTATTTTCAGTAACTAGTCTAAAATCTTGATTTCATAAAACGCACGAAATCCGTTATATCTAAACTTTAAAACAAATCAATCACAGGGGTACGAAAGATGAATTTTGCTCCAACTTTTTAACATGATCTTTCGACTCATTCTCTTCAGGCGTAAAATTCAAATCAAATTTCAAAACTTTCTTAGAACCCAAACTAGTACCCACATTCGCAATCTTTGAACAAGAAACAGAATCAAGATGCCCAAAAGACTCAATCTTGGGAGAATTCCCAACTTTTTCGACTTTACGACTACATTTTTTCTTCCAAGAATGGGTCCCCATGTGACCACCCAATGCCTGCCCAATAAGAAACCCTTTCCCACAAACGTTACAGTAATGCAGTTTGTGTTTGGAAAGGGTTTTTAAAGACGGGCCCGCCTCGCCCGTCTCTAGTAAAGTATCAAACTTGAGGGCGGCCGCACAGTGGCGGCCCAACGCCTGATATGAATCATACTCATTGTTGCAGTCTTTACACTTGAAACGTTTTTCGGGTTTCGAGTTTTGTTTGGCAAGAAATGTGGCTTTTTTTCTAGCGAAATTTTCAATGTTATCAAGTTGGCGTTTGGTTCCGGGCATGATGATCAGACATGGTGATGTGAAATAATGCTGATATTTTTTTCGTTAAGGGATGTTTAAACGGTGTCGTTTTGGTAGAGTAGGATATTCAGTGGAAAAGTTTTGTAGTTTGATGAAAATGGATTGTTTCGTGTATTGCAAGTTTTGACTAATATTGTGTGGATATTTGAAAATATTTGAATGGGTGTGGGGGTGTTTGGAAACGGGTTCAATTTGAGTTAGTTACTAACAAGAATTATATCAAGAAACCAATCTAATTTGGTACTCCGTACTTGTGACGGGTAAAAAAATGTTTACCATAAACTAGGGCTCCACATGGGTCGGGCTGGGTTGGTTTTGACCCAGAACCAAAACCCCGAACCGGTTCGTTGGGTTTTTAGAAAACCAAAACCACACCAATTGGTTTGGTTCCGTTTTCAATGTTGGCGGTTTGGTATTCTTTGTTGTTTTTGGTTTTCGATTTTCCGGTTCGGTTTTTGCTCATCTCTATCATAAACGAATTGACACCTCTATTAGACTCGAACCTATCCAGAAAACGTTTGAGAAATATTATTTTATTTTATTTTTTGTCAATCATTGTCTTCAGAAAACGACACAAAAATTTTGTACCAATTTTCATCAATTTCATTTCAATAACGACAAATATTATTTCTTGAAATATGTTCGCAATTTGTTGCTTCTTTTTGCTTGATATTGTTGTTTAAAAACAAAGATCTGGCCGGTGTCACTATGATGTTTTAATTTTACTTTGGTCTAATTTTGTTAATTTTGTGTTTGTAGTTGAGTGTACGTCACCAAGCTTAAAATGGTAAAGTATGTGTGAATCCATAGTGGCCAAAACAGTGAATGGTCAATTCTTGAAAAATTGCTTACTTTTATAGCTTAATTGGTTCATGATTTGGGTACCTTTTTACCTCCGTATACTATTAAATTAGCCATCTTATCTTTTTCCATTAATGTCATGTGAGGACTTTCTTACAGTTCAATGCTCAATTCTTGAGCAGCCTATAGTTTGGTTGTAAAAAAGAGCCACTAAAAGGTCATAAGTTATAGTTTGGCGGTCTAAACGTAAAAGTAATAGTTTGGTGGTTTAAAAGTAATTAAAAGCCACTAAAGGGTCATTAGTCAATTAATGTTTAATGTTATATATATTTCGCTAAGGCTATCCGGAGTGGTATTGCCGGGGGTTGGGCTACTTTCACCACAGCGCGTCATGTGGCATCCTGGGTTGCTGGGGGTTGCCTGGGAAAAAGAGGGGGAGTGGTATTGCCTGGAAGGTGGGGTAGGGTAATGATTGATTTAAATATAAAATAACAATACATTATATAAAAAAACATTAAAATTACATAAAAACACATTAAAATTACAAAAAAACGGCTATTTCCCTCGATTCCTCCGCTCTCCCTTGCAACTTCTGTGGGTTGCTTCAATCTTGGGTTGCTACCTCGGGGTGGTGTAGCCGGCGACCCGGGGGCGAAATCCAGTGGATTGCTACCGGGTTTGCTACCACTCCGGTTAGCCTAAGGTTCTTGTTAATGAGTCTGACTCATTAGGTAGGTACATCAAATTGTTTATTTTTATTATAAAATTTAAGAGTGTACTTTTAATATAAAATGTACAAATGTTTTAGAATAATTCTTTTGCTAATTATAGCTTATAATCGATCTAAGCACCTCTAAATAATAAATTCAGGATTTTTCTAGCGACAGTCACTACATAAAAAAATTGTATTCTTCATATCAAAGTGTAGTCTTTTAATTTTATGATAAAACTACAACTATTTAAATCATGTCAATAACAGCCGTCCCTTTAATTACAAAGTAAATAAATGAATATTGATGGCCATCAACTAGTGTATATGATTGTATGGCGATCGAATACAATTAAATACTCATTTAAGTGAATCGGTTTATAGCCAAGTGAATTGGTTTGTGACAAAGTTTGATGGTTCGAGTTCTCGAACCTTTTTTTCCAAAATTGTATGCTAGCAGATTTCATATACATATTTCAATTCTCACTTACATAAATACTACAAGCTCTGTTTGCAAATTGCAATCATAAACTGCTAAAAATTACCAACACAAATTATAAAGACAAACTCATCCAATAAACAACTCCAATAAAGATTATATATACACAACAATTTAACAAAACCTAAAGACACCCGTTATCACTATTTGATGACGGTTATAACTAATTAGAACCCATAATTACTAATTGAAAAGATAAGCATATAAGTCGATCAAATAGGTCACGAATATGAACAACTAATTAATATGTAACATCAATTGACAATATAACTATATAAAGTAGGATGTTTTCCCTTATATTAACTCATCGAAATATTGATAAAAGAACAGATCGAAGCTAAATTGACAATTCAATATATAATCAGATGAAGAAAAACTTCGACAGTAACATATATATCCAAAAATTATACTATACAAGTTTGTATCTTGACACATTCAAAATCAATACAAACCCAAAAATACTAATTAATTAATCCACTAAGGTTATATATAAACCTAATTACTAGATTAATGAATTAAACCCCAAACTCAATCACAAGTAGCTAGCTAGCTAGGAAGCATTAACCTGTAATTGAAGACCAAGATTTACTGATTCATTCTCGTAAGGTGTCAAGTTTAGATCGAATTCAAAAACTTCTTTGCTCTTTGAATTACTTGCAATCGTAGAAGAAGACGAAGAATCCGAGGGATGATATGGCACAATCGCTTTACTATCAACTCCTTCCTCGCTCAATTCAACCTTGTCATGATCATCAGTATTTTTCCGATTATAATGCATCCGCTTGTGTCCTCCTAATGCTTGTCCAATCGGAAACCCCTTCCCACAAACATTACAGTAATGCAGTTTAATTTTGGAACGGTTTTCTAGGAGCCCTGAACTGTCTGCTCCTGCCTCTATTCTAATATTCTTGTGGGCGGCTCTGTGTCCGCCCAATGCTTGAAAGCTATTATACTCCTTATTGCAATCCTTACACTTGTAGATACTTCGATATTTCTTGGCAGCATTCGGGTTCTCTTCCACGTGTTTTGCCATCATGCTCGCGTTGTTTCTAACAAAATTCTCAATGTTATCGTGTTGCCGTTTGTTTCCGGTAATCTTCATCATTGGATATATGATGGGGGTATAAGCTTTTTTTCGACTTGAAAAAAATTACTTAGTAGCAAAGGGATACGAATTCGGTTTGTGAACGAATGTGAGCTTTGGGGTTTTAGAGAAGTAGGGTTTTGCTAAATATTTATACGTATAGGGATCTCGATATATCACAAATAAATAAAATATATATGTTTTTTACGAAAACTTCTCTAGTGTAATTATTGTAAAAGGTTTGTTTCGTGTGGAGCAAGAGTTATAGTCGTAATCTAAGATTTATTAATAAGAGGATATACATAACTCTCTACAAATTCTACTATTTATACTATTAAAATTCGTAAAGCGTGTTTTTTAAGTCGAGTTTTTTAAGATAGGTTTCTATATTTCAAATAAGGAAATACTACACAAGAACGTACTTAAGGTAACTATGGACCTATGGTAAAATAATAATAATAAAAAACTATTGCGGTAATTGGAGTACTATTTCTTTTAATTAATAATATAAGGTAACAAAATTTTATGAAACTTTAAAAGGTAACATTAACATATTTAATTTGTGTCAATAATTCACAAAAATAAGTAACATATATACGCATTTTTATAATTAGGTTTGTTATATTATTTCTATAGAAGACATAGAAAGTGCAGTATACCCAAAACAAATATTATTTGACATAATCACATAAATATGCAATATTACAATGTACCTTCGTAAGTACAGCTTTTTTATTTCAGAAAGATGTACGTATACACTTTAATATTAACAAAGTGATTTTGGCACTAGATCAAGTAGTTTTAGAAGTTTAAACTTTGTTACTTTTTTTTTAGCAGTATAAATTTTAAATATTGGTTTGGACATTAATTGAACCGTACATATTCAACGGTTCTTGATCAACTTGTTTTAAAAACCAGATGAAAGTGATAACTCATTTAATAGTTAAATTTCATAGAAAATTTGGTATTCATAAGTTTAATCATAACATTGTTATGCATTTACATAGAGGCCAAAGGTGGCCCCTCAATAATATAATTTCGGTACTATTTTACGGTAATATATTAATTAGTTTAGTTTAAAGTTAAATGGTCTCCCAACAAAATATACATTTGAATTCCATATATCCATTGTAGCTCAATTTAAAGATACAAATATATTCTAAACACTTGTTAACATTTTGTAAACTGTTTGACTACCTAAAATTTGAAATTCTAGCTTGGTCACTATTGTTAGGATGTAGGATTGACCATGTCCTATTCCAAAAACTTAAAAGGTTGCTAGCTACAAGCTACCGGCTCCTTCTACGAGTTACTTTCAACATACGTATTATGTTAATATCGTTTAGAAAGATTATAAGAAGATTCCAAGCAGAAATAAATATCTAGAATCATAATACTATAGCGTAATCTCTGCATAATGCATCGAGAGTAAGTTTTTCATTATTTGATGGTGTGAACAATTTCTAATAGTGGTTGTCGTATGTACTTTAATAGTGAGAAAGGTAACATATATTTGGAAAAGTTATAAAAAGAATAATAGTATTATATATTTTAAATTTCATAAAGTCCAATTATTTTCAATTTTTCATGAACATGTTTTTATGTGATTTTTAAATTTTAAATTAAAAAATATAATGGAATAAATAAATTGATAATTGAATAAGTTAATTATAGATATGAAAAGGTTTTAATAAATATAATATAAACTATACCTATTTATTAATATATAAAAGTAAAATGTATGGTTGTATTAGCAACTTTTAACAATAATTTTAAATTGTTTGAACGAATTGCATTTTTGGTCCCTGTGTTATCACACCAATTGCAACTTTGATACAAACATGTGAAAAGTGGCGAAACGTATCCCTGTGATATCACATCTGTTGCAATTTTGGTCCAATTGTAACGTGCCGTTATAATTCAGCCATTAATGTCCCATTGTGTAACACCCCGAGCTAGGCTCGAAATACTACCGAAAAGATATAGCGTATGCATGGGATTATCGTAGAATATCATCTATATGAAATAAAGGGGATTCGGTGAATCCAACAAAACAAAGCAAGTACAAAATACAAAAAGGGCAAATGAATCCTGGATCCATGTAAGTCCAAGCCCCAAACTCTAGCACAAGCATCAATCAACCAACACATCTTGGATTCACTTGAATACCTGAAAAGTGTACTAAACAAGGTCAACACTAGGTTGGTGAGTTCGTAGGAGCAAATGACAAGGATCTAATGCCAAGGTCAATCACAATATGAACAAGCATAAGGAGCAAGGAACACACTTACCGTAGTCCTTAAAAGGCACAAGTACTCAATTTAGGTTGGCTCATAACACAACCTAATCACACATGCATTCATTGATCGCAAAATACAATACTAAAATACGTATAATGAGCAAGAACGATTGATGTCGATAACAATAAGTATCAAACAAGAACTATGACCTCAAACATGCCCATAATGCACATGCACACATTGCACCTCAATTGACCACCAACTCAACCAAAACACCATGCACCTACATTTCATACGACTTTACATTTAAGGAATCTTGGATGCTTATATATAGGGTCACCCGCAGCCTTCCCACCACATCCGCAACTCATTAAATGTAATATCGTCTTCCATGTATGTACAACTATCCTAATCATAGATAAGTCAATCATACTCAATCAAACCATAGCCAATCAATGTCCATCAATGACCCTCACACGTGTATTCACAAAATGAACTACTCAAGGTAGTCAGAATACGCGTGGTAAACAAGGACAAGTAATAATGATATTAATAAGTATCTAACAAGTTCTATAATGCCAATCAATGTCCATCAATGACCCTCACACGTGTATTCACAAAATGAACTACTCAAGGTAGTCAGAATACGCGTGGTAAACAAGGACAAGTAATAATGATATTAATAAGTATCTAACAAGTTCTATAATGCCAAGCATGTCCAACAATGTCCCTCATATGAACTCAATTGCACGTAATGTACCTCATTGTACTCAATTGCACGTATTGTACCTCATTGTACTCAATTGCACGTATTGTACCTCATTGTACTCATTGTACTCAATTGCACGTATTGTACCTCATTGTACTCAATTGCACGTATTGTACCTCATTGTACTCAATTGCACGTATTGTACCTCATTGTACTCAATTGCACGTAATGTACTCAATTGCACGTAATGTACTTCATTGTACTCAATTGCACGTAATGTACCATTGTACTCAATTGCACGTATTGTACCTCATTGTACTCAATTGCACGTATTGTACCTCATTGTACTCAATTGCACGTAATGTACTCAATTGCACGTAATGTACTTCATAGTACTCAATTGCACTTAATGTACTTCATTGTACTCAATTGCACGTATTGTACCTCATTGTACTCAATTGCACGTATTGTACCTCATTGTACTCAATTGCACGTAATGTACTCAATTGCACGTAATGTACTCAAATGCCCACACATAACCAATAATACCATGTGTATATACTTCGTACGATACTACTTTTGAAAGGCCTTTGATGCTTATATATAGGGTCACCCGCAGCCTTCCCACCACATCTCCAACCTTTCAAAGGTATTACCGTCTTCCATATATACACAACTAACCTAATAATCATCCAACACACACATACAATAATCATATAACCACGTATTTGTACGTCAACATTTCCATTAAATAAACAATGTCATCACCCAAGACACTCAAACATATGCACAATCAAGTCATGTCATCAATCAAGAAATCAAACGTATGCACAATCGAACTATGTCATAAACCAAGGCAACATATAAATGCACAATCAACACGTAAGCACACAACAGTTGTACACTTTTCAGCCCGAATCTCGATTGAGTAGGGAGCTACGAAACTCACCTTGATTTCCAAGCAAAACGACAAGTTAATATCGAGCTATAAATGTCCAACGACCGCCACGAGCCCACAACCTATCAATATATATCATGGTGTTATCAAAATCAACTCTATAACCCTATACAAGTTGGTTAATTAAGTTTGAGTCGCGCCAAAGTCCCACACGCCTTAATGACTCTCCCGAGCATGAACTATAACACTTTGACCTGACATTTTTAGAAAAGGAAAAGGATTCAGATCAAAAGAACTTTACCATGAGAAAGTAGACTCTCTCACGATTCCAACGATAGGTCATATGACTTATTTGGACTTACGGATCGAAAGTTATTAACGTTTTAAAACTGACGCGCAAAATTTCCCCGAAAGTATCCACTGCGCCGCAGTGAGCCAAAACCATGCCCACTGCGCCGCAGTGGGCTAAGGAGCAAGAATGGCCGAGAGAATCCACTGCGCCGCAGTGGGGACTATGCCCTCCCACTGCGCCGCAGTGGGACAACCTGCAGATTCAGAACCAGCAGCTGCAAGTGCAGCAAAAACGACCCAAACACACCCGAAAACGATCCAACGACCTCCAAATCGATTTGTATGAACTTGAAACTTATTTTGAAGTATGAATACACATTATTACACCTAATAACACTTAACCCATTCCACAAAACCCATTCATAATACCAAAATCACCCAAAGTCGTTCAAAACCCTAACCAAAACCCTAACTTGACCTAAAACGAGTTTCGACTCGATTCATGGCTCGAAATGGCTGGACACCAACTAGAAATAGATAAACAAACATGAAATGATGATTATGGAATGAGTTTGACTTACCAAAAGTTCCACCTAAGGTTCAATTCCGAAAGTGAGCGAATGGAAAGGATTTCTTGCACTTGAGACTTCAATTCTTTGATATAATGGAGATGAGATGAAGATGATGATGATTCTTGCTCTTGATCAAGTTAACAACAATGATTTGATGAAGGAGACTTAAAGAGAGGTGATTGCATGTGTGTGTGTTCTTGCTAGGAGTTCAAGAGAAAGATAGATAGATGAAATGAATGAAAGGGAAAGGATAAGGTGGTTGGGTAAATGGGTCTTGGATCCTATCCACGGGTCGACCCATCACACTAACTAGCCAAAATAACTATTCGTCGAGTGTCGAATCACATAATTAATCGGTCAATCGGCCCGTCACACACATTATCTAGTCGTTTAGCCACAAATTGAATCCAAATCATGTTATTAAATAGAATGTTAGTCATATTACCCATAAAGTCAAACGGGTCAAAATAGCGGATGTTACATTATCCCCCCGTTAAAAGAATTTCGTCCCGAAATTCGACAAGACACTAATCGTTAAACAAATGTGGGTACTTGGACTTCATATGATCTTCTCGTTCCCAAATGAACTCGGCTCCACGTCTAGCATTCCATCTAACCTTGACAATTGTGTAGCGTTTGTTCTTGAGTTTCTTTTCTTGGCGATCCAAGATCTCCACCGGTTCTTCCTCGAAATTAAGCTTCGAATCAACCCGAATTTCATTCATTGGCACATGATGAGTAGGATCCGCCAAACACTTTCGCAAGTTACAGATATGAAACACATCATGCACACCGCTAAGCTCTTGAGGCAGTTCTAACCGATAAGCAACTTTCCCAACTCGTTCAAGAATCTTGAAAGGACCAATATACCTTGGCCCAAGTTTACCTCTCTTCACAACACGTACAACGCCCTTCCAAGGGAGAACTTACGGAGCACATGACCGCCAATATTGAACTCCACTGTTTGATGCTTCACATCGGCGTACTACTTTTGTCGTTCACGAGTTAGTTGAAATCTCTCCTTGATTTGAGAAGTCACCTTTATCGTTCCAACTAAAAATTCTTGTCCCATAAGCTGGTTCTCGCCAATCTTTGCTCAAATGAGCGGAGGGCGACACTTCCTACCATGAAGTGCCCTAAAAGGGAGCCATCTGAATACCCGTATGTTACCATCGTTATACAACTCAACCAACGGTAAATACTCTTCTCACTTGCCACCAAAATCTATCGCACAAGCTCTCAACATATTTTCAAACGTTTGCATGATCCTTTCCTTTTGTTCATTTGTTTGAGGATGAAACACCGTACTCATGTCAAGCTGAGTACCCCTGGCTCGTTGAGAGGCTTGTAACACCCGTTTCGTAAAAATATGGATTTCCAAAAATTTTCGCCCAACGGCGTTAAATCATGCGGAAACGATTTAGGAAAATACTCAACTAAGGAAAACAGTTGAGAAAACATAAGTGGTGTTACTAATAGCATCAAATCAGTAATAAAAGAAATCCATAAGATTGCCCAACATAAAGCAATCATAACATATCATATCATAAACATATCATTAACCACCGTCATCATAACATATCATATCATAAACATATCATTAACCACCGTTCATCATAACATATCATATCGTAAACATATCATTAACCACCGTCATCATAACATATCATATCATAAACATATCATTAACCACCGTCATCATAACATATCATATCATAAACATATCATTAACCACCGTCATCATAACATATCATATCATAAACATATCATTAACCACCGTCATCATAACATATCATATCATAAACATATCATTAACCACCGTCATCATAACATATCATATCATAAACATATCATTAACCACCGTCATCATAACATATCATATCATAAACATATCATTAACCACCGTCATCATAACATATCATATCATAAACATATCATTAACCACCGTCATCATAACATATCATATCATAAACATATCATTAACCACCGTCATCATAACATATCATATCATAAACATATCATTAACCACCGTCATCATAACATATCATATCATAAACATATCATTAACCACCGTCATCATAACATATCATATCATAAACATATCATTAACCACCGTCATCATAACATATCATATCATAAACATATCATTAACCACCGTCATCATAACATATCATATCATAAACATATCATTAACCACCGTCATCATAACATATCATATCATAAACATATCATTAACCACCGTCATCATAACATATCATATCATAAACATATCATTAACCACCGTCATCATAACATATCATATCATAAACATATCATATCATAAACATATCATTAACCACCGTCATCATAACATATCATATCATAAACATATCATTAACCACCGTCATCATAACATATCATATCATAAACATATCATTACCACCGTAAGGCACGATGTACCTATTACCACCGTAAGGCACGATGTACCTATTACCACCGTAAGGCACAGGTTATGCATAACTCTTAACATCTAATTAGCTCGAGCATTTATCGTATTTAGTTTAGATTTCCACCTTTAACCTAAACTAATCCATACTATCATCTTTTCACGTTAGGGCCCTTAAAACGTGCACGTGTCATGGCAACCTAAAAAGGTCTAGTGTTCTAGATGAACAAGCCACATATACATGCACATAACAACATTACAACATATCATTAACCACCGTTCATCATAATATATCATATCGTAAACATATCATTAACCACCGTCATCATAACATATCATATCATAAACATATCATTAACCACCGTCATCATAACATATCATATCATAAACATATTTACGGGGAAACATTTTAAGCATAGGCACCGTCATCTTTAATCCCCGAATACCTCCCATATCAACCCAACCACAATATAGGTTATACATTACCGTTTTGGAGGTTATAGTTTATGAAACCATTTTTGTTGCACCCTCAGCGTGACAAAAGTAGTGTATCTTACCTCGTAGTAGTATGTGCGCGCAAACAAAGCTAACAGTGCTTAATAGTAATCCCCCGACACCTATCGTACATTAACATATGAAGTATAAGTCATTAGGGACCTTAAAAGGACTTGAAAACGAACTTAGTTTTGAATCGAACGAATTTAGCTTAACACGAACTTAATCTTCGTTTTTTATCTTCAAACGAAGATGATCTTCGTTTTGTCAAACGAAGTTAGATTTCAGAAACGAATTTAGGCTTTACGAAGATGACTCAACGAACTTAAGCTTAACTTCGTCCAGAAAACGAATTTAGCATCAGAAACGAATTTGAACCCAGAAAACGAACTTAATACTTAACTTCGTCCAGAATTTAGAAAATAACTCTGTTCTTCATTTTTCCAGAAATTGATCGACAATGGCTTCTTCCAAAACATGTTTTTGACATAATTAAACATCTCTTGATCATACAGATCGATTATAAACTCATTTAACACCATTATGAACATCAATTGACCAAAACACATAATAAACTCTAATTAATTGCAAAACCCTTTTAAACCAGTTTTGAATCCATATTAAAACATCTTTTGATCTGAAAATACAATTAACAACCCATTGATTACCTGATTGCTTTGATAGCCAATTGAAAGTAACCCAAAATACACAATCAATTCAACCAAAACTTGATCAATTGCGTTAGAAATCGATTACGGGATTAGAGAGGCTGTGAATGTTCTTAATTATGTTTAGAAGCTGCCAAATTAACCTAGATTAGGCTAATCCCTTTCTTAACCCGTTTTTAACTTTTCACCATTGACAAAACTAGTCCCTGGACTTCATATTAACTTTATTTCACATTAAAACACCTATTGGGGATACATACAACACACTAAAGCACTTTCGCACACTACATAGGCCTTTTACACATCATTAAATCTACTTTATTGTCACTCATTAAAGATAATTAAATCTTGCATATAGGGCACATAAACATATAAACACGTATTTCCACGTAAACATATCACGGACTTAGAATTTGATCTAACGACGTTAGTCAACATATACGTTTAAGTTTTGGGATGTTACAATTACCTCCCCCTTAAGAGGATTCCGTCCCCGGAATCACTTCAGCATCAAAAAGGTGGGGATAGGTCTCCCGCATTACGGACTCGGTCTCCCAAGACATACTTTCGCCGTGATTGTGTTTCCACTTTATGAGAACCAGATCGATAGTCTTTCGTCGTAGCTTCTTTTGTTTCCTTCCCAATATAGCAACAGGTTCATCGACAATCTGTTTGTTGGGATTAATACTTACGTCCTCGAGTGGAATGACATCCGTTTCATTCGCATAGCACTTACGTAGGTAACACACATGAAATGTGTTGTGAATTCCATTAAGTTCTGGAGGTAAGTCCAGCTTAAATGCCTGTTCATTAACCTTCTTAATGATCTTAAAAGGTCCAATGAATCTGGGGCTTAACTTTCCACGTTTTCCAAACCGTAATACACCTTTCCAAGGCGACACCTTGAGTAAAACCATTTCACCTTCTTTAAAATCAAACGGCCTCCTTTTCTTATCGGCATATGACTTTTGCCTTTCGCGAGCAACACGTAAGGCGTTCTTTGCAACATTAACTTTATCGGCCGTAATTTGTACCACTTCGGGTCCAGCAAATTGCTTTTCCCCGGGCTCCAACCAACAACTAGGAGTCCGACACTTTCTACCATATAACATCTCATAAGGTGGCATTCCAATGCTCGCATGATAACTATTGTTATACGCAAACTCAATAAGAGGTAGGTGTTTATCCCACGAACCACCATAATCCATCACACAAGCTCTGAGCATATCTTCGAGCGTTTGAATAGTCCTTTCACTTTGCCCATCGGTCTGCGGGTGATAGGCTGTGCTCAGACGAACTTGAGTACCAACTTCCCGTTGAAAACTCTTCCAAAAGTTGGAAACGAATCGAGCATCACGATCAGACACAATCGATATCGGAACACCATGTTTAGTAACCACTTCATCAATATACAACGTAGCAAAGTTCTCCATAGGAGCAGTCTCACGAACTGGGAGAAAGTGAGCACTCTTCGTTAATCGATCGACAATAACCCATATCATATCGTGACCACGAGGCGTCCTCGGAAGTTTGGTCACAAAATCCATCGTAATGTGATCCCATTTCCACTCAGGGATCTCAAGTTGCTGAAACTTCCCATAAGGCTTTTGATGTTCAGCTTTCACCTTCGCACACGTCAAACATTTCTGCACATACATCATCACATCGTTCTTAATACTGGGCCACCAATAAATAGGCTTCAAATCTGCATGCATCTTTGTGGCACCAGGGTGTACAGAATACTTAGTTTTGTGCGCTTCATCCATTACTAACTCACGATTGCCTCCATAGAGAGGAACCCATATTCTACCTTTGTAGGTTCGAAGGCCACGACTATTTTCTTCCATTTGGAGTCTGTTCTTCTTCTTTTTCCCAATAGACTCCGCTTTCACATTAACATCCTTTAACGCTTCGATTTGAGCTAATCGAATAGGTTCCAGTAAATTCGACTCAATCTTTGTAATCATCGCACACAATCTACTTTTCGCATATCCTTTGCGGCTTAAGGCATCAGCAACCACATTAGCTTTGCCTGGGTGATATTTAATCTCGCAATCATAATCCTTTAATAACTCCATCCACCGTCGTTGTCTAACATTCATGTCCTTCTGAGTAAACACGTACTGTAAGCTCTTATGATCCGTATAAAGGGTACACTTTGTACCATACAGATAATGTCGCCACAGCTTCAGAGCAAAAACAACCGCAGCCAGCTCAAGGTCATGAGTAGGATAGTTCCGCTCATGAGGCTTCAGCTGTCGAGAGGCGTAAGCAATAACTTTGTCTCGTTGCATTAGTACACACCCTAACCCCGTGATGGATGCGTCACTATAAACCACTAAATCATCGGTTCCTTCGGGTAAAGCTAGAACCGGAGCTTCACACAACTTCTTTTTCAATGTCGTGAAGGCTTTCTCTTGAGCGTCGGTCCACACAAACTTCACACCTTTCTTCGTTAATTCAGTCATTGGCTTGGCAATGCGTGAGAAATCTTGAATAAAACGTCGATAATAGCCAGCCAAACCGAGAAAACTCTTAATTTCAGTAGGAGACTTAGGCTGCTCCCACTTCGACACCGCTTCTATCTTCGAAGGATCTACTTTTATACCATCAGAGGAGACGACATGGCCGAGGAAATGAACTTCCTTTAGCCAGAATTCGCACTTGGAGAACTTAGCATATAGCTTTTTCTCTCTGAGGACTTGAAGGACAGCTCTCAAATGCTCTCTATGTTCCTCTTCCGACTTTGAATACACAAGGATGTCGTCGATAAAACAATAACGAAATGATCCAGAAAAGGTCGACATACACGGTTCATCAAATCCATAAACTTCGCTGGAGCATTTGTCAAACCGAATGGCATGACAAGGAACTCATAGTGACCATAACGAGTTCGAAACGCTGTTTTGGCTACACTCTCTTCTTCAACCTTTAATTGATGATAGCCAGACCGTAAGTCAATCTTTGAAAAATAAGAAGCACCTTGAAGTTGATCGAACAAATCATCAATGCGAGGGAGTGGATACTTATTCTTCACCGTTCTTTTATTCAGCTCGCGATAATCGATACACATGCGCATGGATCCGTCTTTCTTCTTTACGAAAAGGATAGGAGCACCCCATGGAGAGGAACTCGGACGAATGAAACCTTTATCTAAAAGTTCCTGAATTTGCGTCATTAACTCCTTCATCTCCGTCGGAGCTAGTCGATAGGGAGCTTTGGCTACAGGAGTAGCACCAGGAATGAGATCAATAGAAAATTCAACCTCACGATCAGGAGGAAGACCTGGAAGATCTTCAGGGAAAACATCAGGAAATTCGGAAACAACTTCGACATCAGAGACTGTAGGCTTCGCGATACGAGAATCGATGACATAAGCTAGAAAATGTGACTTAGTTTGCCGTATACAACGAAGTGCTTTCATCATCGAGATCACCTTAACATTTCCCGGCTTCTTGTCACCATAGACACAAACACCTTTTCCGTCAGGGGTAGCGATACGAACTATTTTCTTTGCACATAAGACGACAGCATCATTTTTCGACATCCAGTCCATACCGAGAACAACATCAAAACTAGGAATGGTAGCGGGTAACAGGTTAGCAGTAACTACCTGATCATCGTCTTTTGCCTCCTCAGCCGTCATCTGAAAAGCACGGGCTTTGGCCTGGGAAGCTCCTGCCTTCTTTCCCTCATCTTTCTTCATCTGCGGGCAATCTGCAATACGGTGCTTGGTGTCTCCACATTTATAACATCTAGCCCTGTCAGTGCATTGATCAATGGTATGACCCTGAGTTCCACACTTATTGCACCTGCGGGTCTTTGTAGAACACTGACCAGAATGGATAGATTTGCAGCCAGGGCACCATTTTCCATCCTTGTCTGCCCTTCCCTTGTCAGAGGACGATGAAGATCCCTTGAATTTCTTACCAAAACGATTTGACCCACCAAACCTCCGCTTATTGCCAGACCTCTTCTCCTCCTCTTTCCTTTCAACTTTCTTATCCACCGCAAAATCATCATCAAGCTTTTTGGATTCTTTGATTGCTTCAGTTAGGGTCTTATGCTGCCTACAAATACCTCGATAACTTGGAGGTAAACCATCGACATAGCAAGCGACTTGATCTGCATCGGTTCTGAATAGATGACCCACAAATTTCATCTTTTCCATAAAGGAACGAGCATAGTCATTAATTTTGCCAACTTCAGCTGTCAAAGCACGGAACTCTTTTTCCATTTTGCGCTGTTCATGAGTCCCGATATACTCCTCAATGAATTTCTGCTTAAAGTCAGCCCATGTAATAGCAGTTACCATAGCCGGAGTCATTGAAATAGTAATGCTCTTCCACCAGTCTCGAGCACCTTCTTTCAACATTCTACTCGCACACAACACCTTTTTATCCTCTGGACAGTCACAAGCTTCAAAGACCATCTCAGTATCATCAAGCCATTCCATACAGCCTACTGCGTTAAGTGTTCCATTGAATTTCTGAGCTCCACACTTCTGGAAACTTTCGAACTTAAATCGAGGAGCTTGAACTACATTAGGAGGAGCCACTTCAACATTAACAGGGGGAACGACAACATTATCCACTGGTGGCTCAATGTGGTGAGAGGGCACTGAGTAGTTGCCATCAGTTCCTTCAGCATTCTCAGCAAGAGCGTTGTTCAGTTGCTCCTGAGTCTGTGCTAACTGGGCTTGGAGAGTCAGCACAAGATTGTACAGTTCAGCTGCATTAGGGATTTGCTCCACCACTGCTTCGTTAACTATGGGTTGATTACCAAGAGGTGGAGGCATAGGGCCTAGCGAGCCTGGTCGATTGACCTGCTGAGGATTCACTTGATTTCCATTCACGTTAGCTGCAGTAGCAGCAGCATTAGCAGCAACTACACCTGGATGGACAGGTGGAGTAACGCTGGCAGTTGCTCCGTCACGTTGGATGTTGCGGTTGCGAGTGTTAACCATTTTCCTTCAATAAAATGGTGAAGTCGATAAGCGCGAAATAAAACAAAAGTTCGCTGGGATAAGGCTAAATCATATCACCGTAACAAAAACATCTAGTAAGCCTTATCATACTCGCACTCATCCCAACCCATCCTACATCACATGTCATCTCTAGCTAAGGCATCCTACGAGCACCTAGCATGCACATCTTAAGTTTAAGTCCAAATCCTATGGTCAATAGGCCTTGGTTCACTTAAACTACTTCTCTGATACCAACTTGTAACACCCGTTTCGTAAAAATATGGATTTCCAAAAATTTTCGCCTAACGGCGTTAAATCATGCGGAAACGATTTAGGAAAATACTCAACTAAGGAAAACAGTTGAGAAAACATAAGTGGTGTTACTAATAGCATCAAATCAGTAATAAAAGAAATCCATAAGATTGCCCAACATAAAGCAATCATAACATAGTCATTACATAAGTTCCATAAAGGAAATCAATAACACAAGGTCTATGCGAAGCTATTGGGTAAACTAAAGCCAGCTTGATCATCTACCCATCTCTCGCCACAGCTTCACACGTCATCTTACTGCCTAACCTGAGGGGTGTCAACACATTAAAAGAAACAAGTGTTAGCTATAAAGCTAAGTAAGATAACACCAGGTTTAAGCAAACATTTCATCCGTTTAAATCGTCACTTTAAAACATTACGTCATTTTAATTAGGCATTCATACCACCGTATAAACATATACATATCCACATCACATATCCACATCACATATCCACATCACATATAAGCATAGAGTTCATGACCCTAAGCGTGCCTAATCAATTTCGTCATCTCATCTCATTTCATTAAGTTGTGACTAGGTCACCGTTAAGTTGTAACTGAAGTTACCATTAAGGAAAGACAATGTCGATCCATGAGTAGCACGTTATGTTCACGACATTAGGTGGGTCATCAGGCCACCCGAAACTACTCGCCACATATGACTTGTTGCAAGGAACCACCTGAGCAACCATTTTAACATACCTATAACCACCGTCAGGCATGACGTACCTATTACCACCGTCAGGCACCATTTATACGTACCTATTACCACCGTAAGGCACGATGTACCTATCACCACCGTAAGGCACTATGTACCTATTACCACCGTAAGGCACAGGTTATGCATAACACTTAACATCTAATTAGCTCGAGCATTTATCGTATTTAGTTTAGATTTCCACCTTTAACCTAAACTAATCCATACTATCATCTTTTCACGTTAGGGCCCTTAAAACGTGCACGTGTCATGGCAACCTAAAAAGGTCTAGTGTTCTAGATGAACAAGCCACATATACATGCACATAACAACATTACAACATATCATTAACCACCGTCATCATAACATATCATATCGTAAACATATCATTAACCACCGTCATCATAACATAAACATATCATTAGCCACCGTCATCATAACATATCATATCAAACATATCATTAACCACCGTCATCATAACATATCATATCATAACATATCATTAACCACCGTCATCATAACATATCATATCGTAAACATATCATTAACCACCGTCATCATAACATATCATATCGTAAACATATCATTAACCACCGTCATCATAACATATCATATCGTAAACATATCATTAACCACCGTCATCATAACATAAACATATCATTAGCCACCGTCATCATAACATATCATATCGTAAACATATCATTAACCACCGTCATCATAACATATCATATCGTAAACATATCATTAACCACCGTCATCATAACATATCATATCGTAAACATATCATTAACCACCGTCATCATAACATATCATATCGTAAACATATCATTAACCACCGTCATCATAACATATCATATCGTAAACATATCATTAACCACCGTCATCATAACATATCATATCGTAAACATATCATTAACCACCGTCATCATAACATATCATATCGTAAACATATCATTAACCACCGTCATCATAACATATCATATCGTAAACATATCATTAACCACCGTCATCATAACATATCATATCGTAAACATATCATTAACCACCGTCATCATAACATATCATATCGTAAACATATCATTAACCACCGTCATCATAACATATCATATCGTAAACATATCATTAACCACCGTCATCATAACATATCATATCGTAAACATATCATTAGCCACCGTCATCATAACATATCATATCGTAAACATATCATTAACCACCGTCATCATAACATATCATATCGTAAACATATCATTAACCACCGTCATCATAACATATCATATCGTAAACATATCATTAACCACCGTCATCATAACATATCATATCGTAAACATATCATTAACCACCGTCATCATAACATAAACATATCATTAGCCACCGTCATCATAACATATCATATCGTAACATATCATTAACCACCGTCATCATAACATATCATATCGTAAACATATCATTAACCACCGTCATCATAACATATCATATCGTAAACATATCATTAACCACCGTCATCATAACATATCATATCGTAAACATATCATTAACCACCGTCATCATAACATATCATATCGTAAACATATCATTAACCACCGTCATCATAACATATCATATCGTAACATATCATTAACCACCGTCATCATAACATATCATATCGTAAACATATCATTAACCACCGTCATCATAACATATCATATCGTAACATATCATTAACCACCGTCATCATAACATATCATATCGTAAACATATCATTAACCACCGTCATCATAACATATCATATCGTAAACATATCATTAACCACCGTCATCATAACATATCATTAACCACCGTCATCATAACATATCATCATATATCATATCATTAACCACCGTTCATCATAACATATCATATCATAATCATATCATTAACCACCGTCATCATAACATATCATATCGTAAACATATCATTAACCACCGTTCATCATAACATATCATATCGTAACATATCATTAACCACCGTCATCATAACATATCATATCGTAAACATATCATTAACCACCGTCATCATAACATATCATATCGTAAACATATCACGGACTTAGAATTTGATCTAACGACGTTAGTCAACATATTCGTTTAAGTTTTGGGATGTTACAAGGCTTTCCAAAAATTTGAGTTGAATTGGGCATTTCCATCGATGACGATAGAACCCGTAATTCCTTACTCAGTCACCACTCCTCCAATGTACAAATGCGCCATGGTGTCAAATTTATCGGTCTCGCGAATGGCTAAGGAATGAGCCGACTTCTTCAACCGATCCGTAATCGCGCAAATAGTATCATGACCCTTGCTTGCCTTCGGTAACTTCTAATGAAGTTCATTGCAATTTGTTCCCGTTTTCTCGAACGACTCTTATGTCATTTCCAAGTATTCGTCCTATTCAATCAGTCTTATCGCAGTTAAGTCCTTCCCACTCGGATTAATATTAGGTTCAACTAGTTGTAGACAGGTAATCACTTATTATGACAATTTGACTTTTAGCCAGCGCACTCGTGACGTATTGCACCCATTGGTTGGCGGCTCATTCACTGGAGTCAATCGTTTGCTCTCAATTCCGGTCTTCCATCTGTCAATGGGAGGGTGCATGTCCACGACAACCAATCCTGACGGCGCCTCATTCCCGTGATAGACAACGATCTAGAAATTCATTTAAGGTCGAGAGATTTGAGAATCGCACACTATAAGGATTTAAGCTTCTTACATCTCACGTGTGACTCGTACAATGGCACTCAATTGGCTCATCGTTCCCATTGTTTAGGATCTCTCGGTTGCGCCTTAAGCTAGGCGTCCAATTAGATCAACCCTTACCAGTCGTGTACGTGTATATATACCGCCCAATACTATTTTGCACCTCAACTCCATTCCTGCGACGCTCGTGTTTTGCGCACACTTTACATGTTGGGTAGACTTTTAAGGTTTTTTTTTTTTTTTTTTTTTTTTTTTTTTTTTTTTTTTTTTTTTTTTGCTCAAATCTGTGGTTAGCCTAACCAAGGTCGTTCCTTCTCACGCATAGTAAAGTTTATAGTTGTATAGATGCTCAAAATAAATCGTTATGTACTCGTTGTCATTCTCATCAATGGCATCGCGGTTGTTTCCATGGTTATTCATCCATTTTTATGCCACTTTAGTTACTCAAGCATTGTCCTAAGGTTCAATCTTAGGGGCGTATAATACAACGAAGTTCTCATCATCATATTACTACTATACTTATAATCTCCATGTTACTGGGTAAATCATATATTAAAAATAACTTAGTCGAGTAATTTATAATGGTCGTACCAGTCACACATACAATTGCCCACATGACCATTTATATCTACGCATGCATCTTCAATTCTTAACTATGTATTCAATAAGCAGTTAGGCAACAGGGTGCTGAGATATTAAAGCAATTAGGCTAGCATGGCAACTTATACACACAATTGCCCAAGGTTCCAAATTACCTCGACACATGTATTATCATGTCCTAACGATTTAGTTCACCAATTTAGTTGAGCAATGAAATTTCAAGCATATTCAACAATTAGGATATCATGGAATCCACATTTACTCTACCACATATCCTAACTATTCATCCATGCAACCAAGTCAGGGGGGTAAGGTTTTACATGTTCTATCAACTATTTCCGCATACCGAGTCATATATGCGGTTTTTCATACGTTAAGTACAACTATGCGTGAATTATCAGTCATTACCGATTCGTTCTTATAAGCAAGTTAAGCAGTAAGATTTTGGGCATACTCAGATTATTAAAGATGCCTACCACTCTTATTCATAGAATTGTCCATCTAGTAAATGTTTATACATGCATCACCGTATTCTCTTATCTCATGTACACAAATTAGCCTAACAACCTAATTTATACATGTTAAGACCAGCAAACTAGTACACCAATTCATTCTTGCAAGTACCTACCGATTAACATACCCGCGCATGCATAACATATATGTTACTCAATCATACGAAACAACATGTCATTCCATCATCAAATCTCCAACCATAGTAATAGCCCTAGAGTTCATGACCCGGGGAGTAGTCTCACAATTGCTCTCGTGTTAGTCGCACTAGTAGTTAGTGCTTTAATGTCGATACACTACACATGTTCAATGTCTTTACACTAAGGCCAACATATAAATGTTCTCAAGTAACTATCATATATCATGTTATCATACCAACATATCATACGTGTTTCATATCCCTACGCTAAGGACAATATATCAAAGTTCTCAAGTAATCATTATCTATCATGTTCTCATGTCCAGTTTACCATGATTGTCCACCATCAAAATCAAGTACTCATATTCACCACATTATACAATCTGAGTAACTAACACGAATGGTTCAAAGTATAATCCGAATTCGACATGCTTTCTAGTTATTGACCGGGTTTGTGTACAGGGTGTACCAGCGGCTAACCCTCCACCCAATCAACTTCCATAAAGCATGTCGGTTCCTTATTATACCCTAAGCCAAGCGCGTGCAATCCGTGATGTCATTAACTTGTTATAACACCGAGTAACCATAAAATAGTTGATCGGGCTCTTTTATGCACAATGAACTATGTCATAACCAAGAACTCAAACATATGCACAATCAAGTCATGTCATCAATCAAGAAATCAAACGTATGCACAATCGAACTATGTCATAAACCAAGGCAACATATAAATGCACAATCAAGTCATGTCATCAATCAAGAAATCAAACGTATGCACAATCGAACTATGTCATAAACCAAGGCAACATATAAATGCACAATCAAGTCATGTCATCAATCAAGAAATCAAACGTATGCACAATCGAACTATGTCATAAACCAAGGCAACATATAAATGCACAATCAAGTCATGTCATCAATCAAGAAATCAAACGTATGCACAATCGAACTATGTCATAAACCAAGGCAACATATAAATGCACAATCAAGTCATGTCATCAATCAAGAAATCAAACGTATGCACAATCGAACTATGTCATAAACCAAGGCAACATATAAATGCACAATCAAGTCATGTCATCAATCAAGAAATCAAACGTATGCACAATCGAACTATGTCATAAACCAAGGCAACATATAAATGCACAATCAAGTCATGTCATCAATCAAGAAATCAAACGTATGCACAATCGAACTATGTCATAAACCAAGGCAACATATAAATGCACAATCAAGTCATGTCATCAATCAAGAAATCAAACGTATGCACAATCGAACTATGTCATAAACCAAGGCAACATATAAATGCACAATCAAGTCATGTCATCAATCAAGAAATCAAACGTATGCACAATCGAACTATGTCATAAACCAAGGCAACATATAAATGCACAATCAAGTCATGTCATCAATCAAGAAATCAAACGTATGCACAATCGAACTATGTCATAAACCAAGGCAACATATAAATGCACAATCAAGTCATGTCATCAATCAAGAAATCAAACGTATGCACAATCGAACTATGTCATAAACCAAGGCAACATATAAATGCACAATCAAGTCATGTCATCAATCAAGAAATCAAACGTATGCACAATCGAACTATGTCATAAACCAAGGCAACATATAAATGCACAATCAAGTCATGTCATCAATCAAGAAATCAAACGTATGCACAATCGAACTATGTCATAAACCAAGGCAACATATAAATGCACAATCAAGTCATGTCATCAATCAAGAAATCAAACGTATGCACAATCGAACTATGTCATAAACCAAGGCAACATATAAATGCACAATCAAGTCATGTCATCAATCAAGAAATCAAACGTATGCACAATCGAACTATGTCATAAACCAAGGCAACATATAAATGCACAATCAAGTCATGTCATCAATCAAGAAATCAAACGTATGCACAATCGAACTATGTCATAAACCAAGGCAACATATAAATGCACAATCAAGTCATGTCATCAATCAAGAAATCAAACGTATGCACAATCGAACTATGTCATAAACCAAGGCAACATATAAATGCACAATCAAGTCATGTCATCAATCAAGAAATCAAACGTATGCACAATCGAACTATGTCATAAACCAAGGCAACATATAAATGCACAATCAAGTCATGTCATCAATCAAGAAATCAAACGTATGCACAATTGCACGTAATGTACCCCATTGTACTCAATTGCACGTATTGTACCTCATTGTACTCAATTGCACGTAATGTACCTCATTGTACTCAATTGCACGTAATGTACCTCATTGTACTCAATTGCACGTATTGTACCTCATTGTACTCGATTGCACGTATTGTACCTCATTGTACTCAATTGCACGTAATGTACCCCATTGTACTCAATTGCACGTATTGTACCTCATTGTACTCAATTGCACGTAATGTACCTCATTGTACTCGATTGCACGTATTGTACCTCATTGTACTCAATTGCACGTATTGTACCTCATTGTACTCAATTGCACGTAATGTACCTCATTGTACTCAATTGCACGTAATGTACCTCATTGTACTCAATTGCACGTAATGTACTTCATTGTATTCAATTGCACGTAATGTACCTCATTGTACTCAATTGCACGTAATGTACCTCATTGTACTCAATTGCACGTAATGTACCTCATTGTACTCAATTGCACGTATTGTACCTTATTGTACTCAATTGCACGTAATGTACCTCATTTATGTACTCAATTGCACGTAATGTACCTCATTGTACTCAATTGCACGTAATGTACCCCATTGTACTCAATTGCACGTAATGTACTCAATTGCACGTAATGTACCTCATTGTACTCAATTGCACGTATTGTACCTCATTGTACTCGATTGCACGTATTGTACCTCATTGTACTCAATTGCACGTAATGTACCCCATTGTACTCAATTGCACGTAATGTACTCAATTGCACGTAATGTACCTCATTGTACTCAATTGCACGTAATGTACTTCATTGTACTCAATTGCACGTAATGTACTCAATTGCACATAATGTACTTCATAGTACTCAATTGCACTTAATGTACTTCATTGTACTCAATTGCACGTTATGTACCTCAAATGCACGTAATGTACCTCATCGTACTCAATTGCACGTAATGTACTTCATTGTATACTCAATTGCACGTAATGTACTTCATTGTATTCAATTGCACGTAATGTACCTCATTGAACTCAATTGCACGTAATGTACCCCATTGTACTCAATTGCACGTATTGTACCTCATTGTACTCGATTGCACGTATGTATTCAATTGCACGTAATGTACCTCATTGAACTCAATTGCACGTAATGTACCCCATTGTACTCAATTGCACGTAATGTACTCAATTGCACGTATTGTACCTCATTGTACTCAATTGCACGTATTGTACCTCATTGTACTCAATTGCACGTATTGTACCTCATTGTACTCAATTGCACGTAATGTACTCAATTGCACGTAATGTACTTCATAGTACTCAATTGCACTTAATGTACTTAATTGCACGTAATGTACTTCATTGTACTCAATTGCACGTAATGTACCTCATTGTACTCAATTGCACGTAATGTACCCCATTGTACTCAATTGCACGTAATGTACTTCATTGTATTCAATTGCACGTAATGTACCTCATTGAACTCAATTGCACGTAATGTACCTCATTGTACTCAATTGCACGTAATGTACTCAATTGCACGTAATGTACTTCATGGTACTCAATTGCACTTAATGTACTTCATAGTACTCAATTGCACTTAATGTACTTCATAGTACTCAATTGCACGTAATGTACTTCATTGTACTCAATTGCACGTAATGTACCCCATTGTACTCAATTGCACGTAATGTACTCAATTGCACGTAATGTACTTCATAGTACTCAATTGCACTTAATGTACTTCATTGTACTAATGTACTTCATTGTATCAATTGCACGTAATGTACTCAATTGCACTTAATGTACTTCATAGTACTCAATTGCACGTAATGTACCTCATTGTACTCAATTGCACGTATTGTACTCAATTGCACGTATTGTACTTCATTGTACTCAATTGCACGTATTGTACCTCATTGTACTCAATTGCACGTAATGTACCCCATTGTACTCAATTGCACGTATTGTACCTCATTGTACTCAATTGCACGTAATGTACCCCATTGTACTCAATTGCACGTATTGTACCTCATTGTACTCAATTGCACGTAATGTACCTCATTGTACTCAATTGCACGTATTGTACCTCATTGTACTCAATTGCACGTAATGTACTTCATAGTACTCAATTGCACTTAATGTACTTCATAGTACTCAATTGCACGTAATGTACTTCATAGTACTCAATTGCACGTAATGTACTCAATTGCACGTAATGTACTTCATAGTACTCAATTGCACTTAATGTACTTCATTGTACTCAATTGCACGTAATGTACCTCATTGAACTCAATTGCACGTAATGTACTCAATTGCACGTAATGTACTTCATTGTATTCAATTGCACGTAATGTACCTCATTGAACTCAATTGCACGTAATGTACCTCATTGTACTCAATTGCATGTAATGTACCAAGACACTCAAACATATGCACAATCAAGTCATGTCATCAATCAAGAAATCAAACGTATGCACAATCGAACTATGTCATAAACCAAGGAAACATATAAATGCACAATCAAGTCATGTCATCAATCAAGAAATCAAACGTATGCACAATCGAACTATGTCATAAACCAAGGCAACATATAAATGCACAATCAAGTCATGTCATCAATCAAGAAATCAAACGTATGCACAATCGAACTATGTCATAAACCAAGGCAACATATAAATGCACAATCAAGTCATGTCATCAATCAAGAAATCAAACGTATGCACAATCGAACTATGTCATAAACCAAGGCAACATATAAATGCACAATCAAGTCATGTCATCAATCAAGAAATCAAACGTATGCACAATCGAACTATGTCATAAACCAAGGCAACATATAAATGCACAATCAAGTCATGTCATCAATCAAGAAATCAAACGTATGCACAATCGAACTATGTCATAAACCAAGGCAACATATAAATGCACAATCAAGTCATGTCATCAATCAAGAAATCAAACGTATGCACAATCGAACTATGTCATAAACCAAGGCAACATATAAATGCACAATCAAGTCATGTCATCAATCAAGAAATCAAACGTATGCACAATCGAACTATGTCATAAACCAAGGCAACATATAAATGCACAATCAAGTCATGTCATCAATCAAGAAATCAAACGTATGCACAATCGAACTATGTCATAAACCAAGGCAACATATAAATGCACAATCAAGTCATGTCATCAATCAAGAAATCAAACGTATGCACAATCGAACTATGTCATAAACCAAGGCAACATATAAATGCACAATCAAGTCATGTCATCAATCAAGAAATCAAACGTATGCACAATCGAACTATGTCATAAACCAAGGAAACATATAAATGCACAATCAAGTCATGTCATCAATCAAGAAATCAAACGTATGCACAATCGAACTATGTCATAAACCAAGGCAACATATAAATGCACAATCAAGTCATGTCATCAATCAAGAAATCAAACGTATGCACAATCGAACTATGTCATAAACCAAGGCAACATATAAATGCACAATCAAGTCATGTCATCAATCAAGAAATCAAACGTATGCACAATCGAACTATGTCATAAACCAAGGCAACATATAAATGCACAATCAAGTCATGTCATCAATCAAGAAATCAAACGTATGCACAATCGAACTATGTCATAAACCAAGGCAACATATAAATGCACAATCAAGTCATGTCATCAATCAAGAAATCAAACGTATGCACAATCGAACTATGTCATAAACCAAGGCAACATATAAATGCACAATCAAGTCATGTCATCAATCAAGAAATCAAACGTATGCACAATCGAACTATGTCATAAACCAAGGCAACATATAAATGCACAATCAAGTCATGTCATCAATCAAGAAATCAAACGTATGCACAATCGAACTATGTCATAAACCAAGGCAACATATAAATGCACAATCAAGTCATGTCATCAATCAAGAAATCAAACGTATGCACAATCGAACTATGTCATAAACCAAGGCAACATATAAATGCACAATCAAGTCATGTCATCAATCAAGAAATCAAACGTATGCACAATCGAACTATGTCATAAACCAAGGCAACATATAAATGCACAATCAAGTCATGTCATCAATCAAGAAATCAAACGTATGCACAATCGAACTATGTCATAAACCAAGGAAACATATAAATGCACAATCAAGTCATGTCATCAATCAAGAAATCAAACGTATGCACAATCGAACTATGTCATAAACCAAGGCAACATATAAATGCACAATCAAGTCATGTCATCAATCAAGAAATCAAACGTATGCACAATCGAACTATGTCATAAACCAAGGCAACATATAAATGCACAATCAAGTCATGTCATCAATCAAGAAATCAAACGTATGCACAATCGAACTATGTCATAAACCAAGGCAACATATAAATGCACAATCAAGTCATGTCATCAATCAAGAAATCAAACGTATGCACAATCGAACTATGTCATAAACCAAGGCAACATATAAATGCACAATCAAGTCATGTCATCAATCAAGAAATCAAACGTATGCACAATCGAACTATGTCATAAACCAAGGCAACATATAAATGCACAATCAAGTCATGTCATCAATCAAGAAATCAAACGTATGCACAATCGAACTATGTCATAAACCAAGGCAACATATAAATGCACAATCAAGTCATGTCATCAATCAAGAAATCAAACGTATGCACAATCGAACTATGTCATAAACCAAGGCAACATATAAATGCACAATCAAGTCATGTCATCAATCAAGAAATCAAACGTATGCACAATCGAACTATGTCATAAACCAAGGCAACATATAAATGCACAATCAAGTCATGTCATCAATCAAGAAATCAAACGTATGCACAATCGAACTATGTCATAAACCAAGGCAACATATAAATGCACAATCAAGTCATGTCATCAATCAAGAAATCAAACGTATGCACAATCGAACTATGTCAATGGCTTTAACAAATCAACAAAGTCATCAACCTCCTAAGTTTTTCTCTCTTTGAATAACTCCGGCCGGCCACCACCTCTGCCGCCGGAGCAGTATCCGATTCTGCCACCACCAGACCACCTCCACGCTGCTACATGACCACCGGACCACCTCCTCTTTCTCCTTTCTTTTCTATATCATATATATTTATATACATATACAAATCAAAAGTGATATCAAATCCACAGTCATAGTGATTAGATCTGGGTTTTCGTTGTACCCGAGGGATGTGGCAGATGGTGGTGGTGGTTTCCCGGAGTTGTGACAGTCACAAAAAAGAAAGAGGGAGACGAGACGGATGCCCCTTTATCTGACGGAGGAGTGATGCTTACATCAAATATGGTAGGTACCCATTTGTGTGGTGAGAGATCGCCGGATATCGGAAATAATCACAGTGGCCGGAAAATGCGGAAATTCACTTGAAAAAGTCTTTTGATTGAAGTGAATTTGGGGGTGGTTCTGGTATATATATAGGTGGGAGGGTGTAAATGTAACACCCGACATTTAAAAATATGGGTTTTCAAAAACTTTCACCTAACGGTGTCAAAATTGCGGAAGAAATCTTTAAACGTTCAAAACCGATAAAACTGTTCGGTTTCTGCATTTATTGGTGTTACATGCAATACCATCAAATAGTTTAAAATGAAAACCCAACGGTTGCCCAACACAAAACAACCGTTCAACAATACTACATAAATTCGATATCAAGTACGAAATGTAAATGAATGTCTAAAGAGACAATCGACTATGGGTAGCTAAGTTCTCCTGCATGCATCTACCCAACTCTCACTCTTCCTGCATCAACTAGTCCTTCAAGCTAAACCTGAGGGAACAACCACATTTAAGAAACAAGTGTTAGCTAACGAATTAGCTAAGTAAGATAACACTATGTTATTAAACATTTGTCCAATTAAACAATCTTCATTATTAGACAAGTTTATTTAGGCACAACACACATCACACGTTCACACATAACTGCATATCAACTTCATATCAATTAGGGTGAATCCCCCTAAATGTGCTTATCCTTCATTTTATTCACACATTATCACACATATATTCGTTAACTGCATATAAGTGTAACATAAGTCACACCCGACTAGATGCTTCACCAAAAGGCGAGTCATACTTCGTCGTTAAGGAATGGCAAACCAATCCAAGAGTAATCCGTATGTTGAGGTTGGTCAAACCCCTCGTATTACTCGCCCTGCATTATAATGACCATGTTGCAAGGAGCCACCCAAGCAACAACTACGTTAACGCACTCGTCCGGCTAAGACCAGTACGGGTTAAGCTTAACACTTTCCCTGCATTATATTTACGAGCTCGGTTTCACACATATGGTTTAGGTAACACACATTCCTAAACCGTCACACACATATAGTCTAGGTAACACACATTCCTAGACATTCACACACTTTATCTTCATTACGTTTGGATCCTTAAACGTGCAAGTGACATGGCAACCTAATAAGTCTAGTGAGCTAGGTGTACAAGCCATGTAAGCATGCATATATCACACATCAACTTCATTTCTACATTTCATGCATAATGAGATACTTCGTAAGACTACATAAACTGCATAACAATACACTACATTAAGCAATACTTCATTTCACTACATTAGGGACTGCATTTCAGGTCTCATGGTCAACTACATAACCCATAATACCTCCCGTGTAACCCCATATGCCCACATGCAATATAAAGATACCAAATGGAAGTATTTATGATTTGAAACCAGCTTTTCGTTGAATCCCCCAGCGTGGCAAAGTAGTGTATCTTACCTTGGTACGGCTTACCAACAAATGATAACGCAAGTTACCGAGCTTTGCAAGTATTCCCGACTACCTAATAATCAACATAGGACCAATTAACGAGTATAACGAGACTAAACCGACCTACAGTCTATATACATGCCGCATACCCCTTTACTTACCATCATTTCAAGTAATAGTCTCATTTTGACTATTACCCTAGGTATTTGTCTCTTTACGGCTATTCTCAATTTTTGTCCATTTTTAGACTATTACCCGAGGTATTTGTCTCTTTACGGCTATTCTCAATTTTTGTCCATTTTTAGACTATTACCCGAGGTATTTGTCTCTTTCGACTATTCTCAATTTTGTCCATTTCTAGACTATTACCCGAGGTATTTGTCTCTTTTGGTCTGTTTTTCCAAAAACGGGTTTTACACCAGAAAAAGACTCTTTTAAAACCTAATTGATGATTTGACACCATCAATTGCTCCATGAACGAATTGTTAACAAAATGGATCATTAGGTCACATTAAACAACCATTCCTAACATCAAAACTCGATCAATTAACCACAATTGATTTCCAACAACCCAAACCCTTCTCAAACCCTAAGACCTGAATTAAATCCATTCATTTTATGACCAATCAAATGAAATAAACTTCCCCATCAAACAACATATGATTTTCTTCATAAAAACAAACGTTATTACGACATCGATTGATCCTCCAATGACCTAAACCACTTCTTAATAATCCATACAATTGAAAAGATAATAAATCTACATTACAATACCTTTTCTACCTGTAGATCACAAATAGGATGCAAAACTCTTGACAAAACACACTCGAATCACACGTTGGAAGGCTTTTCGGCTTGCAATTTGATGGAGGAATGCTATGGGGTGACTTAGGGCTTGTTTAGAGAATGTAATGGCTGCAAATTATGATCTAGGGACTCCCTCTAATTCCCTAATCCCGTTTTTAGTTTTCCTCATATGTCAAAATCAACCCCCAAGCTTCCTAATCCTCCATTACTAGTCAAAAACTACTCTATGGACCATATACAACATATATACTTCTTTAGATGCCACTACATAGGCGTTTAACTACATTATATACACACATATCCTGCATTATACATTTTAGGCTTTCAAACCTCACACACAATCACACTTTAACTACATATATGCATTAAATCTACAATAGACTTAACGACACCCATAATGTTGACTTAACGGCATTAGTCAACTGTTAAATAAAAAGTTGAGGATGTTACAATTACCTCCCCCTTAAGAGGATTCCGTCCCCGGAATCTCATCAGAAAGGAATAACTCCGGATACTTCCCCTTCATTACTGCTTTGGTTTCTCACGCTAAGTTTTCTCCATGATTATGCTTCCACTTGATCAATTTCCTACGTAGCTTCTTTTGCTTCCTTTGAAGCTTCTTTGACTTTTGGTCAAGGATCTCAATCCGACCAACTACAAACACACGTTATCATCAACACTCATATCTCTCCACGGATGCACATTGGTTTCACCTCAACCAATACGTCATGTCATCGTATACTTACATCTTAATCCATGTCTTATATCACATTATCATGGACTCATCACTTACACGTAACTTCATAGCACATCTTGGCATCTCACACATAAATTTGTCTCACATATTCATTTTAGCACTAGCTTCACAATAAGCACGATTATCCACATCTTACGTACTAACATTACATCTAGCACAATTTACTACATCTTACATATTACTTAAACATTAGGTACATTCATTACCTAATTAATCCCACGTCTACTTCAACGTTTGGTCTCACTAACATATATATCTCATTATGATTCATACGGGTATCTAGTGAACTAGACACACCATATTTAAGCGCCACACATAAGTCATTTCAACATACATATATTCCCATACTACATTCAGTGAATACTATTCATTCAGCAATTAAGCCTTTCGAACACGTACCCTTGCTAACTTGCTATCACATCTCTCATAATTCATTTGAACAAAGGGTCGTCCCTCCATAACCTTCGATGCATAACATATCCTTCCATAATGGCTTATGGTTAAACCATATTACCCACTTTGCGCATAATAAGCTTCCCTTGTTCACCACAAAACCTTTAGACAATTTTGAGCTAACCAAAACACTTCTTTTACAATTTCAACTTTATGAACTATTGCCTTTATGATCTTTGATTCTGCGCTTTTCCTTTCAATAACTTGCCAAATCATGAAATGACATCCAACATCTATAACATGATCATTGATGCATATGATCACAACAATAAATCTCAAGGTACCATCACACAATCATATGGTTTTACCAAGTTTTATACCCCATTCATTCTTCTTTCCATCAAACTAAAAGTGATAGGCATCACATGAGTTCACCATTTTTCCTCACACTTGTCAAACATCTTTAAAAATCTCATATAATGGCTGTCTCGATTCAAAACATTCCACCATTTACTCTCACACTCTAAAAGCACTTCTTAATCACACATCTTTTCTTTCATGTCCAAGGTGACATGACCACTCACTTTCGTCAGGGGACCATTAACTCCTTGTATTGCCACCAAACTTTCGGTGTCTAGTCTTGGCTTTTAACCCATTCACCCTTCAACATATAAAATTTACTACACCTTGTACCAATATAGGTCGTATCACACTTCAGGCGACATCCAAATGAACACATCATTACGATTCATGAACTCCCTCAAGTACTACTTTTGGTCATTTCATTCTTGGATACTGAAGTCTTACTTTTAGACTTATAGTTCTACGCTGGTTATTTATGAACTTTCAGAATCCACTCACATAATATCAACATATTTGTCTCTAGACAAACATCACCCTTGACTAGCTCGTTATAGACAAGTGCTTACCATAACCTTATAGTCATGGAAGTAAACTTCAAATGGGACCTTGTCCCTTTCAATTCTACGCATCAGCTTCTACTTTAACTTTTACTCACCTTGGGCGAATTTTAAAATCAGACCTCTACTTGTAGAAAATCGTAGTAACGTTCCTTACACGGCATGATGTTCTTCATCATACATAGAATAGATAGTAATGTCATCACCGAACGTAATGACTGAACGGTCTAGAGAAACTTTAAACTTTATCCCTTAAGTTCACGACATGGTAAGGACCCTCCGTTAACGTGCAGGTACTTCAAAAAAAACTCAATTGGGTCTTAATGAGTGTATAATTAACCTAAGCAGGACTTTCATCATCAACTTCATCATATGGTAGTACAAATCGTAAATCCATCTTGTAGAAATAAATAGAGTCCACAATCGACATCGTTAACTTCTTTCTGTAAGTGAGGACGAAACGAAAGGTGTCTTTGAATAAAGGTAGCACTCGTCACACATCAATAAAAGGTTCGACCTCACGATCGCAACGAAACCGAGGACATTAATAGAACATCTCGAAACTACGGGTGGCCTCGATTTTTTGAAGTATAATCTTTGCCTTACATAAGTAGATCACATAGGCGAGAAACATGATCAATTCGGAACCGAATGCTTCTGAAAACTTCTACTCCTTGTGATTTAAGAGACTGCAATTAAATCCATCATTTTTCTTCTTAACTTCTCTTAAGGGAAAACTCATTATCTTGAGAAACAGCCATACGTAAAATTCTGTGCAAACATAGGATCTCCATATCATCTTCACGTCACACCGGCGAAGGCAGTAAGCGATAGAACTGCTGGAAGGTTCACGTGTTAGTTCGCCATTCATTCCTGCAATATGAGAAAGAATCTCCACCTCGTCGTTTGTTCTTAGCGGCTTCCACCGTCATTCGAAGGACCTGAACTCCCGTCTTTGGAGCGGCTGCATTCTTTCCTTCGTTCTTCATCTGAGGGCAATTGGCAATAAGATGTCCTGTTTCATGACACTTGTAGTAATGATACTATCCTTATAATTAGCTGCAATGTGCCCCAATGAACCACACGTAAGGCACCCTTTGGTCTTGTCTGAACATTGACCTTCATGTGTAATCTTGCAAGTTGGGCACCACGTGCCACTCTTCTTCTTGTCCTTACTTCTATTCGAAATAGAACTACCTTTAAACTTCTTATTAGAACCCGAAGAACAATTAGATCTTCTCTTGGATCCCGACTTCTTATCATCGGCTTTCTCAACAACTTTTCAGATTTGAGGTCATCATTCAACCTCTTAAACTCCTTCATAGTTGTAGATAAGGTAGTGTGCTGCCTACATAAACCACGTTAATTAGCCGGGAGGCCATCACAATAAGCCTCATCTCTCAAGTTCCCACATACTCTTCCAAGAACTTCTCCTTAAATGTACCCCAAGGCATCACCGCTAGTACCTCGGGAGCTATTGACACCGTAGTAGCCCTCCACCAATTACGGGCATTCTTCTTCAGCAATCGAGTTGCACACAAAACCTTCATGTCATCAGGACAATAACATGAAGCAAGGACCACCTCAATGTCCGCTATCCACTCCATTGTACCAACTGCATTTTGTGTATCGTCAAAATCCTTAGCTCCGCAATTCGAAAAACTCTCGTATTTGAAGTTAGTGGTACGAGGAGCAACCACTACATAAGGCTCCACCACGTTACCTCCGCCATTCACTCCTGCAACAACATTTTCAGGAGCAACTTACGACCTCACATTAGATGGCTCAGCTTCATTAAAGGGATTAGAGTTATTCCCATCGGTTTGCTCATCCCGACGCAAGTTAGCTTCTCATTTCAGCCTCACTTTCGGCCCTTGCTCGAGCCAATTCTTCTTCATTTGGATCAACACAGACACAATCTCACAAACACACACATGTCGTGATACATTTACAATTACGTTCGCGACCGGAATTGTAAATGTATCCTTCCATACGTGTACCCGGTAACCCTGCTGTGCATCACCTATTCATCACTCTTCAACTATCCTGCATTAACTCTACTTGTCAACTTCAAGTCCATATCCCTTGAACTAGTAGACTCAACAACAATGTCTACCAATCACTTCATTCCTCACGTACCTTTAGTCTTCATTTAACTTCAAGTGCATGATAATCATCATACACCTTTAACCGGCTATAACTTTTCATTGATCTTCACACATTTCCACACACACGAGACATCAACGTCATTAAAGTTGCTACACGATGTTTACTCTCGGCACATAAGGTTCACTACATAGAAACCTCTCCAACTTCATTACTTTGCACACCGGTCAACACAAGTATGGCTATACAAACACACCCGCGTCGTGATACGCTTGCAATTATGTTCCAGACCATAATTGTAATTGTATCCTTTCACATGCGTGTTCGTTACCACCATTGTGTATCGTCAAAATCCTTAGCTCCGCAATTCGAAAAACTCTCGTATTTGAAGTTAGTGGTACGAGGAGCAACCACTACATAAAGGCTCCACCACGTTACCTCCAGCATCAACTAGTCCTTCAAGCTAAACCTGAGAGAACAACCACATTTAAGAAACAAGTGTTAGCTAACGAATTAGCTAAGTAAGATAACACTATGTTATTAAGACATTCGTCCAATTAAAACAATCTTCATTATTAGACAAGTTTATTTAGGCACAACACACATCACACGTTCACACATAACTGCATATCAACTTCATATCAATTAGGGTGAATCCCCCTAAATGTGCCTATCCTTCATTTTATTCACACATTATCACACATATCTTCGTTAACTGCATATCAACTTCATATCAATTAGGGTGAATCCCCCTAAATGTGCCTATCCTTCATTTTATTCACACATTATCACACATATCTTCGTTAACTGCATATCAACTTCATATCAATTAGGGTGAATCCCCCTAAATGTGCCTATCCTTCATTTTATTCACACATTATCACACATATCTTCGTTAACTGCATATCAACTTCATATCAATTAGGGTGAATCCCCCTAAATGTGCCTATCCTTCATTTTATTCACACATTATCACACATATCTTCGTTAACTGCATATCAACTTCATATCAATTAGGGTGAATCCCCCTAAATGTGCCTATCCTTCATTTTATTCACACATTATCACACATATCTTCGTTAACTGCATATCAACTTCATATCAATTAGGGTGAATCCCCCTAAATGTGCCTATCCTTCATTTTATTCACACATTATCACACATATCTTCGTTAACTGCATATCAACTTCATATCAATTAGGGTGAATCCCCCTAAATGTGCCTATCCTTCATTTTATTCACACATTATCACACATATCTTCGTTAACTGCATATCAACTTCATATCAATTAGGGTGAATCCCCCTAAATGTGCCTATCCTTCATTTTATTCACACATTATCACACATATCTTCGTTAACTGCATATCAACTTCATATCAATTAGGGTGAATCCCCCTAAATGTGCCTATCCTTCATTTTATTCACACATTATCACACATATCTTCGTTAACTGCATATCAACTTCATATCAATTAGGGTGAATCCCCCTAAATGTGCCTATCCTTCATTTTATTCACACATTATCACACATATCTTCGTTAACTGCATATCAACTTCATATCAATTAGGGTGAATCCCCCTAAATGTGCCTATCCTTCATTTTATTCACACATTATCACACATATCTTCGTTAACTGCATATAAGTGTAACATAAGTCACACCCGACTAGATGCTTCACCAAAAGGCGAGTCATACTTCGTCGTTAAGGAATGGCAAGCCAATCCAAGAGTAATCCGTATGTGGAGGTTGGTCAAACCCCTCGTATTACTCGCCCTGCATTATAATGACCATGTTGCAAGGAGCCACCCAAGCAACAACTACGTTAACGCACTCGTCCGGCTAAGACCAGTACGGGTTAAGCTTAACACTTTCCCTGCATTATATTTACGAGCTCGGTTTCACACATATGGTTTAGGTAACACACATTCCTAAACCGTCACACACATATAGTCTAGGTAACACACATTCCTAGACATTCACACACTTTATCTTCATTACGTTTGGATCCTTAAACGTGCAAGTGACATGGCAACCTAATAAGTCTAGTGAGCTAGGTGTACAAGCCATGTAAGCATGCATATATCACACATCAACTTCATTTCTACATTTCATGCATAATGAGATACTTCGTAAGACTACATAAACTGCATAACAATACACTACATTAAGCAATACTTCATTTCACTACATTAGGGACTGCATTTCAGGTCTCATGGTCAACTACATAACCCATAATACCTCCCGTGTAACCCCATATGCCCACATGCAATATAAAGATACCAAATGGAAGTATTTATGATTTGAAACCAGCTTTTCGTTGAATCCCCCAGCGTGGCAAAGTAGTGTATCTTACCTTGGTACGGCTTACCAACAAATGATAACGCAAGTTACCGAGCTTTGCAAGTATTCCCGACTACCTAATAATCAACATAGGACCAATTAACGAGTATAACGAGACTAAACCGACCTACAGTCTATATACATGCCGCATACCCCTTTACTTACCATCATTTCAAGTAATAGTCTCATTTTGACTATTACCCTGGGTATTTGTCTCTTTACGGCTATTCTCAATTTTTGTCCATTTTTAGACTATTACCCGAGGTATTTGTCTCTTTCCGACTATTCTCAATTTTTGTCCATTTTTTAGACTATTACCCGAGGTATTTGTCTCTTTCCGACTATTCTCAATTTTGTCCATTTCTAGACTATTACCCGAGGTATTAGTCTCTTTTGGTCTGTTTTTCCAAAAACGGGTTTTACACCAGAAAAAGACTCTTTTAAAACCTAATTGATGATTTGACACCATCAATTGCTCCATGAACGAATTGTTAACAAAATGGATCATTAGGTCACATTAAACAACCATTCCTAACATCAAAACTCGATCAATTAACCACAATTGATTTCCAACAACCCAAACCCTTCTCCAAACCCTAAGACCTGAATTAAATCCATTCATTTTATGACCAATCAAATGAAATAAACTTCCCCATCAAACAACATATGATTTTCTTCATAAAAACAAACGTTATTACGACATCGATTGATCCTCCAATGACCTAAACCACTTCTTAATAATCCATACAATTGAAAAGATAATAAATCTACATTACAATACCTTTTCTACCTGTAGATCACAAATAGGATGCAAAACTCTTGACAAAACACACTCGAATCACACGTTGGAAGGCTTTTCGGCTTGCAATTTGATGGAGGAATGCAATGGGGTGACTTAGGGCTTGTTTAGAGAATGTAATGGCTGCAAATTATGATCTAGGGACTCCCTCTAATTCCCTAATCCCGTTTTTAGTTTTCCTCATATGTCAAAATCAACCCCCAAGCTTCCTAATCCTCCATTACTAGTCAAAAACTACTCTATGGGCCATATACAACATATATACTTCTTTAGATGCTACTACATAGGCGTTTAACTACATTATATACACACATATCCTGCATTATACATTTTAGGCTTTCAAATCTCACACACAATCACACTTTAACTACATATATGCATTAAATCTACAATAGACTTAACGACACCCATAATGTTGACTTAACGGCATTAGTCAACTGTTAAATAAAAAGTTGAGGATGTTACAGTAAATGACTCAACTACCCCGCACGTGAGACGCACATGGGGGCATTAACGGCTGAATTCAAACGGCACGTTACTATTGGACCAAAATTGCAACAGGTGTGATATCACAGGGATACGTTTCGCCACTTTTCACATATTTGTATCAAAGTTGCAAATGGTGTGATAACACAGGGACCAAAAATGCAATTCGTTTTAAAAAAATGGATTGTAGAAGACTAGCAGGAATGTCGGGGCTTCTTTAGTAAGCCCACCTCAATTGATCCAGCTTTCTCTATTTTAGCCTTTTTAAAAGCCGTTCTTTACTAAATCGATGGGCCTCCTATAGTCCTACAGTAGCAGTATAAAGTAAATGTCATTTTTCTTTTAGAAAACCATTCTCTTTTTACAATGATGGGAAAACAAGGGCATTAAATGTATCACAATCACTCAAACATAGCTACAGTTAAATGAAAAATATAAGATTTAAACTTCACAAACCAATCCAAACATATGACAATTAATCATATTAAACAATTGAACAGTAATACCATTTAGTTTTAGCAATATAAACTAAAATAGTTATTAAATACTCAAAAATATCTATATAGAACAGTTAACATATTTTTACATCAAACAAAGGTTTCTCACCGCTTCGGGTAACAGGTTAATACAAAAACCTATCAAAACCGGCTAGTTTAATGATTGCCAAAAGCCGCTTAAAATTAAATTAGGTAATCCACCAAATACCGATTCAGCTAGTCTAATTGACACGTTCTGAGTTAGTTTTCAAAAATATCAAAAGTTTCTAAAGGATGCAAATTGAATTAATCATCGGTAGAAGATGATCTCAAAAGTTAACATATAAGCTTGATGTGCTACTCCTTTTATTGCCAATTAGTTTTAAAATAAAACTTAAATTGGGCTTATATGTTAGGACTTGCTCAGACTTGTGTTGTAACCAATGTTTTAAAAACCGGTATTTTAGTTATACCGGTATGGAATTATTTTTCCGGTATTACCGGTACTATCGGTATTACCGAAAATACCGATCGGTACGACGATTTCAAATTATTTTATTTTTTTTATTAAAATCCTAGAAAACTTGTTACAATTTAACGAAAATAATCAAAATACAATTATAATTCACAAAAAAATAATACGAAATAGGTATTTCACAACAAGGTATAAGTTTTAAAGTTCACAAATAACAAAAAATAACATTAAAGTATCATAAAAATAATTTTAAAAAAACAACATAATAAAATGAAAATACCGGAAAGGTAATACCGGAAAATAACGGGACTACTAAAAATACCAGCCGGTATTGAATAGTGAAAATACCGGGCTTAAAATACCGGAGTACCTTATGATACCGGTAATACCGGCCGGTATATACTGATATTTAAAACATTGGTTGTAACAATCACAACACTATAACGTAAACTATAATTTCATTATTATTATTATTTTAACATTATTCAATAGTATTACTAATACAATATCGCGAAAAGCTAGTAAGTTACAAGCAAAGGAAGATTCAGAGCAAACATATTATATAGCAAGGGGTTAGAAATTAAATCTAGTCCATTGAGGCCATCTTACGTCATAACAAGATGAAAGCTGATACTTTTGATCCCTTTGTATGCAAACAGAGGGAAGGGGGCTTGTTTGAGAAGACACGTTCATTACTTGACTTTCAAATTACCTAACAATATGATAAGATGATGAGAAACTGAGTTTCTATTTCTCATAATTTGCGAGAAGTGATTTATGGATCTTGAAGAGGTCCTTTACATTGTATGGTTTAGTAAGTGGGAGGTGACACCATATGAGTATAAAGATCCAAAGTGCATCTGCAAATGTGCAGTGAATGAAGAGGTAGCTTGTTGTTTCAATATGTGAATTGCACATTGGACATGGTGAGATCGACATAACGATTTTGAGTAACTACTAATCTGAGGTAAGAATGTGATTTATTTTGAGTGTCTGTCGAAGTACATTCACTCTGCACAACACTTGTCAAAAAGAAAATTTTGAGTGAAAATAGACCAAATGAAACTCGTACTAAAAAAATTATATATACAACAATGCTTATATATATTTTTTTAATGGTATTAACTCTAAGGTGACCAGTTTGATATATAATAAACTAAAACAAAGTTATAAAACAATTACTAGAATTGTACTCATGTAATGGGGCGACAGTTTGGAGGTGGGGCAATTGGCGGTGCTGCCGGCGACCTGTTGGTTGTGTTGGATGTAAGTATTTGATGTAAATGTAATTGATGTAAAAGGGTGGTTGAGATATTTTAAAAGAGAATGAATTGATGGTGTAAATTAATTTATTAAGAGTAGAATGATATATTTGTGTATAAAAATTTTATGAGAGAGTGTTGAAAATTAAGGTTATAATGATAATTTTGTGTATATAAATGGATAATGATAAATTAACCTAACTTATATGCTTAAAAATCAACCTAATCATAAGATGATGACGTGTGAACAATCAAATGATAAGGTTGAGAAAGAGAATTAGTATAATTCACGTGTCAAAATTTTAAAATTTTAGGTTAATTTTTAAGTATGTAGATTAGGTTGATTAATCATTTTAGTAATTAATCATATTAATTGAAGCATTAACTAAACAAGATGCATGGTAGGTGGACGTGGAACCGCACATCCTGACTATGTCTAGCTCTAGCATAGTTTGGCCTCTTTGTGCAATTTTTCATCAATTTCTCGTGATATGATAATATGAGATGACAAAATATATTTTCGTGATATGTATTAGAAAAATACTTTGTAGTACTTTTTTTTTTTTAAAAGAAAAAGAAAGCTAGTCCACCTTTAATGGCCATATGATAGCAATTGGTTACATTTTTTGGTTGGTGGGTTTCGATTAATAATTTTCTAATACGCCAGCGGTTCATCTTCTGAATCGTAGCTTCGTAAATGTTATTTTCAAACAACAAGACCGAAGATTATAATTTTATTTATTTTTGAACGGCAAATGAAGATCGTAATATTCAAAAAAAATTAATTAAGAATTTAAAAATATACTTAATTTGTGTATTTAATGCGATAATTTTTTTCTTTTTTAAATAACGGGTAACTCTAAGTGTAAATTATGCATGTATGTTTATGTTAAACAATTTGAAGAAGTGGCATTGATAACTCCCTATCTCAAACTTGAAAGATGATTACAAAAGAAAAACGAGTGGATTCTAATGTTATATATATATATACACAACTAGTGTTGTAAATAAAGGCTTTAAAGGTCGTTTGTCGCTATAACGCTTAAAGGTGACCTTACACGGGCGACCTTGTAGGGTAAATTTAAATGTTCCAATCAAGAGGTCAAATAAGAACTTAACAGAGCTGAGCATAATAATAGATAGATACATATATTTAACCTAATGATTTTGTGTTTATTAGCCAACTTTGGTTTTGACCAATACAAATATCTTATGAAACAAAAAATGGACTTGGTTTAAATACTCACCAACATTTTTAGTTAGGTACATTATTGTTCTAAATTTTAAATGAAAAAAAAAATCATATAAAAATAAGTAAGGTATCTTATGTTATATTTTGTAGTTTTTTTTATACTTATTAACTTATTTTGTTGGGATATTGTTGATATATATTTTTATTATGTTCTTTTAATTGATTTTACATACATTTTAAATTTAAATTTATATTTTTAATAATTAATTTTATCTTAATAATGTCATAAATAACCCGTGTATCTGACAAGAACATGTATCCAGTCATTTTCTAGAAGATAATAATAATAGTTAATTACAAAAATCGTTCATGTCGTGAACCTCCACTTGCGACATTCATCCCTAACTTTCAAAAGTTACAGTTTTGGTCCAAAAAAGTTTGTTCCGTCAACACTTTTGGTCCTAACCTTAACATCCGTTTTAAATCTTGTCACGTGCCACTCACGTGATGGGTATTTTCGTCCGTTTAATAATGCATATATTTATCTTTCTTCATCATCTTCAACATTATCATCAACAACAACAGATTAAACTCTAAAACCGTCAGAGATCCATATTCACCACAATATATATATCTATATAATTTCCGGATTCAAATCATATACAAAATCAAACTTTTGTACACAATAAAACTTCTAACAATTTCTCACCTTCTCTATATGAAATCCAAAACCATATATCAACAAACTAGAAACTTATCCAAATCATAAATTTTTTAACTGGAATGGCATCGACGATTGAGAGATAAAAGAACCTTACAAGTAAGATAGGATTTGGAAGACAAGGATAAAGTTACATTATTTTTCTTCTCAATTACTCTATATTTGAGCGAAAACTTTTAAACCCAAGTTTTTCGTTTGTGTTTCCTTTTTTTGGAAAAACTCAAAATTGCAAAGACTGATAATTCAGATCGGACGAAAATATAGAGTAAGCTGCAAGCGGTGGAGCAATGTTGATGTTCTTGGCTGCAAGATAGATATTATGCATTTATTGTTTCACAAAAGAAAAACGAGTGGATTCTAATGTTATATATATATATACACAACTAGTGTTGTAAATAAAGGCTTTAAAGGTCGTTTGTCGCTATAACGCTTAAAGGTGACCTTACACGGGCGACCTTGTAGGGTAAATTTAAATGTTCCAATCAATAACGGTCAAATATTAGACTTAACGAGGCTAGAGTCATAATAATAGATAGATACATATATTTAACCTAATGATTTTGTGTTTATTAGCCAACTTTGGTTTTGACCAATACAAATATCTTATAAACAAAAAATGGTTTGGTTTAAATACTCACCAACATTTTTAGTTAGGTACATTATTGTTCTAAATTTTAAATGAAAAAAAAAATCATATAAAAATAAGTAAGGTATCTTATGTTATATTTTGTAGTTTTTTTTATACTTATTAACTTATTTTGTTGGGATATTGTTGATATATATTTTTATTATGTTCTTTTAATTGATTTTACATACATTTTAAATTTAAATTTATATTTTTAATAATTAATTTTATCTTAATAATGTCATAAATAACCCGTGTATCTGACAAGAACATGTATCCAGTCATTTTCTAGAAGATAATAATAATAGTTAATTACAAAAATCGTTCATGCGTTACCGCGCAATGCGGCGGTGGTCGTGGCGGCGACGATGTGGTGGGGGCGACTGTTGGTGGTAGATGAGGCGTCGAGTGGTGTAGATAATTGATGTAAAAGTAATTGATGTAAATGATTAATAGAGATATTTTAAAAGATAAAGGAATGATAGTGTAATTTAAACATTAATGTTAAAGGGGTAATGTAGGTGAAGATATTTTAAGGGGTGCTAAGTGAAAATATTACATATCTTTCAACACTTCCAAAAATAAAGTGTTATTCTTTTTATAATATAACTAGCATGGTACCCGCGCAATGCGGCGGTGGTCGTGGCGACGACGGTGTGGTGGTGAGGGCCACTGGGTGGCGTCGAGTGATGTAGATAATTGATGTAAAAGTAATTCATGTAAAGGGTTAATAGAGATATTTTAAAAGATAAATAATTGATAATGTAATTTAATCATTAATGTTATGGGTGTAGTATATATGAAAATATTTTAAGGGGTACTAAGTGAAAATATTACATATTTTTCAACACTTCCAAAAATAAAATGCTATTCTTTTTATAATATAGTAAGTATAGATATAGATGCATTATTCCGATTTGTTGAAACAAATTGCTGCTACGTGACTAGATAAACAAATAGTTAGTTTTGCAACATCATTATCAACATTGTTTTTTCAAAAACAATCAACATTATTATTATTATTTATTTTTGTGGTGGATGTTTATATCTTAAAGGATGATTTTAAATAAATTTCTTTTGGTTGAATTAGATCTGGATAACATAAAGGGGATTGAATGGGATGTGATTTTTTAAATTATTTTTTTATTATTTAGATAGATATATGCATTATTAAACGGACGAAAATACCTATCATGTGTATGACACGTGACTAGATTTTAAACGGACGTTAAGGATTAAGACCAAAAATGTTTGGACCAAAACTGTAATTTTTTAAAGTTAAGAATGAAAGTTGCACACAGTACACAACAAGGTTGAAAGACCATCCCGTCATTCAAGAGTCCTTTTACCCAGGTTCAAATCTCAGGGGGCAGGGTTTATCCCTATTAATCGTCGTGCATTCGGCGGATTAGTATGTGGTTTTCCCCCCATAGGGTATTTGAAATAGACATTTCTACTTCGAGGAATCTCTCTAGCGCGAACCCGGTTAAGACAACGTATGCTAGACCTCCCGCTGTCGAATCATGACACGAAGTTTTCAGTGAAATTTACCTTTCAAAAAAAAAAAACACAAGGAGGATTTGTAATTAATCTAATAATATAAGGGAAAAGTGAATATAAGGTTGTCCGGCACCTAAGCTTAATGTGTGGAACCCCTCACATACTAATTTTTTATTATTTAGATAGATATATGCATTATTAAACGGACGAAAATACCTATCATGTGTATGACACGTGACTAGATAAACAAATAGTTAGTTTTGCAACATCATTATCAACATTGTTTTTTCAAAAACAATCAACATTATTATTATTATTTATTTTTGTGGTGGATGTTTATATCTTAAAGGATGATTTTAAATAAATTTCTTTTGGTTGAATTAGATCTGGATAACATAAAGGGGATTGAATGGGATGTGATTTTTTAAATTATTTTTTTATTATTTAGATAGATATATGCATTATTAAACGGACGAAAATACCTATCATGTGTATGACACGTGACTAGATTTTAAACGGACGTTAAGGATTAAGACCAAAAATGTTTGGACCAAAACTGTAATTTTTTAAAGTTAAGAATGAAAGTTGCACACAGTACACAACAAGGTTGAAAGACCATCCCGTCATTCAAGAGTCCTTTTACCCAGGTTCAAATCTCAGGGGGCAGGGTTTACCCCTATTAATCGTCGTGCCTTCGGGCGGATTAGTATGGTTTTCCCCCCATCGGGTATTTGAAATAGACATTTCTACTTCGAGGAATCTCTCTAGCGCGAACCCGGTTAAGACAACGTATGCTAGACCTCCCGCTGTCGAATCATGACACGAAGTTTTCTGTGAAATTTACCTTTCAAAAAAAAAAAACACAAGGATTCTGTAATTAACTCTAATAATATAAGGGAAAAGTGAATATAAGGTTGTCCGGCACCTAAGCTTAGTGTGGAACCCCTCACATACTAATTTTTTATATTATTTTTTTAATGAATAAATGCTTGGCCACATGAATTTTATGAATTAAAAAACAAATATGTGAGTGTTACATACCTAAGCTTAGGTACCTAACAAAGTAACAGCCTTATATAACGATCCCTTAATCTATACTCCCTTATAAAGTAAACTGCCCCCCTCCTCCTTAATTTTAAGAACCTGAAATGACACATTTACCCTCCAGTCTCTATATTCCCTATCTTAATTCTATAAGGTGAGACAAAAATGCCCATACAAAAAATTCAGGTCGTGTGTCTCTCCCACCGCAATCAACATTATGGGCACCGCATGCCCATACACTTGGCAATTATCGTCGTCCTCTCACCTCACATTTTTTGTATGTGATCACCGTAAAGGCGCCGCAACGCGCGGGTACCAGACTAGTAATAATAATTCAAAATATAATTCAAACACCTCGTAATTACATAGTGAAGCATATGCCGTTCAAAAATAAAAAACATAATAATGCATTAGGTTGCGGGGTCCACTTATCCATCACGTTATCTCATTATCTCAACACGCACTGTTTTTCTCATCTCAACCCCAATATACCGCGATAAATTCAAAATCCCATAAACCCATATCGAAAGCGACACCCAAAATAAATAAACTAATTAATAAACAAAACCATTTTTATTTTCATTAAAATTAAATTAAAAATTAAAATTAATTAAAAAAATGAATGAAAAGCAAGACCCACACCAACAGTACCGTAACTGAAACCAAATATTAAACTGCATTTCAATCACTCATTTCAAATCCGAAAAGAAAAACACAGTACACTGACTCACGTCATCCACCACTTCACGAAAAGATAATCACATTCACTTATAACACCCATTTGATAACTAGACTTACTTATCATTGTGATAAGACATTATAAAAACCCCACCACATTTCCCCCCCCTTTTTTTTTTTTTTCCTTTTTTGCTTTCTATTTATATTTATCTCGCTTTGTTTGCAGCCTTTGAAAAATTAAAACCTTTTACTTTAGCAGTAGCAGCAGCACAGCTGAAAACCCTAGCTAGCGATATATACATACAAAACTTATATCTATATCTAAACATATATTTGTATGTGTATGTATTTTACTTTTTATTTTATGATAAAATTATTGTAAATTGGTTTATCAATGTCTTCACTGAGTAGAGAATTAGTGTTTCTTATACTTCAATTTCTCGAAGAAGAGAAGTTTAAGGACGCCGTACACAGGTATATATATACGTATCTGTATATCTATGTATCTATATATTTCTGCTGTGATTTGTGGAATTTGTTGAAGAAATTGTTAATTTTTTAGGTTAATTTTTTTTCTGCATTTAGTAAAATTTTGATATCTGAGTTTTGTTTTTGTGCGTATAAATAAAGAATTTGTATGTATATATATATATATATATATATGTATATGTATATTTATATTTTTATATATGATTTGTGGATTTCGTTTAAGAAATTGTTTTTTTAAGTTTTATATTTTATTATTTTGTAATTACTAATTTTTTTAGGAATATATATATGTATCTAGTTTTGTTATGATTTGTGGAATTTGCTGAAGGATTTGATTTTTTAGGTTTAACTTGATTTCCCCCCCTGTAATTAGTAATTTTGCTGTTATTTGAGTTATTTGGGTATATAGATACAGGAATTTGTATGTATCTATCTATATGTTTGATGATTATTGAAGGTTGAGCTATGATGTATAAATTGATCTGTTTTTTGTTTGATTTGGTAAGGAAATAGTGGATTAGGTCGTTAGTTAGATTTCAGTGTTGCTTATTTTGTTGTGAAGCAGGATTTATTAGTGTTAGTTAGTGAGTTTTAGATTTATTATTTGTTTTTGGCATTCGTTTTGATTAATCTGTTAGATTTTTAGTACATTTCGAGGTATATTTTGTGTAGGAGAGTTACTTGTTTTGTATCTATTATTCAGTAATACACTAATACTAATATTATCGTTATCTGATGATTGTTGGTTGTGAGCTGATTATCGTGTTATTTGCTAATGCAATAGTAGATGCCTTTACGAGTATCAAGCTAGATGTTTAGTATTGCCGTATTTGGAAATTAAAAAGGATTTTGTGGCAATTTAGTGTTATAGATGTTTAAACAAGTGTGCTTGAGTTTTGTGATTCCTTTTAACCAGTCTAATAGACAGTTATTACATTTTTGTTGCTTAGATTTTGATGACATTCTTCCCACATATTTGTCAGCATTTTGGTGCACCTCTTCAGGTTAATTATCAAACTGTGCGGCAGCAAGTTTCATGGTCCGTGGAGGACTTGCCAAGAACAGTAGCTTTCAGCATGCATCAAGGATCCCCTGTCACAAGCATGGACTTTCATCCTTCTCATCAAACATTATTACTTGGTATAATGATAATTATATCACTGCGTGAAATGATCTGTAACTCTTAGGATATAGAAATTTGACTTTTCCTTTTGGGCTACAATTTCTAGTTGGATCTAGCAATGGTGAAGTCACACTTTGGGAAGCTGGATCCCGTGAGAAACTGACATCAAAACCGTTCAAGATATGGGATATGTCAACTTGCTCTTTGTCCTTCCAGGTTTGGCTTATTTTTTCATGATAATACTCGTATCTTCTAGGACTGTGTTAAAAGTTAAGCATGATTTATATTACTGAATACTCACATTTGAGACTACTGTACAGGCTTCGTTTGTCAAGGATGCACCTCTTCAGGTTAATTATCAAACTGTGCGGCAGCAAGTTTCATGGTCCGTGGAGGACTTGCCAAGAACAGTAGCTTTCAGCATGCATCAAGGATCCCCTGTCACAAGCATGGACTTTCATCCTTCTCATCAAACATTATTACTTGGTATAATGATAATTATATCACTGCGTGAAATGATCTGTAACTCTTAGGATATAGAAATTTGACTTTTCCTTTTGGGCTACAATTTCTAGTTGGATCTAGCAATGGTGAAGTCACACTTTGGGAAGCTGGATCCCGTGAGAAACTTGTTTTCCCTACCTTAAAGTCATCAAGATTGAGGACACTGATTAACCAAAGGTAAAGTTGCTATGCCAGATTGCCAGAGATGCTGGCAAGTCTTCATTTATTTTTTAGTTTAACTTGGAATATAAATAATAAAGTTGTGGTTTATCCAGTTTAAATTGGCAGCATCAGCTGTGTAAGAATCCAAGGCCAAACCCGGATATCAAGACTTTGTTTGCAGACCATACATGCACACCTCCAAATGGTGCTATTGGACCTACACCTGTCAATCTTCCACCTGGCGCAGTCACGAAACCCATGGCTTATACATCACTCGGAGCACATGGTGTATGAACATTATATTATATTTTCAATAGTCACTGACCCACCTTTCTTTCCTGTAATCCCTATTATGCTGGTAAGTTAAATTTTCTTGTAATCGACTGCTTGCATCTGATTCTGTTGCAGCCCTTTCCGCCCACTGCAAATGCCAATGCTTTAGCAGGGTGGATGGCAAATGCTGCTGCTTCTTCGTCTGTCCAGGCAGGTGTTGTTTCTACATCATCTTTAGGCGGTCCACCAAATCAAGGTCAGGGTTGTACGTCCAACTTAATAGGGATCTACAAATGTTCAGAGTCTAATGGAAATCATATATTGTTAGAAGTTAGCAATCCTTCTGAGATTATTGACTTACTATTTTGCCTTGTCATCCAGTATCCTTTTTAAAACGTCCTGCTACACCCCTTGCCCCTCTTGGTATGGCAGAGTACCAGAGTGCTGATCATGAACAATTAATGAAACGTTTGAGGCCTGCACAGCCTGTTGAAGAGGTAGAAATGATGAGCATCTGTTTTCACATTTTTGTTGCTTAGATTTTGATGACATTCTTCCCACATATTTGTCAGCATTTTGGTGCACCTCTTCAGGTTAATTATCAAACTGTGCGGCAGCAAGTTTCATGGTCCGTGGAGGACTTGCCAAGAACAGTAGCTTTCAGCATGCATCAAGGATCCCCTGTCACAAGCATGGACTTTCATCCTTCTCATCAAACATTATTACTTGGTATAATGATAATTATATCACTGCGTGAAATGATCTGTAACTCTTAGGATATAGAAATTTGACTTTTCCTTTTGGGCTACAATTTCTAGTTGGATCTAGCAATGGTGAAGTCACACTTTGGGAAGCTGGATCCCGTGAGAAACTGACATCAAAACCGTTCAAGATATGGGATATGTCAACTTGCTCTTTGTCCTTCCAGGTTTGGCTTATTTTTTCATGATAATACTCGTATCTTCTAGGACTGTGTTAAAAGTTAAGCATGATTTATATTACTGAATACTCACATTTGAGACTACTGTACAGGCTTCGTTTGTCAAGGATGCACCCATACCTGTGAACCGTGTTAGGTGGAGTCCAGATGGAAATCTTATTGGTAGGTACATATGTTTTGTTTTCTTGAAGTTGGAACTCTTGAGTCTCTAATATCCATACCACAGGTGTTGCTTTTAATAAGCATCTAATCCATTTGTATGCTTATGGTGCACCGAACGATTTGCGCCAGCAGTTAGAGGTGAGCTAAGATAATGTCGCTCGTTCAATTAAGTTAAGTGTGATCTTCTTTAACTACCTCTTCTTCATGCAGGTTGATGCTCATGCCGGAGCAGTGAATGACTTAGCCTTTGCTAATCCAAATAAACAGCTGTGTGTGGTGACGTGTGGGGATGATAAATTAATAAAGGTATGTGTGTCTGACTGTCTCTGTGTGTGTGTATATATATTCTAGAACGTTTATAATTCCATAGATGCAAGAAAAATAAAATTTCTATCCTCTCAAGTCTTAAGAAACTAACAAGGAAATGGATCAGGTGTGGGATTTAACCGGACGGAAGCTATTTAATTTTGAAGGACATGAAGCACCTGTTTATTCTGTATGCCCCCATCAGAAAGAGAACATTCAGGTACATCAGGATATTATACTATATATATTATATATTTATATTCCTACTAGCCTTTGTAGCGGTGCATCTTGGTGACGGGTCCAAGCAGTTGTGGTAGGAGTTCTAAGCGGCGATGATGGGCCCAAACTATAAAGAGCTGAATATTTTTTTTATGACTCGAATAAAAATGTTAATCGCATAAAAATCCATTGAATCTTCTTTCTGTTGAAAACTCCTTATGCGACTATATCGAGCTGTAAAAGTAGGAAAGGATTTTGTTATTATTCAAGCAGGAGGTTAAAATTTTGTACCTTCTCGTGAATTGGGTCCTTTTTGTTTTGACCCCACCCCCTGTGTGCGTGTGTGCATGTTGTATCTATACTTAGTTTGATGACCGCTTGTGCTACAAATAATTATTCACGTGTAAATTTCAGTTCATATTTTCAACTGCCATTGATGGTAAGATAAAGGCTTGGCTCTATGACAATATGGGATCTAGAGTTGACTATGCTGCACCTGGTTATGGCTGCACCACTATGCTATACAGTGCTGATGGTAGTCGGTAAGTCATAATAAATTTCACATAACTGCTACAAGGACTGTTCACTTTCTTTGTTTGCTTAAATCCTTGTAAGAATATATAATAAATCATTCTTTTTGCTGATAAAATTTGTATGTTACCTCTTTTAGATTATTTTCTTGTGGAACTAGTAAAGAAGGGGACTCTTTTCTTGTTGAATGGAATGAGAGTGAAGGAGCACATAAGAAGACTTATTCCGGCTTTAGAAAGAAATCAAGTGGAGTTGCGCAATTTGACACAACTCAGAACCACTTTTTAGCCGTCGGTGAGGAAAACCAAATAAAGTTCTGGGACATGGACAGTACCAGTATTCTCACTAGTACAGATGCCGATGGAGGACTCCCGGTTAGTATATAAGTGTCACATTTGGTGGTGGAAAGTTGGGTGTCAGAGTATGCAGCAAAATGGGTCAGGTTGACCCGAAGCACTTTCTGTTCAAATTTTAAAAATTTTAAATAGTGTGTAAGATATGATTACAAATATATCTTATTTCAGTAGTATTCTAGTTTTTTGAGTAAAATTAATTTTGAGGTTCTAAGCATTTGAAATACACTTTGGGTGACTTTTGAAGCTGGCTTTTTGGGTTAGATATCAAATATAATCTCATTACCTAATGGCTGAATTGTTCCTAAAAAAGTAAAGGGTTGCATATGCTACCTCTATTCACAATATTGTAAGCACTTACTTGGTCAGAGGCATTTTGATATCCCGATTTCTAACCGATTGTTTCAGATGTTTCCACGTCTGAGATTCAACAAAGAAGGAAATCTTCTTGCTGTTGCTACTGCTGACAATGGGATCAAGATTCTTGCCAGCACTGCAGGTCTAAGGTCTTTAAGAGCAGTTGAACCCTCATCTTTTGAAGCATCAAAATCTCCGGTTGAACCAACTGCACTTAAGGTACCTTTCTTGATAAAGTGGTTAAACCCTCTATTAAAAATCATAAATGTGATAGTTAACCACTGGTTCTTTATGGATCAGATGCAGATGGCTAGCTCTTCTGCTATTGCAAATGCTAGTTCAGTTAATTGTAAGGTGGAAAAAAGCTCTCCTGTCAGACCTTCAAACTTTCTTGTGAGTTGACTATACTTTGCTTTAGTAGGAACTTATATATTCCCAGTCTGCTTGTAGCCTTTAGGCCATCTCCAACCCTCAAATAGGGAAAACCTTCTCTTTTTATGCGTTTTTTTCTCTAAGACTCTAATATAGAGATATGATAAGTGTTACTCTACTGGCTCCTCTATATTTGGAGAAATTTTTAGAGGAAGTCAACTTTCCTCTATGTGTAGAGGATCACTATTCATCCTCTAAAAGTATTATTCAACATTCTTAATATTATATAATCGATTAATCACATTTGTGTTGTGTTATTTATATTATTAGTAATACAAGTATGATAATTTATGTTTTCTGTCATAATGCTTATTTTCTGCATTTTATTTTCAGAATGGTGTTGACTCTGTGGGTCAAAGCATGGAAAAACCAAGGAATATGGATGAAATAACTGATAAGGTGAAACCCGGGCAGCTGACCGAGATATTAGATGCTGCCCAGTGCCGGCTGCTTACCATGCCAGACAGTGCGGAAGCCTCCAACCGGGTAAGTAACACTTGAGTTTTATGGTAAATTTTAGAGGTGGCTATGAATAGTGCGCCAGGGTTGAGTAGCGGGTCAAACAGGCAGGCGAGGGACGGGTTGACGTTGTCCGAAGTATTGAAACTCTTTATTAAAACTAGTGTGTAAAATTTAATTACAATCAATACAGTATTTCAGCATATTCTTTTTTGTTTAATGGAGCGATTTGTCAGTTTTTATGCATTAATTCTACACTTTTGGGAAAGTTTTCACCCGTCTAACTTATTCAAATCTGTTCCTTTTTAAGCTATTCTTTTTACTCTTTTGAGGTTGAACATGATCTAAGTTCAAACCATTAACAAGTAAGTTGGTCGAAATTGCCAACTATATCAAATATGCTACACGCTGCTGAATAGCTACTTGCAGGTCGCTCGACTTCTTTATACGAATTCTGGAGTTGGGATTGTAGCCCTTGGATCAAATGGTATTCAAAGGCTGTGGAAGTGGCCCCGCAATGAACAAAATCCATCTGGAAAAGTATTGCCAATACCCTATCAATAATTCTACTATCTATTTTGTCTATCTATTTATACACGATGATTATTAATTTGTGGGTACTGTTTGAAGGCCACTGCCAATGTTACTCCACAGCATTGGCAACCAAATAGTGGTCTTCTTATGACTAATGATGTGACAGGTGTCAACCTTGAAGAAGCATTTCCTTGCATAGCATTGTCAAAGAATGATTCGTATGTGATGTCTGCTTCAGGTGGAAAGATTTCATTGTTTAACATGATGACCTTCAAGGTATTCTATGCATGAAATTTGTATGCTGTTTTTAATATTACTGCAGATTTAGATAATTAACTTCATTTCTATGTTTATATATAGGTTATGACAACATTCATGCCACCTCCCCCTGCTTCAACCTTTTTAGCATTTCATCCTCAAGATAACAACATTATAGCTATTGGTATGGAGGATTCAACGATTCACATATATAATGTTAGGGTGGATGAGGTAATCATGTTTTTCTAATTCGATGCATCTTTTCTATGGGTCAAAGTCAACCCAAGGACCTAAAATAATGCCAATCTATTCTGTCACAGGTGAAATCAAAGCTGAGAGGTCATCAAAAGAGGATAACTGGCCTTGCTTTTTCTACCCTTTTGAAAATATTGGTTTCTTCAGCTGCTGATGCTCATGTGAGTTTGTAATAAATCACAAGAACTGTAAGAATCATTTACCCGAGTTATATAATTGCTAAGTGTATAACAAGCTTTTAACATCATGCAGATATGTTTTTGGAGCATTGATTCATGGGAGAAGAGGAAAATGGTACAGATACAACTACCACCTGGTAAGGCACCTACAGGTGACACTCGAGTGCAGTTCCACTCTGATCAAACACGCTTGCTAGTGTCGCATGAAACACAGTTGGCACTATATGATGCCTCCAAGATGGAACACATACGGCAGGTAGGATTAAGCAAAATAATAAATGTCTTATAAAGTAATATCATCACTGTCTGAATAGGAGGGTGTTCTACTTTTACAATAGTAATTACAATATTTGATCATTGTGTGAAATTGTGCTGCAGTGGGTCCCTCAAGACAACCTTTCAGCGCCTATATCTTATGCTTCATATTCGTGCAACAGTCAACTCGTTTATGCTTCCTTTTGCAATGGCAACATTGGTGTGTTCGACGCAGACAGTTTAAAACTGAGATGCCGAATAGCCCCATCTGTATACTTACAACCATCAGTGTCAAATGGGTAAAACATCTGCTTTTTCTATACATATCCTCCATATAAGTGCATGAACATGCACACACACATACACACAACACAACATGTTACCCAATCTATTTAAGATGGTAAAAGTGACCTATCTGTTTAATGCAGAAATCAAGCCCCATACCCACTTGTGGTGGCAACACATCCACAGGAGCAGAACCAATTTGCAGTTGGATTGAGTGACGGATCCGTCAAGGTAATAGAACCTTCAGAAAGTGAAGGGAAATGGGGCGTAAATCCACCTGTTGAGAGCTGAATACAGAATGGCATTCTGCACAAATACTAACGCTCCTGTGCTGTTCTATGCCGAGTAGAATACAATATAGGTTTTTATTTTCTCTTTGTGCATCCTTCTTATTGAAGATAAGATTGGTTTGTTTGTGTTATTGGTAGCGGTTGATGGACATATGCATCTATTCATTAGTTAAAAGCATATTGTGCAACCGTGTAGTTCGTCTATTATGAGTGCAAATTTTAGTCTGTTTTAGTCATGGCCTTGGTTCCTATAATTTGTTAACATCTAATGTTAATAATGGTTGATATATATTATTTAGCTTGAGAAGGCATTGGTAGACATATTCTGGGATGTGCATGCATGCAGTGCCGTCTCCGAAAATGTAAAAAGATTTCGAGACCTGGCTCGAAAATCAAATGTGGGTCTCTAAGGTAGTATTACGACGATAAATGTTTACGTAAATAAAAAGAAAATTTGACACACACACATATATATAATATATCGTGTCGTCTTCTTTGCTTTTTTTGAAGCAAAGTTGTTGGTGAAGATGATGTTTTTGGATAAACTTATCCAAATCCTTTGAGACTTTGTAAACTCTTTTTCTACATTTTCTCATTTCGTTTTTGACCACGAGTAAGTAATTTCTGACATACCTATACTTTAACATTGATAATATTTATTTTATTAAAATATAAGACAAGTGTATAGAAAATTCAATCATTCAAGCATTCACCAACAAAGTCTTAAACTACAAGTTCCTCTAAAATAATAAACATATAAATGAATTAAAAAAATATTATTTAATAAACATTCGAGAATAGAAAGTTGGAAATGGATGTATGTATTTTAAACAAAAAGGAATTATTTTTATTTGTTAATGCAAATTGTGGTGACTTTGGCAAAGTCAGACTCTGTCAAAGTGTCAGTTACATACCAAAGCTAATTAAGTACGGAGTAATGAGTAGTATTTCATCGCTTTTTATTTTATCTTCAAAAGTCCACATAGCATGTATATATCTAATGTGAAGAAATTATGGGCCCTTAAAGATGGTGGGCCTGGCTTACTTGCACCATATGAGCCACCTCATGGCCGGCCCTGCATGCATGCCACCTTTGGTGATTACGATAGAGAACGCACACAATATATACTTCATTTATTGTTTTTTTTTTCTTTTTGTAAAATGAGAAGAGAAATGGGATTTCCACTAGGGTGTTTGGGACTTTGGGTCGATTTTGACCTAAAACCAAAACTGGAATAGAAGCATTCGAAAACTAAGAACCGTTGGATTCGGTTTTGGGTTGATTTTTCTTATCCACACGCTTAGCTTATTATGTTAAAAATCAAACTTTTGATTGTTATGCAAAGAACTAATTGCAGTTTTGGTCCCTGTGTTATCACACTTTTCACACGTTTGGTCCAAACTTTTCATTTGTTGCATTTTTGGTGCCAAAAGTGTGCATTTTTTGCAAGAATGGTCCAGCTTAACGATTCCGTCAATTATCAACCGTTAATTTGATCATGTGCACCTCATGTGAGGGGCAATATCATCTTTTTACACACATAGGACCAATCTTGCATTTTCTAAGATTTATTTTTCTATATATTATATATAATATAAAATATTATATATAATATATATATATATATATATATAGGAGAGAGATCAAATAAGAAGGTGTCTTAAGGAGAGAAGGGAGAGAAGGTCCTATGAACCAATCAGAACGTGACATGTGGCTTTTTAAAAAAAAAACGCGGTGGCATTTTTGTAAATAATTTGACTTCAAACCCAAGCTGACACAACCCACCCCAAGCTGACCCAACCCCAAGCTGACCTCCCAAGCTGACCCAATCTCAAGCTGACCCAACCCCAAGCTGACCGCCCAAGCTTTTGTGAAGCTTGGTCAGCCTGGGTTCTGGGTCAGCTTGGGTTCTGGTCAGCTTGGGTTCTGATCAGCTTGGTTGGTCAGCTTGGGTTCTGGGTCAGCTTGGGTTCTGGTCAGCCTTGGGTTCTGGGTCAGCTTGGGTTCTGGTCAGCTTGGGTTCTGATCAGCTTGGTTGGTCAGCTTGGTCAGCCTGGGTTCTGGGTCAGCTTGGTTGGTCAGCCTGGGTTCTGGGTCAGCTTGGGTTCTGGGTCAGCTTGGGTTCTGATCAGCTTGGTTGGTCAGCTTGGTTGGGTCAGCTTGATCAGCCTGGGTTCTGGGTCAGCTTGGTCAGCCTGGGTTCTGGGTCAGCTTGGGTTCTACATTTGTGTAGATTATGTGTAGATTGTGTCAAGCTGACCCAACCCAAGCTAACCAAGCTGACCCAACCTGACCCAGACCCCAAGCTGACCCAAAACCCATAATCTACATTTGTGTAGATTAATTTACATTTGTGTAGATTATGTGTAGATTGTGTCAAGCTGACCCAACCTGACCCACTCAACCCCAAGCTGACCCAAAACCCATAATCTACATTTGTGTAGATTAATTTACATTTGTGTAGATTATGTGTAGATTGTGTCAAGCTAACCCAACCCAAGCTAACCAAGCTGACCCAACCTGACCCAGACCCCAAGCTGACCCAATCTGACCCAACCCCAAGCTAACCCAACCTGACCCAACCTAACCCCAAGCTGACCCAATCTGACCCAACCCCAAGCTAACCCAACCTGACCCAACCTAACCCCAAGCTGACCCAATCTGAACCAGACCCCAAGCTGACCAAACTGATCATGCTGACCAACCAAGCTGATCAGAACCCAAGCTGATCAGAACCCAGGCTGACCAAGCTGACCAGAACCCAAGCTGATCAGAACCCAGGCTGACCAAGCTGACCAAGCTGACCAAGCTGACCCAGAACCCCAAGCTGACCAAGCTGACCAACACCCAAGCTGACCCAACCCCAAGCTGACCTGACCCAACCCAAGCTGACCCAACCCAGCTGACCAAGCTGACCAAGCTGACCACCAAGCTGACCAAGCTGACCCAACCCAACCCAAGCTGACCAAGCCTGACCCAACCCAGCTGACCAAGCTGACCAAGCTGACCCAGAACCTAAGCTGACCAAGCTTCACAAAATTTTAAATTATTTACGATTATGCCACCGCGCAATTTTTTTTATTTTGACACATGTCGCGTTTTGATTGGCCCATAGGACCTTCTCTCCCTTCTCTCCTTAAGACACCTTCTTTCAGGATCCTCACCCTATATATATATATATATATATATATATATATATTTATATAATATATATTAATATATATATATAGAGAGAGAGAGAGAGAGAGAGAGAGGGTTTTTATTTTGAGAACCAATATTTTTTTGTAAGAACCATACTTTTTTTGCATCTCTAATGAAAAAATTTTAAGACTACCCATACTTTTTTTTCCATCTAACGATTTACGGTTTGTGAGATAAAACATTTTGAATGATTTGGATGAATTTTCTTATTTTATAGAAGAGAGAGAAAATGAGACAAAATGAGTGGTCCAGAATTGTTCTCGCGTTCTTTTTTATTTGTGAGTTCTCAAAATAACTCACCCATATATATATATATATTTATATATATATATATATAATTGATATATATATATATACACATACATACAGACATACATTACAGTATTGGCCACCACCAACCGAAATCAATCATCACACCCGGCTACCACCAACCCACGGATCCACCACCATCGGCTAACATCAAATTTCCATATATACACAGATCCATAAACCTAACAATTCGACTCTTCTTCTTCTCCTTCTTGCCGGAAATCCAATAGTCCGATATGGTGGCGGTTAGGGTTCCAAGTGGTGGTGGTGGTGGTTAGGGCTCCAAGTGGTGGTGGTGGTTAGGTGCATCTTGGTGCTGTGGGGGAAGACTACCGGTGGTGGCAAAGAGTGGTAGCTACAGTAATTGGGTAAACGAAGGTGATAATGGTGGAGGAATTTAATTCGATTGAACATCTAGATAATGGTGGAGGAAACCTCCTACAAGATGGTTTTAGATCCGCAAGTATTGATGCATTTTCTCTTTGTTTGTATAGGTGAAAAAATTATGTAAATGATTTTTTATTATAGTATAATTAGTTCCAGATTTAATATATATATATAGATATAGATATAAGTGATGTTGATAGGTATGTGTATGTGTATGTGTATGTGTTCGGAGAAAAGATGTTTGGGGAAGAAGATGTGTAAGTAAGAAACAAGAAAAAGTTAATTAAGATTGAGTTAGTTGCAAAATTGGTCCTATTTGTGTAAAAAGACGATATTGCCCCTCACATGAGTGCACATGATCAAATTAAGGGTTGGTAATTGACAGAATCGTTAAGTTGGACCATTCTTGCGAAAAATGCACACTTTTGGCACCAAAAATGCAACAAATGAAAAGTTTGGACCAAACATGCGAAAAGTGTGATAACACAGGGACAAAAAATGCAATTAGTTCTTAAGGAACTTAGTATATATTCTCGATTAAACTGCATAGTTTAAAGTTCACGTATTAGCCATGTGAAAGTACGTAACAAGATTTAAATTCTGATATGATATAGCCATATAGGTGACAAGATTTAGCATACCCTAGCACTCTGCGAAGATCGCATCAAGAGGAAGTATGGCACCCGCCGCCGCGGGTACAGATACCCCCTTTTCATTACCATGTCCGTGGTTTTTTTATCCGTTAATTTGTGGGTATCCATCAACGGGTTATATATTTATACATGTCTATGATCTATGGTTATACAAACTCACGGGTAGATCCACATGCTATCATATTAAATTATAGAGACGGACCATTTACAGAAAAAAAAAGGAAAAAAAAAAACCAAAAAACATGTATAGAATACATTAACAACTATCGAAGTTCAAATTGCATCTTTTGACTACGTTATGTATCAATGAAGTGGATGCATTGCATTAGTTATTCCAATTTCATCACCACGAATAAATTTCACCATGTTCCCCTATATCTCTTTTTAGTTTAGCTTTATGGTATTAGTGATACTTGTCGACTCGTAACTTTTGACTCGACTCGAAAACATGATTTTTTGACTCGTGACTCGGAACGTGACTCGACTCGTAAGAGTCAGGACATTTTTAAATATTACATAATATAGTATAATTATAAATATGACGTTTTAATGAACAATATATAAGTTGATTATAATAATACATTTACCAAAATATTACATAAATCGTTTTGAGTCATAAAATTACAATTTATCTCTACCTTCGCACTAAAAAGATAAAAATTTACATAGATAACATTTAAAATAGTGTAGACATAAATCTAATATATAATCGTAGTATCAAACTACAATAATTTTAATTTTGCGATTCGTATTGACTTGGTCCAAGTTCACACAATGACTTGTAAGAGGCTGGACAAAAGAGAGTCACCTAGCAAGTCGATTTGTTTTTTGTGTAAATCGACTTGATTCGTTAAAATTCGACTCGTGACTCGTAAGAGTTTAACAACTATAGTATTAGCTTCTTTATAGAAGTAACAGGATAATCATCAGGTACATCTCTACCTCGAGTCATTTTGTTTATACTTTATACATGGCAATACCAACGTATGACTCTTACGGCTACCAACCATTTACCAAACATATAAATGATTTCCACCATATAATAAATTATGCCAATGTCTCTTAATCTATGCACATATGGATCGGAAATTAACTTAAAGATATTCCAACCAAACAATTATGGACGAACTGAAGTTAACTATAAACTATATGTTCCAAGGGTATGAATACAGTATAAATTGTATGTAAAATGAAATAATAGTATGTGGGTTTGGCGGTATCTTACGGATATATCCCGGGGAATCTTACATGAGAATCACAGGTTTATGGTGCGAATTTTTCCATGATGGATATAGTATGCCCATCACCCGTCCACGACCCGTAAACGGGTACATAATGATACCTGTTATGTATCCACGGGTAAAATTTATTGAAATTACCCATCCATGGATATCCGCGGGTTACGGGTTTCTTTCCGCCCGTTGCCATCCCCGGAACGAAAATCACCAATATATTGCTTGTATATATCATTTTTTAGCCTAAACTTCATTTGTGTTTAATGTGTAAGCCAATTAACATTTTATTAAATTTTAATATATCTCCATCTGAATAGAGATCGATCTGAGAAGTCATACACATGCTTTTGCCAATTTAAGATTCAACCAGTGAGTTCCAATCCATTAAGTTACTAACAAATTAAATTCCTCTAAACTCATGTCTTAGTATTATCAACCACATTCAAGTTTAATTATTATATCTTATACCTATTTGACATAAATACATTACTCATAGATCAATAATGTAGTGAATGATTAACAATTTAACATGCAGTAAGTTTCGATCTTAAACAGTCGTTGAGTGTGGATGTAAATTTAGACAAGAGAGTCTGACAGAAAAGTCGAAGGTGAGGGAAAACCGAATAGTCAAGCCCAAGGGAAAGTTCATAAGCGGCCCGTGTACGTTTTCTTTTTGGTCATAGCCCAAGAAAAGTCTATCAATTTGAAATATAATTTCATTGGTGCTAAACCGTAGACGTCTCTAAAATGTTTTAAAAATAAAATAAAATAAATTATGTATTAGTTTTGTCCAATTAAATCAATGTAAGTTTAAAGAATCTATAATATTTGTTACAAACTACCTAAGTTCGAATGTAATTCGGTTACTTTCAAAATTTACAAGAGAATATAATTATTCAAATAAGTAATTTTAAATAGTGAGGTTCTCATCTTAAAACAAGTTGAGAGTATAGCCCCCGCCCCCCCCAAAAAAAATAAAAAATTAAAAGCGTAAATTTTTTTATATAATAAAAAAAGTCACATTATACTTGATGAGGTTAAAACCTTTAATTTGTATAGATTTTAATTGTACGGAGTTTCATTTTCAAAATGTTATGTTACAACCACTCAACCAGACCTTCATATATACAATCATACGGAGATAGGTATTAAAAAAGGCTCTTTCCTTATGCAGACGTTTACAGGTTCCGTTAAACATCTTCTCGTGCCTTGGACATAAGGGCAAGTCTATCATTTTAAACATCAAAGATCAAACTTGATACAATTAATCAATTATACATGTTTGTATAGATCAAAAAGTCAATTAAAAATCCAGAATTTAAATGTCAAACCCTAGGAAAAAAAGTCAAAACCAAAATTCAATTAAAGAATAGCCTGAATTTAAGAAATCGACCTTTGACAAAACGTAATACGTACATGACTTGATTTTCTAGTATATCCCAGCAAAATTTAAATATAGATTGATGGAATTAAATGGGAAAAAAGAGTAATGAATGGATAAATAAAATTAATGAAGAATATTTTTTTAAAGGTGTGAATTAATCATTACACCGAAGGCTCTAGCATAAGCTAGTTTTATATACATTCTTACCCTCCAATACCCGGTAGGAGGAAAAAAATCCCTCTAATTAGCGGTCTGGAAGCACGACACTAATTAGGGATAATACTATAAAAGTTTGTCACGTTATTATATGTGTAAAACTATATTGAACTACAATTGCATAGACATTAATCTACACTAAAAAATATGAAGTTTAAAAATCCACAATATTAGGTGTGAATTTTCATATATAATTTGTAACAACATTTTTGTCCACGCTAACTATATTGTATATAAAAATCCACACCTAAAATTGTGCAATTTTAAAATTTCACACTGTGGATAAATTTTCTAGATTGGATCAATTAGGGTTCAAAATTTGAGAGTTTTACAAATGATAAAAAGAATAATAATATATTTGCTGGATATTCAAATTCGGTTTGTGTGACGTTGATATTAAAAATATGTAGCAAAATTGATGCATACACTATCGTTTATAGAAAGATGCAAAAGTCTTAAACTTTTTTGAGAGCTCTCATTTGGAATACAATATTGTTGCCATGTTGTTATGAGGATTATGATATTGGGTCTTTATGTTCTCAACAAGAAGATGGACACTCTTACGATGGCAGTGTCGGATTATATATATGTTTGTATATGATATGATATTTGATTATAAAGGGTAAATGGGTGGGAACCCTCTGGTCTCATGTACCGTTTTTGGTAATTAGAGCGCACACCGCATATCATGCCCGGTAAGTCACCATCCTCAAACATGAAATCACAAGACATAGTTTCTCCTATTGCCTTTAGCAAGTTTTAAACCTGTGACCTCTAGCCTTTATTTGTGGGTCCATGTGGCCACATGATGACGGTACCACTGAGTCTTCACCCCATTATAGGTTCATAATGTTTGTGATAATATGTTTTTTCTTTATGATTTTGACTAGAGTGCATGCCCGTGCGTTGCACGGCTAGGTATAGTAGACTTCGAATGTTCGTTTGGGTAAGTTTATTTGTTTGATCCCGTATAAAGTTGAGGATCTAAAGTTTTTGTGATGCTTAATTTGTGAGTCGATCAAGTTGCCCGTGTGGTGCACGGCTACACATATAAGGTTATGTGGCTGTTTTGGCGATGAAGGTTTACATCGTGCTACCATAATCAAGTGATAGTAGAATACACCTGATTGATAGAGTATCCTACAAATAACCGAAAGAAAAATTAAATTGAAGATGCATGAATCTCCTCCATTGCAATTTGATGAAAACCCCAAAACCCTACATTTATTTAATAAGATATAGTATTTACGATGGTTAAGGGTTTGCACATACCTGATTCTCATCCATCGTGTGCCCTTTTGATGAAACACCTAAAAAGAAGAAAATGATATTTCTGCATCGTGTTCCCATTTAACAAATTATGCAGGGTTTCCCCACATAATGGATAGATCGATGTGGTTAAGGACCATTTGAACATATACTTGAATGGACCGATTGATTCCACGTGATTGTGGTTGAACCTGGTTGCATAAACTTCAAGAAAAAATACATAGATCATGAACACACATTAAAAGGAAATTAAGATCTTACCAGTACAATTAGTTGTAAAAAGTATTTATCTTTTTGTTGGTAATTGCTGGCGTTTGGTGGCTGCCGTGGTGGTGGAGGAATCTTGAGAGGGTGTTTGGGGAAAATGCCTTGGTAATGGCTTTAATGATCGCTTAAAGAAGATGGAGAAGATTAAAAGGTTTAAGCTAAAATATTATTATACAAACCATCCTAAATTCATTAAAAACAAAGATGAAATTCACTTAAATAACCTCAAAATCAATTAAACGGGACTTCATTTATTCGGCCTCTCAAGTTCCCAATAACTTATGGCTTATATCATCTTCTATGTCTATATCTCCTAACATAAAATTAAGCAAGATTAATAGCAAAATCATCAATTAGTGCCATAAATTTCACCATTAAATTTCTTCATGAATGATGTGCCAAAAAACCTTTAGGCCATCATTATATGTTTATAGATTATATAGTTGTATATTTGATTTTAGATTAAGATGTCGGAAGATGCCAAAACTTTATGGGTTTTCGAAAGAATATTAATGAAGATGGGTGAATTCGTGGTGTGTATGAACAATGAATAAGAATGGGGTGACAACAAAATTAGCTTTCTTGTGACTTGCAAATAGTATAGTTAACAGGGTTATTATAAGAGAAAATCATGTAATTAGTCAATTTTTTGTATGTTTATATCAATCTAGCTAAGTTTTTTTCGGTTTTCACAAAATAGCCATTAAAATCGTGATACACTGGCAAAATTGCAATGAGATGTTCAAATCGTTACGAGATTTATAAAATCGCAATGAGAGTGTGCAAAATAGCAATGCGAATATAAAGATTTTGAAAATCTCGTAGAGATGTTTCAAAATGGCAGTATTCTTATTTTTACTTTTTTTACACTTATTGATGGATTGATCAAATAAATAAATAAAATAAAATAAAAAACATATTGTGATTTTGCAAATATGAAATTTTGCAAAATCGCATTGCAATTTTTTAAATCTTGTAACGATTTTGAAGATTTCATTGCGATTTTGTCAGTTTATTAAGATTTTGATGGCTATTTTGTGAAAATTGAAGAATTTTTTTTTTGGCTAATTCGATACAATCTTAGTCTACTTTAGCTAATCACGCGATTTTCTCTTATTGTAATGTCATGGACAAAATGCTCACCCCAAGTGCAATTCTGCACCCATCATAGTGATAATTCTTTTGAACGTTCAAAGGTCAGAGCCTATTAACCCTGTTACGGTCCCTACGTCTGATAGGTAGGATACCATTGAATTTTCTGGGAATCACGGTGGGAGGAAAACCCTCACTTAAGCCGCCAAATGACACGACGTTTATATGAGGTAAACCTTGTCCCCTTAGCAACACTCGAACCCGAATCTTGCCTCAAAGGAAGACTTGGGATAAGAAACCACTGCGCTCCAAGTGCAATAAATTTTACCTTTATGTTATACTCCGTACATAATTTATATTTATTATATTAAATAGCTACAAAAGACATTTATTTGTTTATATCTACTCAATTTAGAAAAAAAAATGAATAATCAATCAGTTTAAAATCAATTTCACTTTAAATTAAGTATAATTCTAAATTCTAAATTCTAAATTAATAAATCAGAAAATGTATTTTATCAAAGAAAAACATATGAATCATAAAAGCATAAAGATCTTAATTAAAAGAGAAAATTTCATTACATCATCTTGTGGTTTGTCATTTTATCAATTTTCGCCCCTCTACTTTTTTTTTTAATTATTATTTTTTTTTTTTTTTTTTTTTTTTTTTTTTTTTTTTTTTTTTTTTTTTTTTTTTTTTTTTTTTTTTTTTTTTTTTTTTTTTTTTTTTTTTTTTTTTTTTTTTTTTTTTTTTTTTTTTTTTTTTTTTTTTTTTTTTTTTTTTTTTTTTTTTTTTTTTTTTTTTTTTTTTTTTTGTTTTTTTTTTTTTTTTTTTTGGTTTTTTTTTTTTTTTTTTTTTTTTTTTTTTTTTTTTTTTTTTTTTTTTTTTTTTTTTTTTTTTATTTATTTCAGTTATTTCTTTTTCCATAATCAAGCGTATGAAAACAAATCATCATGATTCCGTTGAACAAAATACTTAAAAAATTAAATCCTTTTTTAACAAATTATAAAAAAACATAACTCCCATCTAAATTTGAGTGAAAAGTTAGATGACATTGGGTTAGAAAGTGCAATAATACACACTTCCATCGTGCATACATAGGAAAGAGGTATATGCTTTTTCTCAGATCTAAATCTAATCCATATCACAAATCAATTTTTATTTTTCAGATCTAATCCATCCTATCCCTTTCCTCTTCTTTTCCCCCAAAGATCATCATAATCAAAACCCAATTTGTAACCCAATTCAAATGGATAATAAGAATCTTTTTTCCTTTTGAAGCTTATGTATTATCTAATCAGTCCCCATCGGCTTTGATGGTGGTGGGTGGTGGAGGGTGACATCCCTGGTGGTGCTCTGTTGTAGGATTTTGGCGGTAGATGGTGGTTTGCGGCTGACGAGAGAAAGAGGGGGAGGTGTGGTGGTTTTGGATTTTTTGAGCGAGAAAACGTGATGGTACTTGTTTAGAGTAACTGTTGCGAGCCTACAACGGTGGTGGTACCGTGGTGATGTTTTGCTAGCAGTGATGAAGGACCGACGTCGATATAGCTGTGTGGTATTTATTTTTTGTGAATCATGATAAACTTTTTATTTTTGTTTTCATTTTTATACTGAAGTTAATTTTTATTTAGGGATTCTTTTAACTTTTATGATTTGGATCGTTTGATTTTTTTGATAGGAATAAGTGGGTTTTATTGTTGTTGTTGTTGATGTTAATGAATAATGATGATGATTATTAGAGTTAATTGCATTTTTGGTCCCTGTGGTTTGTATGTTTTGGCAGGTTCAGGACCTTTTCAGGTTTCATTGCATTTTTGGTCCCTATTTCGGAAACCTTTTGCAAATTTGGTACAAATTAACGGTGGTTGTTAAATGAAGCCGTTAAGTGCTGTTAGAATTAAAAATGGTGTTTAATTGTAAATTTCTAAAAGTGTAAGGGGTATTTGTGTCAATAGTGTTAGTCAAAAAGTTTGTCCTGTTAATACAATTTATTCTTTTTATTGCTTTTATATCCATTTCTTTTATTTAAAAAAAAAGAGTTATTTTTCTACAAACTTCCCTCTTCGATTCCGTTTTCGCGATTTGTCAAATTAATCTGAAAAAATCCAGGTTTTGTTCGCGATCCCATTCCGGTCATATTCATATTTTAAGTTTTCCGATTCATCGAGATTCGTTGACAGTTACTTTTCCGGCGAATTTTCCGGCAAAGTTTTTTGACAGAATAATAGGCTAGGGTTTGTGCGGAATGCAAACCTGAGCATTTTTGTACCGGTTTCGTGTTTTAATTCGTAAAAACAAAGGAGAAATCACAAATTTAAGTTTTCCGGCATATTGCCATATTTTCCGGCGACGATTTCTAAAGTTCATTTTGGTCCGGGTTTGTGAGCGGTGGAATTCTGAGTCGATTGGTATCAGTTTCGTGTTTTTACTCGAAGAAAGGAGAGAGAAATCGTGAATTTCGTTTTCCCGGCGCATTTTGAATATCCGGCGAACTGTTGAACATTCCGGCCGCCATTGTTTCTTACATTTAGCGAGCTAAATTACAAATCTTTCTTTTTAGAGCTCGTAAATTTTTATAAATTTTTACAAAATAATCACGTGTATATCTCAGTGACAACAGGACAAACTTTTTGACCAAAACTATTAACACCAATATCCCTTACACTTTTAGAAATTTACAATCAAACACCATTTTTGTTAGGTCCAGATTTAGTCCAGATTTACTGGACTCGCTCCAGACTCGACTACTGGAGCCTCACTGAAGATCTGACCAGAATTGTGTTCTACTGGACCTACTCCAGACTTGGAATCTGGAGTCCCTCTGAAGATTTGTCCAGAAATAATTGAAGATCAGTGAGCATATACTTGTATAGGAAATCTGGAGTATTCTCCAGATGAGCTCACTGGACTTCACCCTAGTCCAGATCAACTCTACTGAAGACATTCTGACTGAAGTCAAAGACTGAAGTCTGAAGAAAGAAGACTTAACAAATGGCGGAGTCCACTGAAAAGTCTTACCAGATCTGTTCACTGGAGGATTGTCAGTGTTCTAGATCACCATTTTTAATTCTAACAGCACTTAACGGCTTCATTTAACAACCACCATTAATTTGTACCAAATTTGCAAAAGGTTTCCGAAATAGGGACCAAAAATGCAATGAAACCTGAAAAGGTCCTGAACCTGCAAAAACATACAAACCACAGGGACCAAAAATGCAATTAACTCTGATTATTAAGACTAAGATGAGAAAGTTTTATTGAAAATGTGAAAGTTAGATATAGATATAGATGTATGTATATATTAGTACATCGATTAGAGAAATATAGAATTAGAGATATAGAATAGATATAGATATAGATATAGATATAGATATAGATATAGATATAGATATAGATATAGATATAGATATAGATATAGATATAGATATAGATATAGATATAGATATAGATATAGATATAGATATAGATATAGATATAGATATAGATATAGATATAGATATAGATATAGATATAGATATAGATATAGATATAGATATAGATATAGATATAGATATAGATATAGATATAGATATAGATATAGATATAGATATAGATATAGATATAGATATAGATATAGATATAGATATAGATATAGATATAGATCAGAACACTATAGATATAGATATAGATATAGATATAGATATAGATATAGATATAGATATAGATATAGATATAGATATAGATATAGATATAGATATAGATATAGATATAGATATAGATATAGATATAGATATAGATATAGATATAGATATAGATATAGATATAGATATAGATATAGATATAGATATAGATATAGATATAGATATAGATATAGATATAGATATAGATATAGATATAGATATAGATATAGATATAGATATAGATATAGATATAGATATAGATATAGATATAGATATAGATATAGATATAGATATAGATATAGATATAGATATAGATATAGATATAGATATAGATATAGATATAGATATAGATATAGATATAGATATAGATATAGATATAGATATAGATCAGAACACTATTTACCTATAGATATAGATATAGATATAGATATAGATATAGATATAGATATAGATATAGATATAGATATAGATATAGATATAGATATAGATATAGATATAGATATAGATATAGATATAGATATAGATATAGATATAGATCAGAACACTATAGATATAGATATAGATATAGATATAGATATAGATATAGATATAGATATAGATATAGATATAGATATAGATATAGATATAGATATAGATATAGATATAGATCAGAACACTATCAGAACACTATTTAGATATAGATATAGATATAGATATAGATATAGATATAGATATAGATATAGATATAGATATAGATATAGATATAGATATAGATATAGATATAGATATAGATATAGATATAGATATAGATATAGATATAGATATAGATATAGATCAGAACACTATAGATATAGATATAGATATAGATATAGATATAGATATAGATATAGATATAGATATAGATATAGATATAGATATAGATATAGATATAGATATAGATATAGATATAGATATAGATATAGATATAGATATAGATATAGATATAGATATAGATATAGATATAGATATAGATATAGATATAGATATAGATATAGATATAGATATAGATATAGATATAGATATAGATATAGATATAGATATAGATATAGATATAGATATAGATATAGATATAGATATAGATATAGATATAGATATAGATATAGATATAGATATAGATATAGATCAGAACACTATAGATATAGATATAGATATAGATATAGATATAGATATAGATATAGATATAGATATAGATATAGATATAGATATAGATATAGATATAGATATAGATATAGATATAGATATAGATATAGATATAGATATAGATATAGATATAGATATAGATATAGATATAGATATAGATATAGATATAGATATAGATATAGATATAGATATAGATATAGATATAGATATAGATATAGATATAGATATAGATATAGATATAGATATAGATATAGATATAGATATAGATATAGATATAGATATAGATATAGATATAGATATAGATATAGATATAGATATAGATCAGAACACTATTTACCTATAGATATAGATATAGATATAGATATAGATATAGATATAGATATAGATATAGATATAGATATAGATATAGATATAGATATAGATCAGAACACTATAGATATAGATATAGATATAGATATAGATATAGATATAGATATAGATATAGATACAGATACAGATACAGATATAGATATAGATGTTCAATTTTGACTGCTCACATACGCAAGTAACAATATTTGGTTCCTGTTTCCAGAGGATGGTTTATAACTTGCATTCAGGATATGATTTTCCCTATAGTTCACTGTGATAATTTGAATCCTTATAATTAATTCTAGATGAAAAACGGGATGCTCATGTTAGTGATTTTGGGACGGCTCGAATTTTGTGTAGATGTTTACATGTGAACAACTTAAAGAAAATTAACATGTATGAAAGGACCTTAAAGCAAATTCTTTGCGTTTGCACGTGCATGAACAACTAGTCATATCTCTCTCTATATATAAAAAAACTATCAGAAAGCGCTCACGTGGCGCTCTCTGAGCTTGCCATCTCAGCAGTTTCCTATGTGGCATCACCAGGACGATCTCAGCAGTTTCCTATGTGGCATCACCAGGACGATCTTCTTGACATGTCAGCAGCCTTGCAAGCAAGTTACTTGCTGACATGGAGTGTCCACATAAGCAAATACAAGCTATAAATAAGCCTTTATTTAAAAAAATGAGGACGATCTCAGCAGTTTCCTATGTGGCATCACCAGGACGATCTTCTTGACATGTCAGCAGCCTTGCAAGCAAGTTACTTGCTGACATGGAGTGTCCACATAAGCAAATACAAGCTATAAATAAGCCTTTATTTAAAAAAATGAGGACGATCTCAGCAGTTTCCTATGTGGCATCACCAGGACGATCTTCTTGACATGTCAGCAGCCTTGCAAGCAAGTTACTTGCTGACATGGAGTGTCCACATAAGCAAATACAAGCTATAAATAAGCCTTTATTTAAAAAAATGAGGACGATCTCAGCAGTTTCCTATGTGGCATCACCAGGACGATCTTCTTGACATGTCAGCAGCCTTGCAAGCAAGTTACTTGCTGACATGGAGTGTCCACATAAGCAAATACAAGCTATAAATAAGCCTTTATTTAAAAAAATGAGGACGATCTCAGCAGTTTCCTATGTGGCATCACCAGGACGATCTCAGCAGTTTCCTATGTGGCATCACCAGGACGATCTCAGCAGTTTCCTATGTGGCATCACCAGGACGATCTCAGCAGTTTCCTATGTGGCATCACCAGGACGATCTCAGCAGTTTCCTATGTGGCATCACCAGGACGATCTCAGCAGTTTCCTATGTGGCATCACCAGGACGATCTCAGCAGTTTCCTATGTGGCATCACCAGGACGATCTCAGCAGTTTCCTATGTGGCATCACCAGGACGATCTCAGCAGTTTCCTATGTGGCATCACCAGGACGATCTCAGCAGTTTCCTATGTGGCATCACCAGGACGATCTCAGCAGTTTCCTATGTGGCATCACCAGGACGATCTCAGCAGTTTCCTATGTGGCATCACCAGGACGATCTCAGCAGTTTCCTATGTGGCATCACCAGGACGATCTCAGCAGTTTCCTATGTGGCATCACCAGGACGATCTCAGCAGTTTCCTATGTGGCATCACCAGGACGATCTCAGCAGTTTCCTATGTGGCATCACCAGGACGATCTCAGCAGTTTCCTATGTGGCATCACCAGGACGATCTCAGCAGTTTCCTATGTGGCATCACCAGGACGATCTCAGCAGTTTCCTATGTGGCATCACCAGGACGATCTCAGCAGTTTCCTATGTGGCATCACCAGGACGATCTCAGCAGTTTCCTATGTGGCATCACCAGGACGATCTCAGCAGTTTCCTATGTGGCATCACCAGGACGATCTCAGCAGTTTCCTATGTGGCATCACCAGGACGATCTCAGCAGTTTCCTATGTGGCATCACCAGGACGATCTCAGCAGTTTCCTATGTGGCATCACCAGGACGATCTCAGCAGTTTCCTATGTGGCATCACCAGGACGATCTTCTTGACATGTCAGCAGCCTTGCAAGCAAGTTACTTGCTGACATGGAGTGTCCACATAAGCAAATACAAGCTATAAATAAGCCTTTATTTAAAAAAATGAGGACGATCTCAGCAGTTTCCTATGTGGCATCACCAGGACGATCTCAGCAGTTTCCTATGTGGCATCACCAGGACGATCTTCTTGACATGTCAGCAGCCTTGCAAGCAAGTTACTTGCTGACATGGAGTGTCCACATAAGCAAATACAAGCTATAAATAAGCCTTTATTTAAAAAAATGAGGACGATCTCAGCAGTTTCCTATGTGGCATCACCAGGACGATCTCAGCAGTTTCCTATGTGGCATCACCAGGACGATCTTCTTGACATGTCAGCAGCCTTGCAAGCAAGTTACTTGCTGACATGGAGTGTCCACATAAGCAAATACAAGCTATAAATAAGCCTTTATTTAAAAAAATGAGGACGATCTCAGCAGTTTCCTATGTGGCATCACCAGGACGATCTCAGCAGTTTCCTATGTGGCATCACCAGGACGATCTCAGCAGTTTCCTATGTGGCATCACCAGGACGATCTCAGCAGTTTCCTATGTGGCATCACCAGGACGATCTCAGCAGTTTCCTATGTGGCATCACCAGGACGATCTCAGCAGTTTCCTATGTGGCATCACCAGGACGATCTCAGCAGTTTCCTATGTGGCATCACCAGGACGATCTCAGCAGTTTCCTATGTGGCATCACCAGGACGATCTTCTTGACATGTCAGCAGCCTTGCAAGCAAGTTACTTGCTGACATGGAGTGTCCACATAAGCAAATACAAGCTATAAATAAGCCTTTATTTAAAAAAATGAGGACGATCTCAGCAGTTTCCTATGTGGCATCACCAGGACGATCTCAGCAGTTTCCTATGTGGCATCACCAGGACGATCTCAGCAGTTTCCTATGTGGCATCACCAGGACGATCTCAGCAGTTTCCTATGTGGCATCACCAGGACGATCTCAGCAGTTTCCTATGTGGCATCACCAGGACGATCTCAGCAGTTTCCTATGTGGCATCACCAGGACGATCTCAGCAGTTTCCTATGTGGCATCACCAGGACGATCTCAGCAGTTTCCTATGTGGCATCACCAGGACGTATACATACACAGCTCCATATGTTTGAATTTCGATCGATATATTATCCCCACATTTTAAAAGTTAGGGGTTTTAAATAGATTGATTTTATGAAAAAATTTCAATCACCAACGATAGCTGCATCAAAAAGAATCAACCCCTATCTTGAAAATTTCATGTTGCTATATTCAGGTGAGTTTAATGTTTATCAAGAATATCATAGCTTTTTAGTGGAGTGATTAGAGAGTTGTATGTATGATAAATTGTTTAATGTAATGCTATTTTAACTTCTAATAATTTAATGTTTTCAGTTTGTCTATATGTTTGGAATTACTTATAGCAATAATTATTCAATCGTTTAAAGGAATTATAAATTGATGGTAAGTTTATTGTTAGTGGTTTCATTGATCTAATCAAATATGATTGTGTTATTCATATTTCTGAAATAATAATAATACTCACATTTACCATATAATACTGTTGTGTGTTAAATACTTATATTTATCCCTGCCAAAAGAAAGGTGGATTCATATTGGCCCATTTGTGTTTGTTTTAAAAGTGTTCGATGAAATGTTTGAGAAGAAATAGCTTCAGATATCATCTTCAAGTATTTGCAACTGAATGTTTCGCAACCTATTATTAGTTATATTTGCATCTCATTAAACATCGCAAATCTGTAAGTATTTTCATATCCGTTCCTTGATATGCATCTAATGATAGTTCCCTTATTTTCGTTGTGTAGATGTTTATGCCAAATTATTCAGTTCCAATCCTTTGGTATATTTTCGTTTAATTCTGTGTTTTTTCAATTACTGTATAGAGGAAGTGAATTTTTTTTTTTTATATAGTTTTAACTAATTATCAGTGAATATGTTTATAGCTCATGTGGGGTTAGCCCACTTGGTAGATGATCTGGGAGTGTAAATTAGGGATGACACAAGTGTATTTAGGAGAGTAATGTAGGTATGGTAATAAATTTAACCTCTTATCTTAGTTGTTTGTGAAACGAGTACATTTTTAAGGTCCGGGTTTCCCAAACCACATTAATTGGAAATTGGTGAAGTGTTTTTGTTTTTTGTGCTGTTGATAAAGTGGCGCAGCTTATGTCCATGGTTATATCGGCTAAAATATTTGGTTAGATGCGACCCAACCAAATACATACTTTGGCAATTAGCTGGCTAGCTGAAAGTTCCATATATCAAATACAGTACTGAGACACGATTTTGAAAGTTGCATGGCAAAACGAGAAAAGTGCATAAATTTAGTTTCAATTAGACCATATTTTTATATCTAAAGAAATAATAGTTTGTTGTACAATATTAATTGTTTGAATGGTAGTTTGTTGTGTAATATTAGTTAACTTTGTGAAAATTTGGCCCTTTTTGCAGGCTTTAGGGGACTACACAAAGTCGATAAGTGATTTTTCGGTGTTCCCTGCGGAAGATAAGGAAGGTCAATCTGGATCATATTTCATGAAGATACGCAGGCTTACGTTGATGATATTGAACCATATAAGATGATCAAGGCCATGTGTAGGCTTTCTTGTAGTATTTGTGATAATAATACTGATAATGGATCCAAGAGGATAACTCAGTTCGGTAACATTCATCAGCTTAAGGATCATTTGTTTTTCCAACATAAATAATTCATGTGCAACTTGTGCTTGAAAGGAAGGAAGGAAGGTTGGTGTCTATATCTTTATTTTTTGCTTTTCTTTTTCTAAAATTATCAAAGTTGTTTGACATGATTTCGCTGTTTGTAGGTATTATTTGTGAACAAAAGTTGTATACCAGAGCACAATTAGAGCAACATAAATATAGAGGCGACTCTCGAGTTGATGGAACCGAAGGTGAAAGAGGTGGCTTTAAGGGGCATGGTTTATGTACATTCTGCAGGTTATGGTTTTATGAAGATAATGAGATATATAGGCATACGGAGACCGAACATTACTATTGTTCTATATGCAAACGGTAATATATATATATATATTAACACGATTTATTTAAACTCTTTATTCTTTTTTATTTTTGTAGACGAAATATTAGCAAATATGACTATTACAAGAATTTTGATGACTTAGAGGTACGTTGTTTCTTTGAATCATAATGTTAGTTCGTCTTTGAGCTCCTATATAACTCAACTCATCAAGTTATGATGTTGCAGAATCATTTTTGGCCCAGAACATTTTTATTGTGAAGAAGCTGTTTGCCTTTTTAAGAAGTTCGTCGTTTTTCTATCTGGAGGTAAAACTATTAGCTAAATAACTCGCATCACATACACAAGTCGCAGCCCAAAAGGGGCGAAGAAACATTAAGTTTCTAGGTTTCAATTTTTAGATTCTAAATCTGTTTTCAAATTGCAGTTACACAGAACTAAAAAGCATGCGGGCCATATGTCATGAGTAAGGCGTAATGCTCTCCAGGTTTGACTTCTTGGTTTGTGCTCATAATGATATAAGACATTCAAACCAGAATATAACCCTTGCTCACTTTGATTTTTAGTGGATATGGCAAGATGGGCGGGTTGGGTACATGTTAAACACTATCAATGTCGGAACGGGTTTGAGAGGGTCGTCTACAAACACTTTGTCCATTTTACCTTATTACAAGTATTTAACATGTTACTTGTGATTACGAAAATAATAATATTACACTACCAATCTAAATATCTAACTAAATAAGAACAATTAGGAGGTTGTATGCATCTTTGATATACTTTGGCAACTTTTAACAAGTTCGACTTATTCAATGTGTTATTCTTCTAACTAATTCTTAAAATAGCCAATTTGACCCACTGGACATCGAACACTACTAATAGTGACTCAAACATAAGTAACTGAGCTGAGATTATCACCTTTAGTTTTTATTGACTACTATGCTTTTTGAAAACTTCGCATTTATGTATATCCATTTATATAGATATTTCGTGAGTGACGATTATCGAGAGTTTCTTATAACCAGCTACTTTATGTACTATCTACATATATGATTAATGACATTTGAGCTTAACAATATAAAGTGGCGATGTGTACAATACATATATTTTTTTAGGTTTGATCAGATTGTCTATTATTTTTATCATTTTATATGGTTTTGTGGTTTTTAATTCCATCTTTAACCTTTCGCCTCACATGTCACATCGATTTAATCACATCAATTATTATGATAAATCCTGTGATTAAGATTAGCACCTACATGTGCAAGGTTATTTGTGTTCAGTTATTATACAACACGTGCAAGGATTCACTAATATTCATGTTGTTTTGGTATGCTTTTTTAGTGCAACAAATGACTTTGAAATCTTTGGTAATAATAAACACTCACTGATGCATTTATAATGCCATCTTTAGTGTTTTGTTGTTCTTTAATTATTTCTTAAACACATGAAGTACATATGTTTATATGAAACAAAGTACTCCATAGTCTGTATATCAGTATTTGTTAGTTTGTAATCTGTATTTTGAACCTTTTGGCTTTTGCTATATTAGTTACATTTTAGTTTTAAAAGTCAACATTAACATCAACATGAACCAACGTGAACGTGTTAGATGTTGAAAGAAGGAAATACATTTTGGGCAACATTCTTTTATTGCATTATGTAGCAAATAAAAAAGTCCGTGCAACGCACGGGTTTCACCTAGTATATATATAATTGTTAATGGAAATAAGGGCTGTCATTAATACCTTATTACATGCATAAAAAGTAGTACTTTATACATAAAAAAACCCTCTGAATTTTCGCATGACAAAGTACAAATTTTAATGCACCCAAATAACTTATACTGACAGCCCTAAGGGCTGTCATTAACAAAACCCTTATTATATTAAGAGAGAAAATAGTTCTGGCTATTACATACCTAAGTTTGGGTATATAATCATTTATACACGAAAATTTAATATGTATTGTATAATGCATAAATGATTGAAGCCTCATGTTTATTATGGATTAAAAAAATTTAATATGTGAGATTTTTACACCCTTATTTAGATATCTAACAGCTACATACAAGGGCGGATCTATGTGGTTACCACATAGGTCTATGGACCTAGGTTACATAAGAATTTTTTTTTACAAACATATGAAAAATTATGTTTGGACACATGTTAAACAAAGACTTGGACATAGGTAAATTGTTAAGTAAGCTTTTCTAAGGCATTTTAAATGGATTAATTATAAATCATCCTTATATATCAAGGTAATGTTACAGGTAGTGACACGGTGGTTTAATGGTGGTAAGTTATGTTGAGGAAGATGACCAAAGAGTTTTTAATTAGTGTTTTGCGTTCATATCCCTTAATCTATATATGTATGTCTAGTTTAGTCCTTTAATAAAATTATATTCCTTACATTCTTTTGGTTTTCAATTACTCGTATATGGGCCCAATGTTATTCTTTGGTTTTGATGAGCATAGTAAGTATTTCAATTAGCTGTTTTTCCATTGGCTTTTGCGTAATTAAAAGAAGTTTACTTTTCGTTTTTTTTCTTGAACGGCTAAAAGAAGTTTAGTTGAAATTTAAATTGAATGTTTAAAAAAAATGAAAACATTAAAAAAGTATAATATTACTGCGATTGTATATATGTTAAAAGTCCTTGTATAATTTGTTACAATTTATCATTCTTTGCCATCATTTATTCATTAGATTTATGACTATATAATAATAAAGAAAAAGAGTATGATTTTGTTAAACGAAGCCTTAAGAGCTTTCGTGATGATGTATTAAATAGTTGACACTTATCATAAAATTCAAGGGGTGAGTTGTTAATATGAAAAGATACAATTTTTTTAGACACGTTAAGTGAAGACATAATACTTTATTTTGCAATTTCCAATAAAGTATTATATAATTAAAAAGATTGTTGATATTATTATATTATTATTTATTTAACTTAGTGACTAATGTTATTAGATTTTATATGAAGATAAGAAGTGTTTTAATGATACGATATGTACGGAGTAACATGCTAAATGAAAGTGAGATGAATTATGAGAATTACTAAAAGAGATATTAGCTAATCGGACTAGAAGTTGAGTTAATGTTATGAAGGTAGAACAAGTGAATCTTATGGGAATTTCGATTAATTGTTAATAGGTGCTTTAATTTGTGAAAAAAACTTGCTTTGTGAAAGAATTTTGATTTAATATATATAATGTTTTGTGAAAACCCGACCCGTTTTTGAATACGGACAAAAAAATTTTTGTATACCTAAACTAAACTGGACACACGTGTTTTTCATTCCTAGATCCGCCACTGGCTACATATTCTCATTCCTCATATAACAATGGTATACCATTTGGGAAAAAGTACAAATGTAAAAATACATATTCAGAAAACTTAACTTTGAATATAACAAGAACTAATTTTTGACAGTAGAAACCCGCAATCAAAAACTCTATCATCATCTTCTGCATGTCCGTCAACATATCTTTAGCTTCAATCAGAAAGTTCTAACATACCTTAACCTTGAATAGTTGATTCAAATCGAAAGTTTGATTATGAATTATGCACATACCCATAAATTAGACTAGATTGGTGCCCGCACAATGCAACGACGGTGACGGTGTTGTTATTAACGTAAAAGTAATTACATTGCGGTCGGAGATGTGATGAATTGTTGCGGTGGAATATGAAAGGGGGGATGAATTTTGAGTTAGGGTTTTTTGCTATGTGTTTCTGCGTGAGGGAGAGATAGAGATTGAATTTTTTTAAGGGCATTTTAGTTATAGTCTATAAAATGGAAATAATTATATATTAAGATGGAGGGTAAATGTGTCATTTCAGGTTCTTAAAATTAAGGAGGGGGAGACAGTTTCTTTTATAAGGGAGTATAGATTAATTAACATAGGTCATAAAAAATAAGGTAAACTACAAAAATGATACCTGACGAATACTCAAAATTACATCAGACATACCCCCATGAATTTATTTACCCGAGACATACCTACGGTTTGCAAATATGAACGCCTAACATACCTCCCGCTAACGGAGCCTGATGGATCGTTATGTTTGGCCATGTGTCGATCACGTGAAGGGGTATACTGGTTTTATGCACCCAAATCTGCCCCATCTTCTTGTTTCTTTCTCATTGTACCTAAAAAACGATTTATACAACCATTTTCATACCCACATAAAACCCTAAAACTAAAAAAATCCTACCAACCAAAAAAGTCCGATTGGCCACCATCACCACCACCAAACTCCGGCCACCATCACAACCACTAAAGTCGGGCCACCATCACCACCGCCAAACTACAGCCACGCACCATCACCACCACTAAACGCAGGCCACCATCACTACCGCCAAACTACGACCACGCACCATCACCACCATTAAATGTAGGCCACTGCACCATCACCACCACCAAACTACGACTACCATCACCACCGCTAAACGCCAACCACTATCACCACCATAAATGTAGGCCACTGCACCATCACCACCATTAAATACGCCACTGCACCATCACCACCATTAAATACGCCACTCACCATCACCACCATTAAATACGCCACTCACCATCACCACCATTAAATACGCCACTCACCATCACCACCATTAAATACGCCACTCACCATCACCACCACTAATACGCACCACCATCACCACCATAATACGCCAACTCACCATCACCACCATTAAATGTAGGCCACTGCACCATCACCACCATTAAATACGCCACTGCACCATCACCACCATTAAATACGCCACTCACCATCACCACCATTAAATACGCCACTCACCATCACCACCATTAAATACGCCACTCACCATCACCACCATTAAATACGCCACTCACCATCACCACCATTAAATGACGGCCACTCACCATCACCACCAAACTACGACCACGCACCATCACCACCATTAAATGTAGGCCACTGCACCATCACCACCACCAAACTACGACTACCATCACCACCGCTAAACGCCAACCACTATCACCACCGCCAAACTACAACTGTAACGCACCATCACCACCACTAAACGCAGGCCACCATCACCGCCACCCAAACTACGGCCACTCACCATCACCACCATTAAATGTAGGCCACTGCACCATCACCACCATTAAATGTAGGCCACTGCACCATCACCACCCTAATACGCACCACCATCACCACCATTAAATGTAGGCCACTGCACCATCACCACCATTAAATGTAGGCCACTGCACCATCACCACCATTAAATACGCCACTCACCATCACCACCATTAAATACGCCACTCACCATCACCACCATTAAATACGCCACTCACCATCACCACCATTAAATACGCCACTCACCATCACCACCCTAATACGCACCACCATCACCACCATTAAATGTAGGCCACTGCACCATCACCACCATTAAATGTAGGCCACTGCACCATCACCACCATTAAATACGCCACTCACCATCACCACCATTAAATACGCCACTCACCATCACCACCATTAAATACGCCACTCACCATCACCACCATTAAATACGCCACTCACCATCACCACCATTAAATACGCCACTCACCATCACCACCATTAAATACGCCACTCACCATCACCACCATTAAATACGCCACTCACCATCACCACCATTAAATACGCCACTCACCATCACCACCATTAAATACGCCACTCACCATCACCACCATTAAATACGCCACTCACCATCACCACCATTAAATACGCCACTCACCATCACCACCATTAAATACGCCACTCACCATCACCACCATTAAATACGCCACTCACCATCACCACCATTAAATACGCCACTCACCATCACCACCATTAAATACGCCACTCACCATCACCACCATTAAATACGCCACTCACCATCACCACCACTAATACGCACCACCATCACCACCATTAAATACGCCACTGCACCATCACCACCATTAAATACGCCACTGCACCATCACCACCATTAAATACGCCACTCACCATCACCACCATTAAATACGCCACTCACCATCACCACCATTAAATACGCCACTCACCATCACCACCATTAAATACGCCACTCACCATCACCACCATTAAATACGCCACTCACCATCACCACCCTAATACGCACCACCATCACCACCATTAAATGTAGGCCACTGCACCATCACCACCACAAACTACGACTGCACCATCACCACCTAATACGCCAACCACCATCACCACCATTAAATGTAGGCCACTGCACCATCACCACCATTAAATACGCCACTGCACCATCACCACCATTAAATACGCCACTCACCATCACCACCATTAAATACGCCACTCACCATCACCACCATTAAATACGCCACTCACCATCACCACCATTAAATACGCCACTCACCATCACCACCCTAATACGCACCACCATCACCACCATTAAATGTAGGCCACTGCACCATCACCACCATTAAATGTAGGCCACTGCACCATCACCACCATTAAATACGCCACTCACCATCACCACCATTAAATACGCCACTCACCATCACCACCATTAAATACGCCACTCACCATCACCACCATTAAATACGCCACTCACCATCACCACCATTAAATACGCCACTCACCATCACCACCACTAATACGCACCACCATCACCACCTAAATAGACGAATCAAGTTACTAAGTGTTCATCCATCCTCTTGAGCTCAAATCCGAAATTAGCAAGTCTTGGGTTGTTTGGTGAGTCAAATCTATCCCAAATTTATCATTTTATGCTTGTAAATATGTTTTTGGTCTTATACAAGTACTTATGAGTCAATTTGCAAGTCAAGACCATTTTTGGGTCAAGACCTAGGGTTTCTAGTTGAGTAACTAGGTCAAATTCGGGTTTGTGCCTTAATTGAAGTTATGAAACGATTTTAAAAGGTGGGTTATGTTTACTAATATCCTTTAAGCTAAACTTTGTCCAAAAACATGTCTTGGAACTCTTTAAATCGGATTCTAGGATGAATTAGGGTTCCAATTGGGTGAAATGGGTCAAATTCGGATTCCTCATGAAAAATGTTGTTATGAGTAAGTTCATTTTCATTTATACATGTTTCTAAATGAGTCCAAGCTTCCAAAATCGATTGTTAAGTCAAATTAGGGTTTCTAGGGTTGAAATGGGTCAAGAACCGATTTTTGGACAAGATTTGATGTTATGGATCGAGTTTGTGTTGTGGGTTATGTTCATTTATGCTTGGAAATGAGTTTGGAAGTGCTTCCTAAATGATTTTGAGGTCAAAATGAAGCTTGTGTGTATTTTTAGACGAATTTGTACAGGTTTTAACGCCCGTTAGTTTTGAGGTCTGTCATTGACAACAACTCACAACCCAGATCTGTTAGTTTTTAACGTTCGTTAGTTTTGAGGATTGTTCTTGACAAAAACTCACAACCCAGATGAACTACTCAAAACTCAGATCCGTTAGTTTTAACGCCCGTTAGTTCTAAGGATTTAGTTTGATAACATTTATATGAACTTTCTAAAAACCATACGTAAAGTCTTGATTTGTAAACATGTTATATACATTGATAGGTTGTGGACGCGTGTCGATTGAGCGTTTATAACTCAATCTCAACTTGTTATTGTTTGTGTTGCCGATCAAGGTGAGTTTCGTAGCCGCTACGTTTATCTTATTTTGGGGTGGAAAGTGTACTTGTCATTTAAACGCTTGTCGGTTGATACAATTGTTTATGATATGAAACGAGACGTTAGTTATCTAATTGTTTGCTTGCGATACGTGTTATTTGACGTTTATTTGTGACGAAAGACGTATATTATAATTATGGTATGACGTGACGGTGGATTGACGAATCCACACCCATTATGATCATGGCCACATTATAGCGATACTTTATTTAAGACGTATGACGTATATTATATATATATATTGTAAGACGTGACGGTATTATGAATCCACACCCGACATTATATATATCTATGTGATATGTTATTAAGATTATATATTATATTATATATATTTTTATATATATATATATTGTAAGACGTGACGGTGGATTGACGAATCCACACCCGGCATGATCATAATGGGGATAAGGGTTATTTAGCCCATATTATGACGTTATTATACGTATTGACGATTATTGAGATGTTGACGTTTATTGTATTGACTTTGACGTGATTAGGTATTCTAATCCTCATTTATCGATAACGGTTGATATCCCGACACTTGATTTTCATTACTTAAACCTACGAACTCACCACCTTTATGTTGACACGTTTTAGTACACTTTTCAGGTGAACATGTTAATCAGAGACGTATTGGATGAATTGTTGATTGCATGTGCTAGGATTGGACTTGGACTATTCATGGATCCGTGATTCATAGTTCCCGTTTATGGGTTATGCTTAGGATCATTTACCATCTTTTGAACTATCTTTTGTAAACGTTTGATGGGCGTGCTCCTTATGCATTTTTGTATGATTCCGGTACTTGTATGTGACTGAATTGTATGGATTGTTCAATCCTTTAATGCATTTAGATTCGTCTCTACTTAATTTCCATGTCGTGCTGTGCTTAGTATGTAACCCTCATGATTCCGCCTTGTTGGGGTAATAATATGACCTTAGGAAGCCTAGGGACCAAATTTGACATGTGGTGAAAGTCAAAAACGGGATTAAGGTTTAGGAATGAGTCATTAGATGTTAATATGCAGAAAAATAACCTCCTTCTCAAGCCCTAGCCGCCCCCATGATTCCCTATCAAATTCTAAGCCGAAAATCCTTCAAAATGGGTGATTCATGTGTGTATGATCAAGTTTATTGCATCCTCTTTGAGATCTACAGGTAGGAAAGGTATATTAACGCTAATTTTATATCTTTTCAATTATGTGAGTCATTTGAAATCAGATCTAGGTGTTAGAGGATCAATTGATGTCGAAATAACGATTGTTTAAATGATGCAAATCATGTATGTTTTAATCAAAGGTTGTATTGCATCATTATGGTCTAAATATGAAGGATTTTGAAGTATTAAAGTAGTGTTTATGATTTGGAGTCATTTTGGTGGAGTTTCGGTTTGGATTCAATTATGTTTATGAGACGATTTAGGTCAAATCGGGTGTCAAATGATTTGTATAAGGTGTGTAGGGAATCCATGAACCTATTAATGATTTCATAATATTATTTGAGTCATTGTTGGTGTATATGAACTGAAGAAGTCATGGTGGATGTGTGGTAGTCAAAAGATGATAGTAGTCTACAAAAGAGTCTGGTAGTCTACATAGGAGTAAAGTAGTCTACGAAATGTGAAAGTAGTCTACAAAAGAGTCTGGTAGTCTACAAAAGAGTAAAGTAGTCTACGAAAGAAAGTAGTCTACAAAAGAGTGTAGTCTACAAAAGAGTGTAGTCTACAAAAGAGTGTAGTCTACAAAAGAGTGTAGTCTACAAAAGAGTGTAGTCTACAAAAGAGTGAGCAAAAGTGTAGTCTACAAAAGAGCTGTAGTCTACAAAAGAGTAGTCTACAAAAGAGTCTGGTAGTCTACAAAAGAGTAAAGTAGTCTACGAAATGTGAAAGAAATATATTGATATAGATACAGATCATGGTTTTGTTTTGATGGGATATAACATAATATGTATCTATGCATATATAAATACAAATATAGATATATGTATAGATATAGATGAAATGAATATGATGATGATGGTTGTTATTGTTGATGTTATTGTTTGATGTTGAAGATATGAAAGTAGATTCATGGTGGTTGTGTTCATAATTGTAACATCCCAAACTTTTTAATTAACGGTTGACTAGAGTCGTTAAGTCAACCTAACGTGTCTGTTAAATCTATGGAAGATTTAATGCTTATGTGTGGTTAACGTAGTTTATGTGGGAGACTTAGATGTCTAATTGATGGATGTAGTAAGGTGTTAAATATGTAGTTTTATGCCTTTTAGAGGTGTTCAAAGTGTGTATCAAGTTGTATATAGTCCATAGAGGTGTTTTGGGTTAATAATATGACCTTAGGAAGCCTAGGGACCAAATTTGACATGTGGTGAAAGTCAAAAACGGGATTAAGGTTTAGGAATGAGTCATTAGATGTTAATATGCAGAAAAATAACCTCCTTCTCAAGCCCTAGCCGCCCCCATGATTCCCTATCAAATTCTAAGCCGAAAATCCTTCAAAATGGGTGATTCATGTGTGTATGATCAAGTTTATTGCATCCTCTTTGAGATCTACAGGTAGGAAAGGTATATTAACGCTAATTTTATATCTTTTCAATTATGTGAGTCATTTGAAATCAGATCTAGGTGTTAGAGGATCAATTGATGTCGAAATAACGATTGTTTAAATGATGCAAATCATGTATGTTTTAATCAAAGGTTGTATTGCATCATTATGGTCTAAATATGAAGGATTTTGAAGTATTAAAGTAGTGTTATGATTTGGAGTCATTTTGGTGGAGTTTCGGTTTGGATTCAATTATGTTTATGAGACGATTTAGGTCAAATCGGGTGTCAAATGATTTGTATAAGGTGTGTAGGGAATCCATGAACCTATTAATGATTTCATAATATTATTTGAGTCATTGTTGGTGTATATGAACTGAAGAAGTCATGGTGGATGTGTGGTAGTCAAAAGATGATAGTAGTCTACAAAAGAGTCTGTTAGTCTACAAAAGAGTAAAGTAGTCTACGAAATGTGAAAGTAGTCTACAACAGCTGAAGTAGTCAACAAAGACTATTATTCGATACATATATATATATATATACTATATATATATAGACGTAGGTCGTATAGCATCGTTTACACTCGTTGATTCGTCCTATGTTTGTTATAGGTAGACAAGGGTTGTTGCTTTGTTCGGTAACTTAGCTATCCTTATTGCGTGCTACTTCGAGGTAAGATACACTGCTTTTGACACGCTGAGGGTTCAACGAAAAGAATGGTTTCATAATTATAACTTCCCGATTGGTAACTTATCTTGTTTATGGGTATATGGGGTTATACGGGAGGTGATATGGGTTATGTAGTTGACCTATGAAACCTGAAATGCAGTCCCTCATGATATGTAATATAGTACATGTTATGATATGAAGTATAATGAAGTGTGTGATAAGATATGACGTGTGATTTAGTGATTGATATGCAGTATTTGTTGTTGTTGAATGATATTGTTGTGATGTATGTGGGTATTTCGGGTTATACGGGAGGTGATATGGGTTATGTAGTTGACCTATGAAACCTGAAATGCAGTCCCTCATGATATGTAATGTAGTACATGTTATGAATATGAAGTATAATGTAGTATGTGTTATGGTATGAAGGATAATGTAGTGTTTTTATATGAAGTAGCATGTAGAATCTTGAAATGCAGTATGACGTAGTTTATGTTGTTGTGTGCATGTATTAATGGCTTGCTCATCTAGAACACTAGACTTGCTAAGTTGCCATGCACGTGCACGTTTAAGGGCCCAAACGTAATGAAGGTAATGTGTGAAAATATTTAGGTGGTGTGATGCCTAAACTAATAATGTGTGAAACCGAGCTCGTAAATTATAATGCAGGGAAGTGTTAAGCTTAACCCGTACTTGCCCTAGCCCGGCGAGTGCGTGAACGTAGGTTGCTTGGGTGGCTCCTTGCAACATGGTCATTTAACGCAGGGCGAGTAATACGAGGGGTCTGACCCACCTCCATATACGGATTACTCTGGGATTGGCTTGCCATTCCTTAACGACGTATGATGAGTAGCCTTTTGGTTGATCATCTAGTCGGGTGTGATGCAGGGCACACTTATATGCAGATAACGAAGATACGTGTGATTATGTGTGTAATAAAAGAAGGATAGGCACAATTAGGGTGATTCATCCTAAGTTGATATGCAGGTTGTATGTGTGTGTGTTACGTGGGTTGTGCCTTAATGTTTTGTCAACAAAGTAGAAATGTTTTAATTGGACAACGCTTTATAACTTTAGTGTTATCTTACTTAGCTAATTCGTTAGCTAACACTTGTCTTTTGAATGTGTGTTGCTCCCTCAGGTTTAGCAAAGCCGAGGAAGACGTAGAATGAAAAGTGAGGAATTGGGTAGAATGCTTGATGAAGACTTTAGCTACCCATAGATCCTACACCTCATTAGACTTTATTTACATTTTGATATTATGCAGATTTTATGAAGTACTATGTAGACGGTTGTTTTGTGTTGGGCAACCGTTGGATTTTCATTTAGACATTTTGATGGTATGGCATGTAACACCAATAAATGCAGGAACCGAACTGTTTTTATCGGTTTTGAACTTTTAAAGTTTTCTTCCGCATCTTTTAACACCGTTAGGTGGAAATTTTTGAAAACCCATGATTTTAAATGTCGGGTGTTACAAGTTGGTATCAGAGAAATGGTTTAAGTGAACCAATGACTAAGTGTGCCATAGGAATTGGACTTAAACCGATGTAGGACAAGTTAGGCTTTAGTAGGTATGCCTAGCTTTGAGATGAAGTACTTTAGGACGGGTTGGGATTGAGTGAGAGTGTAGGATTAAGGTTATTTGATGTTTGTTTATTGATATGTGGATATGTGTTTTAGCCTTTATTTTTCCGTTTCTCGCTCCTCCGTCGCTAGTTATCCTATTGCTACCATAGACGGTCCCCGAAGTAATGTACCATTTCCCTAACTGAATTTAATAAACGTGTGATATAGCTTATGTGTGAAGTAGCTGAGGTGAATGAAGCGGAGAGTTAGGTGAAATGGTATCCCATCGACGTTGTCTAACCCATGGGGTTAGTGACAAGGACCGCAAAAGGTATGAGATGTAGTATGTGTGCTGAGAACTATGTGAATTGTAATTGATGGAAAAATAGGAGATGATACACAATGGTGGTAACAAACACGCATGTGAAAGGATACAATTACAATTATGGTCCGGAACATAATTGCAAGCGTATTACGACGCGAGTGTGTTTGTATAGCCATACTTGTGTTGACCGGTGTGCAAAGTAATGAAGTTGGAGAGGTTTCTATGTAGTGAACCTTTATGTGTCAAAAATAAACATCGTGTAACAACTTTAATGACGTTGATGTCTCGTGTGTGTGGAAATGTGTGAAGATCAATGAAAAGTTATAGCCGGTTAAATGGGCATGATGATTATAATGCACATGAAGTTAAATGAAGTCTAAAGGTATGTGAGGAATGAAGTGATTGGTAGACATTGTTGTTGAGTCTACTAGTTCAAGGGATATGGACTTGAAGTTGACAAGTAGAGTTAATGCTGGATATTTGAAGGGTGATAAGTAGGTGATACACGGAAGGGTTACCGGGTACACGTATGGAAGGATACAGTTACAATTCCGGTCGCGAACGTAATTGTAAATGCATCACGACATGTGTGTGTTTGTGTGACTGAGTCTGTGTTGATCCGAATGAAGAAGAATTGACTCGAGAAAGGGTCGAAAGTGATGCTGAAATGAGAGGCTAACTTGCGTCGGGATGGGCAAACCGATGAGAATAACTCTAAATCCCTTTAATGAAGCTGAGCCATCTAATGTGAGGTCGCAAGTTGCCCCTGAAAATGTTGTTGCAGGAGTGAATGGTGGAGGTAACGTGGTGGAGCCTTGTGTAGTGGTTGCTCCTCGTATCACTAACTTCAAATACGAGAGTTTTTCGAATTGCGGAGCTAAGGATTTTGACGATACACAAAATGCAGTTGGTGCAATGGAATGGATAGCGGACGTTGAGGTAGTCCTTGCTTCATGTTATTGTCCTGATGACATGAAGGTTGTGTGTGCAACTCGAATGCTGAAGAAGAATGCCCGTAATTGGTAGAGGGCTACTACGGTGTCAAAAGCTCCCGAGGTACTAGCGGTGATGCCTTGGGGTACATTTAAGGAGAAGTTCTTGGAAGAGTATGTGGGAACTTGAGAGTTGAGGCTTATTGTGATGGCCTCCCGGCTAATTAACGTGGTTTATGTAGGCAACACACTACCTTGTCTACAACTATAAAGGAGTTTAAGAGGTTGAATGATGGCCTCGAATCTGAAAAGTTGTTGAGAAAGCCGATGATAAGAAGTCGAGATTCAAGAGAAGATCTAATTGTTCTTCGGGTTCTAATAAGAAGTTTAAAGGTAGTTCTATTTCGAATAGAAGTAAGGACAAGAAGAAGAGTGGCACGTGGTGCCCAACTTGCAAGATTACACATGAAGGTCAATGTTCAGACAAGACCAAAGGGTGCCTTACGTGTGGTTCATTGGGGCACATTGCAGCTAATTATAAGGATAGTATCATTACTACAAGTGTCATGAAACAGGACATCTTATTGCCGATTGCCCTCAGATGAAGAACGAAGGAAAGAATGCAGCCGCTCCAAAGACGGGAGTTCAGGTTCTTCGAATGACGGTGGAAGCCGCTAAGAACAAACGACGAGGTGGAGATTCTTTCTTATATTGCAGGAATGAATGGCGAACTAACACGTGAACCTTCCAGCAGTTCTACCGCTTACTGCCTTCGCCGGTGTGACGTGAAGATGATATGGAGATCCTATGTTTGCACAGAATTTTACGTATGGATGCTTCTCAAGATAATGAGTTTTCCCTTAAGAGAAGTTAAGAAGAAAAATGATGGATTTAATTGCAGTCTCTTAAATCACAAGAAGTGGAAGTTTTCAGAAGCATTCGGTTCCGAATTGATCATGTTTCTCGCCTATATGATCTACTCATGTAAGGAAAAGATTGTACTTCTAACGTCGAGGTCACCCGTAGTTTCGAGATGTTTTGTTGATGTTCTAGGTTTCGTTGCGATCGTGAGGTCGAACCTTTTATTGATGTGTGACGAGTGCTACCTTTATTCAAAGACACCTTTCGTTTCGTCCTCACTTACAGAAAGAAGTTAACGATGTCGATTGTGGACTCTATTTATTTCTACAAGATGGACCAAAAGTAGTACATGAGGGAGTTCATGAACCATAATGATGTGTTCATTGGGATGTCGCCTGAAGTGTGATACGACCTATTATGGTACAAGGTGTAGTAAATTTTATATGTTGAAGTGTGAATGGGTTAAAAGCCAAGACTAGACACCGAAAGTTTGGTGGCAATACAAAGAGTTAATGGTCCCCTGACGAAAGTAAGTGGTCATGTCACCTTGGACATGAAAGAAAAGATGTGTGATTAAGAAGTGCTTTTAAAGTGTGAGAATAAATGGTGGAATGTTTTGGATCGAGACGGTCATTATATGAGATTTTTAAAGATGTTTGACAAGTGTGAGGGAAAAAAATGGTGAACTCATGTGATGCCTATCACTCTTAGTTTGATGGAAAGAAGGATGAATGGGGTATAAAACTTGGTAAAACCATATGATTGTGTGATGGTGCCTTGAGATTTATTGTTGTGATCATATGCATCAATGATCATGTTATAGATGTTGGATGTCATTTCATGATTTGGCAAGTTATTGAAAGGAAAAGCGTAGAATCAAAGATCATAAAGGCAATAGTTCATAAAGTTGGAATTGTAAAAGAAGTGTTTTGGTTAGCTCAAAATTGTCTAGGGGTTTTGTGGTGAACAAGGGAAGCTTATTATGAGCAAAGTGGGTAATATGGTTTAACCATAAGCCATTATGGAGGGATATGTTATGCATCGAAAGTTATGGAGGGACGACCCTTTGTTCAAAGGAATTATGAGAGATGTGATAGCAAGTTAGCAAGGGTACGTGTTCGAAAGGCTTAATTGCTGAATGAATAGTATTCGCTGAATGTAGTATGGGAATATATGTATGTTGAAATGACTTATGTGTGGCGCTTAAATATGGTGTGTCTAGTTCACTAGATACGCGTATGAATCATAATGAGATATATATGTTAGTGAGACCAAACGTTGAAGTAGACGTGGGATTAATTAGGTAATGAATGTACCTAATGTTAAAGTAATATGTAAGATGTAGTAAATCGTGCTAGATGTAATGTTAGTATGTAAGATGTGGATAATCACGCTTATTGTGAAGCTAGTGCTAAAATGAATATGTGAGACAAATTTATGTGTGATATGCCAAGATGTGCTATGAAGTTACGTGTAAGTGGTGAGTCCATGTTAATGTGATATAAGACATGGATTAAGATGCAAGTATACGATGACATGACGTATTGGTTGAGGTGAAACCAATGTGCATCCGTGGAGAGATATGAGTATTGATGATAACGTGTGTTTGTAGTTGGTTGGATTGAGATCCTTGACCAAAAGTCAAAGAAGCTTCATAGGAAGCTAATTGAGCTTGTGCAGATGGGATGAAATCATATTTATAGTGGAAGTTGATTTGAAAGTTATCCTCACCTATTTTATGCTGAAGTGATTCCGAGGACGGAATCCTCTTAAGGGGGAGGTAATTGTAACATCCCAAACTTTTTAATTAACGGTTGACTAGAGTCGTTAAGTCAACCTAATGTGTCTGTTAAATCTATGGAAGATTTAATGCTTATGTGTGGTTAACGTAGTTTATGTGGGAGACTTGGATGTCTAATTGATGGATGTAGTAAGGTGTTAAAGATGTAGTTTTATGCCTTTTAGAGGTGTTCAAAGTGTGTATCAAGTTGTATATAGTCCATAGAGGTGTTTTGGGCTAATAATATGACCTTAGGAAGCCTAGGGACCAAATTTGACATGTGGTGAAAGTCAAAAACGGGATTAAGGTTTAGGAAGGAGTCATTAGATGTTAATATGCAGAAAAATAACCTCCTTCTCAAGCCCTAGCCGCCCCCCATGATTCCCTATCAAATTCTAAGCCGAAAATCCTTCAAAACGGGTGATTCATGTGTGTATGATCAAGTTTATTGCATCCTCTTTGAGATCTACAGGTAGGAAAGGTATATTAACGCTAATTTTATATCTTTTCAATTATGTGAGTCATTTGAAATCAGATCTAGGTGTTAGAGGATCAATTGATGTCGAAATAACGATTGTTTAAATGATGCAAATCATGTATGTTTTAATCAAAGGTTGTATTGCATCATTATGGTCTAAATATGAAGGATTTTGAAGTATTAAAGTAGTGTTTATGATTTGGAGTCGTTTTGGTGGAGTTTCGGTTTGGATTCAATTATGTTTATGAGACGATTTAGGTCAAATCGGGTGTCAAATGATTTGTATAAGGTGTGTAGGGAATCCATGAACCTATTAATGATTTCATAATATTATGTGAGTCATTTGAAATCAGATCTAGGTGTTAGAGGATCAATTGATGTCGAAATAACGATTGTTTAAATGATGCAAATCATGTATGTTTTAATCAAAGGTTGTATTGCATCATTATGGTCTAAATATGAAGGATTTTGAAGTATTAAAGTAGTGTTTATGATTTGGAGTCGTTTTGGTGGAGTTTCGGTTTGGATTCAATTATGTTTATGAGACGATTTAGGTCAAATCGGGTGTCAAATGATTTGTATAAGGTGTGTAGGGAATCCATGAACCTATTAATGATTTCATAATATTATTTGAGTCATTTGAAATCAGATCTAGGTGTTAGAGGATCAATTGATGTCGAAATAACGATTGTTTAAATGATGCAAATCATGTATGTTTTAATCAAAGGTTGTATTGCATCATTATGGTCTAAATATGAAGGATTTTGAAGTATTAAAGTAGTGTTTATGATTTGGAGTCGTTTTGGTGGAGTTTCGGTTTGGATTCAATTATGTTTATGAGACGATTTAGGTCAAATCGGGTGTCAAATGATTTGTATAAGGTGTGTAGGGAATCCATGAACCTATTAATGATTTCATAATATTATTTGAGTCATTGTTGGTGTATATGAACTGAAGAAGTCATGGTGGATGTGTGGTAGTCAAAAGATGATAGTAGTCTACAAAAGAGTCTGGTAGTCTACATAGGAGTAAAGTAGTCTACGAAATGTGAAAGTAGTCTACAAAAGAGTCTGGTAGTCTACAAAAGAGTTAAAGTAGTCTACAAAGAGTGTTAGTCTACAAAAGAGTCTGTAGTCTACAAAAGAGTCTGTAGTCTACAAAAGAGTCTGTAGTCTACAAAAGAGTCTGTAGTCTACAAAAGAGTCTGTAGTCTACAAAAGAGTCTGTAGTCTACAAAAGAGTCTGTAGTCTACAAAAGAGTCTGTAGTCTACAAAAGAGTCTGTAGTCTACAAAAGAGTCTGTAGTCTACAAAAGAGTCTGTAGTCTACAAAAGAGTCTGTAGTCTACAAAAGAGTCTGTAGTCTACAAAAGAGTCTGTAGTCTACAAAAGAGTCTGTAGTCTACAAAAGAGTCTGTAGTCTACAAAAGAGTCTGTAGTCTACAAAAGAGTCTGTAGTCTACAAAAGAGTCTGTAGTCTACAAAAGAGTCTGTAGTCTACAAAAGAGTCTGTAGTCTACAAAAGAGTTGTAGTCTACAAAAGAGTGTAGTCTACAAAAGAGTCTGGTAGTCTACAAAAGAGTCTGGTAGTCTACAAAAGGAGTAAAGTAGTCTACAAAAAGTAGTCTACAAAAGAGTCTGGTAGTCTACAAAAGAGTAAAGTAGTCTACGAAATGTGAAAGTAGTCTACAAAAGAGTAAAGTAGTCTATAAAATGTGAAAGTAGTCTACAAAAGAGCCTGGTAGTCTACAAAAGAGTAAAGTAGTCTACAAAATGTGAAAGTAGTCTACAAAAGAGTCTGGTAGTCTACAAAAGAGTAAAGTAGTCTACGAAATGTGAAAGTAGTCTACAAAAGAGTCTGGTAGTCTACAAAAGAGTAAAGTAGTCTACGAAATGTGAAAGTAGTCTACAAAAGAGTCTGGTAGTCTACAAAAGAGTAAAGTAGTCTACAAATGTAGTCAAAAGATGTAGTCTACAAAAGAGTCTGGTAGTCTACAAAGAGTAAAGTAGTCTACGAAATGTGAAAGTAGTCTACAAAAGAGTAAAGTAGTCTACGAAATGTGAAAGTAGTCTACATAGGAGTAAAGTAGTCTACGAAATGTGAAAGTAGTCTACAAAAGAGTCTGGTAGTCTACAAAAGAGTGAAGTAGTCTACGAAATGTGAAAGTAGTCTACAAAAGAGTCTGGTAGTCTACAAAAGAGTAAAGTAGTCTACAAAGAGTGTGAAAGTAGTCTACAAAAGAGTCTGTAGTCTACAAAAGAGTTGTAGTCTACAAAAGAGTTGTAGTCTACAAAAGAGTTGTAGTCTACAAAAGAGTCTGTGTCCAAAAGTGGTCTACAAAACTGAAAATAGTCAAAAGATGAAAGTAGTCTACAAAAGAGTCTGGTAGTCTACCAAAGAGTAAAGTAGTCTACGAAATGTGAAAGTAGTCTACAAAAGAGTCTGTTAGTCTACAAAAGAGTAAAGTAGTCTACGAAATGTGAAAGTAGTCTACAAACAGCTGTAGTCAAAAGATGAAAGTAGTCTACAAAAGAGTCTGTTAGTCTACAAAGGAGTAAAGTAGTCTACGAAATGTGAAAGTAGTCTACAAAAGAGTCTGGTAGTCTACAAAAGAGTAAAGTAGTCTACAAATGTGAAAGTAGTCTACAAAAGAGTCTGGTAGTCTACAGATGAAAGTAGTCTACAAAAGAGTCTGGTAGTCTACATAAGAGTAAAGTAGTCTACGAAATGTGAAAGTAGTCTACAAAAGAGTCTGGTAGTCTACAAAAGAGTAAAGTAGTCTACGAAATGTGAAAGTAGTCTACAAAAGAGTCTGGTAGTCTACAAAAGAGTAAAGGCCAAAAGTGGTCTACAAAACTGAAAATAGTCAAAAGATGAAAGTAGTCTACAAAAGAGTCTGGTAGTCTACAAAGAGTAAAGTAGTCTACGAAATGTGAAAGTAGTCTACAAAAGAGTCTGGTAGTCTACAAAAGAGTAAAGTAGTCTACGAAATGTGAAAGTAGTCTACAAAAGAGTCTGGTAGTCTACAAAAGAGTAAAGTAGTCTACAAAATGTGAAAGTAGTCTACAATAGCGTGGTAGTCTACAAAAGAGTGTAGTCTACAAAAGAGTCTGTAGTCTAGAAACAGATACATGTATTATTATTTAAAAATTATTTTTATTAAAATACATGTATGTATTATAAACAATCACAAAAATGATACCTAGGGTTTGTTTCAAATTCCACTGAAGGGGCAAATATGGGGGTAAAACAGTCATTTACACGTTCACGTGACCGACACATGACCAAACTTAATGATTCGTCAGAATCCATTAACGGGAAGTACGGTGGGCGTGCATATTTGCAAACTGTAGGTATGACTCTGGTAAATAAGTTCGTGGGGTATACCTGGTGTAATTCCAAGTATTTGTCAGTTACCATTTTTTTAATTTACCCTAAAAATATAGCTTTGTAGTGATAATATAGTCGATAAAAATATATATTTCAATAAAATATGAATGAAATAAAAAATTAATATTGGAGTGTAAGTAGAAACAAAATGATCTTTCAAAACTGATATATATCAATTCTGCATGACTTGTCGTTTCTTAAATGAGTAGTTTGTTAGGTACTCTTAGAGTCTTTTGTTAGATGTACAATTTTGAAACTTTAGTTCCATGAACCTTTGTAACTCGACTGACGGAATGAACCTTAGCTTTTATCATGTAATGTTAAACATTTTAAGAAGTTTGTATGTTTCGTAGCTTGTTTGTTGATTGTGTTCTCATGATAAAATTTGTTTTACGATGACACAAAGTATGTGCCACTAAAAGCTCCTTAATAGCCTGAATTTAGCAAACTATTAGTGGCACAAATTATATGCCACAAAAGCATTTTTTGCTAGTGGTAGCACTTGTAGTGGCACTTTTTTTGTATGCCGCTGTAGCCCAGAGTCGCTTTTAGTGGCACTTTTGTTACTTTTTGTGGCACTTTTTGTATGCCACTGAATGTCAATTTATTTGTAGTATCTATTTTATGAGCTATGAAAAGATAGTAACATTAATTAAGGGCATACAATATAACGTATAAACCAATGTTATAAATTTGTATGTACACAATTTCACTAAAACCTCTTAAATTATATGAACGCGCCCATAAATATATATCTTTCTCAATGATCTTATTCGTTGATCTAATTATATAAGTTAAACAGTTTTGTCTTAAAAGAGTTCTATGTAATTCATAATTAGTACAAATATCGAAACAAAATAGATACAAAGAAGAAAGAGATATAAATTTGCAAATGCTTCTCACAATAATTCATAAATGGAAATGATAAATCCTCTTAATAAATAGCCTAATAATCCTTTTAAAAACCTTAAATCAAGACAAGTGTAATCCACTCATTCTCTCTCCTAATCTCATCCTTTAATTCCGTCAAATGTCATGATCACATAACTAAGAGGTTTTTTAAGAGGATTAATTAGAAGGATTAATTATTTTCCCTAATAAATTATTTTTTCTAGTAATTTAATTGTTTTGCTAAGCATGAGAAAACATACAATCTTAGTTTAAGTTGTGAAAATATAAGGGCGCGTTTAATTGGGAAAACACTTTATGTTTTCTATTTTTGTTTTTCAAGAAATTAAGAAAAACTGAAAACGCAATCAAATTATAATTTTTCAAAAAAGTTTTTCAGGAAAACATAAAACAATGTTTTACCTTTTTTAATGGGAAATTAAAAACACTTTTTGACTGTATTATATTTTTTATTTTTAATTTATAAATTTTAGAAACCTCGCATTAGTATTAACTTTCCTCTTAGGCCTTTGGCCCCATCACTCTCGCCCCCGTCACCCCCACCCAACCCCTACTAAACCAAGTATATTGGAACATTTTTTTTAAAATGAAAAATGAAAATAACAATTTCTAGAAAACATTTTTAAAACTTTAATTTATATTCTAGAGATGAAAACTTTTTTTCTTTTCTGAAAATTTGAAAATGGACAACTTGTAAACATTTTCCACAACTAAAATCTCCCTTAGAATTATTTTTTTCCTGGTGGCTTCCTTACGCTAATAATGTGTGTGTTTTTGGGGTGGGTTTGTCATGCCCTCACATGAGAATTTGGGTTAGTACTCAGAAGAAGTGTCTGGGAGTTGTTCCCTAGCTAATCTATGATCGATCGACGTCCTTCGTACAGAGGTCTAGAGGGTTGACGTCACTTCCAGTCCTAATAGATAGCTATGTGTAAGTGGTACACACTATCAACTCTCTAATAGATAGCTTGTGTATATTACAAAAAATTTATATTTGTCCAAGATGAAAAGTAAACATTTTCTATTAATGAATTTTCCAACATCGGGTTATAAGTTCTTAATTTGGGGTGTCGCGTTCTAGAGTTAACACGCTATTACTAGTCAAACAATCATGTGAAATTAGGCTCAAGATGCTAGTAACGTGATATCACCTATATGTATTTCATCATGACAACATATATAAACAAACATGCACAATCAGCACAAATAATACCCTATAAATAGACACCCATATCTTGCTAATCAATTATACCATTGCATGCAACAAAAATGTTTCTCTCATTTGAGCTCTTTTTTATCCCTCTCATTTTGTTGTTGACCCTACTCTTATTGTTCTTGATCCCTTTCAAGTTGCTTTCAGCTAATTCTAAAACATCAATTAGAAACCCTCCACCATCCCCACCAAAGCTTCCAATTATTGGAAACCTTCACCAACTAGGCTCAAGCTCCCACCACACCTTACAAGCCTTAAGCCAAAAACATGGACCACTTTTGTTGATGCACCTAGGTAGTGCCTGCATTGGTAGTGTCCTCAGGTCGAGTAAGATATCAACAAATGCCAGGGAGACAAACCCTCTAACAAAGGACGTCGATGATCGATCATAGATTAGCTAGGGAACAACTCCCAGACACTTCTTCTGGGTACTAACCCAAATTCTCATGTGAGGGCATGACAAACCCACCCCAAAACACACACATTATTAGCGTAAGGAAGCCACCAGGGAAAAAATAATTCTAAGGGAGATTTTAGTTGTGGAAAATGTTTACAAGTTGTCCACTTTCAAATTTTCAGAAAAAGAAAAAAAGTTTTCATCTCTAGAATATAAATTAAAGTTTTAAAAATGTTTTCTAGAAATTGTTATTTTCATTTTTCATTTTAAAAAAAATGTTCCAATATACTTGGTTTAGTAGGGGTTGGGTGGGGGTGACGGGGGCGAGAGTGATGGGGCCAAAGGCCTAAGAGGAAAGTTAATACTAATGCGAGGTTTCTAAAATTTATAAATTAAAAATAAAAAATATAATACAGTCAAAAAGTGTTTTTAATTTCCCATTAAAAAAGGTAAAACATTGTTTTATGTTTTCCTGAAAAACTTTTTTGAAAAATTATAATTTGATTGCGTTTTCAGTTTTTCTTAATTTCTTGAAAAACAAAAATAGAAAACATAAAGTGTTTTCCCAATTAAACACGCCCTTATATTTTCTCAACTTAAACTAAGATTGCCTGTTTTCTCATGCTTAGCAAAGCAATTAAATTACTAGAAAAAATAATTTATTAGGGAAAATAATTAATCCTTCTAATTAATCCTCTTAAAAAACCTCTTAGTTATGTGATCATGACATTTGGCGGAATTAAAGGATGAGATTAGGAGAGAGAATGAGTGGATTACACTTGTCTTGATTTAAGGTTTTTAGAAGGATTATTAGACTATTTATTAAGAGGATTTATCATTTCCATTTATTAATTATTGTGAGAAGCATTTGCAAATTTATATCTCTTTCTTCTTTGTATCTATTTTGTTTCGATATTTGTACTAATTATGAATTACATAGAACTCTTTTAAGACAAAACTGTTTAACTTATATAATTAGATCAACGAATAAGATCATTGAGAAAGATATATATTTATGGGCGCGTTCATATAATTTAAGAGGTTTTAGTGAAATTGTGTACATACCATTTTATAACATTGGTTTATACGTTGTATTGTATGCCCTTAATTAACGTTACTATCTTTTCATAGCTCATAAAATAGATATCAGTTTTGAAAGATCATTTTGTTTCTACTTACACTCCAATATTAATTTTTTATTTCATTCATATTTTATTGAAATATATATTTTATCGACTATATTATCACTACAAAGCTATATTTTTAGGGTAAATTAAAAAAATGGTAACTGACAAATACTTGGAATTACAGCAGGTATACCCCACGAACTTATTTACCAGAGTCATACCTACAGTTTGCAAATATGCACGCCCACCGTACTTCCCGTTAATGGATTCTGACGAATCATTAAGTTTGGTCATGTGTTCGTCACGTGAACGTGTAAATGACTGTTTTACCCCATATTTGCCCCTTCAGTGGAATTTGAAACAAACCCTAGGTATCATTTTTGTGATTGTTTATAATACATACATGTATTTTAATAAAAATAATTTTTAAATAATAATACATGTATCTGTTTCTACGTTTATCATGATCAAAAGAAAAAAATTATGAACACAACCACCATGAATCTACTTTCATATCTTCAACATCAAACAATAACATCAACAATAACAACCATCATCATCATATTCATTTCATCTGGTTTTTTGATTGCATTTGTGGACTCCGAGGCGAGTGACTTATGCACCGGCGTGGTGACATTGTATGCTTAATCTACACGCAAAGAAATAAGTGAATTAAACATTACTAAAATATCACATAAAGTCATAAAACTTAATGCATATACCTTGACTTTATTCTGGGGCCACTGAATAAAATGATGTATTGCATCTTCTAAGTGTGTTACTTCTCCATTAGGTTTTGGGACAGGTATCCTTAAAAATCCTTTTCAACGATGTCAACTTGCACTTTAAGGTAACCCTGGGACATTGAAGATCCATGTATTATCCCATCCCTCGTCGGATGCACCATCCCAGAAGCCACTTGAAAATCTGAGTTTGAATAAGGCCACAATAAGTCACATTCAGTTGCCTCCTGCAAAGAAACATGACATTTTAGTATACATAATTTGTTGTTTGTATAATAGTACAAGTACTAAACAGTATAGCGT
>CM067172.1:14837696-14845196 GCA_034093135.1 Erigeron breviscapus | reverse complement strand
ACAATGGTATAGTGAACAAACCATAGTTCAACTCCCAGATTTCTTGTATCACACCATAATAAGCATTTTTGGCAATAGTTGCTCTTGTTTCATGGTTCATCCTTTGGTATTCAACCGTAGAGGCTATTAATGTAACTCCACTATTTTGCACCGTACTCTTTTCATCTTGTTGTTTGGTGTAAAATGTATAACCGTTGATGTCGTATCCTTGATATGTTATGACTTTAAAATTTGGGCCCTCCCCCAACTTTTGCACCGTTTCATCAATATTTGGTTGACCTAAATTTGTCGTTACCTTGTTTTTCAACCAAATAACAAACTGCTCATTATGTTTCCTTGCATACCATACTCCAGCCCTACCAATGTTCTCGGCGCGTAATGTATCCATGTGCTCTTCAATGTATGGAGAAATACATGTCATATGTTGGAGGACTGCAAACTGTGCAAGCTCTAAAAGTTTATCGTCCGGTTTGAAAGATTTTGATCCAATTGTACCAGCCCCACTAAGTCTGCCTGAGTGACGAGATTGAGAAACGCCAATACTTTTGATACCATCCAAATAGCCTGTGCAAAATTCAGCGGCCTCCTTAGCAACATACCCCTCAACAATACTGCCCTCGGGTCGAGATCTATTCCTTACATACCCTTTTAAGACACCCATATACCTTTCAAAAGGGTACATGTAACGTAGATATACAGGACCACAAGCCTTAATTTCTCCTACAATATGAGATACTAGATGAACCATTACATCAAAAAAGGACGGTGGGAAATACATCTCTAGTTGGCAGAGGGTCAGAATAATATCGCTTTGCAATGAATCCAAGACTTCAGGATCAAGCACTTTCGAGTGGATCGTGTTAAAAAATGAGCAAAGTTGTGTGATTGTATGTCGGATGTGCTCTGGCAATAACCCGCGAAGTGCGATCGGAATCATATGTGTCATTAAAACATGACAATCATGTGATTTCATTCCCTGCAACTTACAGTCTTTCATGGACACCAAACTTTTAATGTTCGCTGAATAACTAGATGGAACCTTAATATCATGCAGACATTTACATAATTGTGTTCTTTCAGCTTTCGACATTGTATAACATGCTGGTGGTAGATATGTGCGCCTCCTGTCATTCTCAACTGGGGCAAGCTCTAAGCGGATCCCCCATGAAACCATGTCTTTTCGAGCATTAACCCCATCTTTAGTTTTCCCGGGAATGTTCAACAGTAACCCTATCAAGCTCTCACATACATTTTTTTCGATATGCATTACATCAAGGCAATGTCTAACTTCTAAATCCCTCCAATAAGGTAAATCAAAAAAAATTGACCTTTTTTTCCACATTCCTTGAATAACAGGATTTGTTTTTCCAAACACATTGTTTATATTGCTAACTCGGGCAAGTACATAATCTCCATCAAGTCTTTTCCTTACGGTTCCCATCTCAGTTTTCCCGCCAAACTCCAAAGACATATTACGATACGGATGATCCATGGGAAGTGATCTTCGATGTCCCATGAACACGGTTTTTTTGCAATTTTCTAACCGCCTTGAATGTGTCTCATCTTCACAAACAGGACATGCATGATTACCCTTTGTGCTGTACCCTGACAAATTACCGTAGGCCGGGAAATCATTTATCGTGCAATAAATCATGGCTCGCAACTGAAAATTCTCATTCTTATATGCATCGTACACTTCTATACCCGGACCCCACAAAGCTTTCATGTCGTCAATCAAAGGAGCCAAATAAATGTCAATGTTATTACCAGGTTGTTTCGGACCAGAAATTAACAACGACATCATGATGTATTTACGTTTCATGCATAACCACGGTGGGAGATTGTAGATGCATAAAAGAACCGGCCAAGTGCTGTGACGACTACTCATGTTTCCAAATGGGTTAATTCCATCCGAACTAAGTCCAAATCGGATATTTCTGATCTCATTACCAAAATCTGGAAACTTATTGTTAATCTTTCTCCATTGAGGTGAGTCTGCGACATGTCTTATTTTTCCATCTTTCTTACGCTCATCAAAATGCCAACGCATTAACTACGCGTCTACTACTCTGTCCTGATTACCATTTATTTCTTGCTAGCTCCTTGTTCAGAGGAGTGTCATACGTAGAAGGATGATGCTTGAATAACACCATTGTCAAAGCCTGAAAGGCAGAATGTAAGCTATTATGGTCAGGCTGACAGAAAAATCACAAGTAAAGGGGTAGATGTCATATATAAACAAACTAGTCAAATGTGCAATAAACGTATCTAATGGGTTAAATATGTTTATAGAGTTAAAAACCGTAAGCAAATGATTACAATCTCAATCAAATAGTTACGAACCTCGTGTATTTGTAGGCTGGGCTAAATAAGTTTAGACAATTACCGACTTATGATAATAGTGGAAAACAAAGTAATATAAATAAAGAAGAATGAAAGTAGCTTTACATGATCATCAAGAGGACAATTAGTTGCATTAGTGAACTTCCAGCAGCATAGAACTTAGTAATCCATAGTTCCTAAAATTCAATAAAATTTAGTAATCCATAGTTCCTAGTCTGAATCGAGAAAATACGAAAATTTAGTAAGCCATAGTTCCTAAAATTCAATAAAATTTAGTAATCCATAGTTTCTAATCTAAAGCATAAAACTTAAAATAGACACGTACAGTATAGATTGCTCTAACCTGCTCATCATCATCACACTCACATTTATCTATCAATTTAGCACAATATACTAATACTAATAATAATAATAATAAGATGATGATCGATCTAAGAAATCAGTAGAATCAAATACCAAAAGTGAAAGCAAACTTGTCTACTTGATAGTCAAATTTACTTAATATTATATATCTAAACTTACAACGAAAACAATCTACGAAGAACCGAATACGAAGAAATCAGAAGATACAGCACTACGCTTTTCGCAGTACTCGGGCTACAATCTTCCATTATAAACACTAACCATGACAAAGAAATAGTTATAATTCAAATGGTATATGAAAAAGGTAAATGTTTACGCATAACATTTATCTTAATTATATGTAAAAAGGTTAGTATTTTTTATATAAAAATAGGCAAGTTGTGTATAGATACATTGTTCTAGTCGGTTGCATTTATTTGTGGAAATCATGCATGGTATTGGTTTGATCATAATGCTTGGCCCTTTTTCTGTCCGATGTTATGGTTCATTATTGGCAGCACTAAAGTTTTCGTTATTAAGCACATTGTAGTAGGTAATAATGATCCAGGAAAGGGGCTGCAATATGTGCGTGTTGTTAGAGAGAATTTTAAAGAATCCTTTGTAAGTTTTACTTGACCTTATTGGATGTATGTATATTAATTTTGCAGACCATTGCTTCAGTTTTTGATGGAAATTTGTTTCCTGTATCCGGAGTATTAGAAGTTGAAACAAATCTACCAATAAACTAAAACAGGATTGAGATGTTTTTAAAACGACACGTGGCGTAATCTTTGATCGGCCGTGTTATTTTAATTTATTAATTTTATTAAATTAGCTTTTTTAATTGTATATAGATTCAATTTCCTTATTAGATTTAGAATTAAACTCTAACTTAATTTATTTGTTTTATTAAATTAGCTTTTTTAATTATATATAGATTCAATTTTCTTATTAGATTTAGAATTAAACTCTAACTCTTGGCTTATTAATACAAAAGACATTATAACCTTATTTGATTGATCGTTTTCTCATTAATAAATTGTCTTTTTTTCTTTTTTTTTAACTTATTTTATTTTTTTTTTTTTTTTTTTTTTTTTTTTTTTTTTTTTTTTTTTTTTTTTTTTTTTTTTTTTTTTTTTTTTTTTTTTTTTTTTTTTTTTTTTTTTTTTTTTTTTTTTTTTTTTTTTTTTTTTTTTTTTTTTTTTTTTTTTTTTTTTTTTTTTTTTTTTTTTTTTTTTTTTTTTTTTTTTTTTTTTTTTTTTTTTTTTTTTTTTTTTTTTTTTTTTTTTTTTTTTTTTTTTTTTTTTTTTTTTTTTTTTTTTTTTTTTTTTTTTTTTTTTTTTTTTTTTTTTTTTTTTTTTTTTTTTTTTTTTTTTTTTTTTTTTTTTTTTTTTTTTTTTTTTTTTTTTTTTTTTTTTTTTTTTTTTTTTTTTTTTTTTTTTTTTTTTTTTTTTTTTTTTTTTTTTTTTTTTTTTTTTTTTTTTTTTTTTTTTTTTTTTTTTTTTTTTTTTTTTTTTTTTTTTTTTTTTTTTTTTTTTTTTTTTTTTTTTTTTTTTTTTTTTTTTTTTTTTTTTTTTTTTTTTTTTTTTTTTTTTTTTTTTTTTTTTTTTTTTTTTTTTTTTTTTTTTTTTTTTTTTTTTTTTTTTTTTTTTTTTTTTTTTTTTTTTTTTTTTTTTTTTTTTTTTTTTTTTTTTTTTTTTTTTTTTTTTTTTTTTTTTTTTTTTTTTTTTTTTTTTTTTTTTTTTTTTTTTTTTTTTTTTTTTTTTTTTTTTTTTTTTTTTTTTTTTTTTTTTTTTTTTTTTTTTTTTTTTTTTTTTTTTTTTTTTTTTTTTTTTTTTTTTTTTTTTTTTTTTTTTTTTTTTTTTTTTTTTTTTTTTTTTTTTTTTTTTTTTTTTTTTTTTTTTTTTTTTTTTTTTTTTTTTTTTTTTTTTTTTTTTTTTTTTTTTTTTTTTTTTTTTTTTTTTTTTTTTTTTTTTTTTTTTTTTTTTTTTTTTTTTTTTTTTTTTTTTTTTTTTTTTTTTTTTTTTTTTTTTTTTTTTTTTTTTTTTTTTTTTTTTTTTTTTTTTTTTTTTTTTTTTTTTTTTTTTTTTTTTTTTTTTTTTTTTTTTTTTTTTTTTTTTTTTTTTTTTTTTTTTTTTTTTTTTTTTTTTTTTTTTTTTTTTTTTTTTTTTTTTTTTTTTTTTTTTTTTTTTTTTTTTTTTTTTTTTTTTTTTTTTTTTTTTTTTTTTTTTTTTTTTTTTTTTTTTTTTTTTTTTTTTTTTTTTTTTTTTTTTTTTTTTTATATCTTTTGGTCGAGTCGGGTCTTTTCAAATGGTATCAGATCCGAGGTTTAAGGGATTTAGGTATTCCCTTGTTGAGTGAATGTCTAGACTTAAACATTAGACATGACTTGACCTTAGGTGTTCGATAATTTTATATGTGACCCGAAAGAATGTTTGATGGAGTGTTAGCTTATAAACTTGTTAGTATGGAAGCACGATAAGGCCGACATTATCGTGATTGAAGTACTAACATCTTTATAATCCGACCGCATCAAACTTTGGAACGGTCTAGTATAAAGTTGTAGGTTTTGGCTTATAGTTTATAGGGTAGAGATAGGTTATGTGTTTGAAATGTTTCATCTACTCTTATTATAGTATGGAAGAACAACACAATCACTACAAGAAAGTTGGTTTTTCGCGACGAAGGCTTTAGGGACGACACAAAAGTCGTCCCCAAAAGCCCGCTAAACGACAAAAAATTCAACGCTTTTGACTAAAAAAGTAAAAAAAGTTTTGGGGACGACAAAGTCGTCCCAAAACAATTTCGTCTTTTCTTTTTGATTTTTTTTCCTGACAAAAGTTGAAAAATATTCTGCGACGCTTAAGGTCGTCGCAAATGTCGTCGCCAAATATATTTATTTTTCTTTTTTATTTTTTTCGTTTTCCCTTCAAAAAAATAAATTCCCGCCATAGTTTTAGGGACGACAAAGTCGTCCAAAAACCTTTTTCTCCAAAAAAAATGTTTTTGTTTTTCATTTTAATTTTTTCGTTTTCCCACCTAATGTAACATTCGTGACTTTTGACTTTGTTTGACTTTTGATTGAATGTAATGAAATGTAAACGATTTCCCGAATTTATATGAATTATCGAACGTTTTGTTGTGTTATAACGTAACGTTAAATTTATTTGTGAATACGAGTTCGTTTTAGCGATTTAATGATTAACGTTTAGCCATTTGTCGAAATTAGCGGAGCGGGGCCTCAAAGAGGAGACCCCCCCCCCCTCACCCTCTCTCTCACTCACTCATCCACTCATTTTACTTTACCAAAAATCTATCCTATCTCTCTCTCATCTCATTCATTTATCTCTTCTTCCTCCCATCTACCTCAAATTAGCATCATAAATTCATAATAATTACTTGTTTCATTGCTAGATTAACCAAGAAATATAAACCTCAATAATAATAAACATCATCTTGCAAGAATCTAGGGTTTTGAAGTATTCATCCTTTCCAAGTGTCCAAGAATTCGGAATTTAAGATCCGGGTTGTTTTGGTAAGTGAAACTTAGCTAAATTCCTTTATTTTATGTTATTACACTTGTTCTTAACCGGATCTTGTGAGTTCTTGGTCGATTTTGGGTCAAAAACGAGTTTGAGTCAAATTAGGGTTTCATTAGGTTTGTCTTGGGTCAAAAATCGAATTAAAGCTTGTTATGTTGTTATGAATCGAAATTATGCAATGGGTTATGTTTATTTATGTTGAAATATGTTTGTTCAAGCTTCAAAATGAGTTTTAGAACCTCCCAAGTCGAATTGGTAGTCAAAAATGGGGTTTGGGTTGGGTTTGGATCGTGTTTGGCTTGCAAATCTGCAGACCTGAGCCTTCTCGCGCCGCGACCTAGCCCCCTCGCGCCGCGACATTCGTGTTTCAGCCCCCAAAAATATTCCAGAGTATTTTCTCGCGTCGCGAGATCTGGCCTTCGCGCCGCGACCTCCCTGCACTACTCGCGTCGCGAGATTTAACCCTCGCGTCGCGATTTCTGTCAGTTTACGCGTCAGTTTTCAAACGTTAATAACTTTTGATCCGTAAGTCTGTTTTAGGCGTATGAACTATCGTTGGAATCGTATGAGAGTCTAGTTTCTCATAGTATCATTTTCCTGTTACCTCGCTTTTTCTATCGTGTGTTCGTTGACTTCACCATGGGGTGTCTTGGTTGGCCTAGGATGACTTGTAACGTAGCGTAGGCTATAACGTGATGATTTAATGTTGTCGTTATAGGGTTGTGATCCTTGTGTTCCCTGCTAACCCGCTTGAATCACTTTCTAAGAACATCAAAGGCCAAGGTGAGTTTCGTAAACCCTCCCTACTCAATTGAGGTCGGGCTGAAAAGTGTACATAACTGTATGATTGTTGATTAATCGGTTTGATTGATTGTTTGATGGCTTACGCATATGATTGTGACATCATGATTATTTAGGGTAGTCGTGCATAGTTTGGATGAATTGTGGTATGATGGATTGGTGATTGAGATATGTTAGCGCATTATTCATTATGTAAGTCGCACCGTTAGCGCATTACTCACTATGTAAGTCACACCGTTAGCGCATTACTCATTTTGTAAGTCGCACCGTTATATGTTAGCGCATTAATCTTATGTAAGTCGCGCCGTTATTGAACGTTGTTAATTGTTATATGGAATCGTTGTTGTTAAACGTTGACTCGTATTGATTTGTGATATTGTGGGACCTTTTAGGGTTTCCTTGGACATGATTAGGTATTCTAATCCTCGCCTATCATTAATGGTTGTTATCCCGACACTTGTTCCTTTTACTT
>CM067172.1:14823737-14836696 GCA_034093135.1 Erigeron breviscapus | reverse complement strand
ATGATGACATTGCTATGTTGATGGAGAAGATGCAGATAGTGTTGAAGTGTGATCATGTTATATATAAACGTATGTCCGGAAATAATTTAAGCCTACGGGGTCACACGAAATGACACGGTAACTCTATACATATTAATATTATATTAAAGTAATATATTAATTAATTTGATTACGAAATGATTAATTAAACTAAATTAAAGTGTTAGTTGTATTTAATTAATTAAAGAGGAGGATTAAATGTGAAATTAAGAAATTAGTGTTGGACTCTAATTACCTAAAGGAAGGGGCCAAAATTTGTATAAGGGTTTTCCTAATCCTATACAAACTTGGTCGCCAAGTTTTAAACCCTTACATATTAGCCTATAAATAGAGGGCTTAATCAAAGGTTTTTATACATTCCTTCACACAAGAAAAACCTCCTCTTTTCCCTTTGTCTTAGGTTCGGCCGTAGGAAACCCTCTAAGGGGTTTTACGATTTGTGCCTTACAAATATATATGTAGGACTACATATTTAATTAATGCATGCAAGCATTAATTATGGTTTTGTTTTAGTCGACTACTATAGGTTTCGATTAATGGGTTTTCGAATAAAGGGAGTTACACAAAGGGTTGTGAAGTTCGTGATCGGGTACTAGCATACGGTATAGGGGTGTCTAGTGTGCGATCGTAGAGGGGTTTTACTTTAAACCCTAAATAATAATAATAATCTTATTAATAATATTATTGGAAGCTTTGCGCAAAGGTACACGTTTCGATTCTCTCTTTGTTAATTAATTTGATTACATATACGTTTCTTTCCGCTGCGTACTCGTGAATTGTTATAAGTTTATGTGCTCATATTCTAACAGTGGTATCACGAGCCACATATGTGATCTATTAATTACAAAGATCAAAACTTGAAGGGGGGTTAAGGGTTGGTTTGTTTTTTAATTAATTATTAAATAATTAAAGGAGTTTTTTCTTTTTTTTTATAATTAAAAACGATTTTAATTCAATAAAATTAGGGTTTTGTTTAATTAATTTTGACCTAATTCAATGGTGGATTGAAACCCTCGAGCAAGTTTTGAGATATGTGAATTGACATGATTTATTTGATATAAATTGCATGTTGTGTATCGTTTTTATTTAAAGTTGTTAAATAAAGTATAATCACAAGTGATTCATGCAAGATTACTTGTGATTATTACTATTATATAGAGATATAATTAGCAAAGCATGATAGTCCAATAATTAGGGTTTATTGTGTGACTATATGAATTTTTCGTGTGATTTTCCTGGTTTGCGACAGTTCACTAAAAAATTCATATCTTTTAATCTGTAATGAGTTAAAAGTTGTCCTTTGGACAGTAGGTGCTCGACACATAGGGCTACAACTTTGTAGTTCTGGTCGAAAGCTGAATCGGATCACAAATAGGGCTAAACTGGTCGTGAAGCTGCTGGAAATTTCCAGTCAGCATGTTTATGTGTTTATGTGTTATTACTTGATAATTAAGTAGTTTAATGGCTTACGCAATCAAGGTGACTTGATGTATGTGGTCCTCTTCTTCGGAAGGGGGAGCCGGGATTAAACATATGCATGAACCATAGTGACCATGTTTAGGTGGCCTACCTTAACTTGTTACATGATTAAGTAGTTCGGTAATTAGTAAGTTTATTAATTTTTGCTTGTTTATAAGGATGTATAAAGGTGATGCAAAAATTGTTTTCTTGGAAAAATATAAACTTGACTAAGAACTATTGAAATAGAGATTTCATTAATAAAATTAGAGTCTTACAACCTTGAGATACACCGGCTCACCCATTTGAACAAACTCTAAGAGAGGTATAAGTCGGAGTGCGCTAGCCTCCTAAAAGAACGGGTTTTTAATTGCGTTCATCGCAAACCTTTGCCCTTGCGCTTCTTTGTGCGTTCAAATGGAGCTACCGAGCTCTCTTGTGTTGTTAAGACTATACAAATGATTTTATTAAACATTATGTTATGAAGATTATGCATGAGTCTTCATACATAAACTTTGATTCACATCAAATGCATTATCCATTTAAAGTTAAGTCATTGCCACCCACTTTGATTAGAACACTTGCCAGTGCTTTTTCGCTCCTATGTGAGACCATAGGCGAATTGTATCTCTTCAAGGTAGATTACCACTCCGTTGTGAGACCAGCGGTGGACTATCTACATGTTCTTAATTGGGCGACTTAAAACGAGTTAAGAGGTGAGACCTTAACCCGTGGCATAAGATGGGACAAAACATGTTTACAAAACACTTAACACCCCTTTAAAGTGTTGTTGTAAGTCCCATAACTCTAGGAGTTGCATGAATGCAATTATCGATCCTCGATTACCTTTTGAATACCGTCATTTCTAGCAGATCAACTGATGAAATGATTGTATGTCAAGTTGGATCCTAGCCTTAGTGAAAAGTAATTGTTAGATGAATTTAACAAGGGTAATTACATTTCTTAAGGATTATTATCGAAAGTACCGATAATTGAACTTTTGTCTGTTTTGAAAATGGCAACAACAAATCCTTCTCAAAACATACACCAATCGGCTTTCAGGTCGATGCTAGAAAGAGAAAGACTTTCTGGAACCAACTTCAATGACTGGTTTCGTCAGCTGAGAGTTGTTCTAAGAGCTGAAAAGAAACATGATGTCATTGATAAGCAGACATTGTTGTTCCGGGAGCGAATGCTACAACTAGAGAGTTGGCTGCATACAATGCTCGGTATGATAAACACAATGAGGTTGCTTGTTTGATGTTGGGAAGCATGAATGCTGACCTTCAAAAGCAATTTGAGCATTCATTTCCATGTGATATGCTTACCGAACTCAAGTCTTTGTACGAAAAGCAAGCCGGAGTGGAGTTGTTCGACCTAGTTGATCAACTTCATGACTTGCGACACGAGCATGGAACATCGGTTAGTCCTCAAGTACTCTAGTTGAAGAGGTACTTTGGGCAATTGGAAAGGTTATACTATGCTTATCATCTGCCTATTACTATTGACATGAACCTAAAAAGGGGATTTTTTAGGAGTTCGTGCGCAATTATAATATGTATAGCATGAGTAAAACCACAACTAAACTTCATGTCATGTTAATTAAGTATGAGAAAGAGCTTCCAAAGAAATCTGCTACACCCCAAGTTCTAATAATCAAGGGGGGAAAGGTTCAGAAAGCAAAACAACCGTAAGCTAAGGGCAAGAACTTAGGTAAGAGAAAACAAGGTAGTGTTAAGTCTCAAAACCTTAAAAGACCCTTTCGGCAAAAGGAGCATACGGCTAAAGTATCTAGCTGAGTTGAATGTGAAGAAGAAGCAAGCTGGTTCGGCAAGTGCTTCAAATATCTTCACAATTGAATTATATGTGTTGTTATACAAATAATAATTCAATAGCAAAAGAGTCAAGTTTAACTTGGACTCTACCTATCTTTGACATTGTCATCTTGTTTAAATTTGGTCAAGAAACGCATTTAAAGTCTTCAATGAGAAGAGATCTTACAATCAAATGATGAATCATTTGATAAATGCGTGTCTTTGACATTATCGTTAGCAAGAAACACATTGAAAGACTTCAAAATGAAGAGGTCTTACAATCAAATGATGAATCATTTGACAAATACGTGTTTTTGGAATTGTCATTAGAAAGGAAAGCATTAAAAGACTTCAATATGAAGGGATTTTACAAATGATGAATCATTTGGCAAATGCATTTCTTGAAGTTTCAGAAAGATGACAAGAATACATTTTCCGCATAAAACCGGAGAGGGCTAAAGAACTACTTGGACTAATACATTCGGATGTATGTAGCCCATTTAGACATGTGTTAAGGAAAGTTACTAGCTACTTCATCATTTTTATGAATGATTTCATTATGGTTATGTTTACTTGCTTAAACATAAACATGAAGTTATCGAAATATTCAAAGAATTTAAAAATGAAGTAGGAAATCAACTCGGTAAAACCATCAAGTTTTTTCGTTAGAATCAAGGTGGAAAATACTTAAGCCAAAAGTTTAAGGATTATCTAAAGCTTGTGGATTTATCCAAGAGTTTACTCCTATATAAGGGTATATGTGAAAAGAGAAATCGAACCTTGTTAAACATGGTTAGATTAAAGGATGAACCTTAAGACTCTCCCATTTCATTTTGGGATTATGCTCTTGAGATTGCTGCATGCATTCTCAATATGGTTCCAACTAAGAAAGTTGACAAAACACCGCATGAATGAGGTGTTAAAGTACATCTTAGTAGGATACCCAAAGGAAACAATGGGTTACTACTTTTACTTTCCTACCGGAAACACTGTCAAAGTATTTTTGATTGCTGAGTTCCTTGAAAGGAAACTCATATCTCAAGAAGACAGTGGGAGGATTGTTGAACTTGATGAGGCTCAAGAAGATGATTCAACTTCTGAAAATACTAGAAATCTTCAACTTAGGGGGGAAAATGTTCAAAGAGATGAATCTCTAGATGAACTTTAAGTTGAAGATGAAGCGATTCCAATTCGTAGGTCCTCAAGGACAATACGTGCCGTGAAAGATTAAATCTTATGGTTGAATCTGAATAACACGTATTAGGAGATTTGAATGAACCTCATAATTTCAAAGCTGCATTATTGGATCCGGAGTCCGACAAATGGCTTGAAGCTGCGAATGTGGAAATGAAATCCATGAAAGATAATCAAGTGTGGAGCTTGGTTGATCTTCCACCAAATGGTAGAACCGTTGGGTGTAAATGGATCTTCAAGAAGAAGACCGACATGGATGGAAATATACACACCTATAAAGCTCGTCTTGTGGCGAAAGGTTATACTCAACTTTATGGAGTTGATTATGAGGAAACATTTTCTCCCGTTGCGGACATAAGAGCTATTAGGATCATCTTAGCCATAGCGGCGTACTATGACTATGAGATATGGCAAATGGATGTCCAAACCGCTTTCTTGAATGGTTTTCTAGAGGAGGAAGTCTATATGGTACAACCAGAAGGTTTTGTAGATCCAAAACATCCCGACAAAGTGTGCAAACTTCAAAGGTCCATTTATGGATTGAAGCAAGCATCAAGGAGTTGGAATAAAAGGTTTGATGAGGAAATCAAGAAGTTTGGTTTTGCTCAAAATTCTGATGAGCCATGTGTATATCGCAAAGCTAGTGGGAGTAATGTTACTTTCCTTGTCTTGTATGTCGATGACATATTGATAATAGGAAATCACATTCCAATGTTAAAAGACGTTAAATCTTATCTTGGAAAGTGTTTCGCTATGAAAGACTTGGGTGAAGCGCATTTATACTTGGAATCAAGATCTATAGAGATAGAAGTAAACGGTTGATTGGATTAAGTCAAAGTGCTTATATAGATAAGATCTTGAGGAAATTCAAGATGGAAAAATTCTAAGCGCGGAAATTTGCCGATGCAAGAAGGACTTAATTTATCTAGCAAGAATGGTGCTTCTACACCTGAAGAGGTGGAGCATATGAAAAGAATCCCTTATGCTTCGGCTGTGGGATCAATCATGTATGCGGTAAGATGCACTAGACCTGATATTGCGTTCGCGCAAAATCTTGTTAGCCGTTATCAGCAGAATCCTGGAGAGGATCATTGGACTGCTGTAAAGAACATTCTTAAGTACATGCGGGCTACTAAAGAATTATTCTTGGAGTATGTTTGAAATCCCAATTCAAAATTCAAAGTGAATAGAAATTGTGATGTTGGATTTCAGGACTGATAAAGATGTTTCAAAATATCAGTCGAGATATGTCTTCATTTTAAATGAAGACACGGTGGAATGCTTTGAGCTAAAAGCAAACCACAGTTGCTATGTATGTGACAGAGTCTGAGTATATTGTCGTCTCAGAGAAGACAACATGAAGGTTGTCTGGATTAGAAAGTTTATTTTTGGATTTTAACATGATAATCCTCAAATAACACACCTATGGATCTATATTGTGATAATTCGGGAGCAATTGTCATTGCCAATGAACCTGGGGTTCAAAAAGGTGCCAGACATTACCAAAGAAGATATCACTACGTTCGTGAGCAAATCGAATCGCGTGAAATCAAAGTACTCAAAGTTCACACAGATTATAACTTAGCGGATCCTTTTACAAAGGCATTGTCAAAAGTAAAGCTCAATAAGTATGTCGTGGGCATAGGTTATTGCTAGTTATATCATGTAAATCTGTGATTGGTATTTGGATAATGGGATGTTAAACAATTGTTATTTTAATAAATGAATTTTTATACGCGGTATAAGAGGTTTCATTTTTATAATAATTGTGTCCTATATTTGCATGTTTAGATCCATGAATATTTGAAAAATATTCTAAACGTCCATTGTCGATTAATTATATGGGAATATAATTAAAGTAAGACAATTGTGAGAGATTGGTGAAAATATTTAAGGAAATATTTTGAAGATGGTGGATCGTACCAAACTCACATGATATTCAAAAGATGAATATTGGACTTACCCCACTTAACGAATTTTCATTTTATGGATCGGCGTCATTAAATGAAATTCGTGAAATGGTTACTTTATTTATCCTTAGACTTGAGATGCAAGTGAGTTATGCTTGTGTGGATTGCATTTCTAGATATAGTTCTAACTGTCCTGAACAAGGTAGTAATAAAGGGCTATTTTCATAAATGTTAAGAAACGACATGGCTAGACACTTGTAGTCAAAACAGGATTTGTTCCTTCAATTTGCAACTGAAGTATGATACCATTTGGCGCCCTCATTAATTAATTAAGATGTTTGTATGGCCATACCCAAATGAACTCAAGAGGTGGTCTTGACTAATTTGGTAATCTTGATTAATTGTAGAAATGAGAAACATGATCGTTAATTTATGAAATGACATTGATCCATATTCATAATTAACAAGGGTATCTGAACAAAGGGATATTAAAAACTAAATCATTTCAAATAGGTAATTTAAGAAACTATTCTTAAATATTTCCGGGAGCATTGGCGTGTTGCTAGACGCTAACCAATGTTATTACTTTTATAAATAACATGCTCAAGTGGGAGCTGTTGGAGTGTGATCATGTTAAATATAAACGTATGTCCGGAAATAATTTAAGCCTACGGGGTCACACGAAATGACACGGTAACTCTATACATATTAATTATTATATTAAAGTAATATATTAATTAATTTGATCACGAAATGATTAATTAAACTAAATTAAAGTGTTAATTGTATTTAATTAATTAAAGAGGAGGATTAAATGTGAAATTAGGAAATTAGTGTTGGACTCTAATTACCTAAAGGAAGGGGCCGAAATTTGTATAAGGGTTTTCCTAATCCTATACAAACTTGGTCGCCAAGTTTTAAACCCTTACATATTAGCCTATAAATAGAGGGCTTAATCAAAGGTTTTTATACATTCCTTCACACAAGAAAAACCTCCTCTTTTCCCTTTGTCTTAGGTTCGGCCGTAGGAAACCCTCTAAGGGGTTTTACGATTTGTGCCTTACAAATATATATGTAGGACTACATATTTAATTAATGCATGCAAGCATTAATTATGGTTTTGTTTTAGTCGACTACTATAGGTTTCGATTAATGGGTTTTCGAATAAAGGGAGTTACACAAAGGGTTGTGAAGTTCGTGATCGGGGTACTAGCATACGGTATAGGGGTGTCTAGTGTGCGATCGTAGAGGGGTTTTACTTTAAACCCTAAATAATAATAATAATATTATTGGAAGCTTTGCGCAAAGGTACACGTTTCGATTCTCTCTTTGTTAATTAATTTGATTACATATACGTTTCTTTCCGCTGCGTACTCGTGAATTGTTATAAGTTTATGTGCTCATATTCTAACAGATAGAAGAAGACTCCTTCCGTTTTTTGAATTATGTTGGATATAGTCAACTGGTGCAAACAAACAACTAGCCGGATGAGGCCAGATTTTCCAGATACATGGTTTCGAATGTGGCTTCCCCAGTTGAAGGAAAGAAAGATATTTCGAGAGAGAGAGGGGTGCATAGTATTATATTGACGATCATCTGTGATTTGTAAAACAAGAAACATAGCATGCTTTTATATACGATTAAATATGGAAATTACAATGTATTTATATGGAAAATTGGAAATGTTCAAATGGGTAAGCTTTGAAAAAAGTGTAGGATAAGTAAAACGGGGTTATTACTTATTCAAGATTTCACAACATGTAATGATATTTTATGATTTTCATGCATAATATCGAGTTATTTGTCATTGGTTATTTTTAGTAGTTGCCTAATTGTAGCTGAAGATCGAACATATTTGTATCAGTCCACATCAGTTTTGCAAGTGCTGCAAGTGTTGATCACTAGCTGGGCATGAAGTTTCAGTTGTGTCACAAAATAAAACATATGTTGTATTAACTTTACATATACTGTAATAAGTATTTCGTTGGAAAGGAAATAGAAGTTGTAAGTTTAGCATATTAGTTTAGTATATGCAACTCTTCTTCTTTTAAACTTAACTAGAGGTTGGTTCAGATCTTTCGAGCTATTTACCAGCCTTTTTTAGGTCGTTTGTCAATATTGAGGGTTACTATTCGGCTGCCAAAGATATTATTGCTATTGGTAAACTAATTATCAAGCTAAATTCTTTATAAATATTATATTTAACGGTAAGGAGACTGGAAACTGGAGTCTGGAGACTGGAAACTGGAGTCTGGAGACTGGCGCTGGAGACTGGAGATTGGAGTCTGGAGACTGGAAACTGGAGACTGGAGACTGGAGATTGGAACTGGAGACTGGAGATTGGAATCTGGAGTCTGGAGACTGGAAACTGGAGTCTGGAGACTGGAGACTGGAGATTGGAGTCTGGAGACTGGACTGGAGTCTGGAGAATGGAGATTGGAGACTGGAGACTGGAGACTGGAGTCTGGAGACTGGAGACTGGAAACTGGAGTCTGGAGACTGGAGACTGGAGATTGGAGTCTGGAGACTGGAGACTGGAGACTGGACTGGAGTCTGGAGAATGGAGACTGGAGACTGGAACTGGAGTCTGGAACTGGAGACTGGAGACTGGAGACTGGAAACTGGAGTCTGGAGACTGGAAATAGCTGGAGACTGGAGATTGGAGTCTGGAGACTGGAGACTGGAAACTGGAGTCTGGAGACTGGAAACTGGAGTCTGGAGACTGGAGCCTGGAACTGGAGACTGGAAACTGGAGTCTGGAGACTGGAGTCTGGAGACTGGAACTGGAGTCTGGAGACTGGAGTCTGGAGACTGGAGACTGGAGACTGGAGACTGGAGTCTGGAGAATGGAGACTGAAGACTGGAGACTGGAACTGGAGTCTGGAGAATGGAGACTGGAGACTGGAGATTGGAGCATTAATTATGGTTTTGTTTTAGTCGACTACTATAGGTTTCGATTAATGGGTTTTCGAATAAAGGGAGTTACACAAAGGGTTGTGAAGTTCGTGATCGGGGTACTAGCATACGGTATAGGGGTGTCTAGTGTGCGATCGTAGAGGGGTTTTACTTTAAACCCTAAATAATAATAATAATATTATTGGAAGCTTTGCGCAAAGGTACACGTTTCGATTCTCTCTTTGTTAATTAATTTGATTACATATACGTTTCTTTCCGCTGCGTACTCGTGAATTGTTATAAGTTTATGTGCTCATATTCTAACAGATAGAAGAAGACTCCTTCCGTTTTTTGAATTATGTTGGATATAGTCAACTGGTGCAAACAAACAACTAGCCGGATGAGGCCAGATTTTCCAGATACATGGTTTCGAATGTGGCTTCCCCAGTTGAAGGAAAGAAAGATATTTCGAGAGAGAGAGGGGTGCATAGTATTATATTGACGATCATCTGTGATTTGTAAAACAAGAAACATAGCATGCTTTTATATACGATTAAATATGGAAATTACAATGTATTTATATGGAAAATTGGAAATGTTCAAATGGGTAAGCTTTGAAAAAAGTGTAGGATAAGTAAAACGGGGTTATTACTTATTCAAGATTTCACAACATGTAATGATATTTTATGATTTTCATGCATAATATCGAGTTATTTGTCATTGGTTATTTTTAGTAGTTGCCTAATTGTAGCTGAAGATCGAACATATTTGTATCAGTCCACATCAGTTTTGCAAGTGCTGCAAGTGTTGATCACTAGCTGGGCATGAAGTTTCAGTTGTGTCACAAAATAAAACATATGTTGTATTAACTTTACATATACTGTAATAAGTATTTCGTTGGAAAGGAAATAGAAGTTGTAAGTTTAGCATATTAGTTTAGTATATGCAACTCTTCTTCTTTTAAACTTAACTAGAGGTTGGTTCAGATCTTTCGAGCTATTTACCAGCCTTTTTTAGGTCGTTTGTCAATATTGAGGGTTACTATTCGGCTGCCAAAGATATTATTGCTATTGGTAAACTAATTATCAAGCTAAATTCTTTATAAATATTATATTTAACGGTAAGGAGACTGGAGACTGGAATCTGGAGTCTGGAGACTGGAGACTGGAAACTGGAGTCTGGAGACTGGAGACTGGAGACTGGACTGGAGTCTGGAGAATGGAGACTGGAGACTGGAACTGGAGTCTGGAACTGGAGACTGGAGTCTGGAGACTGGAGACTGGAAACTGGAGTCTGGAGACTGGAGCCTGGAGACTGGAGACTGGAGTCTGGAGACTGGAGTCTGCCTGGAACTGGAGACTGGAAACTGGAGTCTGGAGACTGGAGACTGGAGATTGGAATCTGGAGTCTGGAGACTGGAGACTGGAAACTGGAGTCTGGAGACTGGAGACTGGAGATTGGAGTCTGGAGACTGGAAACTGGAGTCCGGAGACTGGAGCCTGGAACTGGAGACTGGAGTCTGGAGACTGGAAACTGGAGTCTGGAGACTGGAAACTGGAGTCTGGAGACTGGAGTCTACCTGGAACTGGAGACTGGAGTCTGGAGACTTGGAGACTGGAGACTGGAAACTGGAGACTGGAAACTGGAGTCTGGAGACTGGAGTCTACCTGGAACTGGAGACTGAACTGGAGTCTGGAGACTGGAGTCTGGAGACTGGAGACTGGAAACTGGAGTCTGGAGACTGGAGACTGGAGTCTGGAGACTGGAAACTGGAGTCTGGAGACTGGAGTCTGCCTGGAACTGGAGACTGGAGACTGGAACTGGAGACTGGATGGAGTCTGGAGACTGGAGTCTGGAGACTGGAGACTGGAGATTGGAATCTGGAGTCTGGAGACTGGAGACTGGAAACTGGAGACTGGAGTCTGGAGACTGGAGACTGGAGACTGGAGATTGGAGTCTGGAGACTGGAAACTGGAGTCTGGAGACTGGAGACTGGAGACTGGAGACTGGAGTCTGTAGACTGGAGACTGGAAACTGGAGTCTGGAGACTGGAGTCTGGAACTGGAGACTGGAGACTGGAGATTGGAATCTGGAGTCTGGAGACTGGAGACTGGAAACTGGAGTCTGGAGCACTGGAGACTGGAGATTGGAGTCTGGAGACTGGAACTGGAGTCTGGAGACTGGAGTCTGCCTGGAACTGGAGACTGGAGTCTGGAGACTGGAGACTGGAAACTGGAGTCTGGAGACTGGAGACTGGAAACTGGAGTCCTGGAGACTGGAGACTGGAACTGGAGTCTGGAGACTGGAGTCTGCCTGGAACTGGAGACTGGAAACTGGAGTCTGGAGACTGGAGCCTGGAGTCTGGAGACTGGAGTCTGGAGACTGGAGTCTGCCTGGAACTGGAGACTGGAAACTGGAGTCTGGAGACTGGAGTCTGGAGACTGGAGATTGGAGATTGGAGTCTGGAGACTGGAAACTGGAGACTGGAAACTGAAGTCTGGAGACTGGAACTGGAGACTGGAAACTGGAGTCTGGAGACTGGAGACTGGAGATTGGAATCTGGAGTCTGGAGACTGGAGACTGGAAACTGGAGTCTGGAGACTGGAGTCTGGAGACTGGAGATTGGAGTCTGGAGACTGGAAACTGGAGTCCGGAGACTGGAGACTGGAGACTGGAGTCTGCCTGGAACTGGAGACTGGAAACTGGAGTCTGGAGACTGGAGACTGGAGATTGGAACTGGAGTCTGGAACTGGAGACTGGAGACTGGAAACTGGAGACTGGAAACTGGAGTCTGGAGACTGGAGATTGGAATCTGGAGTCTGGAGACTGGAGACTGGAAACTGGAGACTGGAGACTGGAGATTGGAGTCTGGAGACTGGAGTCTGGAGACTGGAGACTGGAGATTGGAGACTGGAAACTGAGACTGGAAACTGGAGTCTGGAGACTGGAAACTGGAGACTGGAACTGGAGTCTGGAGACTGGAGACTGGAAACTGGAGACTGGAAACTGGAGACTGGAACTGGAGACTGGAGATTGGAGTCTGGAGACTGGAGACTGGAGACTGGAAACTGGAGACTGGAGATTGGAGTCTGGAGACTGGAAACTGGAGACTGGAAACTGGAGTTCTGGAACTGGAGACTGGAACTGGAGACTGGAGATTGGAATCTGGAGTCTGGAGACTGGAGACTGGAAACTGGAGTCTGGAAACTGGAGACTGGAGATTGGAGTCTGGAGACTGGAAACTGGAGACTGGAAACTGGAGACTGGAACTGGAGACTGGAAACTGGAGACTGGAAACTGGAGTCTACCTGGAACTGGAGACTGGAGACTGGAGTTTGGAGACTGGAGACTGGAGTCTACCTGAACTGGAGACTGGAGTCTGGAGACTGGAGTCTACCTGGAACTGGAGACTGGAGTCTGGAGACTGGAGACTGGAAACTGGAGTCTGGAGACTGGAGACTGGAGATTGGAGTCTGGAGACTGGAAACTGGAGACTGGAGCCTGGAACTGGAGACTGGAGTCTGGAAACTGGAGACTGGAGTCTGGAGACTGGAACTGGAGACTGGAGACTGGAGACTGGAACTGGAGACTGGAGACTGGAGACTGGAGTCTGGAGACTGGAGTCTACCTGGAACTGGAGACTGGAAAC
>CM067172.1:14718737-14811237 GCA_034093135.1 Erigeron breviscapus | reverse complement strand
TCACATTTAGTCCCTCTGGTGTTTAATTCGTGCCTCATTAGTCCTCTTAGTTCCAATCACCTAATGGGAAACCTATAATACGTCTTTAAGAGTAAATACGTCCATCGAATATTTACTAGACATAGGGATTTCAGTTATCGTCAATTATCATATCAGGAAGGATAGATGATCAGTGACGGTCACACTAACGTGGTTCCAACATTCTCCCACTTGACCGAGCGATCATTTATCTATGAGTATTTAATAAGTCCGGCCGGGATAATACTCACTATTTTGTTTTAAACCGAAATCATAGCCAATAAGTACAGTCGTAGAGAAGAACATCAACTCAGGACCCCCATAGTCAAACTATGACTCAAATTTAAAACTAATAAGCAATGATCAATTGACTAAGACAAATTTTGTTATAATGTCTATACACTATTATGAGCTCAAATGTAACTAATAGACAAACAAAATCTGAATAAGGAGGAAAATTTTCATTAACATAATAATAATAATGACCAACAAGTACAACATGCTATCATAATAGGTCATTTAGTAAGCCTCATCTTCGATACGTATCCTACGAAGATTTTTAGGAGGAAGACCTTCGGTCATTGGATCCAGTAGCATCTTATGTGTACTTATGTACTCAATACAAAGAACATTTTCCTCAATCTGTTTACATACAAACAGAAACTTTGTATCAAGATACATCTCAGCGCCAGTTGAACTGTTACTGTTCAAGCAAGTTACGGTAGCTGAGTTATCACAGAAAGCTTCAATGGTCTATAAATAAAGTTGACGATTTTCGAGTCCACTGACTAAGTTCTTTAACAACATCCCATGACATGAAATTATGAACGTTCAGACATCATGGTAGACGTTGCAGTCAGTTTCTACTTATGACTCCGTCAAAAAATAGGTTTGCCAACTAACCATAAATATATACATTCAGAAGTAGATTTCTTATTGGAATTAAAACATCCTACTACTTCTAAGTTGTCACCTCTTCTATAAGTTAATGTGTAGTCTTTGGTCTTTAGCAGATATCGTAAAACCTTTTAGCCGCTTTCCAGTGTGCTAATTCGGGATTAGATAAGTAACTCCCAAGCATACCGGCGATATAAGCGATATCTAGATGAGTACAGACCTGAGCGTACATAATGCTCCCAACTACTTATAAGTAAGGTATCATCCTCATTTGCTCCTATTTTATCTCAATGATTGGACTTTGGAAACAATCACATACGTCTCCTTTTACTAATAGAGTTATAGTGGGTGTGTAGTGCTGCATGTTATGGCGTTCTAAGATGTGTTCAATATAAGTCTTTTGAGAAAGAACCAGAACATCATTACGCCTATCTCGATGTATTTCGATACCTATAACATAAGAGGCATCACGGAGATCTTTTATGTCGACATTCTGCGAAAAAGTAAACGCTTCGACTCATGCAACATATCCAAGTTGTTACTTGTAAGAATATCATCCATGTGCAAAACAAGGATTGTAAATTTACTCCCACTGATCTTGAGATAGGTGCAAAGATCCACTTGATTCTTTAGGAAGTCTTGTCCTTTTATGACTTTATTAAACTTAAGGTACCATTTTAAGTGATGCTTGCTTCAACCCGTATATGGACTTATTCAACTTGCAGACCATGTGCCATTTACCTTCTGGAATTATAGGTTCACATGTATACGTCTTATTGCAAGTTTCCATTCAGGAAAGTGGTTTTGACATCCATCTGATGTAACTCTAAATCATAATGAGCTACTAATGTCATGACAATCCTTAAGGAATCCTTATGAGACAGGAGATAAGGTCTCTTGATAATCGATTCCTTCCTTTTGAGTAAAACCCTTTCGCAACTAGTTATGGCCTTATAGCGTTTGACGTTTCCTTTCGGGTCTAATTTGGTTTTGAAGATCCATTTACAACTTATAGGTTTGGATTCTTCAAGAAATTCAACCAAGTCCCAAACGTCATTATGCTATATGGAATTGAGCTTTCAAATTACAGCTTCATTCCACTATGTGGCCTGATCGCTAATAATGGCTTCTTAATAAGAGGTAGGATCAGTAAGCTTTCCAATGTCCTCAACTTCAGTTAAATAAGTTATGAAATCATCAAAAGTTATGGCCTTGCGTGACCTAGATGATCTCCTGAGTTGATTTTCAGGTTGAGTAAGGAAGATGCTTTAGCATTAATAGCATTAATAGTAAGATGCTTTGCTTTAGCATTATTTAATAAGATGCTTTATCATTAGTAGTATCATAATTAGGAGGATTAGGATTCTGATTTGGAGAAGGTGGATCAGTGATTTTAGGAGCAGCGTTGAGTACAAGAGGAGTTATCGGAGGAGTAATAATAACCGACGAGTGGTTCCCCCCGCTTCTTGTACTTATAGCAAATCTTAAGTTATGATTTGTCGTGCTCCCACTGATCTCTTAGTCTTTGAGAAACGTGGCATGATGCGTGTCAATATGCTAGTAGTGTAGAAAAGACAGTAAAACTAATAACCGATAAAGAAACATGTAAGGGATTTAGGATCCAGTTTCTTTAAGTTAGGGTTACAGACTTATGCTTCAGCATGACAGCCTCATACTTTCATATATTTTAGACTCAGATTCCTTTCTGTCCAGGACTCTTAGCGACAGATTCTAATGGAACTTTTATTGAGTTCATGAAAAGCTGTTTTAAGGCCTTAGTCCAAAGGAAAGTTGGTAAGTTAGTGTTGAAAAGGCATACTCTTCACCATGTTCATTAAGGTTCTATTTCTCCTTTAGCAACATAACATTTTGTTGAGGAGAACCTGACATGGTGTATTGGTTACTTATGTCTTGTTCCTTTAAAAAGTTATGGAAAAAGACCATGAGCTTCACCAATATCAGTATGTCTACCATAATACTTACCTTCTTTATCTGATCTCACAACTTTTATTTTTTTACGATCAAGTTTGTTTTAAACCAAAGGTTTAAGATCAATAAAAGTCTCTAAGGGTTCAGATCAGATTTAGGTGCATATAACGTGAATAATCGTTAATGAATGTAATAAATGATGCATGTCCTGAAATGAATGCGGGATAGGGGCCACTTAACGTCAGAGTGAATTATTTCCAACAAGTTGGAACTTTTAGTAGCTCCTTTCTTATTCCCTTTAGCCATCTCACCTTAGAGCAGTAAATACATGTTTCAAAATCACTAAAGTCAAGAGAATGTAATATTTCATCCTTTATGAGTCGTATCACGCGAACTCGTGATATGTGGCTAAGATATTTATGCCACATTATGGAGGAATTCTCTAATTATTTAGGTGATTTTGTCTTTGTTTTAGTTATGTCATCAATATCAGGAGACAACAAAGACTGTGAGAATTTATGATCTAGTTCTAACTTATACAACATTCCATTCAAGAAACTAGGACCACGTAATGCATTATTATGAGTAATGGCAATCTCGTCATAACCATGAATTATTACATAACCTTCAAGGTCTTAGACTAAAAAAAAAAAACAGATACAAGGTTTCGAGAAATTCTCGATACACATAAGGTATCTACTAGTCTAATACACTTTCCATTGTTTATATGTAAATCATAAGTCTCCATGGTTTCGACATATAAGAGATCAATCCTTCCAACTCTAGGCTTTCTCTGGTCATTTGATAGTTTCTAGATTGCATGGAATCCTTGTATAAAACTAGAATCACTCACACATGTATTGATAAGTACATCAAACATAAAAGAATCAAATATTACAAAAATTAAGTTACCTTTCTTAGCTAGCTACTCCTTGATTTTAGGGCAATCTAGGCACAATCATAATTTGCAGTTAGGATTGTTTGTCAAGGACTTAATGCTAGAGGTAGTAGCACCATGATTAGCCTTTGAACTTTATTTGCAGTTTTTATTACTGTTTTTTATCTTTCCTCTTAATGGAATTAGCAGTGGTACTAAGATGAACAACTTAAGGTTGGCCCAACTTAAGGCGACCATTTTCTTGCACACACATTGCTATTAGTTCACTCATCAACCATTTATCCTTCATAGCGCTAAAATTAATTTTGAAGGAGTCGAAATGAGCAAGCAATGAGGTCATTAAAATGCAAAAGAAAATTGTCATAGACTTCCATTTTTTTGGACTCTTAAGCTTATGAGTCATGTCAGTCATTTACATTATGTGTTCACAAGCACTGCTATTTCCTTTGTATTTAAGCTACTTGCAAATGCCTTATACATTCCCTCGGAAACTATGATTGATGAAGTTTCTGACCATCATTATTGACAAGTGATTCGCCCTATCCCACTTTATTAAAATTCGCTTTCTGAGCTGCGGAAGAGTTAGCAGTAAAGCAGTGGGTTCATTATGGTGAATGACATAGTCAAGGTCTATCATCTACAGAATTAGAGGTAATTAATCCTTTCATAAAGCAAAGTTTGCATCAGTAAGTGGCTCAATGCCTAAGTTAGGTACTTCAGTGGAAATAAGGAGGATATTAATTTATGATACAAGCAATAGAAGATTATAATAGTAATGCCTAAAATAAGTAGGCTTAATAGTAATGAAATTATAGTGACATGATTAGCTATATAAGGCAAACTAAGTAATGTCTATAAAAGTAAGGGAACTAAAGTAATGCCTAAAACTAACTAAGGGCTAATAATAATGTTCCTTATAGCAACATAATTAGATTTCAAAAAATAATGAGACTAAGACCATTATACTAATGAAGCTAGTGATAAGTAAGCCTATTGTAAACACCAAAAACAATAAGCTAAAGTAAGGCTCTACTTAGATGTTACATCACCTTTGGGCAGAAATAACTAATATCTAAGTACACATGAGCATTAGGTCATGCAACACAACGCTTATCTTTTGACCTTTGGGCACAAAATTAAGAATCGTGTATCTTAGGCATGAAAAGAATCCCTTTGCTACACAAAACATATTAAATCACCTTTGGGCAGAATTAATATGCTAAGTGTTAATTATGCAAAAGAGAAAAGAGCGCAACATGAGAATCACATTTGACCTTTGGGCGCAAATGATGAAACCATGTACATTAGTGCGAAGCCCCCACACATTACGGGGGTCCGGGGGCAGCGCCCCTGGAAGCGGGGTCCAAGGGGCGGCAGCCCCTGGCGGGGTCCAAGGGGCAGAGCCCCTGGCTGGGGTCGAGCTTGGAAATTTTTTATTTCCCTTAAAGTGCTGTGGTAAAAACGCCTCAGAAAAAATTATTTTCTGAAAATAAGGGTCATTTTTTTCCATTTAAACTTTAAGGTAAAACATAAGCACGAACTTGATAATCAACTAAGTTAATCAGTAATCCATGAAAAAATAAGCATGGTACGAAGATAGTTAAGTTCGTAATAAGGATTAACTTCGTAAGTAGTGATTATCTTCGTAAGTAGTGATTATCTTCGTAAGAAGTTATTAACTTCGTAAGAAGTTAATTATCTTCGTAATAAAAATAAATTCGTAAGTAATTAACTATCTTCGTAAGTAACTTACGAAGATAGCTTACGAACATAAGCAACGAAGATAGCTTACGAAGATAGCTTACGAAAATAGCTTACGAAAATAGCTTACGAAGATAGCTTACGAAATAGCTTACGAAGATAGCTTACGAAAATAGCTTACGAAAATAGCTTACGAAGATAGCTTACGAACATAAGCAGCGAAGATAGCTTACGAAGATAGCTTACGAAAATAGCTTACGAAAATAGCTTACGAAGATAAAGTTCGTGAGGATAGTACAAATATCTTACGAAGATACTTACGAAGATAGCTTACGAACATAAGCAACGAAGATAGGTTACGAAGATAGCTTACAAAAATAGCTTACGAAAATAGCTTACGAAAATAGCTTACGAAGATAGTTCGTGAAGAAGTAAGTGCGAAGATAGCTTACGAAATATCTTACGAAGTATACTTACGAAGATAGCTTACGAAGATAGCTTACGAAGATAGCTTACGAAGATAGCTTACGAAAATAGCTTACGAAAATAGCTTACGAAGATAGTTCGTGAGGAAGTATAGCTTACGAAGATAGCTTACGAACATAAGCTACGAAGATAGCTTACGAAGATAGCTTACGAAGATAGCTTACGAAAATAGCTTACGAAGATAGCTTACGAAGATAGCTTACGAAGATAGCTTACGAAGATAGCTTACGAAAATAGCTTACGAAGATAGCTTACGAAAAAGTTGCGAAGATAGCTACGAAGATAGCTTACGAAGATAGCTTACGAAATAGCTTACGAAGATAGCTTACGAAGATAGTTACGAAGATAGCTTACGAAGATAGCTTACGAAGATAGCTTACGAAGATAAGCAACGAAGATAGCTTACGAAGATAGCTTACGAAGATAGCTTACGAAAATAGCTTACGAAGATAGCTTACGAAGATAGCTTACGAAAATAGCTTACGAAAATAGCTTACGAAAATAGCTTACGAAAATAGCTTCGAAGATAGCTTCGAAGATAGCTTACGAAAATAGCTTACGAAAAAGCTTACGAAGATAGCTTACGAACATAAGCAACGAAGATAGCTTACGAAGATAGCTTACGAAAATAGCTTACGAAAATAGCTTACGAAAATAGCTTACGAAAATAGCTTACGAAGATAGTTCGAAAATAGCTTACGAAGATAGCTTACGAAAATAGCTTACGAAGATAGCTTACGAAGATAGCTTACGAAGATAGCTTACGAAGATAGCTTACGAAGATAGTTACGAGATAGCTTACGAAGATAGCTTACGAAGATAAGCAACGAAGATAGCTTACGAAGATAGCTTACGAAGATAGCTTACGAAAATAGCTTACGAAGATAGCTTACGAAAATAGCTTACGAAATAGCTTACGAAAATAGCTTACGAAGATAGCTTACGAAATAGCTTACGAAAATAGCTTACGAAGATAGCTTACGAAGATAGCTTACGAAGATAGCTTACGAAGATAGCTTACGAAAATAGCTTACGAAAATAGCTTACGAAAATAGCTTACGAAAATACTTACGAAGATAGCTTACGAACATAAGCAACGAAGATAGCTTACGAAGATAGCTTACGAAGATAGCTTACGAAAATAGCTTACGAAAATAGCTTACGAAGATAGCTTACGAAAATAGCTTACGAAAATAGCTTACGAAGATAAATAGCTTACGAAAATAGCTTACGAAAATAGCTTACGAAAATAGCTTACGAAAGATAGCACGAAGATAGCTTACGAAGATAGCTTACGAAGATAGCTTACGAAAATAGCTTACGAAGATAGCTTCGAAGAAGCTTACGAAGATAGCTACGAAGATAGCTTACGAAGATAGCTTACGAAGATAGCTTACGAAAATAGCTTACGAAGATAGCTTACGAAAATAGCTTACGAAAAAGCTACGAAGATAGCTTACGAAGATAGCTTACGAAGATAGCTTACGAAAATAGCTTACGAAGATAGCTTACGAACATAAGCAACGAAGATAGCTTACGAAGATAGCTTACGAAAATAGCTTACGAAAATAGCTTACGAAAATAGCTTACGAAAATAGCTTACGAAGATAAAGTTCGAAGATAGCTTACGAACATAAGCACGAAGATAGCTTACGAAGATAGCTTACGAAGATAGCTTACGAAAATAGCTTACGAAGATAGTTACGAAGATAGCTTACGAAGATAGCTTACGAAAATAGCTTACGAAGATAGCTTAACGAAGATAGCTTACGAAGATAGCTTACGAAAATAGCTACGAAAGATAGCTTACGAAGATAGCTTACGAAAATAGCTTACGTAAGTAACTTACGAAGATAGCTTACGAACATAAGCAACGAAGATAGCTTACGAAGATAGCTTACGAAAATAGCTTACGAAAATAGCTTACGAAAATAGCTTACGAAAATAGCTTACGAAAAAGTTCTTACGAAGATAGCTTACGAACATAAGCAACGAAGATAGGTTACGAAGATAGCTTACGAAAATAGCTTACGAAAATAGCTTACGAAGATAGCTTACGAAGATAGCTTACGAAAATAGCTTACGAAGTAACTTACGAAGATAGCTTACGAACATAAGCAACGAAGATAGCTTACGAAGATAGCTTACGAAAATAGCTTACGAAAATAGCTTACGAAAATAGCTTACGAAGATAAAGTTCTTGCAACTCTACACAATTACACAATATATATATACTTATATACAATCAAACAACCAACTAAACATTTCATTCACATCCAAATCACATTGCCATACCCCGTATGATCTTTCATAATATTATGTCATACTCCGTATGGTCTTTATCTCATCATCTAAGTACGACATATAGATTCCACACCACCATTCATGTAATTGACCTCAACATGTGAATAATCATATATAAAGGTACTCACCTCAAAGACGAATTACCTATTTCAAGATGACCACAAATACAATTGTAATTGCTTTTAACCTAACAATCAATTCACAAAACACACATATGGCCATTTAACCATAGCCACTACTTTCACTAGCATTCATATACCAACTTATATTGTTATTGAGTTGGTTTACCTTTACACAAAATCTCATTTTTCCATCTTTTCATATTCACAACAATATGGCTATATCACTTTACTAGTTAAAAATTATCATTTTCATCTCTTAACTTTGCTAGTCACCAACAACATCAAAAATCAAGTCCATAATCCAACTCAATAACAACAATATCACCAAAATGTAAAAAAGGGAAGTCACAAACTATCATGCATGGGTCCTAAATTGACCAAAAATATAAGGTTCATCATCATTATACCCAATTCCTTAAAATCCCCAAATTGATTAACTTGCATGAACCCTAATTTCAAACAATCAAAATAATTAAAAGTACCTTCAATTGAGATGGAAATTAGCTAGATGAAAAGATGAATAAAATTGGTATTTCTTCCTTTCTTTCTTCTAATTTTCGGCCCCATACACACATTCTTTTCAAACCCTCAATTCAATTTGCTAGAATAACTTGAATGATTTCTTTAATTTAGATGGAGAAAAGGATTTGCAAGAAATAAGATTGAAAAAAGAGGAAGAAGAAGAATATAGTTGTTGTAACGAAAATGGTGACTCACAAAAGAAAAAGGGTTGGCACTCCCTCCCGATGCCACGATTTCTTTCAAAATAATAAGGGGTATTATGCCCGCTAGCCACTAAGGTTCCAACTAAAACAACCCTATTTCTCAAATTTAAATACCAGGAAATTGTTTTAAAGGTAAAACTATAATAAAAATCATTTTATTTATCTTTTTAATATTTGGGATGTTACACGTTGGCGATGTAATGACGGCGGTGGCGGTAGTGGAGGTGACAATTGGTGGCAGTGGCGGCTGTGATGGTGGCGGGGCGGCGACCGACGGTGATGATGGAAGGTAGTGGTGTTGATGTGTGTGTGTGTGTGTGAAAAAGAGAAAAGTAATTGTCTATTTGATGTGTGTTTGATGTGTTATGGGTGATTAGAGATATTTTGGAAAATATTTAAAATAATGTTTAATTTGTTTAAAATGTGGGGCTAGTTTGTTTTAATAAGAAGTATAGATGAAAATAAATAAACCTAATTATCATTAAAAAAAATCAAATTCCAATCAAATTAAAGCGTTGATATTGATACGTATTAAGAAGTCAAAAGAACAAAAGTGAAGATACAAATTTATAACTAAACTTAATTATTTATATAAAAAAATTGAAGAGGTCAATATGAATATAAGAAAAATATTTGACAATATCTATATCATAATATATCAGGAACGAATTGCATTTTTGGTCCCTGTGTTATCACACCTTTTGCAAGTTTGATACAAACATGTGCAAAGTCGCGAAACGCATCCCTGTCATATCACACCTGTTGCAATTTTGGTCCAACAGTAACGTTCCGTCTATTTTCTACCGTTAAGGGCATCATGTGCCCCTCACGTGAGGGGCAATACTGTCTTTTTATGTAAACGATGACTATTCTTGCAACTCACCCAAAATGATATTTCTAACTATTTATTCTTGCAACCCCCCACCCCACCAACCCCAATATAAATTCTAACTATTTTCACATGATATTTCTAATCCAGATCGAGACATTCATTACCACCAAAAATGCAATTTACACCAGATCGAGACATTCATTACCACCATATCAAAAATCTATTTGATTCAATTTACTCGAACACGTATATTATATCATACAATTTTATTTGGGGTTTTATTTCTCTTCATCTCTTCAATCCATAACTCTCTACCAGGTAGAGATCATAATGAAATCCATTAGTGCACTCAAACAATCAGATCTTATCTCTCACCCATCAGATCTGAATCAGAGGTGGGGTAAATGATGATGACATACGCAAGATCTGAAAAAAGAGATCTCGTGTATTTCAGTTTTCTAAGCATGGATGTGTAGATACAGAGGTGAGGTATGTTTATTCCGTTAACCATTTTTGGTGGTGGCAGTGGCCGGGATAGTGGTGGCGCAAGTGGCCGGAAAGTTGGCGTCGGGAATGGAGAAGATGGTGGTTGTGTATATATTTGTATTTTAATTCTTTTTATTTGATTTGTGTATATGTATTTGGATTTTGTTTGGATTTGGGAGTTTTGAAAACCCAAGTTTGGAATTAATAAATGAATTTTCAGAGATTTATGCATGTGTTTATATTTCTTTTCCTGATCTATATATCTTTGTCTTGATGATATCTTTTGACTTTAACAGTTAACCATCTTTTGACTTTAACATGATATCTTTGGGTGAGTTGCAAGAATAGTCCTCGTTTACATTAAAAGACAGTATTGCCCCTCACGTGAGGGGCACATGATGCCCTTAACGGTAGAAAATAGACGGAACGTTACTGTTGGACCAAAATTGCAACAGGTGTGATATGACAGGGATGCGTTTCGCGACTTTGCACATGTTTGTATCAAACTTGCAAAAGGTGTGATAACACAGGGACCAAAAATGCAATTCGTTCATATATCAGAGTTTCAATGTTTACCACCATATTCAAGAAAAAAGAAATCTTAGATTTAGCAAAGATTTGGTTGAATCTTGACCGATTTGATCGTTTTGGCCGTCGTTGACCGTCTGGGAATATCGTCTTGAGCTTAGTGTTCTAGTGCACAATTAATGCACTTCGTATTAAAATTATGTGTAGAACCCGGAAGGCTGGAGGTCCTTTCCTATCTTAAATTGAAAGTAAAAAGCCAATTTGAAAAACTCGAGAGCTATTAAAAAGTCACACGAAATCTGAAAACATGAACCTGTTAAGGTCAAACACGAACATGACCTGTTAACTAATCGTGTCATTTTTTCGCGAACACGACACGAAAATTAACATGTACACCCGTTAAGACCTACTGTTAACATATATTTTATTGAATTTTTGACTAATACTCAAAAAAAACTTAATGATTCAAAAACTGTTAGAAATCTACAAAAGTTCGTAGACATATTAACTAATATAAATCATATATCAAATCAAAATATCAATTCTTAGTATTGTATATACATGTATAACCTTAACAGGTCTGGATCTGTTAAGACACGAATGTTAACAAGACCTATTAAGACATGAAATTTATTAAGATCAAACACAAAATTCGTTAAGAACAAATCGTGTCGTGTCATGTTAATTGTAACATCCCGAACTTTTATGTAGTGTTTGACTAATGCCGTTAAGTCAATTTGGGGTGTCGTTAAGTCTTTACTTAATATTTGAATGTAGCTATGTGTGATTGACGTAGATAAAGTAGTTAGGCTTGGAAGCCTAAATATTAATGTAGTATAAATGTGTGAAATATGAAGGTTTATGTCTATGTAGTGACATCCAATGAAGGACTAATGTTGTATATGGTCAATAATGCAGTTTGTGACCAATAATGAAGGATATAGAAGTCCGAGGGCTGATTTTGACATAGGTGGAAATTGAAAAACGGGATTAAGGTTTTGATAAGTGTAATTAGGTCTACTTTGGCAGCCATTATCAAATAATTAAGCAAATAATCCTTCCTTGAATCCTAAAGCAATTAATCTAGTTTTTGGGTCTAACAATTGTGTGTTTTGGTGTTGGAATCGATCGATCATCGAGTCAAGCAGGTAATCATTGATGTATTGATTGTATTTTCAGATTTAGAGGTTGATATTTATGAATCAAATCTGATTTAAAAAGGGATTATGCAAGTAATTAGGGCTTAAATGGTGTTTTGGTTAATTAACGTTCAAAATGGTGTTAAACGAGTCTATAGTCGATCGTGATGGTCAAAATATGTTTAGTTGTGTCAAAAACATGTTTGGAATGAAGCCTTGATCGATCAAAAATCTGGAAAACTGATGAAGTTGGTCGTTTTTGATTTCTGGACGAAAATATGCTTAAATTCGTAAACTGATGCCAAGTTCGTTTATATAGTCTAAATTCGTTCGCCCTAACGAAGATGAAGTTCGTTGTTTAAATTCGTTGAAGTCAAATTCGTTGGCAAATTCGTAAACTGGAAAACAAAACGAAAATGAAGTTAAATTCGTTTAAATGCCTATCTTCGTAACGTGTGACTTAAGTTCGTAAGAACCAAACGAAGATAAGGTCTATCTTCGTAAGGAGGTTATTTTCGTAAAGTAGAACGAACGAAGATAAAGTTCGTACGAAGTTTAAATTCGTTAGGTGTAATTCTGGAATTTTACGTAGTCAGTCTTAAATTCGTACGAGGGTCTATTTAAGGTCCTAAATGACTTATATTCATTATGTTAATGTACGATAGGTGTCGGAGGTTACCTATAGGCAATACTAGCTTTTGGTTGCGCACGTATACTTCTATCAGGTAAGATACACTACTTTTGTCACGCTGGGGGATCAACTAAAAGCAGGTTTCAAACTTACATACTTCCAATTGGTAACTTATAATGCATGTGGACTTATGGGGTTATTTGGGAGGTATTATGGGATTACGTAGTTGACCATGAGACCTGAAATGCAGTCCCTAATGTAGAAGAATGAAGTATTGCTTAATGTAGTGATCTATTATGCAGTTATGTAGTATAATGAAGTATTGCTTAATGTAGTATGACGCTATGCAGTTGATGTAGTTTAATGAAGTTGATGTATGTTGTGTGCATGTTTGTATGGCTTGAACACCTAGTGCACTAGACTTGCTAGGTTGCCATGTCACTTGCACGTTTAAGGGCCCAAAACGTAAAAGCAGTAACGCAGTAAATGTTTAGGTAATGCAGTCACCTAAACTAAATAACGTAGGTTCGAGCTCGTTAAACTTTGATGCAGTAAAGTGTTAAGCTTAACCCGTACAAGTCTTAGCCGGATGAGTACGCTAACGCAGTTGTTGCTTGGGTGGCTCCTAGCAACGTGGTCACACGCAGTTTGAGTAATTAACGGAGAATTGACCCCCTCAGGATTTTGGATTACTCTCGGATTGGCTTGCCATTCCTTAACGACGTACGATGGGTGGCCTTTTGGTGAACCATCAAGTCGGGTGCAATGTAGAGCACACTTAATGCAGTTAATAACGTAGTAAAGCAGAAATGTAGAAAGCAGATACGTGGTTAATGAAGTAATGCAGGATAGGCACATTTAGGATGATTATCCTATTTGATATGAAGTTGTTATGCAGATTTGTGTGATGTGCGACGTGCCTAAAGAACTTGTCTAATAATGAAGATTGTTTTAATTGGACAAATGCTTTTAAATTAAGTGTTATCTTACTTAGCTATTTTAATAGCTAACACTTGTTTCTTTTAATGTGGTTGTTCCCTCAGGTTTAGCTTGATGGAATCTAGATGCAGGACGTGTGAGCTTGGGTAGATGCAATGCAGGAGCCTTAGCTACCCCATAGACGCTTTGTTTAGACATTTGTTTACATTCAGTACTTGATGTCGAATTTATGTAATGACGTTTGGACGGTTGTTTTATGTTGGGCAACTGTTGGGTTTTCCTTTGACTATTCTATGATGTCGCAAGTAACACCAACTAAATGCAGAAACCAAAATGTTTTATTGGTTTTGACTTTTAAGGTCCTTTCTTCCGCAATATGACACCGTTAGGTGAAAAGTTTTTGAAAACCCATATTTTTAAATGACGGGTGTTACAAGTTGGTATCAGAGAAGTAGTTTAAGTGAACCAAGGCCTATTGACCATAGGATTTGGACTTAAACTTAAGGTGTGCATGCTAGGTACTCGTAGGATGCCTTAGCTAGAGATGACATGTGATGTAGGATGGGTTGGGATGAGTGCGAGTGTTGTAGGGCTTACGAGATGTTTACGTTACGATGATATGTTTTAGCCTTATTTCGACGAGCTTTTTTGGTTTATTTTGCGCTTATCGACTCCACCATTTTATTGAAGGAAAATGGTAAACACTCGCAACCGCAACATCCAACGAGACGGAGCTACTGCTAGCGTTACTCCACCTGTCCATCCGGGTGCAGGTGCTGCTAATGCTGCTGCTAATGCTAATGTAAATCGTGTGAACCCCCGCCGTGTTAATCAACCAGGCTCATTGGGTCCGATGCCTCCACCACCTGGCAATCCTCCGAGAGTTAACGATGCAGCTGTAGATCAGATTCCCAATCAGATGGAGATGTATAATCTGGTGCTAACTCTTCAGGCCCAGTTGGCCCAAACGCAAGAACAGTTGAATCAGGCGTTGGCAGCTAACGCAGAAGGAACTGGTAACAGTCACTCTGTGCCTTCTCACTACACTGAGCCACCGGTCGATAATGTTGTTATTCCCCATGCTAATGTTAATGTGGTTCCTCCTAATGATGTTCGCGCCCCTCGATTCAAGTTTGAAAGTTTCCAGAAGTGTGGAGCTCAGAAATTCTATGGAACACTTAATGCAGTAGGTTGCATGGAATGGCTTGATGATACTGAGATGGTTTTCGAAGCTTGTGATTGTCCAGAGGATAAAAAGGTGTTGTGTGCAAGTAGAATGTTGAAAGAAGGTGCTCGGGATTGGTGGAAGAGCATTACAATTTCAATGACTCCGGCTATGGTAACTGCTATTACGTGGGCTGACTTTAAGCAGAAATTCATTGAGGAATATATTGGGGTACATGAGCAGCGTAAAATGGAAAAAGAGTTCCGTGCTTTGACAGCTGAAGTTGGCAAAATTAATGACTATGCTCGTTCTTTTATGGAGAAGATGAAGTTCGTAGGCCATCTGTTCCGTACTGATGCAGATCAGGTTGCTTGCTATGTTGATGGTTTGCCTCCGAGTTATCGAGGTATCTGCAGGCAGCACAAGACTCTGACTGAAGCTATCAAGGAGTCTAAAAAGCTTGATGATGATTTTGCTTCGGACAAGAAAGTAGTTGAGAAAGTCGACGACAAGAAAGTGGGATTTAAAAGAAGAGCAAACTGGTCCTCTAATAACAATAATAATAATAAGAAGTTCCGCGGAAATTCTAGCTCAAGCGGTGACAAAGATAAGAAGAAGAAGGGATCGTGGTGTGCTTCATGCAAGAGTGTGCATGAAGGTATATGTTCTGACAAGACTAGAAGGTGCCATAATTGTGGGAAGTCAGGACACCTTGCAGCTGAATGCAGAGACAAAGCTCGTTGTTATAAATGCCAAGAAACGGGTCATCTCATTGCCGATTGTCCACAGATGAAGAATGCTGGAAAGAAGACCGCCACGACAGCCACAAAAGTGAGAGCTCTTCAAATGACGGTTGATGACGCAAGGAACAACGATGAAGTGGTAAGTGGTACTTTCCTTGTTAACTCAAAGCCTGCCTCTGTTTTATTTGATTCAGGTGCAAATAGGTCGTTTGTGTCCACATTATTTGCTCCTAAGCTAGAAAGAGTTACTACTCCCTTAGATTGCTCAATAGAGGTAGAAATTGCTAATGGTACGATTAATAATATACGTGTGGGATATGACGATTGTGACATTGAGATTGAAGGTCGTTCTTTTCCGGTCCAACTATTGCCTACTACCTTAGGTGGTTTTGATGTAGTGATTGGTATGGATTGGTTGGCTAGAAATGAAGCTAGTATTTTATGTTCCCAAAAGATAATTCGATTGCCTATATCCGAGGGTAAAGTAATAACGGTGTATGGAGACAAGAAGAGAGGAGGAGTAAAGATTATTAGTATGATGAAAGCTATTAAATGTATAAGGAAAAACAAGAGCCATTTCTTGGCTTATGTCGTAGATGCGAGAAAAGAGAAGTCTTCAATCGCTAGTGTTGAGGTAGTATCCAATTTCCCCGATGTGTTTCCCGACGATCTACCAGGTATTCCTCCCGATCGTGAAGTTACTTTTCAGATAGATCTTGTTCCCGGTGCAACACCAGTTGCTAAAGCACCTTACCGATTAGCTCCTACAGAAATGAAGGAATTAATGACGCAACTACAGGAGTTACTTGACAAAGGGTTCATACAACCTAGTTCCTCGCCTTGGGGAGCCCCGGTTCTCTTTGTTAAGAAGAAGGACGGATCAATGCGTATGTGTATCGACTACCGTGAGTTGAACAAACGAACGGTCAAGAATAAGTATCCTCTCCCGAGAATTGATGATCTTTTTGATCAACTACATGGTGCTTCGTATTTTTCAAAGATTGATTTGCGGTCCGGTTACCATCAGTTAAAGGTAAAGAAGGAAGATGTAGCAAAGACAGCTTTCCGGACTAGATATGGTCATTATGAGTTCTTGGTCATGCCATTTGGGTTGACCAATGCTCCAGCCGCATTTATGGACTTAATGAATCGGGTATGCCGCCCCTTTCTAGATCATTTTGTTATTGTGTTTATTGACGATATTTTGATCTATTCTAAGTCGGAGGATGAACACCGTGAGCATTTGAAAGCAGTGTTGGAGGTGTTGAGGGAGAAGAAGTTGTACGCAAAGTTTTCTAAATGTGAGTTTTGGCTCCGAGAAGTGCAGTTTCTTGGTCATGTTATTACATCGGAAGGTATTAAAGTGGATCCTTCAAAGATTGAAGCTGTTTCAAAGTGGGAACAGCCAAAGACACCTACCGAGATTAAGAGTTTTCTTGGTTTGGCTGGGTATTATAGAAGGTTTATTCAGGATTTTTCTCGAATAGCCAAGCCTATGACGGAATTAACAAAGAAGGGTGTGAAGTACGAGTGGACTGAAAAGCAGGAAAATGCATTCCAAACGTTGAAAAAGAAGTTGTGTGAAGCTCCTATCCTTGCCTTGCCTGAAGGTACTGATGATTTAGTGGTATATAGCGATGCTTCTATTACGGGTTTGGGTTGTGTCTTAATGCAGAGAGACAAAGTGATTGCCTATGCTTCACGTCAGTTGAAGCCTCATGAGAAGAATTACCCTACCCATGATCTTGAGTTAGCGGCGGTTGTGTTTGCATTGAAATTATGGAGACATTACTTATATGGTACTAAATGCACACTTTACACCGACCATAAGAGTTTACAATATATGTTTACTCAAAAGGAGATGAATGTGAGACAAAGAAGGTGGATGGAATTACTTAAGGACTATGATTGTGAAATCAAATACCATCCGGGTAAAGCCAATGTAGTGGCGGATGCACTAAGTAGGAAAGTGCAAAGCTCTTCTTGTAAGTTAATGAGCATGCAAGTTCAGGCCAAGTCGGGTCTATTAGATCGAATTAAAGAAGCACAAGAGATGGCATTAATGAAGGATAATATTGATAACGAGAGTATTGGGAAGAAGAAACGACTTGTGATGGAGACTAATAGTCGTGGGTTTAAAACATACAAGGGTCGCATTTGGGTGCCACTGCTTGGTGGTAACCGAGAGTTGATCCTTGAAGAGGTCCATAGAAGTAGGTATTCGATGCATCCCGGTGTCACCAAAATGTATGCAGATTTGAAGCCGATTTATTGGTGGCCGGATATTAAAGGTGAAGTAGCTCATTTTGTAGCAAAGTGTTTGACGTGTGCAAGAGTGAAGACGGATCATCAAAAGCCGTATGGTTTGTTGCATCAATTAGAAATTCCCGAGTGGAAATGGGATCATATTACCATGGACTTTGTAACGAAGCTACCTAAAACGCCGAAAGGGAACGATATGATATGGGTGATTGTAGATAGATTGACGAAGAGTGCTCATTTTCTAGCTACCCGACAAGATGTGCCTTTAACGAAGATGGCGAAGTTGTATATTGATGAAGTAGTTGCGAAACATGGAGTTCCGTTATCTATTGTTTCGGATCGAGACTCGAGGTTTGTGTCAAACTTTTGGAAGGGTCTTCAACGGGAGTTGGGTAGTAGAATAAATTTGAGTACCGCCTATCATCCCCAAACCGATGGGCAAAGTGAGAGAACCATTCAAACCTTGGAGGATATGTTGAGAACGTGTGTACTTGAATACGGTGGAGCATGGGATGAACACTTGAAGTTGATTGAATTTGCTTATAATAATAGTCACCATGCAAGTATTGGGATGCCACCATTTGAAATGTTATATGGAAGGAGATGTAGGACTCCAAGTTGTTGGATGGAGCCCGGTGAAAAGCAGTTGACCGGTCCCGAAATTATTGAAATTACCTCTGAAAAGGTTAATGTAGCTAAAGAAGCCTTACGTGTGGCAAGAGAAAGGCAGAAAACATATGCAGATAAGAAAAGGAGACCGATTGAGTTTAATGTTGGTGATTTAGTGATGCTGAAAGTATCACCTTGGAAAGGAGTTATCCGATTTGGAAAGAAGGGAAAGTTGAGTCCAAGATTTATTGGACCTTTTAAAGTGGTGAAGCGCATTAAAGATGTGGCATATCAGTTGGAATTACCTCCAGAATTGGATGGAATTCATAACACCTTCCATGTATCCTACTTGAGGAAATGTTTAGCAGAGGAGTCAAGTGTGATTCCTATTAAAGACGTGAGTATTGACCCAATGAAGAGAATAGTAGACGAACCGGTAGCGATACTTGGAAGAAAGCAAAAGAAGTTACGCAGAAAGGTGATAGATCTTGTTTTGATAAAGTGGAAGCATAATCATGGAGAAAGCTTGACTTGGGAAACTGAAGCAGTAATGAAGGAGAAATATCCCGAGTTGTTCCTATCTGATGAGATTCCGAGGACGGAATCCTTTTAAGGAGGAGGTAATTGTAACATCCCGAACTTTTATGTAGTGTTTGACTAATGCCGTTAAGTCAATTTGGGGTGTCGTTAAGTCTTTACTTAATATTTGAATGTAGCTATGTGTGATTGACGTAGATAAAGTAGTTAGGCTTGGAAGCCTAAATATTAATGTAGTATAAATGTGTGAAATATGAAGGTTTATGTCTATGTAGTGACATCCAATGAAGGACTAATGTTGTATATGGTCAATAATGCAGTTTGTGACCAATAATGAAGGATATAGAAGTCCGAGGGCTGATTTTGACATAGGTGGAAATTGAAAAACGGGATTAAGGTTTTGATAAGTGTAATTAGGTCTACTTTGGCAGCCATTATCAAATAATTAAGCAAATAATCCTTCCTTGAATCCTAAAGCAACTAATCTAGTTTTTGGGTCTAACAATTGTGTGTTTTGGTGTTGGAATCGATCGATCATCGAGTCAAGCAGGTAATCATTGATGTATTGATTGTATTTTCAGATTTAGAGGTTGATATTTATGAATCAAATCTGATTTAAAAAGGGATTATGCAAGTAATTAGGGCTTAAATGGTGTTTTGGTTAATTAACGTTCAAAATGGTGTTAAACGAGTCTATAGTCGATCGTGATGGTCAAAATATGTTTAGTTGTGTCAAAAACATGTTTGGAATGAAGCCTTGATCGATCAAAAATCTGGAAAACTGATGAAGTTGGTCGTTTTTGATTTCTGGACGAAAATATGCTTAAATTCGTAAACTGATGCCAAGTTCGTTTATATAGTCTAAATTCGTTCGCCCTAACGAAGATGAAGTTCGTTGTTTAAATTCGTTGAAGTCAAATTCGTTGGCAAATTCGTAAACTGGAAAACAAAACGAAAATGAAGTTAAATTCGTTTAAATGCCTATCTTCGTAACGTGTGACTTAAGTTCGTAAGAACCAAACGAAGATAAGGTCTATCTTCGTAAGGAGGTTATTTTCGTAAAGTAGAACGAACGAAGATAAAGTTCGTACGAAGTTTAAATTCGTTAGGTGTAATTCTGGAATTTTACGTAGTCAGTCTTAAATTCGTACGAGGGTCTATTTAAGGTCCTAAATGACTTATATTCATTATGTTAATGTACGATAGGTGTCGGAGGTTACCTATAGGCAATACTAGCTTTTGGTTGCGCACGTATACTTCTATCAGGTAAGATACACTACTTTTGTCACGCTGGGGGATCAACTAAAAGCAGGTTTCAAACTTACATACTTCCAATTGGTAACTTATAATGCATGTGGACTTATGGGGTTATTTGGGAGGTATTATGGGATTACGTAGTTGACCATGAGACCTGAAATGCAGTCCCTAATGTAGAAGAATGAAGTATTGCCTAATGTAGTGATCTATTATGCAGTTATGTAGTATAATGAAGTATTGCTTAATGTAGTATGACGCTATGCAGTTGATGTAGTTTAATGAAGTTGATGTATGTTGTGTGCATGTTTGTATGGCTTGAACACCTAGTGCACTAGACTTGCTAGGTTGCCATGTCACTTGCACGTTTAAGGGCCCAAAACGTAAAAGCAGTAACGCAGTAAATGTTTAGGTAATGCAGTCACCTAAACTAAATAACGTAGGTTCGAGCTCGTTAAACTTTGATGCAGTAAAGTGTTAAGCTTAACCCGTACAAGTCTTAGCCGGATGAGTACGCTAACGCAGTTGTTGCTTGGGTGGCTCCTAGCAACGTGGTCACACGCAGTTTGAGTAATTAACGGAGGATTGACCCCCTCAGGATTTTGGATTACTCTCGGATTGGCTTGCCATTCCTTAACGACGTACGATGGGTGGCCTTTTGGTGAACCATCAAGTCGGGTGCAATGTAGAGCACACTTAATGCAGTTAATAACGTAGTAAAGCAGAAATGTAGAAAGCAGATACGTGGTTAATGAAGTAATGCAGGATAGGCACATTTAGGATGATTATCCTATTTGATATGAAGTTGTTATGCAGATTTGTGTGATGTGCGACGTGCCTAAAGAACTTGTCTAATAATGAAGATTGTTTTAATTGGACAAATGCTTTTAAATTAAGTGTTATCTTACTTAGCTATTTTAATAGCTAACACTTGTTTCTTTTAATGTGGTTGTTCCCTCAGGTTTAGCTTGATGGAATCTAGATGCAGGACGTGTGAGCTTGGGTAGATGCAATGCAGGAGCCTTAGCTACCCCTATAGACGCTTTGTTTAGACATTTGTTTACATTCAGTACTTGATGTCGAATTTATGTAATGACGTTTGGACGGTTGTTTTATGTTGGGCAACTGTTGGGTTTTCCTTTGAGCTATTCTATGATGTCGCAAGTAACACCAACTAAATGCAGAAACCAAAATGTTTTATTGGTTTTGACTTTTAAGGTCCTTTCTTCCGCAATATGACACCGTTAGGTGAAAAGTTTTTGAAAACCCATATTTTTAAATGACGGGTGTTACATTTAGTTCTATTAAAATTGTTAGCCCTAGAAACAAGTTGATAAAAGGTAGTTTGATGTCGTATAAGGCCTCTCCTTATACTACTCACTTCTTTCCCACTTCTTCCACTATTCATCAGCTTTCTCTCTCTTAGAACACCCCAAGAATACCCCCCTCCTTATACTACACACTTCTTCCACTATTCATCCATTATTTTATCCCTTTTTATTTTTTTTATACAAAATTAAACTAACTTAAAAATAAATTAATTTAAAAATATTATACTATTTTAATAAAAGGGAAATGATAAATCCTCCTAACCAAATAGCCTAATAATCCTCCTAATTATGAGATGATGACACATGGAAAAATCAGGGGGCAAGATTAGGAAAGAGAATTAGTGGATACCACATGTCACCTTCTTAATGTATTAGGAGGATTATTAGGCTATTTGTTAGGAGGAATTTATCATTTTCCTTAATAAAAATCTATATACAAGTTTTGGGGTTAGAAGTAGAATTTTTAAAACTACAATATATATTTCGTAAATGCACAAAACGTCCAGGGGTTAAATCGTAAATGCAAAAAAAGTCTAGGGGTTAAAACTAAAATTAGTATTAAATCATCTTCAAGAATACAATATATACATATGTGTATATATAATCCTGCGCACACACACATATAATTATACAAGTTTCAAAAAAAATTTTATTTATTTCGGAAGCTTTTATCACCAAAATGACCCACCTTTAGTACAAAACGCTCGTCTATAGTTGGAACAAACCACTTGGACGCAGACGAAGACGTGCCGGTGCTAACGGCGTCTGGGATTGGATCGGCATCGGATGTGGGCTAGACGCCCTTTTAAGGAGCGGCCTAAAAGAAACACAAGGGGAAAGAATAGGGACTAACAATGTAACCACCGACAAACTATTTTCCCTTTTATATACAATATATAAGCAGCTATCTTCTAGGGCTCAATTCAAAAACCCCCAAAATATATAAAAAAATTAGGGTTTTACGATTCAATGGCGAACCGTACGGATCCATCAGCAAAAAACATACATGGAACAAATCCACAAAACTTAGTCGAAAAGATATTGAGATCAAAAATCTATCAAAACACATTCTGGAAAGAACAGTGTTTCGGTTTAACAGCCGAAACGCTTGTCGATAAGGCCATGGAGCTCGATCACGTCGGCGGCACTCACGGAGGCAATCGGAAACCTACTCCGTTCATTTGCCTTGTTATGAAGATGCTCCAGATCCAACCTGATAAAGAAATTGTTGTTGAATTCATAAAAAATGAAGACTATAAGTATGCCTTTTCCTTCTATAATTATTGTTTTATATATATATATATATATATTATATATATATATATATATATATCGTTGTTCGGGTAGATTCGTTTCCGGTTTCGTTACATATAACACTCCTAGGTATCCTATTCTAGCAATTAGTTGACTCCAAAACGTAGTGTGTGTGTGTGTGCATATATATATATTAGGGAAAAGATAAAATGAGTCCAGCTTATTTTGAGTCCAATTTGAGTCCATTGATTTTCTTCCATGTCCTCAAATTCCAACCACCTCCTACCACCACCATCATCTCCGACCACCACCATGATTTTCCGGCGACGGCGACCATCTCCGGCGAGACTTACACATGTGTAAGTTATATGGACCCTTTTTGGACTCAAAATAAGCTGGACTCAATTTATCCTGCCCCTATATATATATATATATATATATATCCTAAAGTCCTAGTATAATGTTGCTTTTTTTGTTCCGTTTGAGATAATTCGACCAAACGGAGTAAAAACGACCATTATGTATCGATACATATAGGAGGTTTTTTAAGGAATTTATGCAAGTAGTTTAGAGTTGATTGTTTTCGGTTGATATTGTTAAAGATTTTGAGGCTTCATTTTAGGATAGTGATTGATGTTGAATTTATTAAAATGAAGATTCTAACTATTGTCTTGTGTTTTTATGTGTTTTTGTTGAAAGTTATAATCACTGCAGTGAATTTTTTAAATGGTTCTTGTACTTTCCGTTTGGATTGAATTAATCAGCGGACTCCAAAACGTATAATCATATGTCCCAATAACAGATGGTGTTTTGATTTCATTTGAGCAGATTGGTTACCTGGATGTTGCTTAGGCTAGCCTACATAGCTATCAGGTTTTACCGTCTAGCTCAAATCAAATCAGATACACCATCTCTTATCGAGACATATAGAATGTTTTCGAGTTTAGTTGTTTCATACGGGACATGTGAAAAAGTATAGGAGGTTTTTGTCAGAAAATACCTTTATTGTAAATCAAAAACAATGTTGTTATGATTGATTGATAACATATATGCAACAATCTTTTTGTTTTTCTTGCTAATAGTTTTTGGTTATAGGTTGCTAGGATCTATAGAAACAGGTGGTGATATTGTTTAGTAAGTTGGGCTTCATTTTTTTTCAATATGGAAATTGTTTTTCAAACTGTATGGTTTTGTATGATAAGCAGGTATGTACGAGTGCTTGGAGCGTTTTATTTGCGACTTACAGGGACGGATATTGATGTGTATCGGTATTTAGAGCCTTTGTATAATGATTACCGGAAGATAAGGCGGAAAAATGGTGATGGACGTAAGTATTTGACCATGTACTATATTAGCTATATATATGGCTTCATGTAGACTGATTTATTATGTATTGTTTTTTTAGAATTTACATTGACACATGTGGATGAGGTTATTGATGAACTCTTGACGAAAGATTACTCGTGTGATATTGCTCTGCCACGCATAAAGAAAAGGTATGTCGACTCATTTTGCATTTGACCTTTTTTTTTCTTTTTATGGATAATACTGTGAATGGATTTGAATGCGTTGAAGTCATTTGATTTATTCGTATGCATCTTATTATCTTTATTTGGACAACGTGTACTTTAATAATGTATTCAGTTGCTTTACCAGGGACTCAAGAAGTACCAATTCCATGTTTTTCTTAATAACTTTATCTTAAGTCCCCATTGATAGCTAGGTTATTGAATAGGCTGAATGCTTTAGAACACGTCTTGCTGGGTTGCTTTATTTTTTGTTTTGTTGAAATTTTCACTGTTAGCTGCGGTAAGAAAAACTTTGTAAAATATAAGTCTTATGTAATGCTACATGAAATATTGAAATTTGAAAGATTGATCTAAACCCTTTATGAAATTGTATATGTCAGGATGAAATTCGTGTATCTATTATACTATGTATCATTACTGTACCGTAGAGTTCCTTTTAACATAAATTAGTAGAGAGTTTGTCAAGCGGGTACGGAATGGTAAACAATGGGAGCTCTATCTGGTCACTACTGGTACAGGTTACTAATGTAAGGCTAATTATGAAATTATCTGAAGTTCCATTGCTCAATATGATCTTTGAGAATCTGAAAATTACCATTTCTGGAAGGTTCAGGTGGTTAATGTTGGTGTTCTAGCTTGGAATTGAAGTGTTATCTCAAAAGTAATGAAAAACTTGACTATTTGTAAGTTATTTTGTTAAATTAGCTCTCACCTGTCTAGAAAAATTCACACTCCCACAGATGCTGAAATGTGTAAAAAAAGATTAAATTGAAATTCTTTGCTGGGCCTTTGGCTGCCTTTCATTAAACATATTGTGTACATCTGTGTAGTACCTATGATGGATTGTCTATGGTTATATTTCTTCCTCTTTATAAATTGGTGTTGTTATTATTGTTTGTTGTATGGTTAATAAGATGAGGTCACAGATGATAGTAAATAGTGTCTGTAACAGTGATAGTTTTATATATTACATCACTGATCACTGTTTATGAGAAGAATCCTGAAATTAAGATTGTTTCTGCTTGTTTACAGGCTTACCATTGAAGCAATTGGTACTTTGGAACCTAGGAAAAGCGCACTTGAAGATGATTTTGAGGAGGAAGAGGAAAAAGATGAGGATGAGCAACTGATGGAAACTGATGGTGGTCACGAAAAGGTTTGGATCTTTTCTGCATAGCTATTTATATATATTATTTTGGTCAGTTTATTGTGCTTATAACTATTTTTTTGAAAATAGGATTACTATCGTGAGCAAAGCCCAGCAAGGGAAAGAGGCCGAGATAGGAAACGTGATAGCCATAGACATAGGTACGATTTTCTCCCTCTTCATGTTATATCATATTGTTCTGCTGCATAGTTGTGTGTTGCATTTTTAAGCTTCCCGTTGACATGTATTTTATTTTGTTTCCAACCGTATTCATGCCTGTCACATCTTGAAAAAATTAATCCATTATTTTAATACGAGTAGATGTTTATTGATGTAGTCAGATTTTCTTATTTTGATATTAGATAATACGAGTAATTCACTAATGTTATCAAGAAATTTGCTCAATTTGTATTTCATGAAAATTGGATCAGAACCTATAATGCTGGTCCACTTACCAGTGGAAGCTGTATACATCATTATGTAAATATGTGATAGAGTCATGCATTCATGCGTGCACATGGGCCGACCCATCCTCACATTACACGGGTCTGCATAGTCTTGTGCTTTCATGGGCTTAAGGCAGTGCAGCGACCAGTGTATTCAAGCAGCTTCCTAGATAAACAGATGATGATCCTGCCAGGTTTCTCTGTACTGGCAGTGTACAGTAGAGAAGTATGATGGATCACACATTCCCGTCTCCGTCACAACCATAAGTTTTTTACATCAACCCAATTCATTCGATCTTTATAATGGGTCTCGTTTTATCCATTTTGAAAAGTTGGTGTGTATGCTGGCATGCTGCTAAGTGCTAACTGTACGAGTCTAGTCAAACTATCATAATCTTGCTATATACTTCACTTGGTGAGATACATAGATCGGTTTACTTTATGCATTTTAGTTTTTGTTTTTAGTGGGTGTTTGAATTTGCTTTTGTAAACTGATTATCTGATTATTGCGAGATCAATTCTCAATAATTAGTTTTTATTATTTGGTGTACAGCTGCCGAGAATATTTCGATTTGATTAATTGGGGTGCAATTAATCGAAACATAGCCTTGGGGTGCAATTAGTTTTTATTATTTGGGGTGCTTATTTGATTCTTTGTAATCTCTTTTAAAACCCAATTCCAAACATAGCCTTGGTTATAGCTGAGAGGGGGGTGAATGTTTAAATAATTTCTAGTGTAACAGTGTAGTCGGTTCCACCGTTTATGTTGCATTAAATAGCATGATGTTTTCTGAATATAGTTTTAAAATTTGGTTTTTTTATAGGGACCGAGATATTGATAGGGAGTATGAGAGAGATTATGACAGGGACCGTGGAAGAGGGCGTGATAGGGATAGAGAAAGGGACAGGGATCGTTATCGCGATAGAGATTATGGGCGGGACAGAGAACGTGATAGGCGTGACAGGGATCGTGGTGGCAGGAGGAGGAGCTACTCAAGGAGCAGAAGCAGGAGTAGAGAAAGGGACAGGAAGGATAGAGATTATGATGAAGAGAGACGCAGGAGACGTGCACGGGATAGCAGTGCTAGTCCTAGGAGAGGGGCAGAGGATGAAAAACCGCCAAAGAAGAAGAAGGAAAAGGAAAAGAAGGACGACGGATTTGACCATCCCGATCCAGAAATTGCTGCAGCCAACAGGTTACGTGCATCGATTGGTCTCGGACCTCTGAGGGAATGAGCAGATATGTACATTTGAGCTATGCATGCATCTTTGTTTGAATTTCCCATCTAGCATTCCTTCTGTGATTACTCATTTGTGTTGAAGTAAAAGCATTTCATAAATGTTACACTGACTTAGAAGATATGGTGAAATGGCTGATTGGTCACCCAGAGTTGTACTAGTTGAATGCTCGGGCTTCTATTAATTGTAATTCAGCAAAAGGTAGATGCAATCTTTGATCAAGTATCTGTCCTTATTTCTTACATTAGTGGATTTTCAATATCTAAATGGTGTTTTTTTGTTGTTCAACATTCTGTTTTCACGTCTTCACAGGGTGTTGGTCATGTTTGACTGTCTGAGATTGACTTCATTTTTGTTGACATCTGTTTCTCTCACCAAGTCAACTAGATTAATACCCGGTCGGTGACCGGGTAAAAAGATAAATTGATATATGCATCATACATTGCAAAAAATATACGTCAAATTATTAGAAAATGTATCGTGAAAGAGAGAAAAAAAACATATAGTTTAATCGTAAAAATGAATGTTTAGTTTTGTTCATTGATATTTTTATGAGTCTTATGATATTAGTATTTTTTTGACATGTTCACTGATATGAAGTTTAATATGATAGATTGAATATAAAGTTTAGATAAATTTTTACACACGTGTAATTTTGGGTATATCATGTTAAGGTTGTCAATAGTCGATCTAACCCGATACGGTGATACCCAATTCGAAGAAAAACAGTTTTAGGTCAGATATCTCAACCTGCCAACCCTGCAACTTGATTTTTTTCAGGTTAGTTCGGGTTGGGTCCTTGGGTTGTCAGGACCACCTAGTGGTGTACAAAAACCGGTTTTACTCAACCGACCCGAACCCGTTTTTGATCAACAGGACCAAAACCGGGTTTGACCCAACCCGACCCGGTTTGAAACCGGTTTTTGGTCAAACTTTGACTCGGTATTAACCACGTTTGACCAACTTTTTTTGACCAAAAACCGAGCCCGGCCCGATCTCAACTCGGTTTCAACCCGATAAATAAAAAAAACCGAAAACCCAAACCGGTTAGTAACCGCCGGGTTTGGTCAAACCCGGTTGTAGACCAGATTTGGGTTCAGGTTCTTTTTCGGGTTCAGGTTCTTTTTCGGGTGCGGGTTTCAACCCGTTTTTTTGTACACCTCTAGGTCCACCTCCCAACCTGAAATATTTTTATATTAGATTATTTATAATTAATACCGGTCCGTTTGACACAAAACCAACACATTTGACATTTCAACCCGTCAACCAATTTGTCTAGAAAACAACTCATTTGACTAAATTGATCCAATACCAACCCATTTAACCTAACAACCCGCAAACCTACAGGTTGACCCGAGTTGGGTCTTGGTTGTAATTTCTGATATGAAACTTTAGTGGGTCGAGTTAAGGTTAAAGATTTTTAAGCTGCCACCCCAATTGAGGTGGTCCTAATTGACAAGCGTATATCATATATATAAAGTGAGTTTAATATATATAAGGTACATGTGAGAACTATTCATATATGAACATATGTAATTTTAAATATAACTTGATAGTTCATATGTGAACAAATATGTTCACATATAACATTCACAAATGAACATCAAGTTATAATTTAAAAGTTTTCATGGTTCTGACAATTCAAATGGTTCTCACATGAACCTTTTTCTATATATATATATATATATAAAGCTTTCTATGAATCTTTATGTAGGCTAAAATAAACTCTAATTGATTAAAAAAACGTAATTATAAATTTGAGAAAAATTATACACTATAAATAATTACAACTCCTGTATTTTTAAAGATTTTTTTTGAAAGGATGAGGATATGTAAAAAACCCTCTTTTAAGATATTGTAAAATATTGTAAATATATAATTATGCATGAACAATAATGGTGCAGTACATAATCCCACTTTTTTTAAACAAACTTTAGAAAACCCTTTATATAATAATGTTGATAAGCTATGTTTGACAATTATATTCTAGTTATATAGACCGCAGTCAATTTACGAACCCATATATTAATTTGGTTTTTATTATGTTCAAGTTAAATTAAAAATAAATAAAAACTATAATATTTCTTTAAACAATTTGTTTGTATATAGTATTGAGCGTCTTCTTTAAATAGCCAAATATAATTACCAATATATTTGTTTTATATTTAACTTCATTAATTAAAATATCTTTCTATAAATATATGTCAAATCATTTCCAAAAATAGTCTCAACCAATCAAAACACAAGAAAATAAAACCATCAGCCAATCAGAAGCAAGAGAATTAAATCTTTTTTTCTCTCAGCTCTACCGGCAATATATATATATATAATTTTAGCGAAATTTTTTGTGGGTATAAGGGATTCTACCCTGGTCAACTTAAGTGAATAGCAAGTTTGGCAAACATAGTTTCCATCGATGAAGGCTTTGTTTAGGCTGTAGCCTATTGTTATTTGTTAGCGGCGAGGGTGTTTGGGCTTTGAGTAAGAAAGGGAAGGAGTTTCTACTTTCTAGCATCTAAGGGTGCGTTGGTTACAGAAAACACCCCTGTTTTTCATTTTTGTTTTCATGAAAACATGAAAAACATAAAACGCGTTTTAATTATAGTTTTCTAAGAATATTTTCCAAGAAAACAGAAAACAATGTTTTCCACTTTTCTATGGAAAACTTGAAAACATCTTTTTCTTGTTTTCCATTCTCATCCTCTCCCCTCACATCTGTAACATGTTTTCTAGTTTTCTAATTAGAACGCGTTGTCAAAATTTTTATTTGTTTTCTAGAAAATAAAAACCCTTTTTATTTTCTAAAAAATTAGAAATGAAAATTTTAAAAATATTTTCTACAACCAAACGGACCCTAAGCTTTTCACTTTAAAAAAAAGTTTTTCAAATGACTTTATAACATTGCAACAAAGACATGACACAAGATGACAAGACTGACAGTCTTGAGATCATGGAATGGGAATAAAGGGCAAAAGTAATTGTTATCATGGCTTAGAGATGGCTTTTTGCAATTAAAATCATACAATGTATACGAGAAGTGATTGAAAATTGAATTGGACCCGCCAGCCTTGGTAGGTTTAGAATATACCAAATCCAATGGGTTTGATAACTAGTTAACTACTATGCACTAGTGCAATCCCAAAGGCCAAAGTCAATAAACATTTTCAATGTGAATGAAAACATTCCTTCATTCTCATCCCTATAGATGAAACACTCATTTTTATCATAGTTTGTAAACGGATTTTGGCATTGGTGTAGGGGCTAAATTATTATTTTTGGTATTTATAATAAATAATTCTAAGTAAGATAGGGATTTGCACATACGACATTGTCAAGGGTTTAGCAGAGCACAATGCTTGGAAAGATTTGAAAAAAAGAAAAAAAAAACTTGGAAAGATGATGCGAGGATGGTTTCGACTTTCTGGTTTGAAAGAGATGATTAAGGTTGTGAAGTGTCAAAGGACTGGAACTACGGTTTTGTGGCGTAATAGGATTCATCTTGTTCAAAGTTGGTTTTAGATGTTTGAATTTCGATATTCTGTATCATCTACGATGGATGTCTGCTTATTTGTGGTTACATGATCCTTGCATTCGGAGCTCATCGTTTATGGAGGGTAAGTGGGTACCTTAACAAACTTTGTCCAAAATACGTGTTTATGTCATCAAGTTAATAGCAATTTTGACAATCATTGTTTCCAGCCATGTGCAAGGTTTCGTTGAGGTTGTAGGGTATGGTACTTATGCTGTATGTCTTATTAGCAGTTTTCAGTCGATTTACTATTAAACGCTACTGTTTTTTACTAGTCGTTCAAGGGTCATCATATTTTTCAATGTTTTTTTTTTTTTTTTTTGCAGTGTAACCTTCAGCGAATCTTCGATTATTTTTTATATTGACTAAACATAACTATTATTGATCAAGAGGCTAATATTGGGTGGAGTTGTAGTACTGTAGTAGTTGGGGGTAATCATCTCAAGTTTTTACATAGGTTGCCTATTCAGATATTTAACTTCAAATTAGGGACAAATACAATGTCTACACATTTGTAAAAAAGTTAATTTAAATCAAGTACTAGAAGAATATAATCCTTAAAAAGTACATTGCTATTTTATAACTTTATAGCAGCCTCGATCAACATAAAAAATAGAACGACACGACTAACATTAAGGTTTAGAGGGCACGCTGATCAGATTACCTTTCTATTGTAATTAAAATGTCGCTATATTCTGCTGTTTGGATTCAACATGTTATCTGACTTGTGTACTTAAATGAAATACATTCGCAAACTACGACAAGGATGCCTAGTATACCGGCTTACAAATTCAAATTACATCATTATAAACTTCACCTGTTTGTTCTTACTAATAGATTTACTTACTCTCCATTTTCAACACATTAGCTCATGTACTAGTGTAGGGACAATAGGCTTTTTGCAATGTGAATATGTAATATCACCAACCTACCGGTCTTAGTTATAAATGTACATAGACATACATCCAATACGAATAAGCGTAAAACACAAGGGAATTAAGTTGGATTATAAATGTCATTACAAAGACACTGCACAATCAAACACTATCACACTCATATTTTCTTATATATATTCATAAAATATAATGTAGCATTTGTTCATAATTAGTCAATCCAACAGCCGAGCACAAAATATAGTCGACAGACACACTCCTAACATCTCCACAACACCTACAAACTCTGTATGTTTGATCTCTTTCACACGAGATTTCAAGATTTAGCAAAAGAGATGATGCTCACACTGCCAATGAAAGAATGTATTAGTATTTACCTTAGGTTATATCATCAATGTCGGTACACTTGCCCTTTTCCCTTCCATTGCATCCTTCTTTCTCCTACACTTTGAACATAACATGGGTCCAGACGATGCTGAAAAGATTGTTCCAGACAGATCATCATTTGGGGCCTCATCTGCTTGACAAACTGCGCATCTAAAGATTCCCGAGTTTGAATTTAAATGCAAATCTTTTCCCAGCCTGCATACAGGAGTTGAATATAATGATTTGGATATTTAGTCTAATATATACACATAAAAAATCACTATTCCCAATGATATATAAGACCACGTTTTGCTCAATACTTTATGAAATGATTAGGGCTGCCAACGAGCCGAGCTTTTTTCGAGCAACTCGAGCTCGAGCCCTAAATTAAGGCTCGAAATAATTATCGAGTCGAGCTCGAGCTTTACATAGCTCGGCTCGAATACTTATCGAGCTTTTCGAGCTTTCCATATATTATGTATATATTTATATATATAATTCTTAAATAGTAAATTTCTAATTCTACAAGGGCTATTTGTATAAATTTTGTTATAAGTGATATATATTTTCGAGCTTTTCGAGCCGAGCTCGAGTCATGTTTATAGACACAAGCCAAAATCGAGCCTTTTTCGAGCTTTTCGAGCCGAGCTCGAGCCGTATTGTAGAGTGAGCTCGAGCCGAGCAATATTGTTCGAGTCGAGCTCGAGCCTACACACTGAAAGCTCGTCGAGCTGTCGAGCTCGAGCCGAGCAAATATTGTTCGAGTCGAGCTCGAGCCATGCTAAGCTCGAGCTTGGCTCGACTCGATAACACCCCTAGAAATGATCACTGAGATCCATCTAAAGACTAGACCTGTGGCCTCCTTAAATACCCCCAATATTTCTATATTGATCTAACCTTCACTTAACTCCTAATAATACAACACAAAGTCAATATTACACTCAAACACTATTGACCTTCAATAAGTTTCATGCATTCAAGAGTCAAGATTGATAAAATCTACCAAAAGTAAGTTGTATGTATCATTTTTAAATTCTAAGTCAATGTATTATTTAAAAGTATGTGACTAGAAGTTAATACACTGTATCGCAAATCTTAGCCTTGTGAAATTTACTTTTTGATGTTTAATGCATTGCTTTAGACAGACACCGGTCCTCGTGATCTTCCTGAACTAGTAACTTGCTAATTTCTTACATTTATAATTGACTTACCCGCACATCTAGTAAGCTTACTCATATCAGTGTGTTTACTCCATAGATTTAAAAATAGCAAAAAAATATATTATGCAATTATGCAAAGGGGTAGCAACGTGAACAATAACACCTATCCTACGTGATACGACATTCATGAAAAATACATAAAATTCACATCCAGAATTGGTATGATCACATAATAAATCGAAATATTTATATACACACTATGTTTTAATGCATTTACATAAATAGCTGATCATTTTCCAGAATTAGTATGATCACGTAATGCCGTTCAAAAAAACATAAGTATGATCACGTAATAAATCAAAATATTTATATACACCTTCTTTTGATGCATTTACATAAATAGCTGATCATTTCCAAATGGCACACAACGTGTGATTCCCATCTAATACGGCCATCTCAATATATCATTTAAAAGAGTGTCTAGTATGGTTACGTCTTGCAAGTTGCATACACACGTTTAGTTTATAAAATGATAGTAGCTATTTATGACTCTTCAGATATAGAACTATAAATCGTGAAAAGTTTTTGTGTCTCTAAAGCCGGAAATATATGGGAAGCAATAGGAGTCTATCGTACCTTTCTGCAAGCACTGCCGAGCCCTCTTCAAATATCTCCTCTACAGTCCCAACAGCTGAAAGCTTATTTGGCTCTTTATTCATAGAGTTCTGAAATCTCTTGCCGTGAATGAGGGAAGTGAGAAGATTTTGTTTCTTTTTGGGCGTTGGAGGTATGACCGGATACCCATATGGAATGATATCAACAACCACGCAGGTTGTGTCATCTTTTAGTCCACGTGACCTAAGAGCCTCCTGAAATCAGATGAATACCATTAAATCTAGAGCCATAAACAATGGATGTAAGAAAATAATAGTGTCAGTTAAAGAAAACCTTCACAACAAGCTTAGCAGCAAGTTCTGCAGGCAATCCACGACAAGATTGAGCTGCTACATCAGATGATAAAGCATCCCAAATACCGTCTGACGCAATTATAAGTCTTCCACCAGCATTGGGGAGCTACATAAACAAAAAAAACGTGTCAATTTTAGCTTTTTATCGTATCATAATTATATTCTACAAACAAAAAGTATAGATTTTTAACCTTCACTTGCTTCACGTGTGGTATTGGAACAATAAACTCTCCAACGTCTGTATCACCAATAGACCTCGAGAGGCATAACCCACCAGGCCAACAACGAAGTGGACCAACCTAAAAGATAACACCATGAGACGAGGTCATAAAATCTACAGCTTTCTTGCTTACAGGTACAAAAATTAAAATTGGTAAATCAATTTACCTCATTCCCCCCATAAATATTAAGACGCCCTACTTCACCTCCACTTGCTGTTACTCGTTCCCTTTCTTCAACATTCTCTTCAAGCCTGTGGTCAACTGTCAGTAGTGATACCACACCAGATTGTGTGTCCAATATGCACCGTGAATCCCCGACAGAGGCAACCGTTATAGTCCACCCATCAATCACGACAAATGTAACAGTTGTACCCGATGTCTCACCTATTATTCACTAAAAGAAATTAGAAATACACAAAAGGAAAAGAAGTGAACCTATATGGTCAAATCACTACCTTTCTGCTGAAACTCTATGTCGGTTTTTACAAACCCTGCAACCAACGCTCGAGGAAGTGCTTGAAGCCACTCTTCACGATCACATCCTTGAGGAATCGCACTTAAAATATTGTTCAACAAATTTTCCTTAGCAAAAATGGCAGCTGATATACCATTATGCCCATCGAATATCTACCAAAAAATAATAAAAACATCTCAACAATCACATAATCAACCAAACTTCAACATTTTGCAAACATATATCTACCAAAAAGTTTTCCTTACATACCGCGAAAACTGAAAAAGATGTGGACGGATCACCAGGAATCCTCTGGCAATCGGGCTTGATCAAGAAATAATCCTCTCCTTTCTTTGCCAACGCTGCTTGTCCATAATTAACACTCGGTTTTTCAACATTCCCATTTCTAAGCTCACGGCCAATCAAGGTCCCAAGCGGTACAAGAGCCGAAGACGACTTCGTTTTCATACTTAAAGTCTCCGTTTCACTCATTTTACGCTACGAACAATTCATTTCCCAACACCAACCTATTTCATATCCAAAATCACATCTCTTAATCAAAAGATTCTAACTTTTTTAGCTAATTACCAATTCCATCTAAACCCAACAAAAAAAACTAAACTTTTTCTAACATTAACCATTTAAAAAAAAAAAAATCCTGAAAATTATAAAGCAAGTATTCACACACAGTCCAAAATTTCAATATAATGTATATACAATTAATTCTTAATATAATTAATTAGCAAAATGCAGATATATACACATAAATGAACATATGGGCATTCATATATTAAAATTAAAAAATTATAAAAATTATAAAAAAATATAAAAATAAAAATAATAAAATAGAGCTCATGATATAACTTACAGCAAAGACATTATAAAAATTATAAAAATTATAAATTATAAAAATTATAAAAATTATAAAATTATAAAAATTATAAAAATTATAAAAATTATAAAAATTATAAAAATTATAAAAATTATAAAAATTATAAAAATTATAAAAATTATAAAAATTATAAAAATTATAAAAATTATAAAAATTATAAAAATTATAAAAATTATAAAAATTATAAAAATTATAAAAATTATAAAAATTATAAAAATTATAAAAATTATAAAAATTATAAAAATTATAAAAATTATAAAAATTATAAAAATTATAAAAATTATAAAAATTATAAAAATTATAAAAATTATAAAAATTATAAAAATTATAAAAATTATAAAAATTATAAAAATTATAAAAATTATAAAAATTATAAAAATTATAAAAATTATAAAAATTATAAAAATTATAAAAATTATAAAAATTATAAAAATTATAAAAATTATAAAAATTATAAAAATTATAAAAATTATAAAAATTATAAAAATTATAAAAATTATAAAAATTATAAAAATTATAAAAATTATAAAAATTATAAAAATTATAAAAATTATAAAAATTATAAAAATTATAAAAATTATAAAAATTATAAAAATTATAAAAATTATAAAAATTATAAAAATTATAAAAATTATAAAAATTATAAAAATTATAAAAATTATAAAAATTATAAAAATTTAAAAATTCAAATTAATAAAAATATATATTAAAATTAAAAAATTATAAAAATTATAAAAAAATATAAAAATAAAAATAATAAAATAGAGCTCATGATATAACTTACAGCAAAGACATTGAAGAACGTGCAGCCAGATCTAAAACAACAACATTCCCATATATTTCTATACAGATTTTATATATACTACCAGTTTTTAAATAATTTCTCAAAAACCCTGTAGACTCAGATATATATAGATATGGATATAAATATAGATACAGAGAGAGACTGATAAAAACACAAAGATTTTGGGGATGGATTTTAAGGAGAGAGAAACGCGGGGTTGGGTTTGGGGCAAATGTTTTTCTGATTATGACATTTTTAGTTTTTTCTTTTTCTTTTTCTTTTTTCAATGTTATTTAATTTTGTAACATTGTAATCCACTCAAGAGTAAAGGCTGACTTTTTTGTTTCTTTTCTAATTTTTTTTTAATCATGAATGTTAGATTAGTTTTATTTTATTTATATTTACTTATATTCTGGAATTTATAACGCCCGGAGGATCCCGACCATTTAATATTGGTGTCTCGACCTAAAGTATTTGCAGCGATAATCGCCGCAAATACTTGAGTGGGGCCAAAAATTGAATAAAACCTCTCCCGTCCGTCTCTTTCATTCCAAAGTTTGAACAAAAACTCCAACACCCTCTCCTTACGATTTTCATCTCTTTTTCTTGATTTTCAAAGTATTAGCAGCGATTTATTGGATATTTTTCCGGCCATTTTAATAAGTTTGTTTGTATTGTTAGTTTTAGTTTTTGTTGATAAGTTAGTGATTTGTATTATAGGTTTGTTAATATTGTTAAGTTAGTGATTTGTATTATAGGTTTGTTAGTATTGTTAAGTTAGTGATTTGTATTATATTTGTTAAGTTTGATTTTATTGGATATTTTTCCGGCCATCACCGCCGTGTTAGTGGATTTACCGGCCAGTTTTCCGGCAAGTGCGGCGGCTCTCCTCCCCCGTTTGTTTTTTCCGGCCATCTCTTTTGGTATGTATTTTCCGGCCATATTATCCCTTTTTTATTGTTATTATTTGTGTTTTTTATTGTTAATTGATTATATTGATATGTTAATATTGTTTTTGGTTTTATTAGTTTTGTTAGGATTGATAGTTAATTTTTGGATTTTAATAAGTTTGTTTGTATTGTTAGTTTTAGTTTTTGTTGATAAGTTAGTGATTTGTATTATAGGTTTGTTAATATTGTTAAGTTAGTGATTTGTATTATAGGTTTGTTAGTATTGTTAAGTTAGTGATTTGTATTATATGTTTGTTAGTATTGTTAAGTTAGATGAAATATTACGTATCATGTCTCTAGTACAAAATTTAGTGTAAGAAAATATATATATAAATAAGTGTAAAAAGTAAGTTAAAAAGAATATTAAAGATTACGTAGAAAAAACATATAAGTAAACTATATTAGTATAAAAAACAAGTTTCTATAAAACTTTCAAAATAAGTATTAAATAAAGTATAAAAGTAAAAATAAAAAACACTTTCAAAAAGTATTATAGAAATAAGTAAAAAATATTAGGAAAAAAATATAAAACTAAATAAACAAGTTTGTATAAAAAGTACATACAAAAACGACATTTAAAAGGTTTAAAAACTTCATATAAGCATAATACAAATTTTAAAAAGTATATAAAATTATAACCATAAAAATATATGTATAGAAGTAATAATCAAAGATTATGTAAAAAAATTGATTAAAATAAACTACTTAAAATGTATAAATAATAAGTGTAACAAAAATATAGATAAAACTAAATATAAAAAGTAAGTTAAAAAAGTAGTATATAAGTAATAACAAAAGTTGTAATAAAGATTACGTATTAAAAATTTAGTAAAAACGAATTAATATAAAAAATTGAAGAATTAAAGACTTCGTACAAAAATATGTTAGAAAAAATACATATGTGATAATTTTGGATCTTTCTTAACCTTTATCATTTTGTTGTATGTAATTTAAAAATGTGTATAATTTGTTTTGTATTTTGCAGTATAAATGGCTACATATCACGGCGGTGATGGTGGTAATGAAGACCCTCGTAGACCATGGTGGAGGAAAGGCTGGGGCTGCAAAGGGAGTGGCGGTAAGAAAAATGGTTGTTTATAGTTCCTTTTTTAATTAATTAGGTTTATTTACTAATTTTGTGTTTTTTTTTGTTTTAGCCCCACGAAAGGGAAAGGGGAGGGGGCCCGGTCAGAACCTGAACTTAGAGGAGGAATTCGCGAAGAGAGGTCGTCTAAGCATAGACTTTGACACGACCCATTTTAAGACGTGGCAGGCGATCGGTGATAACGCCCCCATGTACAAGAGCCTGATTGGCACCCTGATCCGAACCGTCCCGCAGACTTACGACTCATGGGACCATGTGCCTCAGGAGAGAAAGGCATTTGTTATCCCGACTCTAAACGTACGCCTCATCATAATTTTGAATTTGTTGTATGATGTTTGTATAAATTTTTAAATTCGCTAACTAATACTTTAAAATTGCAGACTAGGTTCAAGTTGGACCACTTCATCGACACCCCTGACCCCCTAGACCCTGTCAGACAGGGGTTCAGACTGGCTGTCGAGGCCGACTGCAAAGCTGAGTATCGGGGCAGAAAGAGCCAGTTCAAGAGAAAACACTTTGAATCCAAGGGGGCCTGAAAGCTGTTCCACAGTTGGAGCAAGCTGCTCCTCCAGAGGATTTGTCGGCGGAGGACTGGAGGGCGCTGTTGAGGTACTACCAGCGGGAAGACCGGGTGAAGTTGTCGGCGACAAACAAGACGAACAGGGGCAAGCAAGTTCTTGCGGGGACCCATGGACGACAATCCTACTCTCAGTACGTCCACCAAGAAAAGGTCTGTTATTGTTATCAAATATATACTTGTGTGATATATAAATACTTGTGTTTACAAATATTGGTTAAATAATGTATATTCTTATGATAAATTGATGTGTTTACAGGTTCATAAAAACAGAGACGTAGACTTGGTGGATTTGTACGAAGAAAGGCACAAGAAAAAAGCTGATGGGCGACCTTGGGAACACCCCGTGGCTGAACAAATACATGTAAGTGTCTCTTAATTTTAAGAGAATATATTTGTTATTATTAAATGTCCATATAATCAACCTTATATATAATGTAACGTGATTCAGGCCAACCTGAAGAAGAAGAAGGAGGAGGCTGAACGGGAACCTAATCCAACTCCCCAGGATCAAATTTTCATGGACGAACTTGGATCCCGGCCGGGGCATCGCCGCGGCATAGGGCGGGTCATCAGGCAGATAGGTACCCAGGCGTATGACTATACGCATCTAACACAGGGACAGGGTGCCCAGCCTCATCAGGCCCATGGGACAGGCCAGCCACGTCCAGATCTCGACCTGAACATCGATGCAGCTGGTAGCCAATCCTCCTGGGTCGAAGGCTTATTTAACTATGATAGTTATGCACAGGCTCCTCTTCCTCCTCAGGCGGGCGCGCAGTCGGCCACAGACTCTCATTTCTCTGGTGGATCGTATCATGTCAACTTGGATGATGATGATGATGAGGACGATGTTGATATGTATTAGTATTTTGTGGTTATGAACAATATATCATGTTTTGTTTACTTATGTTAGTGGTGTGTATGTGTTTATCTTTTTGGATGTGTTGATGATGATATTCATATTAACAAAAAAACATAAAAAATACATCAACTATATTTAGTAATCAAAAATGTATGTAAAAAAAATGTAAGAAATCAACTATATTTAGTAATCTGATAAAAAAAATGTAAGTACAAATGTAAATTATAGAAAAAAATGTAAAATGCATTAAGTATTAAAATACAAATGTAAAGAATACGTCAACTATTATTAGTAATCATAATAACAAATATAAGTAAAAAAATACATCAACTAACAAACGTTCAAAAAATACAAACCAAGTATAATAAAGTCAACTAATCAATCTGCTCAAATCCCGGAGGTAGTTTAGTCGCTTGAATGTGTCTGTCGTACTCAGCCAAACGGTCTTTGTACTTCGCATCTTCTGCCCAGGCCCGCGATGCAGGTTTATCAAATCCCCAAGCTGAGGGTTAAGGCAATGGGCAGTTCTTGTCTAAATAAACCGTAACAAAATGTGAATCTCCGGATACCAGGGCAATGCATATCGGCTCGTCACGGTATAGCTGGCCTGGCCCCTTCCAAAAAGGGAAACATGTGATGTTTTCTTTGACACTTAAACATATAATTATAAGACCCAGAGCATTGGACAGAAGCATAGCGCAATATGGATTCATCATCCAGTATTTAAATGGGCGACCACCGGGATAAGACAATTGAAGCAAAGTATGTATATGTGTTGCTTCACCACCGAATGCAACCTTATAGTATCCTACTTTGGACTCATACTCCTCTAGCATTAGTTTGCGAATCCACTCGAACTTTTCCTCAGATTCACCCAAAGCAACGGCTAGTGCCCGAAATCCACAGTTACCATCAGAATTAACATTTTTGATATCTACAACGTAACGCTGAAAGTAAAAAGGTATTTGCTTTAGGTATGTTCTCATGTCAGTCCATGTTGACTCCGTGTCGAAGAAGTTGTGTGTAAACGGTTCAGAGAAGTTCTGTGTATGTGGTCCCCCAAATAGTTGATCAACAAAGCTGGACGTTTCTCCTTGCGTTTGGTTATTCGGTTCTCCGAAAAAACTTTGTGTGTCTGGGAATCGTGATTCGCTTACCACATACTCACTATGTCTCCCATACTGACCCCACTATGGTTGGTTATAAGGTTCGTCAAAGAAATTTGTAGTGTCTGGGATACGTGCTTCGGTGTCCACATATTCACTCTGTCTCCCACTGTCAGACCATTGTGGTTGGCTTTGAGGTTCTTCGAATAAACTAGCAGTGTCTGCGAAAATTGAACTGGTGCCTACATATTCACTGTGTCTCCCACTGTCAGCCATTGTGGTTGGCTTTCAGGTTCGTCGAATAAACGTGATTGTGTGCTCATGTATTCACTGTGTCTCCCGTACTGGCCCTCTCCAAATAATGACGCATGCGAAAAACGATCAGAAAACCCACCCATGGACTGGGTATCCTGAAAAGTCGGTCGGGCAAATTGAACGGACTTGGATTTTTGAAGACCAGAAGGTGCCGTATTTGCCGCTGGTTTGTTAATGTCGGGCACCTGCAACAAATAATAAATCAGTTAATTAGATTTCGAAGTAAACTAACAAATAGAGTGCACTTACATAACAAAATCAATTAACTATACTTCGAATTATGATTGGACGTACTTGAGGTATTTTTTTCTTTGACCCGATTGGTCTTCCACGTTTATTTGTAATAACGGAAGGGTCCTTAATTTTGGTTCTCCCCGGATAGACGATGTCTTTAATTTTTGATATCCAGTTTTTTCTCTGGGCCTTCGATTGTTGCTTAAACTGGACCTTAACATCCTCTACTAAATCGTCGATAGCTTCGTCATCGTCGGAGTCTTTTCGATGATCATTGTCCGGTAGGCACGTCGACGGTGTCAAGTCTAGCTTTCTCCAAAAGTCATTTATGTTATGCACCTCAACACGTTTGCCTACATTTTTGAAAAATATGTATTATATTTGTTGATTTACCCAAAAAAACATCAATTGATTATATTGAGATAAACTTACTGTAATGCATGTACGCAGCTAGACGGCATGCACATGGAAGCCCACAACTAATCCAAACCTTACACCCGCACTTTCTCAAGTCTTTACCGATCTCACTTTTGAATCGTTTAATTTCGTCGACCATTATATCCAGAGCTGTCACAGATACAACACAAAGCAGGTCTTTCAAACATGGGTAGTTGTGTTTACCAGCTCTAAAAATCCTGCTCTCCTCCAGTTGGCCCTTAATTTCTGTATCTTGTCCGAGGAGGATATCATTAACACATTCAATTATTCTGTGAAATGTACATCTCCCCTTCAACTCGGACTTCAGGAGTGAATGCTCAGCCTCAACTCTGTTGGTAGTGTAGTTACAGTAGTTGAGATGCTGATCGACCCAAAAGGACACAAACTTTTCCTTGTACGGGGAAAGCCACTCCTTCTGCAGGTACTTGTAAACCTCTGTAAATTTAACATTGGGTTAGGATGTGTGGATATATGTGATTTACCAAAACAAAATAAAAATTCATGTGCACTTCACATACTGTCTAAATCTTTTCCCATCTTCTCTTTTAAATCTTTTTCATTTTTGGTGTACTCTTCTAGTGTGCGCGACTCATAAAGTTTTTTCCACCATCCGTAAAAAGGCCCCCATTTCCCTGCCCCTTTTAACGATGACATGCTAAATTTTTCTATGTTCCTCCATATGTGGACTCTACACAGTAAATGGTATGCTTCCGGCATAACGGTTTTGCATGCTTTCATTAGCGCCAGATCCCTGTCCGTGAGTACCACGCGCACAGCAAACCCTTCACCTAGGGTCGACTTCAAACACTCCAACACCCATCTATAATTATGCTCCTGTTCGCTTACGATAAACGCATATGATATGCTGAAGGTCCTGTTTGTTGGAGTGACACCGACGATCTCGACCAACGGCATGTTGTACAAGTTGGTTTTGTACGTGGCGTCTATTTGGATAACATAAGGAAATGCACGCCACAACTTAAATGATGTCGGGTGTATAAAAAACAGATTCTCCAACCGACCAGATACACTGTTTGTTGTATGATAATACAAGTAATTATGCTCCCTTAGCAAACTGAACATAACCTACACCGGTTGAGCAATATGGCGTACGTATGTCGTTTCAGATACTCTATCATAGTAAATAAATAAAACAATATGTAAATAAATAAAACAATACGTAACCTGCATTGGAGTGTTCCCATGTTTTTCGGCTGCCTTCTTCCGCAATGTTTTTTGAAAATTGTAAATGTCTTCGCTGCGGGTCAAGTTTCCAGGAAATTCTTCTTTCAACAGCTTTAACATCCTCTTGGGCGGAGTACCGCGATGATATTCAACTTCTAGAAATGATTTATCCTCTTCAGTCAACCTTCTTGCGTACGCGTAACCCCCCAGATTCTTAGCTGGATAGTGATTATGTGTGTCGTCTATAACGGTTACCCTCCAACCACCATCACTTGTCAAACGACCGTCCAGTCTAAAGGGGCACTCACATTTAAGTGTCTTTTTAACGAGCCCGATTATCCTATTATCCATTTTCCAGAAAGATTACAGACTATGGTCACTTTATTTGTTACACCAGCTAAGTTGGAATTTGTTCGTCGTTTGATTAACACATAACCAAGCTCTTTTGCTGTACTTTTGGCCCAGTTGAACAATTCTTCGTGTGAATCGAACACCTAAAATAGTTATTTTTTAAGTTATCATTAAATTATATACTTATAAATATCTAACATTTTACATATGCAATCAATTTAACAACCAAACACATATTAAATAGTACTAACACATATTAAACTGTTTAACAACGAAACACATATAAAATCCCTTTATTTATACCTCATCGGTGTGGAAAGCCCTAGCGTCGTAGTCAAAATGAGGGGCCGCCTCCGGCGTCTCAAATTCTTCATCAGGTTCTTCTAAGTGAAACTCAAAATCTTCCGCACCCATTTCTCCCCATAAACACTCAAAATCCATCTGAAATATATATACATATACATAAACGGTATGAAAATTTTAATAAACATATATATATACCTATATATATACCTACTATATTTAAACATATATACATATACTGAAAATGAAATGAAAATGAAAGCAAAACTATATTTAAACATATATACATATACTGAAAATGAAAGAATGAAAGCAAAAAGGACGTACACTTAATGCGAAGATGAAAGAGATACACTGAAAATGAAAGCAAAATGCAGCGATAACGAATTCCTGAAAATGAAAGCAAAATGCTAACGAATTCTTGAAAATGAAAGCAAAATGCAGCGATAACGAATTCCTGAAAATGAAAGCAAAATGCTAACGAATTCTTGAAAATGAAAGCAAAATGCTAACGAATTGCTGAAAATGAAAGAAAAATGCAGAATTCATATCATACATATATAGCATAAAAGCAAAAAGCAGTTTTGTCCATATTAAACTATTTGCGGCGATAATCGCTGCAAATAGTTGGATATGGACAAAACACACTGTTGACTGTCATAGTCAACAGTGTACGGATAAGTACACGACTATTTGCAGCGATAATCGCTGCAAATAGTCAGGTCGAGATACCAGATTTTTGGTCGGGTCACCACGCGCCATTTATAATCTTGGATTAACAAAAGTCCTTGTTATTATTCAGCTAAAGTTGAGATGACATTTTTGTCTTAATTATCCAAATGCCCTCTTAATTAAAATGTTTTTATAAAAGATAACGCGATCTCCAATCATCTTCAATTTTTCATCTCTAAATATAAAAAATATTAATCTTTATGAAATATTTTTTGTCTAAAATTTTTTTATCTCTCAACCATATACTCCGAAACATACTGCAAAAGCTTTGTTATGCTAAATAACTTTTAGATCTTGTTAATAATAGCTATAAAGGCTGTTAATAAATCATTATAACATGCATAAAAATACTACAACATTAACTTATAATTTTCATACATAGAAGTATAGAACTATTATCAGTATATAATAATAATAATAATAAAAAACTATGTATCTAGGGGAATCACTAAACTAAAAAAAGTGCGCTGAATATGTTGACAAGTAAAGAAAAAAAACTTGTCTGTGGCGTTTTTGGTGTGAATATGTTGACAAGTAAAGAAAAAAAACTTGTCTGTGGCGTTTTTGGTGTGAATCGAGAAAAAAAAAGGTAAACAAAAGAATGAGCTAGAGATTATAAAACAAATGAATGATTATTATGTTTAAAAAGTGTGCTTCTAAAGTTAATGAGTTACTATTATTTAGGCTCATTAACGTCTTCTTTTTTAAAAAAAGTGTTGTAGCTTTTCGATCAATTTATTTATATAACATGTGATAGTATAATGTATAAACTTTTAAAACTATGTTACTTAATTAATTGTAGAAGGATAGTAGCATAGATAATGAACTCCAGTTACGGATTTTTAGTGTGATTTTCATGTGTTCTAATAAACGCCTAAAGTAGTGTGTAAAAGTTATTTTCTCAAGTTTTATAACCATGTTTATCTGTTTTAACATTGTTGAATTGTGTGATCGTTTTGAGAAAAACAATAAATTTTGTTTGTTGCAAGGATTGCATGATTAGAATTAATACAATGATACATGTGAATTATATTAAATCAAACAATATGTTAGAGTCAATCCGTAAACTAAACAATTAATTAATCATAGAACAAGTCAATCGGCAGGCCAAGACATAAAAACAAATTACAAATGCCAAATAATGTGACCATCAAGTCACAATTTGAGGCCAACTCAAATCAGTTTTACTCAATTGATTTTTACGAGATATAAAGAAGATGTAAGATATAATTCTTATTTCTAAAAGATTTGTATCTCTAAAAAATAAAAGATTTTTCAAATTATCCAATCCTATTTGTTTTTAAATCAATTTATTAGAGTCAAACATTTGTTTCGCAGAGTATTTTTGTAACTGAAAATATTTGTATACATGGAAATGGCACAATCGTTGTGTGTTGTTATTTCAATGTAGAAAATCATGAACTTTTCAACATAACCCAGCGTGTATATAAGATTATCGTGACACATTCATGTGTTGAGTAATACACTTGGAGGATATTACACATGAGGGGAAATCAAATCTATAAATTTTGTAGTAATGAGCACTTTATTTTTATTTTTTCAAAATTTTGATGTTATAACCTTTCTAACTCAAACATAAATGATATTAATTAGTGTTATACATGGTCGTTGGCCGGGGATAACATAAATGAAAATATGATGTTCTAAGATTTTTTTGTCTGAAAACCGGCATTCAAGTCTATGTCCGGTTGTTATCTCCGACCGCCGGCCGGGTAGTTAACTTATATATTATAATTCTTTCATTTTAAAGACCACGCTATGTATAAATGATTAATCCTCTTAAACATTAGCCTAAAAATCTTCATAAAATTATATGAATATAACAAATGGATTCTACTTAATCTCTTTCCTAATTTTACCCATTTATTTTTCACATGTCAACATCCTATTAATTATGAGAAAATTTTAAGCTTATCCTTTTGTTTTTTTTATCTAAATATAAGAGATTTTTTTTTTTTTTGGGAATGGAGTTATTATTGTCTCTTTTCAAAATTGCGTTACCCTTTGAATTTTATTCGTTTACCGTTATTAAAAACATTGAAAATGAATATTTAGTTTTGGTCCTTTTGGATGAAAATCGGTTATATTACGAGAAATTGAGTCGGTAAAGTGGGGTCTAAAACGATGACGTTGCCATGTTATTTGTTGGGGACCCTATAGGCTATAGCTGTAAGAAAGCTGGATCCATATATTAATGGATTATTACACTAAAATTGCTACCCCTCTAAAACCACTTTCAAATTTCAACACAAATTGGCAAAAGCAACAATGCTTTTCAATTATTTTTTCCATTTCTTTATTGTCACAAAATAATTTTTTTTAAACAAAGTGTAAATTACCCGCAAATATCAGAAGATTTAGCATATATTATCTTTAATCGGATTCATGCTAGAGAGTCGCCATCAGAATGAATCCCTAATTTAAACCTGTCAACGAGAAACATTTATCATCTCTGAAGGGGAAAACTCATTCAGACTCATTAAAGGTGGAAATTAAATATCTATGGTCACCCTAATTATGGATATGATAAAACTTGAACTTGAGACTTCTTATGAAAAAATAAACCTTATTGTCACTAGACTATTCGGTACTCGCAACCATTCACGATACCCATACCACTACCGTCAATAGTGTAGGTGAATGACACGTGTCAAGCTAAGTACTCACTCGCGACTCACTTACCACACTCACAAATAGGTTAGATAACTAACACATGATAAGCCAATTACTTACCCGTAACACCTACAACCCAACTACTTGTTACCGACACCCACGACTTACTTACCACATTCGTAAATCAGCTAGATGGTTTACATGTATCATGTCAATTACTCACTGTATAATATGAGTATAGTATATTTGTTGTTTAAAAAAAGTATAATAAATTGAAATTAAAAAAAATAAAAATAAAATATGTATATAAGGGAAAAGTGAATATAAGGTTTTCTGACATCTAAGCTTAGATGTGGAACCCTTCACATACTAATTTTTTAATATTTTTTTGCTTAATGAATAAATGTTTGACCCCATGAATTTTATGGATTAAAAAGCAAATATGTGAGTATTCCACATCTAAGCTTAGATACCTGAAAACCTTATATAACCATCCCATCCCCGTACGGACAATAAGGATATCAATCCCCACATTGATTTCGTTGGAGGCCCCATATATATTTTGTAGTAGCATATTATCAAGTAACTGCATTTAAATTATTAATATAGGCGCCATGTAGTCCGACCTAATAAAGGGTAACCGGACCGGACTTTCCCCGGCGACCTCGCCGCTAATGAGGGGGGGCCCGCTAATATTCTGTCAGATTAGCCATTAATGACATGGGGCCCGCACTTTCGCGGCGATATCGCCGCGGAAACTTTTGTCTTATTTGACTTTCCGCGGCGACATCGCCGGGGAAAGTGGCTGGTCGGCTTACCCATTATTCTTTGGTCGGGGCACGCGGGGCGTTAATATATTGCGGGCCATATATGAACTCATATGCTTTGCATTTTATAATTTCTATTATATTATATTTCTTATTACCAATTTGATCTATATATTAATCGTGTCGTGCGGGTCATGTCTGTGTTAGTTTTCGCAAGCCACAATTGAAAATTTAATGACCCGAAACATTTAATTCATCAGGTTACGGTTCGGGAATTTCAACATGGCAACCCGCGAACCCGAATCTATCATTTTAAAATTGTTAAGACGTAGTAACATCATATGTATATATGTATGTTGAAATTAAATAACACTGTATGATCCCATTCTCAACTTTCTTTTATATTTACTTTTTATTTTTACACCTTGTCAATTGTCACATAACACGTCATTATAGCCAAATCATAGTATTCGCTTTCACATATAATTTATCTTTAATCGAAAGAATTAGTAGTATATGCAAGCAATATACTACTCAAACCGAGAAATAAAATCAAAATATAAAAGCAAAAATGAAAACATGATAGAAGGTTGGTGGCTAAATTACAAAAAACTAAAGAGTAGTTGATAGAAAAAAACAACATGAGAAAAGTATGGTGGTAAACTATAAATGGTAAAAAGTTGATGTCTAATTATAAAAGACTAAATTTTGGTAGCAAAGTATAAAAAGATAAAAGTTTACAATTATATATAAAAAAAATAGAAGCTCTGTCGCAAAGTATATAAAACATAAAAAAGATATACTAGAGTAAAATTATAGAAACCAAAAGTTTGTAGCTAAAATATAGAACATGAAAAGTATACTAGTAAATACTAGCCCAATTTCCTTTAAATAAGGTTATAATGTCAACAATATAATGTAGCCCTTTTGTAAACAATTAGGCCGGATGGCCCAGTTAGTCCTTGATTGACTACATGTTCATTCTCTTTGGTTTTCTATAGTTACAACATTTATACAAAAAAAAAACAAACATTTCTTCATCTGAAAACCTATATATAGTATATACCATGAGATGAGACACATACACAAAAATTAACAGCACCTTACTTGCCAACCTTCTTTTTCTTATCAAGACTTGTTGATGACTTCCCCAACTTGGTAGCTGCCAACGCACCGGCTGCAATCTTTTTAATCGGATTCCTGATGCAAAATAAAAAAGTCGGTAAATACAAATAAATAAAAAAATGTTGTTTTGAACTAAAAAAGTTGAGCAACAAATGGTTATTATGATCATACTTGCTTGGTTGCTTTGAACTTGTACTCTTGGATTTTGTTGACCCACTTTCGTCTGGATCGTCTTCTAAACCACCAGTATGCTTGCCAACCAAATCTCCGAAACCTGATTCTTTCCCACTTCTTGGTGAACTCATTGCTAACTGCATTCTCCAAAAATTTCAGCATTAGCATGAATCATGTGTTACTAAAAGGTCAGGAAATCAGTTCCAAACCATTCAATATAAATGGGTCTATTGGGTTGTATGATATTTCAAAAAGACCATAAAATACAAAAATAAGCTAAAAGATGACCAAAAAGTGTCAGCAGTTCACCAGACCCGACCTGGCCCCTTACAACCCAACGTGACCCGCCCCTTTTGATCCTTTGTAACAAATAGTGCTGCTGGATCAAAAGAACCCGCCTGCCCCACCCATTTGGCCCTTATACTTGAAAAGATTAATGGATGTTACTCACCTCTTGCCATTGAGGGTCTCCTGATTCTTTTTTAGCTAAGGCAGCTTTCAAGTAACAAATCTGCTCTTTCAGATCCCTTGCTTCTGGAGACTTTCCACATCCACCATCAAGCATTGAAAACCTTTCAACAAATTTAAATGTGCCAAGTGTGTCTCCCGCTTTATCAATATCTGGATGTACTTGAACAAACATGAGGATCTTTGCTTGCGCTCCTAGCAAACCAAATACCAAAGAGCTAACTCAATAAGATTTCATGTAAACTTTTACGTTGCGTTGTAGCTAAACGAGGATTTGGTCAAACGGGTTGAACAGGTTGAAAGGTACTAAAGTCTCCTTGTAATTATATTGATTTTCCACTTGTAATTTTATTTTTTTTGTAACCATAAGTAAGAAGTTAACTATTTAAATCTTTTTAAATAAGGGACATTAGGATAACTGTGGGTCAACACAATCTGCCCCGGCCCATTTCAACCCCGAACTGTTAAGCAACTTGCCTAACCCATCCATCATGCCACCTCTAACTTTTGTAAACGAGACAATAAAAATGTGTACCGAGAGCATCTTGGAGCAACTGTGTGAGTTTACAAGCCTTGTAAGGAACACGAGAACTTTTATTGGTGAGAGCTACCAAGACATCTCCTAGGTCAGAAAGCGATTTTTTTATGTACGTTGCTTCATCATTAGAATCATCTAGCGTTTCATTCCCGGCAAGGTCAACTAGATGCATGCAGCCTTTCACTTTTGTCCCGGATGTCAAGTCTTTCCCGAAAACATAGACAGTAAGGAAACTACACAATTATATAGATTATCTTTAATCACCATAGCATAAAAGCCAATAGAGTATAAGATATTCAATAGATGCTAATTTTTCACCTGTGAGATCGACTACTATGATCATTCACTGAACGATTCTTTTTACAAAGGTTCATTAGCTTTATAACATCATCTGTTGATGAAACTGGTACAAGATGTGCATCAGGTATATTTATCCCCTTCTTTGAGCCGCTACTGACCTCTAATGTGGAAAAGTTGTTAAGAAAAAGAACCAATATAAATCGATAATAGCTAGCTACTTTTAAAAACAAACAAGTGTAAGAGTTGATAGTAAGGATATATCTTTGTACTTCCATCTTCCACGAGGAGATCCCTGATTTCATCATTGTAAATTTCAACCATAGTGATAGAAATCTCATAATTCATGAGGTTCTTTCGCTCTTCTGAGATGAGGAACAGATCATTTAATGCCCTGTATCCTACACCCATTGTTTCTTGTGTTAGGTCATCCGGCCCAGTCTACAAACACACAAGTGAATGTATATCATAGTCATCATTCCACTTTCAATAATCAAACCTAGAGAAAGAAATTGTGACCCATTTATTCATGTTGTATTTCATCTCTATATGTTAAAACATTTAGACTCAATAAATTAGCTTTTTAACGAAATGGGTTAAAAGACGCCCAACGTGTATTTTTGATGCATGATATATTTTATTCTAAAAATTACTCGTATATCATTAGTGTTTTTAATCATATTTGATCACAAAGTATGCATACTCAACTCAGCCCCTAACAAAAACTAATACTTTTTTCTATCTAAACACATATTGAGCCATTACTCGTTCTGTTTATTTTGCCACCTCTAATCGAATCTTCACAGAGTTTCTTACCAATGTGTAAGTTTTTCCAGCACCCGTTTGACCACATGCAAATATGCAGACATTGAATCCATCAAGAACCGAACGTATCAATGGCTGGGTGTCCGAGAATACCTCTTCTGCAAGACCAATAGAAACAATACCCATGCCAGTTAATAATTGAAAAGACTAAGCATCATAAATTCATGAACAGGTTAGATAACTTAAGGGCCTTTAATCCAATAACCTTGAGTTGAAGTCGGACCAAAAACTCTATTAAACATAGATGCTTTTCGACCCTCTCTTCCGGATTTTGAAGGAACAATAATTGCTACAGTTTCTTCGTCCATGTAATCCACGCTTGTTACATGATTCTCTTCTCCAGGCAAAAAGGGTCTCACTCTACAATAGACCCTGATACTTCCTTTTAAGTCCTGCACTTGATTATATAGCTTTCTATTTTCTTCTAGAACCTTCTTGTACCCGGCTGCAGCTTGGCACAAGGTGCCCACATGCTTTCCTAAAAACCAATCATATTTTTTCAATCTGAATCCTTACTAGAGCTACGTGGCAAGATTGACGGGTTGTGTCACTGTGTGACAGGTCAAAATAATTTCTAGTTGAAACACATAATTTCTCGGTATAGGTCAGAAACGAGTCAGGTAGACCCACAAAAAAGAAAGTTCTTCTCTCCATTTTTTTTCATAAATAATTAATGTGTTAGTATGATTATGAATACAAATACTTTTACATTGATAATATAAATTTCTAAATAATAATTATAAAAGAGGTTGCATTCATCAATAAAAGATTTGGAGCAACTTCCATCCCGTTGGACCCATTCGACTTGTTCCCCTTCAGGTTAGCTTTTTAACTTGATGTATAAAGTTGTATGAGATACATCAGATCCCAAGTTGATCTTCTCCCAAGTAAACAAGTTGAAATTGTCACCTTAAATACTTACTTGGAGATCTAGTTTTATAATAAACACAGTACCTAGATTTTCAGCATCGTCTTGGCAGTTATTTTGCATTGACCGTACGTCTGTTTTTGCAGTAGAAAGGGTGCCTTGCAGATCCTGAATGACATCAGAAGCTTCTATCAGGCATGTACACATAATAACCATTAGCTATGACTTTTGAGTTAGAGCATCTAAGTTGACATGGTTTGAATATATTTTTTGGATATTTTTCATATATCTAAAATGTTCTTCTACAAAAAAGAAAAAGAAAAGACTTGGGATGTCAATTAGTAGTTTCAATGATGTTAACTGGTAAATATTTCATCTTGATTTAGATCATTTCACCAAAGGAAATTTTTCTAGTATTTTCTTGAGATACCGAATAGTTAAATGAGTGCAATGAATGATCATATAACGAGTTTAGATTTGAGATGGAAAATTCGACCAACTTACTGTAAGTGCATCTATTGGGGTAATTTTTAACCTCTAGCATTCAGAAGGTAGATTATAATAAAATGGGTCTAAAGTCACCCACAATGTACTTAAATGCATAAAAGGTCCTAAACCGTATTACTCAAAAACCAGTTTCATCATATTTGGCACACTAATTTGCGGAAAAACAAGTGTTACGGGTCAACTTGATCCCACCTGTCACCAAATCACCTGACCCACCCATTTTGCCACCTTTATTTTACCTGTAATTCTTTATCCTGTTGCTCAGTTAGCTCCTTCCGTTTTGTAGGGTTTACATTTAGTTTGTTATATTCATCCATTTTTCTCTTAAATTCCTCCTTCTTTCTTGCCCTTTCTTTTTCTCTCTTTTCTTCGTTCTCTTTTTCAATCCGCTCTTGCTCTTCCTCCTCCTTTCTAATCCTTTCTTCTTCTTCTAGAAATTCTCTCTCCCTATTAATCCGTTCTAGCTCGAATGCCGAAAGTTCCTCCAGTTTAGCTTTTTCTTTTAGTGCAAGAAGTTCTTTCTGTCTTTTTATTCGTTCTTGCTCCTTTTTCTCTTTTTCTTTTTGGGCTTTTAATTCTTTCTCTTTTTTAATGCGTTCTCTCTCCTTTGCACGTCTTTCGGCGGCTTCCTTTTTAGCCTTTTCTTTTTGTGCCATCAGTTCTTGCTGTCTCTTGATGCGTTCTTGCTCCCTTGCAGCTCTTTCCTCTTCTTGCTTTCTAGCCCTTTCTTTTTCTGCTAATAATTGGTTCTCTCTATTGATGCGTTCTTGCTCCTTTGCAGCTTTCTCAGCTTCCTCCTTCTCTTTATTAATGTGTTCTTGTTCTTTGATGCGTTCTTGCTCCTTGATGCGCTCTTGTTCCTTGATCCGCTCTTGCTCCTTGACGCGTTCTTGCTCCTTGATGCGCTCTTGCTCCTTTGCAGCTTTATCAGCTTCCTCCTGCTTTTTAGCCTTTTCTTTTAGTGCCAGTAATTCTTTTTCTCTATTTTTGTGTTCTTGCTCCTTAACGTAATCCTCTTTCATATTCTTTGGCATTGATTCTTCCTTTTGATCTTTGTTCCTTGGCTGCCATCCAGGTTAACCAAATGTTATTTTTCAATCACATTGTGAATCTTCAAACTCAAAATGGAGTATTTCTGGATCATGAAGGTACCTTTATAGCTTCTGTACTATTGGTAGGAGGCTCGTCTGCAATTGGATGTACAGCCAATCTACCTTCAAATTCCTCTTTGACTTTATTCAATATATTCTCAACAATCTATATTAGAATGAAAGTAAAGATTCAGAATGTTTATAACATTGTTTTGGACCAAAAAAATGCTGAAAAGGTGTGAAAATAATGATAAAAAAAGGTTTTGCCACAAAATGGAGAATTGTTGTCCGAAAAATGATGTGCAGCCTGAAATTTGCCAAAATCTGGTCAAGGGTACTATATATGTACAATTTTTGAAAATTCTTTGGATATATAGGTCAATAAAAAAGTACGTGTCATGTACAAACGGAAAAGTACATTTGTATTTTTAGCCTTAAACCCTATCCTTTAAAGTAACTTTTGGTTATTAAAAAGTAAGTGATCTATACTAAATACGAGTAGTAATGAAGTCAAAGAAAACTCACAATAGGAATGTCTTCTTCATCTTTATCTTCAAAAAGATCACAAACAATCATGTATAGCGGCCCAGAATCACTCTGCAAATAACACATCTATTAGAGTGCCATAGGAAATTGCATGTACCAAACTCTCAAACCATCTAGTGTGTGTATCAAACTTCCTTTTATTTTTCTATTGTATGTATATGACCTCTTAAAGTTGTAGACTGCTAATGTGGTGGCTTCATGACGTGTTAGCTTTATTAACGGTTACCAAAAAAGAAAAAATACTAGTTACCTGACGAATAGGTAACCAGATACATACGATAGCAATGGACTGAAAGATTGACATATATATAATTTATGTTTTTTCAAAGTTTGATACATACAGTAGCAACTCAAGACAAGTGTAACACACTTTCATGCACTTGTTACTTATTAGAAAAAAGTAAACCTCTTCAATAAAGTCATTTCCCTCCCCAGATGAATCCATCATATCCAATGACTTTTCACTTTTGAGAGATTGGGTTCTTGACATGCCAGGAATGGACGATTCTGAGTTTCTGCGAATAAATGACTTCCCGCTTGCAGATAATCTCGAAGCCCATGCAAATTTCCGTGCTCCCGTTTCACAATAAGCTTTCAGGCCTAGGATAGTGTTCACCACTCTTGAAAAATCTCCCCCCTAGATATATGATTTTGTATAAAACACATTAAACAACCATTATATCGATCTGTATCTATATCTATACTATATTATAGTTTATTTATACATGCACTCAAGGAAATTAAGTTATAACCTGTTCTAAATCAGAGGGGGAGAAAGTTGGAAGACCTAATTCTTTTATGGCAACAAGAAAGTTTGTAACATTTTCCAAGTAAGCAGCTTGAGCTTCTGAATCAGGTGTATGGCAAACAGCCGATGGCGCTTTCACAACCTACGTACATGATTAAACTTTATATGATCGACCGAATGAAGTAACAAAAAATGAAGAAAAAATAGACCAAGAAATTTCAAAAAAAATGAAGCTTAGTTAATTACATTAGGAACCGCGTTAGGCTTAATCTTATTAAGAACATTGCAGAGGATCATCCCACTTCTTAATCCTTGCCTGAAATCTAACTCGGATGGCTCAGCTGGTAAATCTCTTGCAGCCACCACACCCACTCTTTTTCTTAGCCATGTTGCTGCCTCATATCTGTCTGTTGCTACATATATATTTCATACACCCCATCACCCATATTTTAGTTTTTAACAATTAATCAATAAAAAAAACTGATGCGGAAGCATCTAGATTAATATGGGATCATCTAGAATTTTATTTTCTTTATTATTGACTCTTTAGTTTCTTAAGTATTTAATTAAGTTCCTAAATGTTAAGGTTTCTTGTTATGATTCCATCTATAAATTGGGGTCTAAGTTATGTTAGTAAGAAGTTATCAAATATATGAAAAGTCATTTTCTCCCTATCACAAGTGTGTGTTAAACTGTTAATTAGTGTGTAGATTTTCCTAATTTTCAGTATTCTTCTTGAATCAACGAATATCTAAAGAATTGTTCCTGGTATTCTTGTGATCAACAGGTTCAATTATAATCAAAGTTTCTGTCTGCATGAAAAACATATAACATTGTATATGCATCAACGGATATATGCTCAAAAATACACCCTGCAGGGCGTATCGATCAAGCTTTTATGCAGCCTACAACAAATATACTAACACAGTAACACATTTACTTCTACGGGCTTGAAGCTCTCGAAACATGAAATTCTGAGATGATTTTTTTTCTTTTATTTGTATATAGTGTATCATAAGATTTGGGACCTAACCCGTAGTTTTATAAATTTTACATTTGAAACACGTCTAAATACTCGTTTTTAAACTAAAATTAATCACATAAACACAAACCATTACATGCATAAATAAACAAGTAACAAAATGACTTACGATCCTCGGCATCCATCATGCATTCATAGTCAGGATCATCAATCTCTTCTGCCATTTTATTTGACAAATAATTTTCCGCCACTAAGTAATCCAAACTCATATAATCATATGTTGATTCAAAAAAGGTTTTGGAAAGGAAAAAAAAACAAGAAAATTAACGTTGTTTTTTTGTTTTTGTTTATGAGAATAGTTGTTTGAATGGACCGAAGCTTGTTCCTAGCCTCTTGTTGTAATGAAAGAAACATTGGTTGGTTTATAAATTTTCTCATTTTGCATGCCATTGTTCTTCATCGTTTTCAAGCTTTTCTTGTTACTTCCATGTGTCTAAAATAGACAATTATAAATGGAAATAGAATGAATTTTAAGTTTAAAAAATGGTCCTTAAACATTGTCAAACTAGCATTTGATGTTTCTATAAACTTTTTAGTTTATTTTTTTGTGGTTTTAAACAATTTTTTAACGGCAAATTTAGGTTCAAACAACATGCCTTTTCATATATCCAACTACAATTGCCAATTTTTTTAGGAAAACCCCTTTCAATGATATTTGATCCCGTTAAGGTGAGACAGATATGGGGAACGCATCTCACGTTCACGTGTTTAGATATTTGAAACTATTGTTTGCTGTGCCAAAGATTTTTGGTTAAGCACTTAAGCGCTCATTGTTGATACGAGCTTACTTGCTTAGCCAGCCATGGGTTCAAGGCGAATTGAATAATTGTCAACTTATGCTGGTGTGGTCTCTTGGGTTATAACTTGTGAGAGTAAAGAACAATGGTCGATTATGAGATGAGTAAAGAACAACAACACGTAGAGAACAATGGCATTATATATGAGTTTAAACTTTTTTTGCTTGTTAGCAACCCCTTTTTTTTACATGGATCAATACTGTGTTAAGATTCAAGCACAATTATCACATAAATAATCACGAGTACGCACCGGAAAGAATCATATGCAATATAATTAATTAACAAAGTAAAGAATCGAATATGTACCTTTTAGCTTAGCTTCCAATACAATTAATAATGAGATTATTATTATTAGTTAGGGTTTAAAGTAAAACCCCTCTACGATCGCATACTTGACACCCCTATGAATGTATGCTAGTACCCGATCACGAACTCACAACCCTTTTGTGTTTATCCCTTGAAGTCGAACCAAACAAACCCGAAAACCCTTTTTCTTTGCTACCTACGGCCGAACCAAGAGAAGAGAGAGGGGAGAAAATAGTTAGGGTTTTTCCACAACTAATTGTCTAGAATGAATTTTTAAAAAAACCCTTGAACTTTAACCTCTATTTATAAGGATTAATTAGAAGGGTTTTCTAACTTGGTGACCAAGTTTGAAGAAACCCTCTCCTAAATTATGAAACTTCCTTATTTTCTAATTTACACTTTAATCCTTTAATAAACATTTATTTAACATTTAACTTATGTTTATTAATCATTTCATGAACATATTAATTAATTACATAGAGTATATGTGTCATTTTGTGTGACCCCGTAGGCTTAAATATTTTCCAGACATGCGTTTATTTAACGTGATCATATTCCAACAGCTCCCACTTGAGCATGTTATATAAAGGCAATAACATTGGTTAGCGTCTAGCAACACGCCAATGCTCCCAGAAATATTTAAGTATAGTTTCTTAAAGTATTTTGAAACGGTTTCAGTGTTTATTATCCCTTTGTTTCAGATACCTTGTTAATTATGGATATGGATCAATGTCATTCCATAATTTAACGATTCTGTTTCTCATTTTTACAACTAATTAAGATTACCAAATTAATCGAGACCACATCTGGAGTTCATTTGGGTACGACCGTACAAACATCTTAATTAATCAATGAGGGCGCCAAATTGTATCATTCTTCAATTGCAAATTAAAGGAACAAATCATATTTTGACTACACGTGTTAGTCATGTCATTTCACTACATTTCTGAAAATAGCCCTTTGTTACTACCTTATTCAGGATAGTTAGAACTATATCAAGAAAATGCAATCCACACATGCATAACCTGCTTGTATCTCAAGTCTAAGGATAAATAAAGCAACCATTTCACGAATTTCACTTAATGACGCTGATCCATAAAGTGATGATTCATTAAGTGGGGTAGTCCGATATGCATCTCTATGGATATCATGTGAGTTTGGTAGGACCATTTTCAAATATTCCTAAGAATATTACCAATCACTCATATTTGTCTTAGTTTAACTATATTCCCATATAGTTAATCGACAATGGACATTTAGAATATTTAAATATTCATGGATTTAAACATGCAAATATAGGATACAATTATATATGAAATGAAAACAAACATACCTTATCCAAATAATAATTGTTCAACATCCCTTATCCAAATACCAATCACAGATTTACATGATATAACTAGCTAATTTAAGTCCTATGCCCTCGGCATGCTTATCGAGCTTTCCTTTTGACAAAGCCTTTGTAAAAGGATCAGCTAAGTTACAATCTGTGTGAACTTTGAGTAAATTGATTTCACCTAGTTCGATTTGCTCACGAACATAATGATATCTTCTTTGGTAATGTCTGGCACCTTTCTGAACTCTGGGTTCGTTGGCAATGATGATTGCACCAGTATTGTCACAATACATATCCAAAGGTGTGTTATTTGAGGGCATCACGTCAAGCCCAGAAATAAACTTTCTAATCCAGACAGCTTCCATGGCGGCATCTGAGGCGGCAATATACTCAGACTCTGTAGCAGACATAGCAACTGTGGTTTGCTTTTTGCTCTTCCAATCCACCGCGCCTCCATTTAAAATGAAGACGTATCCCGACTGAGATTTTGTATCATCTTTATCAGTCTGAAATCCAGCATCACAGTATCCAGTCACTTTGAGCTCTGTATCGGGATTTCCTCCATACACCAGAAATAAATCTTTAGTAGCACGCATGTACTTAAGAATATTTTTCACAGCAGTCCAGTGATCCTCACCCAGATTCTGTTGATATCGGCTAACGATATTTTGCGCGAACGCGATGTCAGGTCTAGTGCATCTTACCGCATACATAATAGATCCCACAGCCGAAGCATAAGGAATTCTTTGCATACGCTCCACCTCATTAGGTGTAGAGGCACCGTTTTTGCTAGATAAGTTAAGTCCTTCTTGCATAGGTACGAAACCACGCTTGGAATTCTCCATCTTGAATCGCTTCAAGATCTTATCAATATAAGCACTTTGACTTAGTCCAATCAACCGTTTACTTCTATCTCTATAGATCTTGATTCCAAGAATAAATGCTGCTTCTCCCAAGTCTTTCATAGCAAAACACTTTCCAAGATGGGATTTTACATCTTGCAATATTGGAATGTGATTTCCTATTGTGACAACCGCCAAAATTTCAGGTTGATTAATTTACTATTATGTGTACTATTCAAATCTTTGTAGATCAAACAACATGAACAAACATTTTATGGCAAAATAAATTGAGCAAATATTCTTTTGATAAATCATGGACAATTATTGTCAAGAACTCAAATAGTTATTTGAGAGTTGCTTGGAAATACTTTTCCATACTTATACTATCAAAAACAGTATTTATGAATAGTACCGTATTCGTGAATAGTAACCGTATTTATGAATAGTATCGTATTCGTGAATAGTAACTATATTCATAAGTAATACCGTATCAGTGAATAATGACTGTATTCAGTATTCATGAATAGTAATTATGAATAGTAAATGTAAAAAGTAAATTTTAAATAGTAAAGGTAAAAAGTAAATTATAAATAGTAAAGGTAAAAAGTAAATAAAAAGTAAATAGTAAAGATAGAAGGTAAATTGTAAAAAGGTAATAGTGAAAAGTAAAATGGCGGGACCCACGTCAAATAATTCTATCGATATTAAAAATCAAGATTCAGAAAATTTTTATTAATTTTTAATTCAAGCGGGACCCACGTCAAAATAATAATTCACAAAAATTTAAAACTAAATAGTGTTAAATAGTAAACATCACTTTCATACTTTATTCTTATAATATAAACGTCCAAAACCCGCTCACTGAGGTTAACTGAGCAAAAATTATTAAAATGAAAGTTGTATATCTTAATTTTCTGATCTTATAGAAACTTGAATTTTCTCAATAGGAGTCCGTATGGACAATTTAGGATTAAAACAATGTATAAATATATACTACTATGATAAAGGAAATCTATCATTAGAAACGTCCAAGAAGTAGTGGGAAACACACTTTTATCTACTTTATAATTAAAAATTTATGAATTATGAATCACGGGTTTAGTTGGCTAAGTGTATGGACAAAAAGAATACTATATATATACATACCCCTTATTCATGATTAACTTTATAATATAATAATAATATATATAAATCATCGAATAATAAAATAATATTAAAGATTTTAAACGTTTTAATATAATAATATTATATATAAAACGAGTTACGCGTTATATACCGAACGCGTTTATTAACGCGTTTTCCCCTTCTATAAATAGCCACTTCGTTTAACCATAAAACTCATACCATCATATATTCACTTCTAAATTTCTCTCTGATAATCACACAAGATTAAGTACGTCTAAGTGATCTTTCTTCTACAACACTAAGGTTGATTCTAAGTTGCTCTGTTCACTCAAAGTCCTCACTATCATGAACGATTAATTATGGAAACATAAACGTGGGTATATTGAATAGTACTATTGGGGTAGGCACCCCCATTCGTGTTGGTCATACCAACTGGATACGGATGCATTATATTTGGAAAACTTAGGGTACCCTGAACAAGGTACCTACTCTGGAGGCAAATAAACACACACTTGTCTAGTTTCGGTTCATGAGCTTAGAACTTGGTATATACAGTTTCAACTCTTGCATTACATTTGATCCATTGTGTGATTAAATGGTTACTTTAAATCTTGTGGTTCATACTCTATATTTTAATTAAAACATATGATACTCTTTGCTGATATTGTATCATAACTATTTGACATTGCGGTAAGGCAATGGTCACACTGAACTCTGACATTTTGTGAAACTATATTTTCTATATGAAAAACTTATGGAACTCACCAACTTTATGTTGACGTATTTTAGCATGTATTCTCAGGTAACTAGACGATACTCAATACATGGGACATTTTTCCGCTGCATACAACATACTGGACCATGGCCTACCCTCAGACTCTAGTAAAGACAAGTCAATTTGCTAAAGTCTCTGTCTACTGTTTAATATTGTTTAATATTAAATAAATGTTTTCAAGAATAATATCTTTCATAAATTGTAATATAAATTTGTGAACAATGCTTTTATATAAATGTATTTTAAAACGACAACGTTTTGTGTCGTTCAGTATATCTTGTGTTGTGAATCCATGTAAGTCATACCCCGTCTAGGGTGGGTGTGACAGATTGGTATCAGAGCCCAAGTTATAGTGAACTAGGTAGCAAATTGATGGACCTAGACTATAACCCCATATAGAACAACACCCACATACATGCATAATTTTATGAATAATCCCTACTTGATTATATATGTTTAGAATATATAATTTAATGTATATTATATATATATATATATATATATATATATATATATATATATATAATTTAATGTATATATATATATATATATATATATATATATATAGCAACAGAGTAATGTCGGGATTCGTAGTGGAATACTTATCCGATCGTGAGGAAGAGATTACGTCTCGATCACCTCCACCTGTACTTGAACCCTCCGACTCTCCTCGTCATGTAGTAAATCAACCAATGGAGGAGACCGATCACGTTGGAGAAGAAGCTGATAACGCACTTGTCCCTGGACCAAACACTACTGTCACCACTAATGCTTTTACTAGCACTACGCCTACTTTTACTTTTTCAAATCCATTGGGGAAGGTCCTTCAAGCTCACCTCGATCTTTAATACGAAGGATCCGAACGCCTAGATGTCCGATGTTTAACCACCCTCAGTCACGACGTGCTCGACTTACTCATCCTGAACCACCCGCTCAACGGCTGCGGAGATCTATTAATGCTATACCAAGATTTCTGGCGGAATGGAGATTTGAAGAAGGACTCCTTAACTCTGACCAGTTCAGAAGAGCTGAAGGTCCAACCAATATTCCTGCACTAACTATGGAACCTTTGCATGACACTGTCCCTACATTGGTCCTACGCATAGTCCGAGCAGGAAAGTGTATTACGGAGTTGAGGGAAAGAACAAACATACTGCGGAGGAAGGTGGAAAATCAAGATAATATGATAGTCGCACTGGAAGGTGATATGGAGGAAGCTCACTTCAGGATACATGGTCTTGAAGACACTGTGTTGGAACTACAGGAGAAGATAACAAGATTTGAAGCTATGTTTGAGGCTATATCGAGAGCCACTACTATAACCCCATCTACTCTGTCACAGTAGATATTGTCTAGTTACTTACTATTTACGGCGTATATGTCGGGAAATGTAATTTTAGATAAAATAATGGATTCTTGAGATGTTTATATCTCAAAGTTTGTTATCCAATAAATCTACTATTTTTATCTTGATTTACACTTCTTTTAGTCATAACTATTGAATTGTGGTTATGGTATGATGTGGTAGTATCTCATCAATTTCTTTATTTATATTTAAGGATCCGGCCGTCAAAAGAAGTACCAGAAATGAACGCAACAGATATTGCTAGAATTGTAGCAGAAAGTATAGCAGTAGCTTTTGCAACTCAAGCCGCAAACAGAAACAATAATCATGACAATAATGGTACACCTAGAGATTGTACTTACAGAGAATTTCAACAATGTAAACCCATTATATACAATGGTACTGAAGGAGCAATTGCACTCATCCGATGGTTCGAGAAACTGGAGTCCATATTTCGTGTTAGTAACTGCGCTGAAGATAGCCGAGTAAAATATGCTACCTGCACACTACAAGATCAAGCTCTTACCTGGTGGAATGAGTACGCCACTACAGTAGGAATTGATGCAGCTTATGCAATGTCATGGGAAGATTTGAAGGAACGTATGAAAGCCAAGTATTGCCCGAGGAGCGAAATTCAGAAAATGGAGGTAGAATTTCATAATTTGAAGACGAAGGGATACGAAGTATCTGAATACACCAACCGCTTTCATGAGTTGGCACTTCTTTGCCCAACCATGGTTACACCCGATTATAAGAAGATTGAGCAGTACATTTCTGGACTTCCACCAAAGATTCAGGATTTGATCACTGCTACCGAAACCACTGACATCGAACATGCGGTTCGGTTGGCAAACAGTTTGGCTGACAAAGCAAAACTTCGTGCAAATACAGAAGGAAAGTCTGGTGATCAAAAAAGGTTCAATAAGAAAAGGAGATGGGAAGATAACTTTGGGAAGAGTCAAGGGATCAACAGACAAAGAGACCTGCTCAGACCTCAGGACCATCATCAAATAATGGTTATATAGGAACCAGGCCATATTGCAATAGGTGTACTTTACATCACACCGGTCCTTGCACAGTACAATGCAATAATTGCAAGAAAATTGGTCATCTGGCCAAGAACTGTAGAATCCCTAATCCAACTATCAACAATGGAACAAAAATAAGATGTTATGAGTGTGGTGAAGAAGGACATTTCAGGAATAAATGTCCAAAGCTGAGAAACAACAACAACAACGGAAACAACAACAACAATCGAAACAACAACAACAACAACAACCACAACAACAACAATCGAAACAACAACAACAACAACAACAACCACAACAATAACAATCGAAACAACAACAACAACAACAACAACAACAACAACAACAACAACAACAACAACAACAATGCTCGAGGAAGGGCATTCATGATCAATGCGGGAGAAGCCGCCAAGACCCAAACATCGTCACGGGTATGTTTCATCTGAATAATCATTGTGTCTCTGCTTTATTTGATCCTGGTGCCGATAGAAGTTTTGTGTCAAATAAAATTATTCACCTGCTTTCAATTATACCTACCCCATTAGATGCTAAGTATTCTGTAGAATTAGCAAATGGTAAAATGATCGAAGTCGAAAGCATAATCCAAGGTTGTACCTTAGAATTAGCAAATGGTAAAATGATCGAAGTCGAAAGCATAATCCAAGGTTGTACCTTAGAATTAGCAAATGGTAAAATGATCGAAGTCGAAAGCATAATCCAAGGTTGTACCTTAGAATTAGCAAAAGAATTATTTTCTATAGATCTAATACCATTCGAAATAGGAAGCTTTGATATTATCATTGGTATGGACTGGTTGTCTAAAAACCAAGCAGAAATAGTCTGTCACGAAAAAGTTGTTCGAATTCCAATTGCAAACGGTGAGAAGTTGATTATCCAAGGCGATAAGAATGGAGTACGATGTAACATTATATCTTGCATGAAGACTCAGAAGTATCTCAGAAAGGGATACCAGGCAATCCTAGCCCATATATCGGAGAAAAAGACTCCGAAGAAACGGCTTGAAGACATACCCATCGTACGAGATTTTCCAGAAGTCTTTCCTGAAGACTTGCCTGGTCTTCCACCAATCCGGCAGGTGGAATTCAAAATAGACTTAGTACCTGGTGCTGCACCAGTGGCACGAGCACCATATCGATTAGCTCCTTCCGAAATGAAAGAACTTGCAAGTCAATTGCAAGAACTTTTAGAGAAAGGATTCATTCGACCGAGTTCCTCACCTTGGGGAGCTCCAGTCTTGTTTGTCAAGAAGAAAGACGGATCTTTTCGCATATGTATAGACTATAGGGAGTTGAATAAGTTGACGGTTAAAAACCGGTACCCACTTCCTAGGATCGATGACCTGTTTGATCAATTACAAGGGTCGAGTTGTTACTCGAAAATCGATCTTAGATCCGGTTACCATCAGCTTAGAGTTTCAGAAGAAGACATTCCCAAGACGGCATTTAGAACCCGCTATGGCCATTACGAGTTTGAAGTGATGCCATTTGGTTTGACGAATGCACCCGCAGTTTTCATGGACCTCATGAACCGTGTGTGCAAACCATATTTAGATAAGTTTGTTATCGTATTCATAGATGACATTCTAATCTATTCCAAAACCAAGGAAGAGCACGAGGTACATCTGAAGAAAATTTTGGAACTACTCAAGAAGGAAGAATTGTACGCAAAGTTTTCAAAATGCGAATTCTGGATTCGTACAGTACAATTCTTAGGCCATGTCATTGATAGTCAAGGAATTCATGTAGATCCTGCCAAGATCGTGGCTATTAAGAACTGGGAAGCACCAAAAACACCAACAGAAATACGACAATTTTTAGGTCTTGCTGGCTATTATAGAAGATTCATAGAGAATTTTTCTAAGATAGCCCAACCTTTAACGTCGTTGACTCAAAAAGACAAGAAGTTTGCCTGGGAAGATAAACAAGAAAAAGCATTTCAACTGCTGAAGGAGAAGCTCTGTAGTGCTCCGATTTTGTCACTACCCGAAGGAACGGATAATTTTGTAGTATATTGCGACGCATCTCATCAAGGATTGGGATGTGTGTTGATGCAGAAAGATAAGGTGATAGCCTATGCCTCGCGTCAACTTAAGGTGCACGAGAAGAACTACACGACTCATGATCTTGAACTAGGAGCTGTAATATTCGCTCTAAAGATTTGGAGACACTATTTATATGGTACAAAGTGTACTATATTCACCGACCATAAAAGTCTCCAACATATTTTTGACCAGAAAGATTTGAACATGAGGCAACGTAGATGGGTGGAATTGCTCAGTGATTACGATTGTGAAATTCGTTATCATCCGGGCAAAGCAAACATTGTAGCAGATGCTTTAAGTCGTAAAGAAAGAGTAAAGCCACTTCGAGTACGAGCTTTAAGTATGCCCATTCATACTCATCTTACTTCCCAAATTCGTGAAGCTCAACTTGAAGCATTAAAGAAAGACAATCTCAAAGAAGAAGCTTTGAGGGGGATGGAAGAGCAATTTGAAGTTAGACCCGATGGAACCCGGTATTTTCTAACCGGATTTGGCTACCAAGCTATGGAGATTTAAGAAACTTGGTGATGAACGAATCACACAAGTCAAGATATTCGATACATCCTGGATCAGATAAGATGTATCATGGACTAAAAGAATTATACTGGTGGCCTAACATGAAAGCTGACATAGCCACCTATGTTAGCAAATGTCTAACATGCTCAAAGGTGAAGGCAGAGCATCAAAAGCCATCTGATTGCTACAACAACCAGAGATTCCCCAGTGGAAGTGGGAATGTATAGCCATGGACTTTAGTCACAAAGTTACCGAAGACTGCTAATGGTTGTGATACGATATGGGTAATTGTAGACCGACTCACTAAGTCTGCACATTTCTTGCCCATAAAAGAGACTGATAAAACGAGCAAGCTGGCTAGATTGTACATAAAGGAAGTAGTATCACGGCATGGAATACCTATTTCGATTATTTCTGATAGGGATAGTCATTTTACTTCCAGATTTTGGCAGACACTACAGAAAGCTTTAGGTACACGGTTAGATATGAGCACTGCATACCACCCGCAGACCGATGGTCAAAGTGAAAGGACCATTCAAACGCTTGAAGACATGTTGCGTGCTTGCATAGTTGATTTTGGGAATGGTTGGGAAAAACACTTGCCTTTGTGTGAGTTCTCATACAACAACAGTTACCACACTAGCATCAAGGCTGCACCATTTGAGGCACTGTATGGGAGAAAATGCCGTTCACCCATCTGTTGGGTTGAATTAGGTAACAAAATTCCAGTAAAGAAAAACAGTCCAATTACAGGTCCTGAACTCATTCATGAGACTACTGAGAAGATTGTACAGATACAAAACCGATTAAAGGCAGCACGAGATCGTCAAAAGAACTATGCTGATGTAAGAAGAAAGCCTTTGGAATTTCAAGTAGGAGACAAGGTTATGCTGAAAGTATCTCCTTGGAAAGGAGCCATCCGATTTGGAAAACGAGGTAAGTTAAATCCTAGGTTTATTGGACCTTTCGAAATACTAGAAAGAATTGGTCCAGTAGCTTATAGGCTTAGACTGCCACAAGAACTTAGCCGTATACACGATGTGTTTCACGTCTCAAACTTGAAAAAGTGTTTGTCTGACGAAACACAAGTTATTCCATTGGAAGAACTTCGAATGGATGACAAGCTGCACTTTGTTGAAGAACCAGTAGAGATCATGGATAGGGACGCCAAACAGTTGAAACAGAGTCGAATTCCTATTGTCAAAGTCCGATGGAATTCAAAGCGAGGTCCTGAATTTACCTGGGAACGTGAGGATCAAATGAAACAAAAGTATCCTCACTTGTTTGACAAAGCCTTACATTCCGATCACACGTGCTAAATTTCGGGACGAAATTTAAATAACTGGGGGAGAATGTGACAACCGCCAAAATTTCAGGTTGATTAATTTACTATTATGTGTACTATTCAAATCTTTGTAGATCAAACAACATGAACAAACATTTATGGCAAAATAAATTGAGCAAATATTCTTTTGATAAATCATGGACAATTATTGTCAAGAACTCAAATAGTTATTTGAGAGTTGCTTGGAAATACTTTTCCATACTTATACTATCAAAAACAGTATTTATGAATAGTATCGTATTCGTGAATAGTAACCGTATTTATGAATAGTATCGTATTCGTGAATAGTAACCGTATTTATAAGTAATACGTATTCGTGAATATAACCGTATTTATGAATAGTACGTATTCGTGAATATAACCGTATTTATGAATAGTACCGTATTCGTGAATAGTAACCGTATTTATGAATAGTATCGTATTCGTGAATAGTAACCGTATTTATGAATAGTATCGTATTCGTGAATAGTAACCGTATTTATGAATAGTATCGTATTCGTGAATAGTACCGTATTTATGAATAGTACCGTATTCGTGAATAGTACCGTATTTATGAATAGTACGTATTCGTGAATATAACCGTATTTATGAATAGTACCGTATTCGTGAATAGTAACCGTATTTATGAATAGTATCGTATTCGTGAATAGTAACCGTATTTATGAATAGTATCGTATTCGTGAATAGTAACCGTATTTATGAATAGTATCGTATTCGTGAATAGTACCGTATTTATGAATAGTACCGTATTCGTGAATAGTACCGTATTTATGAATAGTACGTATTCGTGAATATAACCGTATTTATGAATAGTACGTATTCGTGAATATAACCGTATTTATGAATAGTACGTATTCGTGAATATAACAATATTTATGAATAGTACCGTATTCGTGAATAGTAACCGTATTTATGAATAGTATCGTATTCGTGAATAGTAACTATATTCATAAGTAATACCGTATCAGTGAATAATGACTGTATTCAGTATTCATGAATAGTAATTATGAATAGTAAATGTAAAAAGTAAATTGTAAATAGTAAAGGTAAAAGTAAATTGTAAATAGTAAAGGTAAAAGTAAATAGTAAATAGTAAAGATAGAAGGTAAATTGTAAAAAGGTAATGGTGAAAAGTAAAATGGCGGGACCCACGTCAAATAATTCTATCGATATTAAAAATCAAGATTCAGAAAATTTTTATTAATTTTTAATTCAAGCGGGACCCACGTCAAAATAATAATTCACAAAAATTTAAAACTAAATAGTGTTAAATAGTAAACATCACTTTCATACTTTATTCTTATAATATAAACGTCCAAAACCCGCTCACTGAGGTTAACTGAGCAAAAATTATTAAAATGAAAGTTGTATATCTTAATTTTCTGATCTTATAGAAACTTGAATTTTCTCAATAGGAGTCCGTATGGACAATTTAGGATTAAAACAATGTATAAATATATACTACTATGATAAAGGAAATCTATCATTAGAAACGTCCAAGAAGTAGTGGGAAACACACTTTTATCTACTTTATAATTAAAAATTTATGAATTATGAATCACGGGTTTAGTTGGCTAAGTGTATGGACAAAAAGAATACTATATATATACATACCCCTTATTCATGATTAACTTTATAATATAATAATAATATATATAAATCATCGAATAATAAAATAATATTAAAGATTTTAAACGTTTTAATATAATAATATTATATATAAAACGAGTTACGCGTTATATACCGAACGCGTTTATTAACGCGTTTTCCCCTTCTATAAATAGCCACCTTCGTTTAACCATAAAACTCACACCATCATATATTCACTTCTAAATTTCTCTCTGATAATCACACAAGATTAAGTACGTCTAAGTGATCTTTCTTCTACAACACTAAGGTGAGTCTCCATATTCCCCTTTTTAATTCTTTTATATGATTTATTTCGGGGACTGAGATACATGCATAATAATTATTTTATGTTATATATATATATACGAAACTTTGAAGAAAAATTGCAAAACTATATGATATAAAATATACTATGTGAGTCTTCATACTCCCCTTTTCAATTATTTATACATTTATTTGGGGACTGAGATACATGCAATAAAACTACTTGTTATACTTATATGTATATTTTCAAAGTTATATACTTATATGTATATTTACAAAATTATATATATATATTATATATATTTTGTAACTCCACTTTATTTATTTTACCTTCGTGGTAAAATACAAACTCTTTACTGTTATGATGAACACAAGTATTCCAGAAATGTATATATGGTTGATTCTAAGTTGCTCTGTTCACTCAAAGTCCTCACTATCATGAACGATTAATTATGGAAACATAAACGTGGGTATATTGAATAGTACTATTGGGGTAGGCACCCCCATTCGTGTTGGTCATACCAACTGGATACGGATGCATTATATTTGGAAAGCTTAGGGTACCCTGAACAAGGTACCTACTATGGAGGCAAATAAACACACACTTGTCTAGTTTCGGTTCATGAGCTTAGAACTTGGTATATACAGTTTCAACTCTTGCATTACATTTGATCCATTGTGTGATTAAATGGTTACTTTAAATCTTGTGGTTCATACTCTATATTTTAATTAAAACATATGATACTCTTTGCTGATATTGTATCATAACTATTTGACATTGCGGTAAGGCAATGGTCACACTGAACTCTGACATTTTGTGAAACTATATTTTCTATATGAAAAACTTATGGAACTCACCAACTTTATGTTGACGTATTTTAGCATGTATTCTCAGGTAACTAGACGATACTCAATACATGGGACATTTTTCCGCTGCATACAACATACTGGACCATGGCCTACCCTCAGACTCTAGTAAAGACAAGTCAATTTGCTAAAGTCTCTGTCTACTGTTTAATATTGTTTAATATTAAATAAATGTTTTCAAGAATAATATCTTTCATAAATTGTAATATAAATTTGTGAACAATGCTTTTATATAAATGTATTTTAAAACGACAACGTTTTGTGTCGTTCAGTATATCTTGTGTTGTGAATCCATGTAAGTCATACCCCGTCTAGGGTGGGTGTGACACCTATTATCAATATGTCATCTACATATAAGACAAGGAAAGTAACATTACTTCCACTAGCTTTGCGATATACACATGGCTCATCAGGATTTTGAGCAAAACCAAACTTTTTGATTTCCTCATCAAACCTTTTATTCCAACTTCTTGATGCTTGCTTTAGTCCATAAATGGACCTTTGAAGCTTGCACACTTTGTTGGGATAATTTGAATCGACAAATGTAACATCCCAAAACTTAATCGTATATGTTGACTAACGTCGTTAGGTCAAATTCTAAGTCCGTGATATGTTATGTGGTAAAATGTGTGTTTATATGTTTATGTGCCCTATATGTGAGATTTATTTATCTTTAATGAGTGACAATAAAGTGGATTAAATGATGTGTAAAAGGCCTTTGTAGTGTGCGAAAGTGCTTTGGTGTGTTATATGTATCCCCAATAGGTGTTTTAAAGTGAAATAAAGTCAATATGAAGTCCAGGGACTAGTTTTGCCAATGGTGAAAAGTTAAAAACGGGTTAAGAAAGGGATTAGCCTAATCTAGGTTAATTTGGCAGCCTCAAAACTTAATTAGAACACATTCATCAGCCTCTCTAATTCTCTTTTGATTTCTAAAGCAAGATCTTCAAGTTTTGGTTAATCAAATCAAGTGTTTTTGTATTGAATCGAATTGGCTATCGTTTCTACAGGTAATCAATGTTTTATTGGCTATATTTTCAGATCTAATGATGTTTTATAAAGGATTAAATCTGATTTTGAAAGAGACTTTTAATAAATTAGGGTTTATATTATGTTTAAGCAAATTAACGATCAAAACGACATCAAACGAGTTTATAATCGATCTTGATGATCAAAGGAGGTTTATATATGTCAAAAACATGTTTTGGGTGAAGCCTAAGTCGATCGATTTCTGGAAAAATGAAGAACAAAGTCGTTTTATGATTTCTGGACGAAAATAAGATGAAATTCGTTTTCTGGTTCAGCTAAGGTTCAAAACGAACTTTAAGTTCGTTTGAGGGATCTAAATTCGTTTGTAAAACGAAGTTTAAGTTCGTTTGATGGTTTAAGCAGCCAATTTCGTTTGAAGTGTAAAGCCTAAATTCGTTTTATGAAAGCTTAAATTCGTTTTGCACCAAAGTAAGCTAAATTCGTTTTCTAAGGATCTGAATTCGTTTGATCAAAATTATCTTCGTTTGGCAAACGAAGTTAAACTTCGTTGGGTTGTAAATTCGTTTTATGAAAGCTTAAATTCGTTTTGCACCAAAGTAAGCTAAGTTCGTTTGAAGCTAAATTCGTTCGATTCAAAACTAAATTCGTTTGCAAGTCCATTTAAGGTCCCAAATGACTTATATTTTATATATTAATGTACGATAGGTGTCGGGGATTACTATTAAGCACTGTTAGCTTTTGTTGCGCGCACATTCTACTACGAGGTAAGATACACTACTTTTGTCACGCTGAGGGTGCAACGAAAATGGTTTGTAAACTATAACCTCCAAAACGGTAATGTATAACTCATATGTGGTTGGGTTGATATGGGAGGTACTCGGGGATTAATGATGACGATGTTTATGCCTAAAATGCTTCCCCGTACACATGATTATGATATGATATGCAATGATGATGATATGCTTAACGATATGATATGATGTGATATGATATAATGAACGGTGGTTAATGACGTGTTGTAATGTTGATATGTGCATGTATATGTGGCTTGTTCATCTAGAACACTAGACCTTTTTTTTAGGTTGCCATGACACGTGCACGTTTTAAGGGCCCTAACGTGAAAAGATGATAGATGTGGATTAGTTTAGGATTAATGTGGAAACCTAAACTAAACGTGGTAAATGCTCGAGCTATGTGGTAATAGAGTACGTATAAATCGTGCTCGTATGTGGGAGAGTACGTCGTGCCCGCATGTGGGAGAGTACGTAGTGCTCGTATGTGGGAGAGTACGTCGTGCTCGCATGTGGGAGAGTACGTAGTGCCCGTATGTGGGAGAGTACGTAGTGCCCGTATGTGGGAGGGTACGTTAAAATGCCGTATGTGGAGAGTACGTAGTGCCCGTATGTGGGAGAGTACGTAGTGCCCGTATGTGGGAGAGTACGTAGTGCCGTATGTGGGAGAGTACGTAGTGCCCGTATGTGGGAGAGTACGTAGTGCCGTATGTGGGAGAGTACGTAGTGCCCGTATGTGGGAGAGTACGTAGTGCCGTATGTGGGAGAGTACGTAGTGCCCGTATGTGGGAGAGTACGTAGTGCCCGTATGTGGGAGAGTACGTAGTGCCCGTATGTGGGAGAGTACGTAGTGCCCGTATGTGGGAGAGTACGTAGTGCCCGTATGTGGGAGAGTACGTAGTGCCCGTATGTGGGAGAGTACGTAGTGCCCGTATGTGGGAGAGTACGTAGTGCCGTATGTGGGAGAGTACGTAGTGCCCGTATGTGGGAGAGTACGTAGTGCCGTATGTGGGAGAGTACGTAGTGCTCGTATGTGGGAGAGTACGTAGTGCTCGTATGTGGGAGAGTACGTAGTGCCGTATGTGGGAGAGTACGTAGTGCCCGTATGTGGGAGAGTACGTAGTGCCGTATGTGGGAGAGTACGTAGTGCTCGTATGTGGGAGAGTACGTAGTGCCCGTATGTGGGAGAGTACGTAGTGCCGTATGTGGGAGAGTACGTAGTGCCCGTATGTGGGAGAGTACGTAGTGCTCGTATGTGGGAGAGTACGTAGTGCCGTATGTGGGAGAGTACGTCGTGCTCGTATGTGGGAGAGTACGTAGTGCTCGTATGTGGGAGAGTACGTAGTGCTCGTATGTGGGAGAGTACGTAGTGCCCGTATGTGGGAGGGTACGTAGTGCTCGTATGTGGGAGAGTACGTAGTGCCCGTATGTGGGAGAGTACGTAGTGCCCGTATGTGGGAGAGTACGTAGTGCCCGTATGTGGGAGAGTACGTAGTGCCCGTATGTGGGAGAGTACGTAGTGCTCGTATGTGGGAGAGTACGTAGTGCCGTATGTGGGAGAGTACGTAGTGCTCGTATGTGGGAGAGTACGTCGTGCTCGTATGTGGGAGAGTACGTCGTGCTCGTATGTGGGAGAGTACGTAGTGCCCGTATGTGGGAGGGTACGTTAAAATGGTTGCTCGGGTGGCTCCTTGCAACAAGTCATATGTGGCGAGTAGTTCGGGTGGCCTGATGACCCACCTAATCTTATGAACATAACGTGCTACTCATGGATCGACATTGTCTTTCCTTAACGGTAACTTCGGTTACAACTTAACGGTGACCTAGTCACAACCTAATGAGATGAGATGAAATGACGAAATTGATTAGGCACACTTAGGGTCATAGACTCTATGCTTATATGTGATATGGATACGTTATGTGGTGATATAAATGCCTAAATCAAATGACGTAATGTTTTAAAGTGACGTGTTTAATGGATGAAATGTTTTGCTTAAACCTGGTGTTATCTTACTTAGCTTTATAGCTAACACTTGTTTCTTTATATGTGTTGACACCCCTCAGGTTAAGCAGTGAGATGTCGTGTGAAGCTTTGGCGAGAGATGGGTAGATGATCAAGATGGCTTTAGTTTACCCAATAACTTCGCATAGACCTAATGTTAATGATTTCCTTTATGGAACTATTGTAATGACTATGTTATGGTTGCTTTATGTTGGGCAATCTTATGGATTTCTTTTATTACTGATTTGATGCTATTAGTAACACCACTTATGTTTCTCAACTGTTTCCATTGGTTGAGGTTTTTAATAAACTGTTTCCGCTTTATTGACGCCGTTAGGCGAAAATTTTTGGAAATCCATATTTTTACGAAACGGGTGTTACAACAAAACCTTCTGGTTGAACCATATAGACTTCCTCGTCTAGATAACCATTTAAGAAAGCGGTTTTGACATCCATTTGCCATATCTCATAGTCATAGTACGCTGTTATGGCTAAGATGACCCTAATAGCTCTAATGTCCGCTACGGGAGAGAAGGTTTCCTCATAGTCAACTCCATAGAGCTGAGTATAGCCTTTCGCCATGAGACGAGCTTTATAGGTGTGTACATTTCCATCCATGTCGGTCTTCTTCTTGAAGATCCATTTACACCCAACGGTTCTACCATTAGGTGGAAGATCAACCAAGCTCCAGACTTGATTATCTTTCATGGATTTCATTTCCACATTCGCAGCTTCAAGCCATTTGTCAGATTCTGGATCTGATAATGCAGCTTTGAAATTAGGAGGTTCATTTAAGTCTCCTAATACGTGTTCTTCAGACTTAATATTAAGATTTAATCTTTCACGAGCACGTATTGTCCTTGAGGACCTACGAATTGGAATCGCATTATCTTCAACTTGAGGTTCATCACTTTGAACATTCCCCCCCCCCCAAGTTGATGATCGCTAGTATTTTCAGAAGGTGACACATCTTCTTCTCGAGTCTCATCACTTTGAACATTCCCCCCCCCCCAAGTTGATGATCGCTAGTATTCTCAGAAGGTGACACATCTTCTTCTTGAGTCTCATCAAGCTCGACAATCCTCCCACTGTTTTCTTGAGTGATGAGATTCTTTTCAAAGAACTCAGCATATCGAGCAACTTTAACAGTGTTGTCGGTAGGAAAGTAGAAGTAGTAACCCATCGTTTCCTTTGGGTATCCTACAAAGATGCACTTAACTGATCTAGGTTGAAGTTTGTCAGGCATATCTCGCTTCACAAGTGCCTCACATCCCCAGACTCTTAAGTAAGACAAATTAGGGACACTTTCATGCCACAATTCATGCGGTGTCTTGTCAACCTTCTTGGTTGGAACCATATTGAGAATGCACACAGCAGTCTCTAGAGCATAATCCCAAAATGAAAATGGGAGAGTCGTAAGGTTCATCATCGATCTCACCATGTCTAGCAAGGTTCGATTTCTCATCTCATATACACCATTATGCTATGGAGTCTATGGAGGAGTAAGTTGTTGAATAATTCCACAAGCTTTTAGATAATCCTTAAACTCTTGGCTTAAGTATTCTCCACCTCGATCCGAACGAAGAATCTTGATGGTTTTACCGAGTTGATTTTCTACTTCATGTTTAAACTCTTTGAATGTTTCAAATACTTCATGTTTATGTTTAAGCAAGTAAACATAACCATAACGACTGAAATCATCCGTAAAAGTGATGAAGTAGCTAACACCTTTCCTTGACACATGTCTAAATGGGCCACATACATTGGTATGTGTAAGTCCCAACTCAATAGATGGTACTACCTGAAGACACCTCTATGTCGATGGTGAGGTTACTTTGCAATATACACACTGATCTGGAGACGACCAGTTGCAGTATGTATATACCAGGTTAATGGTTAGATTACTTATTGAGGTGACAAAGAGTAATAAGTAAAGACAATGCAATAAATAAATACTTGTAAAGTAAATCTGGTGAGATCGATATGTAATTTTTCAAGTGTAATTTATTTATTATGATTAAATAAATTACAAGGTTGTTGCGGAACCAAGATAATACAAATATGTAAATATCCTAACAACCTATGAAGTACAATGATCTATACTTGGAAATTCTCTTCAACAATCGAAACACTTAAAGTTGTGAAATGTTCCTTTTTGCGATTGAGAGAATATTGCACAAGTTCACCAAGAAATGCGAATGTCTGAATATGCAAAGTTATTTCTTGGTTGTGCAAAGACCTCTATTTATGAATAAAGTTGTCATTGGGATTCCAACTTCATCGTACAAATATGGTTGAGAGCATTTAAGGAAGCAATACGACTTCCAATTAAATGATGTATAAAGTATGACATAAAGTCACTTTATTCAACCTGCTTTATGTACTTTTGTACTTTAAACATAGACAATTGTTATTGTCCGGTTAATAGCACATAAAGCATAAAGGTCTTCCTCGTAATCAGTGTAAAGCTTTGTAAATGCTTTAAACTGATGTTCTCCAGTTTCTATCTGAGTAGAATGTCAACTGGGCTTCGCTGCCATTGTCATTCTCTATCTTCCATTTGTTGTCTTCGACTTCAATTGGAATGTCTTCATATCTGGTTAGATCTCAACTGGAGGAAGTCTTCAGTTGCGTTAACTGTACGTTGCAACTGGACTTCATATATTTCTGGACAATTTCTTCAGGTCTCCAGATGCAACTGGAGACTGGCCAGTTTATCAGTAAATTGGTCCTAACAAATTCCCCCTAATTGTCCTGAAATATTGCCAAGTCTTTTTTAGTTCTTGTATCTATACAAGTATGAACTGGAAAGACTTGCTTGATTAAATCTATTTAAATTTTCCAAGGCATTTTTATAGATCATTAAATGCCTTGGGTATTTCTTTTAAGTTTGTTAGATTTAATCTGTTATCTATCCTGTTGTTACAATCTGGTAACTTCATTTATACAGGAAAATGAAATTTACATCAGTTACAAGAAAGTAAAGTAAAATTACAAGATGATAACTGGAAGGAAAACTTATACAGATGGCCCTTCGCCAGTTTTCCTTCTCTTTTTCAACGAACCAATAGGTTGAGAATCCTCTGGGTCAACATGCAGCCTATTTTCAATTTGTTCCTTGTGCTGTATCTTCCCCTTCAACAAATTTATCCAGGCCTTCTCAAACCTATTCTTTTGTTCCTTTGCTTCCAAAAATTCAACCATCTCCATCCATTCTGTGAACCCATACTGCAGAACTGAAGGATTGTCAGTTGTCACCAGTGGCCCTCTGGTGTAACTAACTTGCACATGGAAGCATTTGGTGCCAGGCTTGACAGTAACACTCACACCATTGATCTTTCCAGTGTGTTTCCTTCTAGCCATTATTGATGAATAATAGGCTCTGGCTTCACTTTCATTGGCAATCTTAGTAGACCCAGATAAGGCAGAGTGCACAGCAGCCTTTATGTCATTATTAGACACCTCTTCAGTTGGTTCAACAAAGGTTCTTAGATCAGCATCTCTGGGCAACGGCTTCAGTTTAGATTGTGCCCTGGGTCTTGGTGGATTCAACACCCTTTTAACAACTTTTTGAACATTTTCGATTCTTCTTTGAATCCCACCAGCCCTTAGCTCTCTTACCTTCTCCAAAGATACATTCGTGTTCTTGGCATCAAATTCAGCCTCATCATCTGGATATTCTTGGTCAAGATGAATGTCCAACATTTCATTCACCATTCCAACTATCCTTTGATCACTTTTGACTCGCTGATATTGCTCCAGTGTGATGCCCAGTAAAGCAGAATCAATAGCATCTAAGTTCAAGATTCGAGACCTGGCAGCCCTTTGGTCTTCCTTTCTTTGCAACCTTCTTTCTTTAAATTGATTGCCAACAGCAGCCAGTCTCTTACTCTCCCTTTCAGTTATTGATGGAAGCTGATCGATGTTGCCAGTTTCTAGCATAGGTGTATCTTTGGCCAGCTGGGCAGTTTCTTCAATTGCTTTGCCCTTTCCTTTGTTCTCATTCCCCCTATCAATCACATCTTCAAACTGTTCTATCATCTGCTGACTGGCCTCAGTATCAGCAGTTACCACAATCTCCTTTTCAGTTGTATGCTGACTAGCTTCAGTACTGGCAGCAGCAACAACAACTTGTCTTTCACTGGAGGTTCCTTCAGTTGAAGTTGGTGCAAGGACTCCACTTCTTTCCCCCTTGGCAGCATCTAGACCTGCCCTTATCACATCCCAATCAGCATTATTGAATGGCAACCGGTCAAGAGGCTGCCATGATTGTAAGTCCTTGCACTCTTTGAAAATGGTGCACATCATTCTGAAGGATCTCCACAAGTGGTTGGTCTCTCTAGACTGGGTCAGCACATTAGCAGCAACTTGTGTCTGACCAGTTTTCAGATCTTGTAACAACTGAGCATCATCAGTTGAGAGACCAGCAACCACACTTTCTTTTTCCATGGACAGTAAGGCAATCTGGGCTTTAAGCTTCTTGTACTTAACTTTATAGCCATCATCAGCCCGATTGTTGTTAGGGACAAGGGGACCAGTTTGATTGTTCAACTGACTAGATCTGCATTCCTTCATGAAATGACCTTTCTTGCCACACTTATAGCATGTAAGATTGGTCTTATCCAGAGAGTTGGAGCTGGAAGCATTGTTGGAACCATTAAATCTATTTAAATTTTCCAAGGCATTTTTATAGATCATTAAATGCCTTGGGTATTTCTTTTAAGTTTGTTAGATTTAATCTGTTATCTATCCTGTTGTTACAATCTGGTAACTTCATTTATACAGGAAAATGAAATTTACATCAGTTACAAGAAAGTAAAGTAAAATTACAAGATGATAACTGGAAGGAAAACTTATACAGATGGCCCTTCGCCAGTTTTCCTTCTCTTTGTCAACGAACCAATAGGTTGAGAATCCTCTGGGTCAACATGCAGCCTATTTTCAATTTGTTCCTTGTGTTGTATCTTCCCCTTCAACAAATTTATCCAGGCCTTCTCAAACCTATTCTTTTGTTCCTTTGCTTCCAAAAATTCAACCATCTCCATCCATTCTGTGAACCCATACTGCAGAACTGAAGGATTGTCAGTTGTCACCAGTGGCCCTCTGGTGTAACTAACTTGCACATGGAAGCATTTGGTGCCAGGCTTGACAGTAACACTCACACCATTGATCTTTCCAGTGTGTTTCCTTCTAGCCATTATTGATGAATAATAGGCTCTGGCTTCACTTTCATTGGCAATCTTAGTAGACCCAGATAAGGCAGAGTGCACAGCAGCCTTTATGTCATTATTAGACACCTCTTCAGTTGGTTCAACAAAGGTTCTTAGATCAGCATCTCTGGGCAACGGCTTCAGTTTAGATTGTGCCCTGGGTCTTGGTGGATTCAACACCCTTTTAACAACTTTTTGAACATTTTCGATTCTTCTTTGAATCCCACCAGCCCTTAGCTCTCTTACCTTCTCCAAAGATACATTCGTGTTCTTGGCATCAAATTCAGCCTCATCATCTGGATATTCTTGGTCAAGATGAATGTCCAACATTTCATTCACCATTCCAACTATCCTTTGATCACTTTTGACTCGCTGATATTGCTCCAGTGTGATGCCCAGTAAAGCAGAATCAATAGCATCTAAGTTCAAGATTCGAGACCTGGCAGCCCTTTGGTCTTCCTTTCTTTGCAACCTTCTTTCTTTAAATTGATTGCCAACAGCAGCCAGTCTCTTACTCTCCCTTTCAGTTATTGATGGAAGCTGATCGATGTTGCCAGTTTCTAGCATAGGTGTATCTTTGGCCAGCTGGGCAGTTTCTTCAATTGCTTTGCCCTTTCCTTTGTTCTCATTCCCCCTATCAATCACATCTTCAAACTGTTCTATCATCTGCTGACTGGCCTCAGTATCAGCAGTTACCACAATCTCCTTTTCAGTTGTATGCTGACTAGCTTCAGTACTGGCAGCAGCAACAACAACTTGTCTTTCACTGGAGGTTCCTTCAGTTGAAGTTGGTGCAAGGACTCCACTTCTTTCCCCCTTGGCAGCATCTAGACCTGCCCTTATCACATCCCAATCAGCATTATTGAATGGCAACCGGTCAAGAGGCTGCCATGATTGTAAGTCCTTGCACTCTTTGAAAATGGTGCACATCATTCTGAAGGATCTCCACAAGTGGTTGGTCTCTCTAGACTGGGTCAGCACATTAGCAGCAACTTGTGTCTGACCAGTTTTCAGATCTTGTAACAACTGAGCATCATCAGTTGAGAGACCAGCAACCACACTTTCTTTTTCCATGGACAGTAAGGCAATCTGGGCTTTAAGCTTCTTGTACTTAACTTTATAGCCATCATCAGCCCGATTGTTGTTAGGGACAAGGGGACCAGTTTGATTGTTCAACTGACTAGATCTGCATTCCTTCATGAAATGACCTTTCTTGCCACACTTATAGCATGTAAGATTGGTCTTATCCAGAGAGTTGGAGCTGGAAGCATTGTTGGAACCATTAAATCTATTAGACTTATGCTTAAACCTGTTAAAGGTTTTAGCAATCATGGCTACCAGATCATCATTGTCAGTTTCATCACAATCATCACTGATTTTAGTGGTCAGGCCTAAGTTCAATAAGCCATTTAACATCTCCTTCATTGAGTGTGGCTGGACACTCTCTGCAGACATTAAAGCAGCACAAGGTTTCTCAGTTATACTAGAAACCTTTGAACTCTAGGCATGATTTAAAGCATCCTGCTCAGCCACCAGTCTCTGTGCATTATTATCTTCAGTGAATCTGAAGGCTCCATAAAGAGATGCAAGAGTGTGGTTGTGCAGGGTCTTACCTTGTCTTAGGACAAGAATCATGTTTTCCCATTTGGAAGGAAGAATATCACAAAACTTCTCAAGAAGAATATCCTTATCCTTCTCTACACCCAGCCCTCTCAGTTGATTAATCACACTGGTGAATCTGGTATAAGTACCAGTCAAGCTCTCATTGGGTAAAGCAAAGAAGGATTCATACTTCTTGTTTAGAGCAACTTTCCTGGTGACAATGGTGTCATCACCTCCTTCAAACTGAAGGACCAATTCATCCCACATTGCCTTGGCACTGGGGAACAACACAAGTGTTGGAATAAGGTCTTCAGGAACAGCCCAAGGATCATGTTTTTCAGTCTGGTGTCCAAGTCCACCAGTCTGCGATCCTCATCAGACCAATGGTCTTCAGGCTTTTCTCTAGAGCCTCTTCTAGATCCAGTAGGACCAAGAAAAGGACTCACCCCTTGAGACATGGGTACATGTGGGCCATCCTTAAGGATTCTCAACATGTATCTCTCTATCCCACCAAAATGCAAGAGCATTCTGGCCTTCCATGTACCAAAAGTTTCGCTGTTTCCATCGAATTTGGGAACAGGAGTATTGGAATAATGTACATGGACATGGTTAGGGGGAGTAGGAGGAGGAGGAGGATTAGTATTTACATTTTGAATAGGTGGATTATTAACATTAGGGTTTTCACCTTGACCAGAACCATCCTCACCTTCAGTAGTAGTCATCTAAGCAGATCTAGGCAAATATATTAGCCTTCTGCTCTGATACCACTTGTAAGTCCCAACTCAATAGATGGTACTACCTGAAGACACCTCTATGTCGATGGTGAGGTTAATTTGCAATATACACACTGATCTGGAGACGACCAGTTGCAGTATGTATATACCAGGTTAATGGTTAGATTACTTATTGAGGTGACAAAGAGTAATAAGTAAAGACAATGCAGTAAATAAATACTTGTAAAGTAAATCTGGTGAGATCGATATGTAATTTTTCAAGTGTAATTTATTTATTATGATTAAATAAATTACAAGGTTGTTGCGGAACCAAGATAATACAAATATGTAAATATCCTAACAACCTATGAAGTACAATGATCTAATACTTGGAAATTCTCTTCAACAATCGAAACACTTAAAGTTGTGAAATGTTCCTTTTTGCGATTGAGAAAATATTGCACAAGTTCACCAAGAAATGCAAATGTCTGAATATGCAAAGTTATTTCTTGGTTGTGCAAAGACCTCTATTTATAGATAAAGTTGTCATTGGGATTCCAACTTCATCGTACAAATATGGTTGAGAGCATTTAAGGAAGCAATACGACTTCCAATTAAATGATGTATAAAGTATGACATAAAGTCACTTTATTCAACCTGCTTTATGTACTTTTGTACTTTAAACATAGACAATTGTTATTGTCCGGTTAATAGCACATAAAGCATAAAGGTCTTCCTCGTAATCAGTGTAAAGCTTTGTAAATGCTTTAAACTGATGTTCTCAAGTTTCTATCTGAGTAGAATGTCAACTGGGCTTCGCTGCCATTGTCATTCTCTATCTTCCATTTGTTGTCTTCCACTTCAATTGGAATGTCTTCATATCTGGTCAGATCTCAACTGGAGGAAGTATTCAGTTGCGTTAACTGTACGTTGCAACTGGACTTCATATATTTATGGACAATTTCTTCAGGTCTCCAGATGCAACTGGAGACTGGTCAGTTTATCAGTAAACTGGTCCTAATAGTATGTATAAGTCCAAGTAGCTCTTTAGCCCTCTCCGGTTTATGCGGAAAAGGTTTTCTTGTCATTTTTTCGGAAACACAAGACACACATTTGTCAAATGATTCATCATTTGATTATAAGATCCCTTCACGTTGAAGTCTTTCAATGCGTTTCTTGCCAACATGAGCAATACGACAATGCCAAAGATAAGTAGAGTCCAAATTGAGCTTGACTCTTTTGCTAACATTATACATTGAATTATCATTTTAATCACAACCATGCATATCAATTTCATAAATACCATTACAAGCAATAGCATTAAAATAATGAACATTATTTCGAGAAACTGAAATATCATAATCATTAAAAACATTAATGAATCCGTTGTCTTTCAACAAAGAAACTGAAATACCTAATCATTAAAAACATTAATGAATTCGTTGTCTTTCAACAAAGAAACTGAAATACCATAATCATTAAAAACATTAATGAATTCGTTGTCTTTCAACAGAGAAACTGAAATACCATAATCATTAAAAACATTAATGAATTCGTTGTCTTTCAACAAAGAAACTGAAATTACACCTCTAGTAATAGATGGTGCATAGTGACAATTGTCTAAAACAATAACTAAACCAGTAGGTAAAACTAAATGAAAGTCGCCTATTTCTTCTACAGCTGCCGGTAGACCATTGCCCACGAACAGTTGTAAAGCTCCTGGCTTCAGTTTCTTTCTTCCTCTAAGCCCCTGTAAAGTATTACAGATATGAGTTCCACAGCCAGTGTCATAAACCCACGAATTACGCTTAGAAAAGGAATATAATTCAATTTTGAAGATACCTGAAGTACTGGCTAAACCAGTTTGCTTCTTCTTCGCATTCAACTCAGCTAGATACTTAGGACAATTCCTCTTAAAACAATAACTAAACCAGTAGGTAAAACTAAATGAAAGTCGCCTATTTCTTCTACAGCTGCCGGTAGACCATTGCCCACGAACAGTTGTAAAGCTCCTGGCTTCAGTTTCTTTCTTCCTCTAAGCCCCTGTAAAGTATTACAGATATGAGTTCCACAGCCAGTGTCATAAACCCACGAATTACGCTTAGAAAAGGAATATAATTCAATTTTGAAGATACCTGAAGTACTGGCTAAACCAGTTTGCTTCTTCTTCGCATTCAACTCAGCTAGATACTTAGGACAATTCCTCTTCCAGTGTCCCACTTCAGCACAGTGATGACAAGCCTGGTCTTTAGCCGGATGCTCCTTTTTCGCCGGAGGGGTCTTTTTAGGTTTCGAGACTGAAGCACCTTGCTTTCCCTTACCATCGTTCTTGCCCTTAGCTTTCGGTTGTTTTCCTTTCTGAACCCTTCCCCCCTTGATCATAAGAAACTGGGGTGTAGCAGATTTCTTTGGAAGGTTTTTCTCATACTCAACCAACATGGCATGAAGTTCAGCTATGGTTTTACTCATGCTATGCATATTGTAATTGCGCACAAAATCCTCAAAGTCCTTTGAAAGAGACTTAAGGATCATGCCAATACAAATAGGCTGATGATACGCAAAGTTTAACCTTTTCAAGTGCTCAAAGTATCTCTTCATCTTGAGTACATGAGGACTCACCGGTGTTCCATGCTCGTGTTTCAAATCATGGAGTGACTCAACAAGTTCAAACAATTCAACTCCAGCTTGCTTTTCGTACATAGACTTGAGTTCTTTGATCATATCACATGGATCATTATAATTCTCGAATTGCTTTTGAAGCTCGGGAGTCATGCTGCCTAGCATCAAACAAGCAACCTCATTGTGTCTATCGAACTGAGCATTGTATTCTGCCAACTGTGCAGTCGTGGCACTGGCACCCGGAACAACGGGCATCTGCTTTTCAAGGACATCAGATTTCTTTTCGGCTCTTAGAACAATTCTCAGCTGACGAAACCAGTCATTGAAGTTGGTTCCAGAAAGTTTTTATCTTTCTAGCATCGACCTGAAAGCCGATTGGTGTATGTTTTGTGGAGGATTTGTTGTTGCCATCTACAAAACAGATATAAGTTCAAAAATCATTATTTTCAATAATAATCCTTAAGAAATATAATTTACCCATGTTAAATCATTTAACAATTAATTTTATTAAGGCTAGGATCCAATTGACATACCATCATTTCATCAGTTGATCTGCTAGAAATGACGTACTCAAAAGGTAAGTGACGAGCAGTAATTGTATTACAAGTACAATTCCTAGATTTATGGGACTTACAACAACACTTTAAAGGGGTGTTAAGTGTTTTGTAAACATGTTTTGTCCCATCTTATGTCACGGGTCAAGGTCTCACCGCTTAACTCGCTTTAAGTCGCCCAATTAAGAACTTGTAAATAGTCTACCACCGTCTCACGATGAGTAGTAATTTACCTTGGAGTTACAATTCACCTACGTCTCACGTAGAGCAAAAAGCACTTGCAAGTGTTCTTAGCAAAGTGGGTGACAAAGACTTAACTTTATTGGGTAATGCAATTGATGTGAATCAAAAGTTTATGTATGAAGACTCATGCACATCTTCATAACATAATGTTTAATAAAATCATTTTTATTGTCTTAACAACACAAAAAGAGCTCGGTAGCTCCATTTGAACGCACAAATAAGCGCAGGAACAAAGGTTTGCGATATACGCAATTAAAAACTCGCTCCTTTAGGAGGCTAGCGCACTCCGACTTATACCTCTCTTAGAGTTTGTTCAAATGGGTGAGCCGGTGTATCTTTTGATTGTAAGACACCAATTTTATTAAAACAAAATCATATTTTGATATTTCTTAGTCAAGTTTATTCTTTTCCATAAAACAATTTTGCATCACCATTTACAATAAAAGCAAAATAATAAACTTACTAACTATTAACAATTAATCATACAACGATTTATGGTGGGCAACCTAAATCATGGTCACTATGGTTAATGTACATGTTAAAGACGTCTCCATCTTCAAAGAAGAGGACCACATACATCAAGTTGCCTTGATTGCATAAGCCTTTAAACATACAATTATCAAATAAATACATATAAACATGCTGACTGGAAATTTCCAGTAGCTTCACGACCAGTTTAGTCCTATTTTCAGTCCGAATCAGCCTTCGACCAGAACTACAAAGTTGTATCCCTATGAGTCGTGCATCTACAGTCCAAAGGACAGCTCCTAACTCATTACGGTTGATTTTATATGAATTTTTTAGTGAACAAGTGTCAAACAGGAAAAATCACACGAAAAATTCACATAGTCACACAATTATCAAATAATTAACCCTAATTATTGGACCATTAAACTAAGCAATTTATATCAATATATCTAAGTAATAATCATAAAGAATTTTGCATGAATTCTTTATGATTTTTACTTCTATTTAACAACATTAAATTAAAGATACATAAAACATGCAATTTATCAAATAAACATGTCAATTCACACAATCAAAACTTGCATAGAGGGTTTAATTTAACCATTAACTTAATTAGGTTGAATTAATAATAAAAACAAAAACCCTAATTTTATTTTTATTAAATTCGATTTTAATTAAAATAAATAAACAAAAACGATTTTTAATATTTAATTATTAATTAAATCGAAACCAACCCTAAACCCCCCTTCAAGTTTTGAACTTTGTAACTAATATATCACATATTAGGCTCGTGATACCACTGTTAGGATTCAAGCACAATTATCATATAAATAATCACGAGTACGCAACGGAAAGAATCATATGCAATATAATTAATTAACAAAGTAAAGAATCGAATATGTACCTTTTAGCTTAGCTTCCAATACAATTAATAATGAGATTATTATTATTAGTTAGGGTTTAAAGTAAAACCCCTCTACGATCGCATACTTGACACCCCTATGAATGTATGCTAGTACCCGATCACGAACTCACAACCCTTTTGTGTTTATCCCTTGAAGTCGAACCAAACAAACCCGAAAACCCTTTTTCTTTGCTACCTACGGCCGAACCAAGAGAAGAGAGAGAGGAGAAAATAGTTAGGGTTTTTCCACAACTAATTGTCTAGAATGAATTTTTAAAAAAACCCTTGAACTTTAACCTCTATTTATAAGGATTAATTAGAAGGGTTTTCTAACTTGGTGACCAAGTTTGAAGAGGATTAGGAAACCCTCTCCTAAATTCGGCCCACCCCCCTCTTTTAGTGTAATTAGGAAACTTCCTTATTTTCTAATTTACACTTTAATCCTTTAATAAACATTTATTTAACATTTAACTTATGTTTATTAATCATTTCGTGAACATATTAATTAATATATTACATTAACATATTAATTAATTACATAGAGTATATGTGTCATTTTGTGTGACCCCGTAGGCTTAAATATTTTCCGGACATGCGTTTATTTAACGTGATCATATTCCAACATATTGTTGATCGCTAATTGATAGGGCCCCGACTAGGTGACTAGTTAAATCCTTTGTGTATCTTTCTTTTGAAGATTTTTTTTTTTTTTATATCGACCTCCAAAAACACAAGGACGATACAAATTACACCATTACAAGCGGTTACATTGGCTTTACATCAACACTAAAACTACACCAATCCTTCCAACTTAATAACTCTTTCCTATCTCTATTTTTATACCACAAAAATAAGTACTTTGTGTATCTAGACTATGGTTTTGAAACTTACATAGATGGGTTATTCGGAAGAGGCCAAACACCCACCATTCCCCGACTAGCTCCACTTCTGATACGTACAAGATCGCCATCCCCAACGGGGTATTACTAGTGATGGTGATTAAGCCAACTATTTAGTACCACTTCATCGGTGATAAACTCGGATTACGTAAAGATAAATATATATTACATCTAATTTTGAACTTTTGTGATTTTTTTTATAAACAATGCAAAGTTTTTACCTATAAACATTGTGATTACTTATTAACATGATTTAATTCTCAATATATAATTATTTGAAACAAAGTTTACAAAGTTTCTTAACAATATGTTGCATACATGAGAGAGTCAAACTTCAAATGCTTGCAATTAATCATAGATTTAAAAATAGAATAAGTAACACTATTATAATTTAAGCGCAATTAGTTAAAAAAATATGTAGATAAAATCTCTCCTTAATACACGTATGTGTCTATATACATGTATGCCTACATTACATTCGTTTTGATTCGACTAACCACGGTGAATGAGAATTAAAGACCTTACTGAACCATATTACGTTGGTCTTTCAGTTTTTGGTTGGTTTTTCCATTTGGTATCAATTAGTGGTTTAGTTTGATTTTGTTTTTAGAACCGTATTGTTTTTTACTTTGGGTGATGATATTTGTGAACTCTGCCAATCTTATAAAAAATGTCAAAACATTTTTTGAGGCCTTAACCTGGTACGAACGAAAGCAAAAGAAAAAAAAGAAAGATACCTGACTACTATGAAAAGGCAATGACACTGCTGGTCTAAGTTAGCCGTATAATTTTCCCTTTACTTATAGTAGAACTAGCCCAAATATCCATAATATTAAGCCCATACAATAAAATATAGAGGCCCAAGAAAAGTGGGGGCCCAAAGCAGCCGCTTACCCCTTGACTACTATTAAGCCTGCAATGTTGTTAGCTCGACGCAAATGGCAAGAATTGCCAATAGCGAGGTTTTTTGTAACTTGTTCATTTTAGGGATGAAAGTGAAAAAATGAATGATTTTAGAGATGAAAAGTTAATTTACTTTTAAAAATTTTAAGAATATAAACATTACTACATTATACCCTTGAAATCATTTTTATATAATTGATAATATGTAAAATACATATTTATTAATATATAACAAAATTTACACTATTAATATATTTACAAAAAAACCTACAATATTTATTTGTCAAATCAAGAGTATAGTAAGAATTTAAAACCGTCTATATCAGGCGAAGGTAGACAAAGTTGAGCGTTCTCATAACTCATAGTCTCATAATGTGTTGTTAAAGGGAGTGTCTTACTTTTTAAAAACTTTATGAACTTTTTATTCATATAAGTTATTTGATGTTTTAGCATTTTGTAAAGTTGACTTTCAGACAATCATATTATCAGTTTGCGATTCTATCAAATAAGCATTAACACTAACACTGTGTTATATCCAACAACTTATAAAAACCTCAATAGAGAATGGCTTGAAATGTGAATATGATTCAAAGAAGTTGCACATCATTATGAACATCAGCGTCTATAATCTTTATAAAGCAATGTATATTGACGATATTTTGAATTTTTCAACATTTCCATATTTATATCATTTTTGTATGTATTTTACGTAATCATTTTTATATTTAAATATTTTACAAATAAATATAAAAAAATACAATTTTTATGCGTGTGTTTTAACAATCCAACATCGGAATCAATGGTAGGCAAAGTTGTCCCCGGTCACCTCATCAAGGTGTTCTAACTGAAATTTACAAATATTTTATAAACTAGGAAATCATTTAGCGTTGTATATTGTACAAGTATAATTTCTAGTTTGATATAAATAGATGGATAAATATATATCTATACTATTGTACAAAAATTATCTACCACATGTTGAAATGTCCCAATTAAAAATGATCATTTTACCCTTATTGAATTAATTTTCACTAAACCCATATTATATTAAGAACGAAATGCATTTTTGGTCCCTGTGTTATCAACTCAATTGCAAGACTCGTCCAAACGTATGCAAAGTGGTGTTTTTGGTCCTTGTGATATCGACTTAGTGGCAATCTCAGTCCAAATAAACGGATCCGTCTATTTTCTACCGTTAAGGACATCATGTGCCCTTCACGTGAGGGGCAATATTGTCTTTTTATATAAACGAGGACTATACCTGCAACTAACCGAAATACATATACTTCTTGCCACAAGGACTAAAATGAAATTAACATTAAACGTTTTATAACTATTTAATATTTGTCTTTTAATCATAAATATTTATATTTGTTATTTTTATATATATAATCTGCATATACTTACATTTATAATTGTATTCATTATTTCATTATCATCATCATCTTCATCAATAAGATATCTAAAACACCACCAACAAAACTATCTATATTCCAGATCTAAAACACCACCAACAAAACTATCATCAACTTTTGTATTCATTTTCCATATCTATATTCTAGATCTAAAACACCACCAACAAGACTATTAAAGATATGTGAAAAACATCTATCAGAACCAACCGACACATTCCTTACATTTCGATTCACTTATATCTCAATTGCTAATCCACCCCCATCAACAAATATTCGCATGATATCTATCTGACACGGTGGGTTTGATTTATGCTTTGAGAAGAACGATTTTGGGTGTCGGGTAACGATCCATAAGCCACCCCCATGACCGGCGACTGGGTGGTAACCGGCGATGGCTGAGCGGCGGCTACAACCATTCTAGGGTTTAAGCCTGACGGCGATAGTTGAGCAGCGGCGATGGCTGAGCGGAATCCTTACTGCTAATATCCCCTAAGGGCTCCTCCCCATGGCCTAATGACGGTTGGATGGTGGTGGCAGGTGGTGTTCCGACGCCGGTGGCAATTTTGTAGCTAAATACTGATAATATCTTATTTTGTTACATCATCGATAACTTTTTATTCTTCTTTAGGTTGTTGAAAATCTGGAAATAGATGTAGGATGTGTTTTTGTTTACATGTTGTTGAGTGTTATGTTATACTCCATGGAATTAGTTTTAGGATATGTGTAAATTGAATGAATTAAATCCCGCCGACCAATTTGAAAGAAATGGAATCAATTTGAATAATAGTTAAAGGAGTATGCTATGAAAGTGGGACGGTGGTCAAAGTGATTTTGGAAGAATTGATGATGTTTCATATTTGTGTGGATCGAAGAAAACAAAAGAAATCAGACAAATGGAAAAACAATTTGAAATCCAACCCCCAGCCCAAGTCGCCAATCTCCAAAAAGCAAAGACAGAGAGCACAGGGATGTTATGAAAAGACAATATTGCCCCTCACGTGAAGGGCACATGATGTCCTTAACGGTAGAAAATAGACGGATCCGTCTATTTGGACTGAGATTGCCACTAAGTCGATATCACAAGGACCAAAAACACCACTTTGCATATGTTTGGACGAGTCTTGCAAATGAGGTGATAACACAGGGACCAAAAATGCATTTCGTTCTTATATTAATTTATACGAGAGATAGTGCCCGCGCGTTGCGGCGGTGAGATGGTGGGGGTGATAGGTCAAGTCCTAGAGTATGATAGCCAAATGCCTTAGCCGTACGGGCTCCGCCCTCGGATTTAAAAATTCGTCGAAAGTATATCGAATGACATCTCTAATGAAAGAGCATGAAATTTTAAGAACATCCATACAATTTTTATAATTTATCGATATACGGTTTTTGAGATAAAAGATTTTGAATGAATTAGAGGAATAAAATGATTTATGGATGAGAGAGAAAAAATTGAGTGGTTGAGATTTGAGGAGAGAGAAAAAAATGAGTGGTTGAGATTTAAGGTTATTATAGGTATATTAGGTAGAGATGTTTAAATTAGTGAATAAAGAATAAGGGTATTTTGAGTAATTCAAATCATCTTTTCTTTTAAAAAAAATGGCAAAATCACATGATTTAATAACTTATATAACTGAAACCAACATTTTTTATTTGTTTTTGACAGATGTATTTTCCAAAGTTTTTTTTGTTGTGCATATTGAAATTTAATATGTAAAATCTCATGATTTAATACTTTTGACATTTATTAATTGTGATATATTATATTCAAACATTTTCTTTCCGTGTTTACTCACATATAATTATATAGTTTAGGGTTTAGAGTGTACGAACCCTTTTATGAAATAGGTAACAATTCAGGACGTTATCGTATAGATTTTTTTATTATATTTTAGGCGTTCTTTTTTTTTTTTTTAAGAGCTGAATGTATTAAGTGACTGAATGTATAAATAATGTCTGTATGCATTAAGTAAAAAATAGATAATTGACGGTTAATAGATAATTGACGGTTGTTTTTGTTTATTAAGTCAAAAAAAGAATATAAAGTTTGACTGAATGCATTAAGTTATTACGAGTAAGTATTAAGTATATTAACTAAAAAAAACAGGGCCTACGTCTAATATAGATAGAAAAAAATGATACGAGTATCTTTACATCCCCTTATATCAAAAAAATTAAGTTATCCATTATTTAACTAATTAAAAAGGGTTATAATATATATGAAATAACAATAACTTTATAAGCTTTTTTTACCCATCAGAAAGAAAATTTGAAAGAGAAGAAAATGCATACTATCATAGAAATAGCTACATTAACACAGAACTAAAAACTAGGGGTGATTGTGATTGTATTTTAAAACCGAAATTAAGAACGTCAATAAATACAATATACGCTTCCCTCTCTAGGGGTTGTGATTGTATCTTTAAATAAAGAACATTTTTGAAAAGAATGTGTATGTATATGCTATTTCGAAATCGTGTGATCATCGTTACTGTAGGATATATTATTTTTCATACATATTTACAAAACAACAGGTAGATAATTTTTTTTTTATAAATTTAAATTCAAAAATATAAGAAAAATAAACTGCTAATGTAAATGTAAAAAATGTAAATAAAATCAAAAAAAAGTTATGTAATTTTGAAACACCTATATTTTACTTCATTTTTGTAATAGTTCTTCGTTGATAAAATTCGTTTTGGTATTTTTTAATCTTCTATCTTTGATGCATATCAACATCA
>CM067172.1:14711237-14716237 GCA_034093135.1 Erigeron breviscapus | reverse complement strand
AAAGATAAGAAAAGAAAGATGAAAAGTAAAGCTTTATGATGATAGGCAAAAGAAAAGAAAAGAAAAGAAATAAAGAAAGAAAAGAAAGATAAGAAAAGAAAGATGAAAAGTAAAGCTTTATGATGATAGGCAAAAGAAAAGAAAAGAAAAGAAATAAAGAAAGAAAAGAAAGATAAGAAAAGAAAGATGAAAAGTAAAGCTTTATGATGATAGGCAAAAGAAAAGAAAAGAAAAGAAAAGAAAGAAAAGAAAAGAAAAGAATAAGAAAAGAAAAGAAAAGAAAAGAAAAGAAAAGAAAAGAAAAACATCGAGATATATATGTCTATATACTCGGGGTCAGGTCTACATCCAAAATGGGTGCATACATCTATGCACCAGGATGCCGGCAATCCCCTGCCGAGGGTCCAACAATAATGTATGCAATGCTTACAAACAAATGCAAATGCATACTTCATAAACCAACAACCAATATACGATAACCTGTGCCAACCATCAATATTTCCTCAAACATAACCCAGAAATCAATGCATGATAATCAAAAGCCAACGATCAATAATCAACAAAACATGAGCCACTAATCACAAAATAAACCAACTATACGTACATATACTTCAGAGGATTCTACTTTCTTCAAGTCCCAGATGCTTATGTATAGGGTCACCCGCAGCCTTCCCACCACATCTAAGACCCAAAGGAAAGCATAACCGACTTCCATGTATGTACGTCTATCCTAATGTATAAGTAATACTTAACGAAAACACAACCCAAGTCAATCAAACGAAAGGATACGTCACATCAATCCAACAATCAAGTCAAACAAACAATACATCAATAAATACAAGTAGACAAGCCAGGTTTACACTTTTCAGCCCGAATCCCAAGCGGGTAGGGAGATACGAAACTCACCTTGATTGGTTATGAAAGATAAGATCGATATAAAGTTAAGTTATCTCCGTACGAAGTTCACCTCGCGTCCAACACCTAAATATTGATCATATACGTACACATTAACACGCATGAACACATATACGTAACTTAACAATTTCTCGACAAAACCCTAATTAGGTTTCTGATGTGTGAAATCTAGTTTAAAAATTTATAACAAGGTCTACCGTTAACTGACTACAACACACTTACGGGCAGTGTACCCGTTCGCATGTAATATAGGTAACTGGCAAGACCAGGTTCGAACACAAGGACTGACTGTTGTACTAAAGGTTGTGAAAACTGTGAAACAAGTACAAGTTTGGTTTGTGACCGAGTTGTCACTTCGCGTATCAGGAAACTAAGAAATTAACAAGTAAAGTAAAATACTCAACCGGTGTCACTCGAGAGTATACGAAAAGATTTTTGTTGTAATCAAATGATTAAAAAGCCATCTATGTCGAATCCGCTACACAAGAAGTCTAGGTTGCATATGGTTAAGCTCAAAATTCTTTACATGTTGGTGATAATAATCGTGACAAGACAAAACACATTCGGCGTGCACTCCGTTTGTAAATCGACTCAATCACCTAATCAACTCAATTTCTTGCAACAAGTGGTACCACCATCCTTATTACAATTCCTTGAACTAACTAGTTTGTTTGATCATTTAAATAACAATTTCATCTTTGTGAAAGAAACGTGGTACCACCATCCGTTAAATCCACTCACCAAAGTAATTTCTATTAATTTGTATCCTTTACTATCATACCATGACCTAGCAAGAGTTGCTCATAGACAAACAACTAAAATAATACTTGCATTCAACTAGTACCACTATCGAAAAACACAAATATCACCAAGGACACAAGATTAAGTAGAAGAAATCACTTCAATAAGATCTTGACAAAATGTTAAGTAAAACCAACTTGAATTCAAAATATTATGCAACCATGACTAATTGTTTCACTTCATCTTCATAGATGTAAGGAGGTTTAGCTACTCATAATGAAAAAGAACAAAGATTCAATTAAATAAGAGAACATAATGTACCAAATATGAAGTAGAAATCCAAATCGAGGTTACAACCGAGCCACAATAAGTAACTATAGCCAAAATTGGTCTTCAAATCTTCAAATGATATTTGGGAAGTAAAAACCCTTGGAAAGCCTTCAAAAACTGCTAAAGAGAAAAAGTGGAGGCTGGAGTGTCCAAGATTAGGTTTAGGGTTGAGTGGGTGTTGGTATTTATACCCCAGGAGAGAGAAAAACACATTGTCAGCTCGAAATCGCGCCGCGAGCCCATTCCTCGCGCCGCGATGTCTTCCAAAATTCGAACAGAGGGTTTCAGCCCAAAAAACTCGCGCCGCGAGGTTCTTCAGTCTTCGTTCATTCTGCTTCGTTTTCGACCATGCATCCAACGTTAGTGCATATGGACCATTCCTAAGTCGTTTTCAACCATTTATGAGCGATGTACCTACCGTGGACCTGAAACCACTCGCAAATACCATAAAGCACCACAAAACATGTATAAACGGCTGTAAATAGTGTACAAAACGTCCAAATAAGATGTGGGAAATATGTATATATTGAGACACATCAAACCTCCCCACACTTAAACCTTGCTTGCCCTCAAGCAAGTATGCACTTAAATTAAATCTCAATAACCAACGATTTACGATTCCTCAAAACAAAAATAGCTAAACGAGAAGTTTCTAGCCAAGCGGAGTTGAATACCAAAAGCAAATGCATTTAAAAACTAATGAGCAAAGTTTAAGACGAAATCAGAGAATTCGACTAATCTAAAGCAAAACCATCTTTTAGTTACAATTAGAATCCTACCTATGCTTGTGTTAACACCTCTTGAACAATTCTATTGTTCCAATTGACCTTAGGCTCGTTCTTAATAAGCTTATAATCCACTAGCAAGCTTCGCAATTATTATTAGCAACATAAGCAATATTCCACAATGATTACCGGTATATTTATCCATTTAAACACTCACGCCTTTGGTTTTCCAAACGGTTTTCATTATATAATACTTATGAGTCCCTTGACAAAACATACTCCTACGGTCTAGAATTGCGACTCTATCCACACATTAGGTGATCATACGAAAGTGCACTTTAAGCGTCCGGCCAGCGGTTCGCTACGGATACGTGAGTATCGTTAAGAGACATACGCCAGAACTCAAGGTTGGGTTGCATATCCAGAGACCATGCTCTAAACACTAACACATACGAGAACAAAATGTTTTATAATGTAGTACCCGTGAGTTTCTATGAGACCCGCATAGCGAATTTTCGGACAACTCATCCCAAGTTGGAAGCTTTAGGTGAGCTAGGTAAAACGAAGTTACCCCAAGGACCTACTTGTTCGAATCTCAAAGCCCACATTAGCACTAGACTATTGAAAATTGATTGCGCGTGTTCCCTCATGTGCCACCCGTTTGATGCCGAAGCACCCCAGACACCCCGATATAAAGACCCAACATAATGACTAGAACCACAACCTATAACATAAGAATTAAGGGCCGGAATCTGCTTTTGACAACAGCCGGGCGCAGACCATATGTTAAGTCAAATTACCACAAGTATATTTAATTCGTTTCAAGCACTTTATGCACACAATTTGGCAAAATTCAATTGGAAAACCTCAAGCGGTGCCTACCGATACATCATCTAATGAAGCTATCATTCACATTTGATTCATCATTAAGGTACAATTAGCAAGCAACCTAGATTATATTGAAGTTCGGAACAAGCCTATGACCCCTTGGAACGATGAAATGCCACAAGCACTAGAAAAGGAAAGCTAAAGGTAACTAATCTCTAGTTTTGTCCTAAATTAGCAAAATTCAAAGTCCTCATTTTTCGTCTTTGCACAAAACCTATAGCCTCAAAAATTTAAAAACATAACCAAAATGCTAGTTAAGGAAAGAAACTTCAAAATTTTTCATTTTTCCAATTTACCATCCCCCTCCCCACACTTAGGTTGCTGGGAGTTCCATCCTTGACCGGTGGGAAGCAATCCTCTCTCATCTTTTCTCTAATCCAATCATTCGCTCGACCAAAGGCATCCACCTCCAACAACAACTCTTCCTTTTCTTTGCTTGACAGATTCGAGCATAGCTCTCTTGACAACTTCGTTTTACCATGAGAGACCGCCGACTTGACACGAGCGTACAATTTCCCGATCTTGGCACTTCGGCTACTTGTCGGTCCAGAATTTATCACTAGGGTTATCTTCCCATCACTTCCCTTCTTCTCTAAGTCATCATCCAACATTTCATCAAAAGGATAGTCACCAGAACTAACACAAACAGTCTCAGGAGAATCAACTACATAGATCATAGTTAAAAAAAAAGAAATACAAGAAACAAAGAACAATTGTCTCATCGCCTACAAGGCGGAATTACAACCACATCGAAAGGAAAAGTACTGAAAACAAATAAAAATAATGAACACACACGGGTTGCCTCCCGAGAAGCGCTTTATTTATTTACGAGTCATTAGCTTGACTCGACCAAACCTCAAAGATTTACCAAGTTGGGGACTTTAACCCCCCTCCCCACACTTAGGTTGCTGGGAGTTCCATCCTTGACCGGTGGGAAGCAATCCTCTCTCATCTTTTCTCTAATCCAATCATTCGCTCGACCAAAGGCATCCACCTCCAACAACAACTCTTCCTTTTCTTTGCTTGACAGATTCGAGCATAGCTCTCTTGACAACTTCGTTTTACCATGAGAGACCGCCGACTTGACACGAGCGTACAATTTCCCGATCTTGGCACTTCGGCTACTTGTCGGTCCAGAATTTATCACTAGGGTTATCTTCCCATCACTTCCCTTCTTCTCTAAGTCATCATCCAACATTTCATCAAAAGGATAGTCACCAGAACTAACACAAACAGTCTCAGGAGAATCAACAACATTAGATGAAGAAAAAGGAAAGCTAAAGGTAACTAATCTCTAGTTTTGTCCTAAATTAGCAAAATTCAAAGTCCTCATTTTTCGTCTTTGCACAAAACCTATAGCCTCAAAAATTTAAAAACATAACCAAAATGCTAGTTAAGGAA
>CM067172.1:14571237-14708737 GCA_034093135.1 Erigeron breviscapus | reverse complement strand
CATCGGCCGTAGCCATAAACGGTCTTCCTAAAATAAGAGGGACATTTAATGCTTCACCCACATCAATGATGACAAAGTCCACAGGAAAGACTAACCCACCCACTTCAACCAACACGTCCTCTAAAATACCCAAGGGTCTTATAATAGACTTATCGGCCAATTGAATTTTCATGTTGATGGGTTTAGGTTTTCCTAAGTTCAGTTTAGCATAAATAGATGAAGGCATTATATCAATACTAGCACCTGAATCGGTCAATCCCTTTTTCACAGTTAAATCACCTATTTTGCAAGTAACAGTAAAACTACCTGGATCCTTACGCTTTTCGGGTAGCTTACCCGTCACTGCCGCCGAGCAAACATTCTCCAAGACTTTTGTCTCCACCTCAACCAACTTTTTCTTGTTCATCAAGATTTGCTTCAAGCATTTTGCATATCCCGGCATTTGCACAATAGCATCCAAGAACGGAATGTTGATGTGCAACTTCCTTAGATCACTTATGAACCTATCCATTCTCTCCTTCATCTTTTCCTTAATCAATCTCTGTGGAAAAGGTATCTTTGGTTGGTACGGTTTCAACACGGGTTCCTTGACCGGTATGGCTTTGGGAACCGGAGTGGTCACCATCGGCGGTGACCCCATTTCGATCTCTTCATCCAATTCCTCATCAATTTGCTCAACCTGCGGAGAACCGTCAGAAACGAAAGAATCACCACAAGGCGAGATAATTACCTTCCCGGACCGCGTGGTTATGGCATTAACGGATTCATTCCGGTGTTTTGGTGACTTGTACTTGTCGTCCCCGTTCTTCCATGACCCTCCTTGGCCTTGACTTGGATTTTGTTGGGTGTCGCTTGGAAGGTTACCTTGTTGCCTTTGATTGTTGCTCATTCTATCAATCCTCTTTTCCAAGTTTGAGATCAAAGCTTGGTTGTTTTTATTGCTAATGTCTATCTTGTCATGCAACCCCCCAATCTTTTCATTCAAGAGCTTAGAATAATTCTCCATTGAGATATTCCTTTTCTCTTGGGCCTCCTCTCGTTGGTCTTGTTTGTCAAGGAACTTAGCCATCATGGCCATGAGCGGCGATCCTTCATCTTGATTTTCCTCCTTCCTCGGAGGTGAGGGTGGTTGTTGTTGTTGAGGTGCTCCATGAGTATCATCCTTTTGCCACCTACTTTGAAAATTACCACCACGATTGTTAGAATAAAAATTAGAAGGATTCGAGGAGTTACCTTGGTAGCGGCCTTGGTAGTTGCCACCACGTTGGAAGAGAGATTGATAATTCCCTTGGCGTTGGTTTTGCACAAAGTTCACATCTTCTTGTGCCATAGAATCACACTCATCGGGATGGTGTGGACCACCACAATGGAAACATCCCCCCGCCATGATCTTCACATCACGCTCAAGCCCACCAAAGTTGTTCTCCGCCATAGAGAACCTTTCATCCATTCGGTTTGAAAGTTTCCGAATTTCGGCAACTACCTCGGATGTTTCACCATCATCGACTCTAGCTACTACCTTTCGTGGCCTCTTATCCTTATTTGAAGACCGAGAGACTTGAGCTTTTACCATATCTTCAAACATTTTCCAAAGCTCGCTTGAGGTCTTGTAACTAATACTACCTCCACAAGTCATCACCATCTTGTCATAGTTCTCCCTACTCATCCCATCCATGAATATCCCTACAACCTCGGTGTCACTCACCCCATGCCCGGGACATTCCCATAAAAGATCCTTCATTCGTAACCATGCCTCAACTATAGATTCATCTTCATCTTGTTTGAAAGAACGGATAACAAGCCTAAGTTCTCTTTCCCGATTCGCCGGAAAGAATCTATCAATAAAAGCTTCCTTAACCGCCCCCCAAGTGATCAAACTATCCGGTGCCAACCCTTTTAACCATTTGTGAGCCTCTCCCGTGAGAGACATAGGAAAGAGCGTCATCTTGACATTTTCACCTTGATTCTCCCCATAATTGAAAAGATTGCAAATCATTTCAAACTTGTCAAGATGCTCATGAGGGTCTCTCTTGTGCCTTCCATCAAAGCACAAATCCTTAACCATTTGCAAGTGATTACCTTTCACCGCGAAAGTTTCACTCTCGGGTGTACGGATGGCCGATCGGCGAGATGTAGGTATGGTACGAGGGAGATCCTCGATCTTCATATTGAAGAGATCGGGCGGATTATTTTGTTGACCGGCCATGTTGATGTCCGGTTTTGGCGATTCGGGTGGAGTTGGTGTTTTATCGGAAATGGGTTCTTCTTTTTCGGAAAAATACCCCCACTCGTTACTTCCCGACTCGTAGTAAGTCTCGTTAAGTATGTGGGTTTGGTAAGGAGTGGTGTTTATGAAAACTGGTTCGGATGATGATGGTTGTGATGTCTGTGTTTTGGTGCGCTTTTTAAGTTTTTCGGGGTTAGATGTGGCCTTGGCTAATGGTTTCCCAGAAGCTCGAGTGTTCATCCACTACCTGTAAATAATCTGCGAACACAACACAACAGACAAACCTTAATAGCACCTGGGGTAAAATCAAAGCAAAATAAAATAAAATAAAACAAGTAACTTTCCCGTGCAAGCACGAAAAAGGGTCGATTCACAGAGTCTCAACCTAAAGTACTTAAACCGCAGTCCCCGGCAGCGGCGCCAAAAACTTGATGTGTGAAATCTAGTTTAAAAATTTATAACAAGGTCTACCGTTAACTGACTACAACACACTTACGGGCAGTGTACCCGTTCGCATGTAATATAGGTAACTGGCAAGACCAGGTTCGAACACAAGGACTGACTGTTGTACTAAAGGTTGTGAAAACTGTGAAACAAGTACAAGTTTGGTTTGTGACCGAGTTGTCACTTCGCGTATCAGGAAACTAAGAAATTAACAAGTAAAGTAAAATACTCAACCGGTGTCACTCGAGAGTATACGAAAAGATTTTTGTTGTAATCAAATGATTAAAAAGCCATCTATGTCGAATCCGCTACACAAGAAGTCTAGGTTGCATATGGTTAAGCTCAAAATTCTTTACATGTTGGTGATAATAATCGTGACAAGACAAAACACATTCGGCGTGCACTCCGTTTGTAAAATCGACTCAATCACCTAATCAACTCAATTTCTTGCAACAAGTGGTACCACCATCCTTATTACAATTCCTTGAACTAACTAGTTTGTTTGATCATTTAAATAACAATTTCATCTTTGTGAAAGAAACGTGGTACCACCATCCTTATTACAATTCCTTGAACTAACTAGTTTGTTTGATCATTTAAATAACAATTTCATCTTTGTGAAAGAAACGTGGTACCACCATCCTTATTACAATTCCTTGAACTAACTAGTTTGTTTGATCATTTAAATAACAATTTCATCTTTGTGAAAGAAACGTGGTACCACCATCCTTATTACAATTCCTTGAACTAACTAGTTTGTTTGATCATTTAAATAACAATTTCATCTTTGTGAAAGAAACGTGGTACCACCATCCTTATTACAATTCCTTGAACTAACTAGTTTGTTTGATCATTTAAATAACAATTTCATCTTTGTGAAAGAAACGTGGTACCACCATCCGTTAAATCCACTCACCAAAGTAATTTCTATTAATTTGTATCCTTTACTATCATACCATGACCTAGCAAGAGTTGCTCATAGACAAACAACTAAAATAATACTTGCATTCAACTAGTACCACTATCGAAAAACACAAATATCACCAAGGACACAAGATTAAGTAGAAGAAATCACTTCAATAAGATCTTGACAAAATGTTAAGTAAACCAACTTGAATTCAAAATATTATGCAACCATGACTAATTGTTTCACTTCATCTTCATAGATGTAAGGAGGTTTAGCTACTCATAATGAAAAAGAACAAAGATTCAATTAAATAAGAGAACATAATGTACCAAATATGAAGTAGAAATCCAAATCGAGGTTACAACCGAGCCACAATAAGTAACTATAGCCAAAATTGGTCTTCAAATCTTCAAATGATATTTGGGAAGTAAAAACCCTTGGAAAGCCTTCAAAAACTGCTAAAGAGAAAAAGTGGAGGCTGGAGTGTCCAAGATTAGGTTTAGGGTTGAGTGGGTGTTGGTATTTATACCCCAGGAGAGAGAAAAACACATTGTCAGCTCGAAATCGCGCCGCGAGCCCATTCCTCGCGCCGCGATGTCTTCCAAACTCGCGCCGCGACGTCATAATGCTCGCGCCGCGACTTGTCTTGATAACTCGCGCCGCGACGTCTGATAACTCGCGCCGCGACTTGTCTTGATAACTCGCGCCGCGACTTGTCTTGATAACTCGCGCCGCGACGTCTGATAACTCGCGCCGCGACTTGTCTTGATAACTCGCGCCGCGACGTCTTGATAACTCGCGCCGCGACTTGTCTTGATAACTCGCGCCGCGACGTCTTGATAACTCGCGCCGCGACTTGTCTTGATAACTCGCGCCGCGACGTCTGATAACTCGCGCCGCGACTTGTCTTGATAACTCGCGCCGCGACGTCTGATACTCGCGCCGCGACTTGTCTTGATAACTCGCGCCGCGACGTCTGTCTCGCGCCGCGACTTGTCTTGATAACTCGCGCCGCGAGGTCTAGAAAAGGGCTTTTTGGCGTAAAAGTTGGCGTAGACAGAAACATTTTGGCGTAAGGTCAAAATTGAAGTTAGGGATAGGCGTAAGCTACGGCCCTCTAGAAAAGGGCTTTTTGGCGTAAAAGTTGGCGTAGACAGAAACATTTTGGCGTAAGGTCAAAATTGAAGTTAGGGATAGGCGTAAGCTACGGCCCTCTAGAAAAGGGCTTTTTGGCGTAAAAGTTGGCGTAGACAGAAACATTTTGGCGTAAGGTCAAAATTGAAGTTAGGGATAGGCGTAAGCTACGGCCCTCTAGAAAAGGGCTTTTTGGCGTAAAAGTTGGCGTAGACAGAAACATTTTGGCGTAAGGTCAAAATTGAAGTTAGGGTAGGCGTAAGCTACGGCCCTCTAGAAAAGGGCTTTTTGGCGTAAAAGTTGGCGTAGACAGAAACATTTTGGCGTAAGGTCAAAATTGAAGTTAGGGATAGGCGTAAGCTACGGCCCTCTAGAAAAGGGCTTTTTGGCGTAAAAGTTGGCGTAGACAGAAACATTTTGGCGTAAGGTCAAAATTGAAGTTAGGGATAGGCGTAAGCTACGGCCCTCTAGAAAAGGGCTTTTTGGCGTAAAAGTTGGCGTAGACAGAAACATTTTGGCGTAAGGTCAAAATTGAAGTTAGGGATAGGCGTAAGCTACGGCCCTCTAGAAAAGGGCTTTTTGGCGTAAAAGTTGGCGTAGACAGAAACATTTTGGCGTAAGGTCAAAATTGAAGTTAGGGATAGGCGTAAGCTACGGCCCTCTAGAAAAGGGCTTTTTGGCGTAAAAGTTGGCGTAGACAGAAACATTTTGGCGTAAGGTCAAAATTGAAGTTAGGGATAGGCGTAAGCTACGGCCCTCTAGAAAAGGGCTTTTTGGCGTAAAAGTTGGCGTAGACAGAAACATTTTGGCGTAAGGTCAAAATTGAAGTTAGGGATAGGCGTAAGCTACGGCCCTCTAGAAAAGGGCTTTTTGGCGTAAAAGTTGGCGTAGACAGAAACATTTTGGCGTAAGGTCAAAATTGAAGTTAGGGATAGGCGTAAGCTACGGCCCTCTAGAAAAGGGCTTTTTGGCGTAAAAGTTGGCGTAGACAGAAACATTTTGGCGTAAGGTCAAAATTGAAGTTAGGGATAGGCGTAAGCTACGGCCCTCTAGAAAAGGGCTTTTTGGCGTAAAAGTTGGCGTAGACAGAAACATTTTGGCGTAAGGTCAAAATTGAAGTTAGGGATAGGCGTAAGCTACGGCCCTCTAGAAAAGGGCTTTTTGGCGTAAAAGTTGGCGTAGACAGAAACATTTTGGCGTAAGGTCAAAATTGAAGTTAGGGATAGGCGTAAGCTACGGCCCCTAGAAAGGCTGGCGTAAAAGTTGGCGCAGCAACACCAGCAGCTGCAAGTCCGAACCAAATAACCCAAAAACAACCCAAAATGATTTGCAAGTGTTTGTAACTTAATTTGAAGCATATTTAAGCATCAATGACCATAAATACATATAACCCAACCCACAAATTCGACCAAAACATCACAATCTCTTCCAAATCATTCAAACCCTAATTTAACCCTAATTTAGTTTTAAGCCGATTTATGACTTGCAAAGGTTCAAGATGACTAGAAATGCATGAATAAACATAAGTAGGAGTAAATGGGATGAATTAGACTTACCAAAACTTCCTTTCCGAGTTAAAACCCAAATTAGGTCGAAATGGGCAAAAATGCAAGAACTTCTATCTTGATTCTTCAATATGACGAAAATGAGGTATAGACGGTAATGATTCTTGTGTTATAATCGACCCACTACTAGTTTGATGCAAGAAAATGTGGAGAGATTGAAATGGTTCTTTTACTTGAGAGAGAAAGGGGAAGAAGATAGATAGAAATGAGAGGAGGAGAAGAGATATGGGGGGGGAAAGGGTCATAGGTGGGGGGGGGGGGGGGGGGGGGGGGGGGGGGGGGGGGGGGGGGGGGGGGGGGGGGGGGGGGGGGGGGGGGGGGGGGGGGGGGGGGGGGGGGGGGGGGGGGGGGGGGGGGGGGGGGGGGGGGGGGGGGGGGGGGGGGGGGGGGGGGGGGGGGGGGGGGGGGGGGGGGGGGGGGGGGGGGGGGGGGGGGGGGGGGGGGGGGGGGGGGGGGGGGGGGGGGGGGGGGGGGGGGGGGGGGGGGGGGGGGGGGGGGGGGGGGGGGGGGGGGGGGGGGGGGGGGGGGGGGGGGGGGGGGGGGGGGGGGGGGGGGGGGGGGGGGGGGGGGGGGGGGGGGGGGGGGGGGGGGGGGGGGGGGGGGGGGGGGGGGGGGGGGGGGGGGGGGGGGGGGGGGGGGGGGGGGGGGGGGGGGGGGGGGGGGGGGGGGGGGGGGGGGGGGGGGGGGGGGGGGGGGGGGGGGGGGGGGGGGGGGGGGGGGGGGGGGGGGGGGGGGGGGGGGGGGGGGGGGGGGGGGGGGGGGGGGGGGGGGGGGGGGGGGGGGGGGGGGGGGGGGGGGGGGGGGGGGGGGGGGGGGGGGGGGGGGGGGGGGGGGGGGGGGGGGGGGGGGGGGGGGGGGGGGGGGGGGGGGGGGGGGGGGGGGGGGGGGGGGGGGGGGGGGGGGGGGGGGGGGGGGGGGGGGGGGGGGGGGGGGGGGGGGGGGGGGGGGGGGGGGGGGGGGGGGGGGGGGGGGGGGGGGGGGGGGGGGGGGGGGGGGGGGGGGGGGGGGGGGGGGGGGGGGGGGGGGGGGGGGGGGGGGGGGGGGGGGGGGGGGGGGGGGGGGGGGGGGGGGGGGGGGGGGGGGGGGGGGGGGGGGGGGGGGGGGGGGGGGGGGGGGGGGGGGGGGGGGGGGGGGGGGGGGGGGGGGGGGGGGGGGGGGGGGGGGGGGGGGGGGGGGGGGGGGGGGGGGGGGGGGGGGGGGGGGGGGGGGGGGGGGGGGGGGGGGGGGGGGGGGGGGGGGGGGGGGGGGGGGGGGGGGGGGGGGGGGGGGGGGGGGGGGGGGGGGGGGGGGGGGGGGGGGGGGGGGGGGGGGGGGGGGGGGGGGGGGGGGGGGGGGGGGGGGGGGGGGGGGGGGGGGGGGGGGGGGGGGGGGGGGGGGGGGGGGGGGGGGGGGGGGGGGGGGGGGGGGGGGGGGGGGGGGGGGGGGGGGGGGGGGGGGGGGGGGGGGGGGGGGGGGGGGGGGGGGGGGGGGGGGGGGGGGGGGGGGGGGGGGGGGGGGGGGGGGGGGGGGGGGGGGGGGGGGGGGGGGGGGGGGGGGGGGGGGGGGGGGGGGGGGGGGGGGGGGGGGGGGGGGGGGGGGGGGGGGGGGGGGGGGGGGGGGGGGGGGGGGGGGGGGGGGGGGGGGGGGGGGGGGGGGGGGGGGGGGGGGGGGGGGGGGGGGGGGGGGGGGGGGGGGGGGGGGGGGGGGGGGGGGGGGGGGGGGGGGGGGATGTGTAGGATCCGCCAAACACTTGCGCAAGTTACAAATATGGAACACATCATGCACACCGCTAAGCTCTTGAGGCAATTCTAGCCGATAAGCAACTTTCCCAACCCGTTCAAGAATCTTAAAAGGGCCAACATACCTTGGTGCAAGTTTTCCCCGCTTCACAAATCGTACAACGCCCTTCCAAGGTGACACTTTCAAAAGTACAAATTCGCCAACTTCAAACTCCAACGGTCTTCGTCTCACATCGGCATACTTCTTTTGACGTTCACGGGCCAATTGCAACTTCTCCTTAATTTGAGATATTACCTTGGTTGTTTCAATCACAATTTCTGGCCCGATAAGTTGACTTTCCCCAATTTCCGCCCAAGCTAGAGGAGAACGACATACCCTACCATACAATGCTTTAAAGGGTGCCATTTGAATAGTAGCGTGGTAGCTATTGTTGTATGAAAACTCAACTAACGGCAAATGGTCCTCCCAACTTCCACCAAAATCAATTGCACACGCCCTCAACATATCTTCGAGTGTTTGAATGGTTCTCTCGGTTTGCCCATCCGTTTGAGGGTGAAACGCCGTGCTCATGTCAAGTCGAGTACCCATGGCTTTTTGAAAGGCTTCCCAAAATTTTGATTTGAAACGGGCATCTCTATCGGAAATGATAGAAACCGGCACTCCATGCTTAGATATTATTTCCTTGATGTACAAACGAGCTAAAGTGTCAAATTTATCGGTTTCACGAATGGCTAAAAAGTGAGCCGATTTCGTTAACCGATCTACTATCACCCAAATCGTGTCACGGCCGCTCCTTGTCTTCGGTAGTTTAGTAATGAAGTCCATTGAAATATGCTCCCACTTCCATTCGGGCATCACCGGTTGTACCAACAATCCGGGTGGCTTCTTGTGATCGGCCTTAACTTGTAAGCAAGTAAGGCACTCACTCACATACTTAGCCACATCACGCTTCATGCCCGGCCACCAATACAATTCCTTCAAGTCAAAGTACATCTTATCCGACCCGGGATGGACCGAATAAGGTGATAGGTGGGCTTCATTCATAATAAGCGTTCTTAAATCGCCGAATATAGGAATCCAAAGTCTTTCCACCATGTAAAGCCCATTATCATTCTTTCGGTCAAATAGTTGTTCCATGCCATCTAGGTTTTCGTTTCCAAAGTTTTCCGGTAGGGTGGCTTGGATTTGGGCTTCAATAATCCGATCACGAATACTTGGCCCTACCGTGAGGCTCATAGCTCTAGCCCGTCTTGGTTTCACTCTCTCCTTTCGGCTCAAGGCATCGGCTACTACATTTGCCTTGCCCGGGTGATAACGGATGTCGCAATCATAATCACTAAATAGCTCTAACCAACGCCTTTGCCTCATGTTCAATTCACTTTGGTTGAAGATGTGTTGGAGACTTTTGTGATCGGTATAAATCACACATTTGGTGCCATAGAGGTAATGCCTCCAACACTTCAAAGCAAACACAACCGCCCCCAATTCCAAATCATGTGTCGGGTAGTTCTTCTCATGCACCTTCAATTGCCGAGAGGCATAAGCGATGACTTTACCCCTTTGCATAAGAACGCAACCCAACCCTTGCCCCGAAGCATCACAATAAACCACAAAATCTTCTATCCCATCCGGTAATGTCAAAATAGGAGCATCACATAGCATATCCTTAAGTGTTTGGAAGGCGTTCTCTTGTCTTTCGCCCCATTCGAAGTTTCTATCTTTTTGAGTCAAAAGAGTGAGTGGTTGTGCGATACGGGAGAAATTTTCAATAAACCTTCTATAGTAACCCGCCAATCCAAGGAATTGGCGGATCTCGGATGGCGTTTCGGGTCTTCTCCAATTCTTAACCGCTTCAATCTTGCTTGGGTCCACATGAATACCATTCTTGCTCACTACGTGACCAAGGAAGTGGACCTCTTCCAACCAAAACTCACACTTGGAAAATTTCGCATACAACTTCTCCTTCCTTAGTAATTCAAGCACTTCACGCAAGTGCTTAACATGCTCCTCCTTTGTCTTCGAGTATACAAGTATGTCATCAATGAACACAATAACGGACTTGTCTAAATATGGTTGACACACCCGGTTCATCAAGTCCATGAACACCGCCGGTGCATTAGTCAACCCAAATGGCATCACGGTGAATTCAAAATGGCCATACCTTGTGCGAAAAGCCGTTTTGGGGATGTCATCTTCATGTACCCGGAGTTGATGATAACCCGAGCGAAGATCGATCTTTGAGAAGTGCTTAGCTCCTTGAAGTTGGTCAAATAAGTCATCAATTCGAGGGAGAGGATATCGGTTCTTCACGGTGAGCTTGTTTAATTCCCGGTAATCAATACACATTCTGAAGGATCCATCTTTCTTTTTAACGAAGAGAACAGGAGCACCCCAAGGAGATTGACTAGGGCGAATGAAACCCTTCTCTTGGAGTTCCTTGAGTTGAGTTTGTAGCTCTTGCATTTCGGTTAGAGCTAGTCTATAAGGAGCTTTTGCTATGGGCGCGGCTTCGGGAATAAGATTGATACGAAAATCAAGTTCACGGGGCGGAGGCAACCCCGGTAAGTCGTCCGGAAAAACATCGGGGAATTCACAAACAATAGGAACGGTCTTCCATTCTACCTTTGTGGTGGTAGCACTAAAGACTTTAGAATTCGGGGAATCGGAGGTTTCGCCTTGAACCCTAAGAATTTTACCGTTGGCCAAAGGTATCTTAACAACTCTCTCACCACAATCAATCGTCGCATTAACCGCCGCTAACCAATCCATACCCACTATAATATCAAAACTACCAATGTCAAGAGGCATAAGGTCAATGAAGAAGTCAACGTCTTCCAAGGTCAAAACACAATCACGGAGTATTTGGCTAATTCTAGTTAGTGACCCGTTCACCATTTCAATGTCAAGCACATAGTTTAGAGCACAAGGATGCACATCAATCAAAGGCACAAAGTTAGTAGACACGAGGCTATAATCGGCCCCGGAATCAAATAAGACGGTTGCATAGAGACCATTAAGGAGAAAAGTACCTGCTACAACGTTGGGATCATTGCGGGCTTCATTTACATTGGCCGCAAAGGCTCGGCCGCGTGGTTGCACTTGGTGGCCTTGTTGCCCCCGGTTTTGATTAGGCCCAACCATTTGGAGTTGATTGGGGTGGACGGCTACTTGGACTTGTTGTCCCACCCATCGAGGACAATCATTACGGTAGTGGTCACGGCTACCACATTCAAAACACTCGCCCCTTCTTTGGTTACCTTGAGGAGGAACGGCCCGGATAGGAGCCGCATTCACTGGGCCCGTTCTTGGAGCCCTACAGTTCTTGGAGGCGTGCCCAACTTGGTGGCAATTGTAGCATGCACCACATGGAGTGGTGGCGGGATGGTGCCTGTTGCACCTCCCACAGAAAGGATGAGGCCCGGTATAAGGCCTCCTAGCCGGTTCTACCGCCGCCATCACCCTACCCCTATAAGCATTCTTGGGATCAAACCTTCCCGCTTTCTTTACCCCACTTGACTCACCCACTTCTTTCCTCTTGTTTGATGAGGATTTGCTCAAAACACCACTCCTCAATAAATCTTCAGTCACACTTCCGGCTTGGTTGACCGCATTAGCCAAGGAAGTAGGCATGTTTGAGTTAACATAAGACCGGACTTGAGGGTTCAAGCCCAACACAAATTTTTGGATGGCTTGTGGCTCGGTACCCACCATATTGGTTATTCAAGGGCATTCCGATATTAACTCCCATTGGTTCCTCTTCCTCATATTCTTCGGCTTGAGGTTGATCATTTTCATTGTTTGCGTTTTCTGGGACTTCGTTGTTTTGAGGTCCATTATTTTGCCCAAGACTTGCCGTGACTTGAGCAATGATGGTTGGCATGATACCGGCAACCGTTTGAGCGATTACCTCAGCCAAGTTTGGCTCAGGAGCTCTACCACGACCCCTACCACGGCCCCTACCACGGCCCCTACCACGGCCTCTACCACGGCCTCTACCACCCCCTACCCGGCTTCCTTGAGGCCCCTACCACGGCCCCTACCACGGCCCCTACCACGGCCCCTACCTCGGCCAAGTTTGGCTCAGGAGCTCCTACCACGGCCCCTACCACGGCCCCTACCACGACCCCTACCACGGCCCCTACCACGGCCCCTCCACGGCCCCTACCACGGCCCCTACCACGGCCCCTACCACGGCCCCTACCACGGCCCCTACCACGGCCCCTACCACGGCCCCTACCACGGCCCCTACCACGGCCCCTACCACGGCCCCTACCACGGCCCCTACCACGGCCCCTACCACGGCCCCTACCACGGCCCCTACCACGGCCCCTACCACGGCCCCTACCACGGCCCCTACCACGGCCCCTACCACGGCCCCTACCACGGCCCCTACCACGGCCCCTACCACGGCCCTTACCTCGGCCAAGTTTGGCTCAGGAGCTCCACCACGACCCCTACCACGGCCCCTACCACGACCTCTCCCACGGCCCCTACCACGGCCCCTACCACGGCCTCTACCACGGCCCCTACCACGGCCCCTACCACGGCCCCTACCACGGCCCCTACCACGGCCCCTACCACGGCCTACCAGCCCTCAGCCAAGTTTGGCTCAGGATGCTCCACCACGACCCCTACCACCCCTACCACGGCCTCTACCACGGCCCCTACCACGGCCCCTACCACGGCCCCTACCTCGTACTTCCGGTTGAGCTTCCGGTTGAGGTCCCCTCCAGCCCTACACGGCCCTCTACCACGCTCCCTACCACGACCCCTACCACGGCCCCTACCACGGCCCCTACCACGGCCTCTACCACGACCTCTACCTCCCTGTACTTCCGGTTGAGCTTCCGGTTGAGGCTCTTCTTCTTCAGCCCTATAGTTTGTTCGTACTCTCCTTGGTCTTTCCATTTCTATAAAACAAGTGACACGTTGACCCGAGAGTTAGTCTCAAATGCTCGCATGTTAGTCACACAAGTAGTCATGCCCTCATACCGATACCACATACTCATTTCATAACATTATGCTAAGGCAACAGTGTTAAAATCGTAAGGGGGTTTACATATCATATCATCACGTTGCATTTATTGCCATATTTTATCATTAAATTAAGTACTCATGTTCATTTCATCATGTAATTAAACAACTAACACGAATGATTCAAAGTATAATCCGAATTCGATATGCTCTCTAGTTATCAACCGGGTATGTATACAAGGTGTACCAACGGCTAACCTTCCACCCAATCAACTTCCATTAAGCATATCGGTTCCTTATTATACTTTAAGCCACACGTGCGCAATCCACGATGTCATGAACTTGCTATAATATCGGGTAACCGTAAAAGAGTTGATCGGGTTCTTTTAGGGTTGCCACAATATTATACTAAGTTAATGGCATCCTTTCATTTTGCCCTAAATCAACACATTAATTCCAACAATTAACAACAATTCATAATAACCACATTCGTCACATTGAATTTAAGCTATCACACAAATGGTCTTGACTACGAACTCACACGGGGATTCACAAAATTCATATTGCACACGAGTTTCCTAACCATGCATGCTATATGAAGAGTTTTAACTTAAGCCGTAGTCTAGGTCAAACCGCCTAATTCTCTACGACCACGCATGGGCCACCATTCTGTAACACCCCAAGCCGGAGCTCGAAATGTCACGGAAATCATACAGCACCCGGTGGAATTACAATAGAACAAACTAAAATGCAATTAACGATTCGGTGAATCCAAAACATAGTAAAACAAGTAACAAAATGCAACAGGAGCAAATAGCCATCAACGTTAACATAATACATCCAAAGATGGCAAACGATCCTAAGTATAATGCAAAAGGAGGGTCAATGAATCCTTGATCCATGAGGTCCAAGTCCGGGTTAGACAGCAAGCAATCAACTAAACACCACGTCCGGGGAGAACCTGATTACCTGAAAAGTGTACTAAGCATAGTCAACACAAGGTTGGTGAGTTCGTAGTAATGGTTCATAACGAACCAGCATCAATAATCACAATATAAGAATAGAGGCTAGACATGACTTACAGCGAGCCTCTAAGCAACACAATATCGTCCAACAACAAGATTACACAAAAGAAATGAGAGTGTAATGAGGATGCACAAATGATGTATGTATCAATGCAAGTGCCAAATGTATGAATAAGCAAATATGCCTATCCCAAGCGTGACCTTCAATCACGTATGCAACGATACCCTTCTGCCATCGCCATGGACAAGGCTGTATCTCAAAAACATCGAGATATATATGTCTATATACTCGGGGTCAGGTCTACATCCAAAATGGGTGCATACATCTATGCACCAGGATGCCGGCAATCCCCTGCCGAGGGTCCAACAATAATGTATGCAATGCTTACAAACAAATGCAAATGCATACTTCATAAACCAACAACCAATATACGATAACCTGTGCCAACCATCAATATTTCCTCAAACATAACCCAGAAATCAATGCATGATAATCAAAAGCCAACGATCAATAATCAACAAAACATGAGCCACTAATCACAAAATAAACCAACTATACGTACATATACTTCAGAGGATTCTACTTTCTTCAAGTCCCAGATGCTTATGTATAGGGTCACCCGCAGCCTTCCCACCACATCTAAGACCCAAAGGAAAGCATAACCGACTTCCATGTATGTACGTCTATCCTAATGTATAAGTAATACTTAACGAAAACACAACCCAAGTCAATCAAACGAAAGGATACGTCACATCAATCCAACAATCAAGTCAAACAAACAATACATCAATAAATACAAGTAAACAAGCCAGGTTTACACTTTTCAGCCCGAATCCCAAGCGGGTAGGGAGATACGAAACTCACCTTGATTGGTTATGAAAGATAAGATCGATATAAAGTTAAGTTATCTCCGTACGAAGTTCACCTCGCGTCCAACACCTAAATATTGATCATATACATACACATTAACACGCATGAACACATATACGTAACTTAACAATTTCTCGACAAAACCCTAATTAGGTTTCCAACAATAATGTATGCAATGCTTACAAACAAATGCAAATGCATACTTCATAAACCAACAACCAATATACGATAACCTGTGCCAACCATCAATATTTCCTCAAACATAACCCAGAAATCAATGCATGATAATCAAAAGCCAACGATCAATAATCAACAAAACATGAGCCACTAATCACAAAATAAACCAACTATACGTACATATACTTCAGAGGATTCTACTTTCTTCAAGTCCCAGATGCTTATGTATAGGGTCACCCGCAGCCTTCCCACCACATCTAAGACCCAAAGGAAAGCATAACCGACTTCCATGTATGTACGTCTATCCTAATGTATAAGTAATACTTAACGAAAACACAACCCAAGTCAATCAAACGAAAGGATACGTCACATCAATCCAACAATCAAGTCAAACAAACAATACATCAATAAATACAAGTAAACAAGCCAGGTTTACACTTTTCAGCCCGAATCCCAAGCGGGTAGGGAGATACGAAACTCACCTTGATTGGTTATGAAAGATAAGATCGATATAAAGTTAAGTTATCTCCGTACGAAGTTCACCTCGCGTCCAACACCTAAATATTGATCATATACATACACATTAACACGCATGAACACATATACGTAACTTAACAATTTCTCGACAAAACCCTAATTAGGTTTCCAAAATGCTTTCCGACGTTAAATGACTTCTACGACTCTAAATCAAAGTTATATAAGATAATAAGTGAATTAGATTAAGACTCGGCGCGCAAAAAGGCTCAAAAGGTCAAACTAGGTCAAACCAGGAACATTCAGAATTACAATGGCCGTAAGCTACGGTGCCAACCACCGTAACCTACGCCCAAAAAAATGGCCTGGCGTAACTTACGGCCCAAAGTGGCGTAAGCTACGGCCCTCTAGAAAAGGGCTTTTTGGCGTAAAAGTTGGCGTAGACAGAAACATTTTGGCGTAAGGTCAAAATTGAAGTTAGGGATAGGCGTAAGCTACGGCCCCTATGGGCGTAACCTACGCCCAAGAAAAATGGCCTGGCGTAACCTACGCTTGGGTGGGGCGTAAGTACGCCCAAGAAAATGCGGCGTAACCTACGCCCAAGAAGGCGCGTAACCTACGCCCAAAAAATGGCCTGGCGTAAGCTACGGCCCCAATGGGCGTAACCTACGCCCAAGAAAAATGGCCTGGCGTAACCTACGCTTGGGTGGGGCGTAAGTTACGCCCAACACTGGGCAGCTCCAGGTTCAGCAACACCAGCAGCTGCAAGTCCGAACCAAATAACCCAAAAACAACCCAAAATGATTTGCAAGTGTTTGTAACTTAATTTGAAGCATATTTAAGCATCAATGACCATAAATACATATAACCCAACCCACAAATTCGACCAAAACATCACAATCTCTTCCAAATCATTCAAACCCTAATTTAACCCTAATTTAGTTTTAAGCCGATTTATGACTTGCAAAGGTTCAAGATGACTAGAAATGCATGAATAAACATAAGTAGGAGTAAATGGGATGAATTAGACTTACCAAAACTTCCTTTCCGAGTTAAAACCCAAATTAGGTCGAAATGGGCAAAAATGCAAGAACTTCTATCTTGATTCTTCAATATGACGAAAATGAGGTATAGACGGTAATGATTCTTGTGTTATAATCGACCCACTACTAGTTTGATGCAAGAAAATGTGGAGAGATTGAAATGGTTCTTTTACTTGAGAGAGAAAGGGGAAGAAGATAGATAGATAGAAATGAGAGGAGGAGAAGAGATATGGGGGGGGGAAAGGGTCATAGGTGGCTGGTGGGTCTTGGACTACCCACGGGCCGACCCGTTTCTCCCACAAGCCATAAAACAATCGTTACACGTTTAAACACCCAACAAAACATATTATCGACTCAAATAACACACATTGTCATTTAATTCACCAAACGACCCAATTATTTCATTCAACAAGATTGTTAGTCAAATTACACAAAAAGTCAACGGGTCAAAATTCACGGATGTTACAAATACAATAGATTTTAGGCAAGAAACTTTCTTCCCATTTTTGAGATGATTGGGAAGGATGGAAAATCCACTCTTCTCTTCCATTCATCTCTCTTCTTTTCTTCTCCTTTCTTTAAAAATTGAACTCGAGAACTGAGTGAAATTGTGTTTAGAGCTACTTACATTACCAGATCCATACATATACTCAGAATGTTCATCTCTTGTGATTATACACACAAGATATGATTCGACTATTTCAAACCCTTGGTATTTCGTCATCTTTCCAGGCTCCCAAATGGTTAATTTCTGATGGTGTGGGTGTTGGCCGGATATGACGAAAATGAGGTATAGACGGTAATGATTCTTGTGTTATAATCGACCCACTACTAGTTTGATGCAAGAAAATGTGGAGAGATTGAAATGGTTCTTTTACTTGAGAGAGAAAGGGGAAGAAGATAGATAGAAATGAGAGGAGGAGAAGAGATATGGGGGGGGGGGGGGTCATAGGTGGGGTGGGGGGGGGGGGGGGGGGGGGGGGGGGGGGGGGGGGGGGGGGGGAAAGGGTCATAGGTGGCTGGTGGGTCTTGGACTACCCACGGGCCGACCCGTTTCTCCCACAAGCCATAAAACAATCGTTACACGTTTAAACACCCAACAAAACATATTATCGACTCAAATAACACACATTGTCATTTAATTCACCAAACGACCCAATTATTTCATTCAACAAGATTGTTAGTCAAATTACACAAAAAGTCAACGGGTCAAAATTCACGGATGTTACAAATACAATAGATTTTAGGCAAGAAACTTTCTTCCCATTTTTGAGATGATTGGGAAGGATGGAAAATCCACTCTTCTCTTCCATTCATCTCTCTTCTTTTCTTCTCCTTTCTTTAAAAATTGAACTCGAGAACTGAGTGAAATTGTGTTTAGAGCTACTTACATTACCAGATCCATACATATACTCAGAATGTTCATCTCTTGTGATTATACACACAAGATATGATTCGACTATTTCAAACCCTTGGTATTTCGTCATCTTTCCAGGCTCCCAAATGGTTAATTTCTGATGGTGTGGGTGTTGGCCGGATATGACGAAAAGTGATGGCGATTGAAGGTTGCCGCTGCTAAGTGGTGGTGGTTGAAAGCTTAGCGGCGAGACCGGTGGTGGTTGTTGAAAGCTTAGCGATGAGACCAGTGGTGGTTGATTGTGGTCTGTCAAAGGTTGCTGCGGTGGTGGTCGGCAGGTTTCTCCGGTTCTCCATTTTCTCGACAGGTGTCTTTTCTTATTGTTCAGGCCACCACCACTTCCAGTTTCTCCACCTTCCCAACTGTCCCTTGTTCCGCCTCCGACAACCACCACCGGCACCGCCACCAATGGCTTCACTAACTTTTAATTCCAAATCTAATTTTGACTTTTATTGTTCCTCATTCTTGATCGCTGTATGTTGCAAGTTAAAAGAAAGACCCAACAACAAATTAGGTATTAGTTATTCATGTTTTTGAAACATTTACAAATTTCACTATACGTACATATGTATGTGTATTTTTTGGATCTTTGTTTTGATTTTGAATTTGAGAACAATTGGATGAACTTGAAGTTCATGAGTTGGAGTTGAAGTTCTGATTATTGTTATATTTGGTAGATATACATTAGAAAAATAATGTTAAAGAGTTAAACATCCATGTGGAATTAGGTTTTTTTTAATATATAAAATGGAATATCTATGTAATCAATACATGGGTTTAAAATAAAAGAAAATGACTTAAAAAAACATTTTTAACCGGCTACTTGTACGAAGCCCTATTAAAGAGATTTTAGCCGGTTTCATACCCTCAAATAGAAGCTTTTTTTGTTAGAGCTCCACAAAACAAAAGTGTCAAAGTTAAAATACTTTTCAGACAATTAGCCCTAATAATTATCCCTATAACGTTCCCTGTTACACGATTATAACGGACGTAGAATGTTGTGAACTTTAACTTTTTAACCGTGTATGTGTTAAATTATATTAAAAAAATATATATACTGTCGTGCAAAGTACAATTATACTCGTAATAAAATATGTGATCATTAATTTTTATTTTTAAAAGAAATACTCGTAGATAATTACTTATGAAGACAATGTTTTTGGAAGTGTGGGAATATGTTATGGAGTTACAAATTACAAATCAATGATGAGTTGGTGGAGTGGTTTGGAGTTTCCCTGATAACCTATAGGTCTCAGGTTCGAATCTCCATTCCACCAACTTTGAGATATAGGTAGTCCTTCTATGAGGGCTTGGCTTGGGTATACTCAGGTTCAAGTCTGAGGGGCAAGGTTTACCCTTATTAATCGTCGTGCCCTTCGGGCGGATTAGTAGGGGGTTTTTCCCCCATTGGGTATTTGAAATAGACATTTTTACTTCGAGGGAGCTCTCTAGCGCGGACCCGGTTAAGACAACGTATGCTAGACCTCTCGCTGTCGAATCGCGACATGAAGTTTCAAGCGAAATTCACCTTTTAAAAAAAAAAAATTAAAATTACAAGTTGGCGTGTATATCTATATCTTTATGTATATAAAGCACAACCGAAACTCATTTTTCTCCCTTTCTCTGCACTTTTCTTTCATCTCTTCTTCCTCTTCTTGTTTGTACAGGTATTATCTCCTTTTTTTTTCTTTTTTTTTTCTCTCTCTCTTTCTATCACACACATACAAATTCTTTTAATACTCAATCCCTAGTGTTAATTTATTTACTTATTTTGTCCCTAATTAATTGTTTATTGATCCCCCTTTTCCAATTTCCATCATTTCATTGCAAGATTCGTCCTTTTTTTGATTTAATTTATTCAATTTTGTTATTTTACATATGCAAGCTTCATTAATACTATTGAATTTCATTCTAGTATTGGTTAATTGGATTATAATTTGGGTTTTTTATGATCTAGGGTTTTGAATTGAAATTTATATTATTATTTCTTAAATTTTATTTTCTTTATTCTTGATTTTGAATTTTGTAAAATAATTTATGATTGATAATTTTTAATTTTTTTATAAAAAATTAAATTTAAATTTTAATGCTTATGGTAATTTTTTTTTATTTTTAATTTTGATAAAAGCTGAGTTATGATATAAAAAGTTTTGATTTTTTGAGCTTGGTGTATATAAAGTTTTAACCTTTTATAGAGGGTTTTTTATTTTAAATAATACCTATGTGTTTCCTTTTTTGAAGATTGATGTGCTAATATTTGTAAATTAGAGATCTTTGACAAGTATGGTGTGTATTCTTAATTTCATATGATTGCATTTACCTAATAAGAGGCTAGATCTTATATATATATATATATATATATATATATAGATATATATATATATATATATATATATATATATATATATATATATGTATAAGCTGTTACACATATTGTGACGCATCTCTTGTTGTGTTATTCAGAGTGAGAGTTGTTGGATTGTGTTAATTTCGGGTGAAAGTTCCAATGGCAAGAGGAAGAAGGGGTGGGAATAACCGGAGAAGGGTTGAGAAAAGAGAAGAGGATTCAGAGGATTCGGATGAGGAATATAAGGTGACTGAAGATGAACAGTCTGATGAGTCGGATGAGTGTTATTCCTTTGACGGTGAGGAATCGGAAGAGGATATATTGGATGATTTTGAAGTGTCGAGGAGAGCTGTTAGATCAAGAAATACGCGGAGGACTAGTTCGGGTAGGAAGGGGAACAAGACGGTTAAGCCTAGGAAAAAGAGAAGGATTGCTTATAAAGAAGATGATGATGATGATGATTATGATGATGATGAGGAGGAGGAGGTTGGTGATGCGGGATTTGTGTCTTCAGGTAGGAAAGTTAACCAGGTAAAGAAGCCTACTGAAAAAAAGAGGGTTTCATATATAGAAGCAGATGATGATGAGGAGGAGGAAGAGGAGGAGGAGTTGGAGGAGGAGGGGGTGGAAGATGAACATGTAGAATTTGTGTCTTCGGGTAGAAAGAGAAGCCGTAGAAATGCCCGAGAAAAGAAGAGGATTGTATATACAGAAGATGATGATGAGGAGGAGAAGGATGGTGACGAGGATGATGCAGAATTTATGTGTTTGGATAAACGGAGAAACCATAGAAACAACCCCCAAGAAAAGAGAAAGGCTGTATATACAGATGATGATGACGGGGATGATTATGAGGATGGTGCGGAATTTGTGTGTCCTCGTAGAAAGAGAAACCATAGAAAGAATCCCCGGGAAAAGAAGGTTTTATACACAGAAGATGATAAGGAGGAGGACACAGGTGGTGCAGAATATATGTCTTTGGGTAGCATGGGAAACCATAGAACAAATGCCCCGGAAAAGAATATAGTATACGCAGAAGATGATGATGAGGATGATGTGGAATTTATGCCTTTGGGTATACAAAGGGTTGTGAATACAGAAGATGATGATGAGGATGCCACAGAATTTATATCTTCAGGCAGCACGAGAAACCATATAAAGAATCTGCCAGAAAATAAGAGGGTTGTATATTCAGAAGATGAGGAGGAAGAGGTGGAGGTGGAAGAGGATGCCGATGAGGATGAGGATGATGCAGAATTCATGTTTTCGGGTAGGAAGGCAGACCTGAAAAAGAATCTTCGAAAGAAGAGGAAAGTTTCTTACATGGAAGATGATGACGATGAAGATTTTGAGCTTATGACTACTATTGATAAAGAAAACCAGATGCAAGAGCCTGGAGAACAGATGATAGTTTCATATAAAGAGGAGAACCAAGAAGATGAGGATGAAAAGGATGCAGAATTTAGGTTGACTGAGAGTGATTATGTTGATGATGAAGATGATTCTGAGTTTGTGTCTACAAGTAGGAATGGAAACAGGATACCAGAACCTATAGCAACACAGATGGTTTCAGATAACGAAGATTATCAGGAAGAGGAGGAAGATGAAAAAGATGCTGAATTTAAATTAAGTGAGAGCGATTTTGTTGATGATGAAGATGAAACTCCTAAGATGAAGAAGAATGAGAAAATAAGTAGGTCTTATCCACAGAAGAAGAATGTTCGAAGAGGACAGAAAAAGAGCAAAAAGTCAAAGATTAAAAAGCCCACAAAGTCGAAACAAAGCAATTACTTGGAAAACAAACAGGCAGAAAACAAGAGACGCACACAGAGGGTAATGGCAGGATCTGATTCGGATTTTGTTAGTTCTGCATCATCGGATCACGAGTACACTATCTCAGAGGAAGAAAGAGAACAGATAAGAGAAGCCGTGGTATACTGTCCAACTTTAAGACCTAAGTTAAGAAGCTCTTCTAATGGAACTCAAGAAGAACAGCCAGCACATGAACAAAGATATCCAAAAAGGAAAGGTAAAGAAAAGGTAGAAGATATGAAAGATGAAGTAGGAAAGCAAGTTTGTGGAATTTGTTTATCAGAAGAAGCAAAGAGAACTGTCAGAGGGGTGCTAAATTGTTGTCGGCATTATTTTTGTTTCTCGTGTATCATGGAATGGTCAAAGGTGGAATCCCGTTGTCCTTTATGCAAGCAACGATTTGCAACAATAACAAAAGCTGCAAAATCAGACACCGGGTTTGATTTGAGGACAGTGGTTATCTCTGTTCCCGAGTGTGATCAGGTTTGTAATATAAACATCATCTTGCATTACAAATCTTTCATTTTTTTGGTACTTATACACTGTTGTATACTTTTTTTCAGGTTTATCAACCTTCCGAAGAAGAACTAAGGGGTTACCTTGATCCATATGAAAGTGTGAGGTGTACCGAATGCCAGAATGGCGGGGATGATGCATTGATGCTTTTATGTGATATATGTGATTCGTCTGCACATACTTATTGTGTTGGTCTTGGGCGTGAGGTACCTGAAGGAAATTGGTATTGTGAGGGATGTAGACCAACTGTTTTCGGAACTCTAAGTTCACAACGTCCAACACCCCCATCAGATCGAAGATTAAGTGGTAATGCGTCAGATCTATCATCTCCGATTGCTGGAGGCTTTGATCTTAATGAGATGTATGTACCCGAAACACCATTAATACAACAAACTTATGTTCTTCCCGATCCTATGCCTGCTCCTACCGGAACTGCAGCAACTACATTAAGGGATAGACGCAGGATACATCGCCATATACAAGATAGAATTCTAAATAATAATAGAATGAGTGATTTAGTTGCTAGATCTAGTGGAACATCGGCTGCTTCTTCTTCGGGAATCAGACTATTTGGGTCTCAACTTGATCAAACTAGGGTTTCAACTCCTCAAAATGATCATATTATGCCTTCAATACATGATACGAGTATTTTCTCTCCAAGAATGGATCAATTTAGTGTACAATTGCAGAGTTCAAATTTCACAACTATGGATATGTCATTGCAAGATGAAAATGGCGGGTCGGGTATGGGTTTTGAATCAAGATTAGGATTTCCACAACTCCACCCGTGCACCAACAGATCAAGCATCGGGACTGATCCATGCCCATCTCCATATGCTTGCAGAGATGTGAGTCACTTTAACTTGGTAGAGATTCATTGAAAAGTTATTACATTAATCTCATTTAGCTTAACTTTGTCTATGATTATCATTTATTGAGAATGAAGTTTTCCTTTTCACGCAGGTTATAGGACCCTCAAGAACACCACGAGGCGGTCTTCAGGCCCCATGATAACTGCAGGCGGCTAACAACGTGCAGTGACAGTTAAATTTATGTCAATCATGAATGTCATTTTTTTTTCTCATATCGGTCAGGATTTTAGATATTTGATTGGTATTGATACAATTGGATTACCCTCCTCAACAACCCCCATAAATTCATTCTTCTGTTTATCATATAAACAAACACCCCTTTATACAGGTCAACCATTTTTATAATTTTGTAATGTGCAAGTCATGCAATGGAATTTGTACATTGTATCGGTTTTTGATATTATTATCATCATTATTAGTTTCAATATGGAAAGTTTGTATTCCTATCTCAGAAAGTAGTGGTTGTTCAACCTTTTGGCCAAAGTTTTGTTTATTCTAACTTTATTTATTTATATTTTTTTACTTGTTGGTTGCCCATAATTGAGCAGTTGCAACAAATAATGAAATTTGTATATAAAAAATGGTTGGTTGGTTGGAATGGAAGTGACTTGTGAATGTAACAATGATTGGTGGTGAGTCTTGTATGGTCATGTTTTTAAGTTATTCTGTGCAATTGGATCTGGCATCATTGTAATGGATTATTTGTGGCCATTTGTTATATGCCCATTTGTCTATTTGCACTCAAATTCCACTGCAAGTTTAGTTGACCTTTTCCATCACTGCAAGTTTAGTTGACCTTTTCCATTAGATTTTGGCCTTCATTCCTGCCATATACTGTGGATAACTGGATATGCTAAATGTATGTAAATTCTTACACTGTAAACATCATTTCTGTATAAATTTGTAACAATGCATAGTGTTTAGTCAATCCAAATTCGATTTGAAGTTACATCAAGTCTAGAAAATGGATTCATTGGAATAAAAATGTATAACAAAGTAGCAAAAATAAAAAAGTAGCAAAAATGAACTATCTAAAGGATCACTTTGGTTTGAAGTTGGAATTTCCAAATCTCAAGCTTTATACCTTTCTTGATGTTTAAAATTTGGAAGAATATTATACAAGTATGGTGTTAGGCTAGCATTTTATTTATTTTAGCAATAAATATAGCATATCACTAGATGATCTTTACTTCGAAGTGGGTCATATGTGCTGTCAATCAAAACGGGTCACATGGGTAATGAGTTGTTTTGATCCAAAACCATTTTTGACCTATTACCAAACCTGCCAATAAGTATCGTATCATAAAACAATGCGATTAGTGAAATTTCTAAACGGGTCACATGGGTTGAAACTTCTGAGTTCTGATGGCAACACTGATATATACACAACTACAATTCAAATCAACACTTATGTACTGTCATTTTGAGATAATTGGAAAGCAACATACACATGCCTTCACATTATTCCAAGATTGGTAGGCAGAATAACCTTCCACGAGACAACATCCCGCACCTTTCAACCCCTTCAAGAAAACTCTGACGTCAGTACTAGTATCCCCGATAGGCTGAATATACTCATTGACAACAATTTGGAATTTCTTTTTTTTCTTCGTAACCTGTTGTTAGTCCTGAAACCTTCTTACAAGTAACATTGCTCGTACTAGGAGCCATAATAAATCGAATCATCTAAAAATTACTGAATCCACTTGACCCGTTAAAAAAGTGCTATCATATGGTGGCTGGTGAGTAATTGTTCATATAGAGGCTTCTATGTCGGGTTCATTGTTTCTTTGAGTAAACCTTATGCGACCTTGGCGTTGGTGACACTAATGTGTAGTTGCATCGTTTCTTTTTTGCTTTTTTGGGTAAACAGACAAAGTAATGTCATTTTTAAAGAGTTGAGAATTTTTCAGCTACCAATGAAATGCATAAAAGCTGAGAACATGATCGAAAGATTTAATCAAGACATATTCATTCTGAAGTTTGTTGTGTAAGATAACAGGTTCGAAACGTTTGAATTTATTAAGTCAAAAACGAAGTACAATGATGAAGTTTGGAAGAGAATGAGAGAAAAAAAAAAAAGGCAAATATCCCACATCGGTAAAAAGAAGAAAAGGGAAGGAAGAGGGAGTATTATAAAATGAGAAAGAAGGGAACGGATTACATACTTACCTGGATGGGGTCAATGGGTGATCAAGAAGGCCCATGGCCTAGGTCAGTGACCTCCATTGCACTTTAGGAGGGGTGCTGTCCTAAGGTCGGCCCAAGTGGTCGAGCCTACATCAGAATTTGTGGCAGCGGGGGCCTGCGTTCGCGCGGCCCCTGCCCAATACCCAGTCCAATTGTTTCAGTTTTTCTACTTGAATGTCATTTCTAAAAATTTAATTTTATTTTATTTTTGGTTCAACTGCTTTTAGCTTTAAATTATCTTTTTAAATACAAGTAGTATTTATACTTGATCCGTATACTAAATGAGTATTGATGTTAGTACCACCATCTTTGATTAATGTACTTTACAACTGATTGTACAAATAGTGGTGATACCAATATCACCTCCCATACTAAATACCCGACATATTCAGTTAAACTGGTCTTTTTAAAATATTTGAAAAGCTGATGTTTTATATTATAAGCTAATGAATTGATTAGTTGTTTTGCATTGATATTATAACAAAGACCACATGCCCTGATATAGACTCTGAGAGCATATATACAATTTCTCATCAGATGATGGAATTTTCTGTTACAAGTCTTGTTGGAATCAAATAATTAAAAAAAAAGATTATTACACATCCTTGACAGTCGAAAATGGGAGGAAACACAATGTGATACGCTTGATCTACCGTCAACGGAGAGGTGATAGTAATGATAGATTTGAGAACAAGGACACACGTCTGATGGGTAATTCTTTTTTTGCCATTGATGGTTGGAAAAACTCTCCACAATCCAAAGTGAAAAAACACTGAGAGTGAAAACGATTAAAAGATGAAACACCCGTCTATAACTTATAACGAAGGTTTACTTCTGTGAAACAACATACTTGCATCCCTTTCCCATATATATAGAAGCAGGTTCAGTGAACTTCACGACTCAAGAGCTGGACACCAAGATGGCAAGATGCTGTGCCAAATGCAGGATGATCAGTAATGAAGAGCCAACAAGGTAGATCTACTTAGGATACAATGCAGACCTGAATGAACCAATGGGGGCTGACCTTGAGAGTGAAATCCAAATGCGGATCTACTTAGGATACAATACAGACCTAAATGCAAGAAATTTTCATGCTTGCACCGACCCAACTATACAATATAACCCTACTTGTGCAAGTGTTGAATGTTATATATTCTTCAAAAGATTAAGATGACCCATTTTCGGGTATGCACTACTGAAAGTTCTAGGTAGAAATACCATCAATAAGTAGAGATATTGAAACTTAATAGCATTGAACCATGTAGCAAATAATCATAATATCATGTGACGTGTACCGTCAGATTATGAAATCCATCGAACAAGATATACTGATATAGACCGAACTACAAAAGTAGTTCATGATCAAAAAAGAAAAATGTTAGATGAGTGTCAATTTATAGCAAGAACATCTTAACAACGAGACACAATTCTGCTAAAAAAATTGTAATTCTACCCTGAGACTTACAAGTTTACCTTAGTAAACACACTCTTCTGCAAGGTAATAAACTTGCAGTCATGCCTTCTTTACATTCTCTCATAATTTTGGCACAAAAATTGCAATAACTAAAAACAAGCTAAAAATTGATTGAAATGATAATGAACTATTACCTTAAGAATGATGGTAATTGTTTCTAATATCTCAACATTCTTCAGCTAACTAGCTAGCAACCCTTTAGCAAGGAACATGAAACACTAGTAGAATCATACAAATTGTCGTTTCATCCCAGAATGTGCTCTACCCTCACCAAATTTATACCATGTAACACATAGATATGTATTCTATACTCTAAGCTACTTTGAAAAAAAAAGTATCCTCCTTTTACATTTCGGGTAGTATTTATGGTTCAAGTATGATCAAAGATCATTTTCCAAAAACTCTTCAACATTCTGTATCCCTTCAATCAAAGGATAAAGGGTACGGTCATCAGGACTAATGCCTTCATTTACCATTTCTTTGAGGAGCTCTTGAGCACGAGGTCCCTCATTATTATCGCAAAAGCCTTGAATAAGAGCGTTGTAGGTCAGTCTCGTGGGACTGAAACCCGAACTTCTCATTACATCCCGAACCATTAAGGCCTCTTCCATATTACCTCTCCTACTATACCCACTAATAAGAGTATTAAAGCTGATATAATCAGGCTTAATCCCTCTTTGTTTCATCTCATCGAAAAGCCTAATAGCATCTTCAACTCTACCCTCCCTACAATGCCCCTGCATTAAAGTATTGTACGTTACTTCATCAGGGAAAACATTCAGCTTTTCCATCTCTTTTAGAAGTAAGAGAGCCCGTTCCATATTTTTGTTGGCGCAATGGCCATCGATCAATGCATTAAACATCACGATATCAGGAACCACCCCTCTTTCAATGATCTTGGCAAACAAGTTATCTGCTTCTTTCATTCTATTTCTCTTGTGCAATACGTTTATAAGAGAAGTGTAAGTTACATGTGTAGGATGAATTCCTTTACTTATCATCTCATCATGGATCTTGAAAGCCTTATTTGTATTACCCGACCTACAATATCCATTGATCAATATGTTATACGTAATGTCATCCGGAACCAATTGTTCCTTTACCATTTCTTCCATCATATCCTCAGCTGCCAACTCCTTACCTTCAAAAACCAAAGCATGAATTATAGAATTATACGTAGATACAGACGGACGTATACCCTTTTCAACCATCTTATCCTTATAATGAAACGCCATTTCAAGATTCCCTTTATTACAATACCCATCTATCAAAGCATTATAAGTCACCACACTTGGTACTAACCCGTACTCCTCCATCTTACCTAAAAGTTCCGATGCATCCTCAAACCGTCCCTCTTTACACATACCACTAACAAGTGATCCAAAACTATACGTATCCGGCTTAACACCTTTCTTTTTCATCACATCAAAGACCCTCTTAGCACCATCTACATCCCTCTTCATACAATACCCATTAATTATCGTATTATAAGTAACAGCATTCGGTCTCAACCCTAACCTTTCCATATTCCCAACAAAGTCTTTCGCTTTCTTTAACTTCCCTTCTTTACACAACAAGTTAATCATTATATTATACGTAGACAAACTCAAACGTATCTCCAATTTAAACATCTCTGCAAACAAAACCCAAGCATTATCCGTAGAATCCAACTTAACAAACAAACTCAACATACTATTAAAACTCTCTATCTTCGGCACAATCCCTTTTCGTTTCATCAAGTAAAAACACTTAAACCCCTCGTCCCCTTTTTTCAACTCACACAAACCCTTAATCCACATATCAAACACTACATAACTCGATACACCTAATCGTTCACGGGCATTAACTAAACCGTCAAACATATCATTACAACTAAACCTATTCAAACTAATCACATTCTTAACAAAATCTAAAGATGGTTTAGCAGAAGGTAACTTACATAAAATGACAATAGACAGACAGTAGCATTCGATATTGGTGTTATTCGGGTTGAAATACTCGGTGAGTTTGAGGACTAATGCAGGGGATTTGTGAAGGTTTTGAAGGGTGGTGCTAATTGTGGTGGGTTTCAGAGTGTCTGAAAGGTGTTTGATGAAATGCCACTGAGAAGAAACGATGGATTTGTGTAGAGATTGTGGGGTTATAGGTGGGATGTTTTGGGGTTTGGTTTTGTGTGTTGAAAGTGAGGAAAAGAGTCTGAGATTGTGAATCTTGCAGGGTCTCATGACTGTGATATATATATATAGTTATATAGATATAGATATAGATATATAGAGACAGGAAGAGTGTATATATATATATATATATATATATATATATATATATATATATATATATATATATATATATATATATATATATATATATATATATATATATATATATATATATATATATATATATATATATATATATATATATATATATATATATATATATATATATATATATATATATATATATATATATATATATATATATATATATATATATATATATATATATATATATATATATATATATATATATATATATATATATATATATATATATATATATATATATATATATATATATATATATATATATATATATATATATATATATATATATATATATATATATATATATATATATATATATATATATATATATATATATATATATATATATATATATATATATATATATATATATATATATATATATATATATATATATATATATATATATATATATATATATATATATATATATATATATATATATATATATATATATATATATATATATATATATATATATATATATATATATATATATATATATATATATATATATATATATATATATATATATATATATATATATATATATATATATATATATATATATATATATATATATATATATATATATATATATATATATATATATATATATATATATATATATATATATATATATATATATATATATATATATATATATATATATATATATATATATATATATATATATATATATATATATATATATATATATATATATATATATATATATATATATATATATATATATATATATATATATATATATATATATATATATATATATATATATATATATATATATATATATATATATATATATATATATATATATATATATATATATATATATATATATATATATATATATATATATATATATATATATATATATATATATATATATATATATATATATATATATATATATATATATATATATATATATATATATATATATATATATATATATATATATATATATATATATATATATATATATATATATATATATATATATATATATATATATATATATATATATATATATATATATATATATATATATATATATATATATATATATATATATATATATATATATATATATATATATATATATATATATATATATATATATATATATATATATATATATATATATATATATATATATATATATATATATATATATATATATATATATATATATATATATATATATATATATATATATATATATATATATATATATATATATATATATATATATATATATATATATATATATATATATATATATATATATATATATATATATATATATATATATATATATATATATATATATATATATATATATATATATATATATATATATATATATATATATATATATATATATATATATATATATATATATATATATATATATATATATATATATATATATATATATATATATATATATATATATATATATATATATATATATGTACCAACTTTACCACAAACGTGCCAATAATGGGACAAAACACACAAAAAAGGGGTAAGTTTACATGCAAGAAAAAGGAAACCAAAAAGAGCCACAATCGATTCCACTGGGCCGATTATCACCTTGCCATTTTTTGCCACAAGATAGTTGTCAATAACCTTCCCGATGAAATTAACCAATTACACCATTCACCCTTGTAACACCGACCATTAATTGGAGGTCTAACATTTGATGGCTTTGGGGCGTTATTTTGGTGTTTATGCATGATCATAAAATTTTTTGAGTAAATTACAAATTTGGTCCCTGTCGTGGGTCAAAAATTACAGTTTTCGTCCTTACCTTTCATAAATTACCGTTTTGGTCCAAAAAAGTTTTCTCCGTCAACGGTTTTGGTCCAATTCCTAAACGGACGTTTATTTCCCCATCACGTGACTTGCACGTGATGGGTACTTATGTAAATTGGCTGAAGACACTGCCTTTTTACCCTATTAAAACATATTTTTGACTTTATTTGGCAGAATACATTGGTTCAAATGCATAATTTTGACTAAATTTGTTCACATATTTTTGACTTTATTTGGCAGAATACATTGGTTCAAATGCATAATTTTGACTAAATTTGTTCACATATTTTTGACTTTATTTGGCAGAATACATTGGTTCAAATGCATAATTTTGACTAAATTTGTTCACATATTTTTGACTTTATTTGGCAGAATACATTGGTTCAAATGCATAATTTTGACTAAATTTGTTCACATATTTTTGACTTTATTTGGCAGAATACATTGGTTCAAATGCATAATTTTGACTAAATTTGTTCACATATTTTTGACTTTATTTGGCAGAATACATTGGTTCAAATGCATAATTTTGACTAAATTTGTTCACATATTTTTGACTTTATTTGGCAGAATACATTGGTTCAAATGCATAATTTTGACTAAATTTGTTCACATATTTTTGACTTTATTTGGCAGAATACATTGGTTCAAATGCATAATTTTGACTAAATTTGTTCACATATTTTTGACTTTATTTGGCAGAATACATTGGTTCAAATGCATAATTTTGACTAAATTTGTTCACATATTTTTGACTTTATTTGGCAGAATACATTGGTTCAAATGCATAATTTTGACTAAATTTGTTCACATATTTTTGACTTTATTTGGCAGAATACATTGGTTCAAATGCATAATTTTGACTAAATTTGTTCACATATTTTTGACTTTATTTGGCAGAATACATTGGTTCAAATGCATAATTTTGACTAAATTTGTTCACATATTTTTGACTTTATTTGGCAGAATACATTGGTTCAAATGCATAATTTTGACTAAATTTGTTCACATATTTTTGACTTTATTTGGCAGAATACATTGGTTCAAATGCATAATTTTGACTAAATTTGTTCACATATTTTTGACTTTATTTGGCAGAATACATTGGTTCAAATGCATTTGTTCAGAAAAATAAGCATAAGCAAAACTAAAGTAAAGAAACTACATAGTCAAATTCCACATACATCAAAAGCATTGTTTCAAAGTACACAAACATAAAAGCATTGTACCAACATACATAAAGCTAAACATAGTTTCAAAAGCATTAGACAGAAAATAGAAACATAAACATTGTCTTCAAGTAGCAGTCTTCTGGGCTACATTCTTCTTGGACACATTCTTGTTGGTCTTTTTTCCTGCTGGTATCCCTCCTGGAAATTTTTGTGCTTGTATGGCTTGCCTTGTAAGCTTGTTTGGTGATTGAGGTAACCTCCTTTGTTGTTGGCTTGATGTCTGAACCTGACTTGATGCTTGAGTCTGACTGGATGGTGCTTTTTTAGCTGCTGAATGACTTTGGGACTGACTTGGTTGTGTTCTTTGAGTGGGTGGTGCAGTTTGGGACTGACTTGGTTGTGTTCTTTGAGTGGGTGGTGCAGTTTGGGACTGACTTGGTTGTGTTCTTTGAGTGGGTGGTGCAGTTTGGGACTGACTTGGTTGTGTTCTTTGAGTGGGTGGTGCAGTTTGGGACTGACTTGGTTGTGTTCTTTGAGTGGGTGGTGCAGTTTGGGACTGACTTGGTTGTGTTCTTTGAGTGGGTGGTGCAGTTTGGGACTGACTTGGTTGTGTTCTTTGAGTGGGTGGTGCAGTTTGGGACTGACTTGGTTGTGTTCTTTGAGTGGGTGGTGCAGTTTGGGACTTTTTGAGAATTAATTGTAATCTGGTTAGGGTTTCATTATGAAGTAATATAGTTAGGGTTTCAATGTGGCAGTGGGTTTGATGATGTAATTTGGGGCTTTTTTGAGAATTAATTGTAATCTGGTTAGGGTTTCATTATGAAGTAATATAGTTAGGGTTTCAATGTGGCAGTGGGTTTGATGATGTAATTTGGGGCTTTTTTGAGAATTAATTGTAATCTGGTTAGGGTTTCATTATGAAGTAATATAGTTAGGGTTTCAATGTGGCAGTGGGTTTGATGATGTAATTTGGGGCTTTTTTGAGAATTAATTGTAATCTGGTTAGGGTTTCATTATGAAGTAATATAGTTAGGGTTTCAATGTGGCAGTGGGTTTGATGATGTAATTTGGGGCTTTTTTGAGAATTAATTGTAATCTGGTTAGGGTTTCATTATGAAGTAATATAGTTAGGGTTTCAATGTGGCAGTGGGTTTGATGATGTAATTTGGGGCTTTTTTGAGAATTAATTGTAATCTGGTTAGGGTTTCATTATGAAGTAATATAGTTAGGGTTTCAATGTGGCAGTGGGTTTGATGATGTAATTTGGGGCTTTTTTGAGAATTAATTGTAATCTGGTTAGGGTTTCATTATGAAGTAATATAGTTAGGGTTTCAATGTGGCAGTGGGTTTGATGATGTAATTTGGGGCTTTTTTGAGAATTAATTGTAATCTGGTTAGGGTTTCATTATGAAGTAATATAGTTAGGGTTTCAATGTGGCAGTGGGTTTGATGATGTAATTTGGGGCTTTTTTGAGAATTAATTGTAATCTGGTTAGGGTTTCATTATGAAGTAATATAGTTAGGGTTTCAATGTGGCAGTGGGTTTGATGATGTAATTTGGGGCTTTTTTGAGAATTAATTGTAATCTGGTTAGGGTTTCATTATGAAGTAATATAGTTAGGGTTTCAATGTGGCAGTGGGTTTGATGATGTAATTTGGGGCTTTTTTGAGAATTAATTGTAATCTGGTTAGGGTTTCATTATGAAGTAATATAGTTAGGGTTTCAATGTGGCAGTGGGTTTGATGATGTAATTTGGGGCTTTTTTGAGAATTAATTGTAATCTGGTTAGGGTTTCATTATGAAGTAATATAGTTAGGGTTTCAATGTGGCAGTGGGTTTGATGATGTAATTTGGGGCTTTTTTGAGAATTAATTGTAATCTGGTTAGGGTTTCATTATGAAGTAATATAGTTAGGGTTTCAATGTGGCAGTGGGTTTGATGATGTAATTTGGGGCTTTTTTGAGAATTAATTGTAATCTGGTTAGGGTTTCATTATGAAGTAATATAGTTAGGGTTTCAATGTGGCAGTGGGTTTGATGATGTAATTTGGGGCTTTTTTGAGAATTAATTGTAATCTGGTTAGGGTTTCATTATGAAGTAATATAGTTAGGGTTTCAATGTGGCAGTGGGTTTGATGATGTAATTTGGGGCTTTTTTGAGAATTAATTGTAATCTGGTTAGGGTTTCATTATGAAGTAATATAGTTAGGGTTTCAATGTGGCAGTGGGTTTGATGATGTAATTTGGGGCTTTTTTGAGAATTAATTGTAATCTGGTTAGGGTTTCATTATGAAGTAATATAGTTAGGGTTTCAATGTGGCAGTGGGTTTGATGATGTAATTTGGGGCTTTTTTGAGAATTAATTGTAATCTGGTTAGGGTTTCATTATGAAGTAATATAGTTAGGGTTTCAATGTGGCAGTGGGTTTGATGATGTAATTTGGGGCTTTTTTGAGAATTAATTGTAATCTGGTTAGGGTTTCATTATGAAGTAATATAGTTAGGGTTTCAATGTGGCAGTGGGTTTGATGATGTAATTTGGGGCTTTTTTGAGAATTAATTGTAATCTGGTTAGGGTTCTTGCATTATTATCACCTTTTTTCACCATTTTTTCCTCATTGAATGACCTTTTCCTCTTCTTCTTTGGCCTTCCAACAGGATTGTGATGGATTGGGGGTGTTATTCCAATAGGAAGTTGAGACCTTTCCCACATGTTTGGACCATTAACACCACCTATCCTGTAAGAATAAACCTGTCTCCATGTACTTAGCCAATAACACTCATCAACCCAAGTTTCAACCATGCCAACAACTACCCCATTTGTAGCCATATTCCAATTAGCAGCCACAGCATGTTTACATGGTATGCCTGTTAACTCCCATCTTCTGCAAGTACAGTTCTTTTCTTGTACATTCACTACACACTGATCACCCCATGGACCAGATACTTGGTAATTAACCCCTCCATCATAGATGACATTGTACTTTGAAGCATCCTGTTTACACACTTCTAACAACCTAGTTGCTGTTGGTGTTAAGGGTCCAAGGCACTTGTTAATTTCCTTTTGTACCAAAGTATTCCTTTTCATCATATATTCCCTAATGAAGTCTAGACATCCTATGATTGGACTTTCCCTAGCCTTAAGTAACCTTCTATTAAACACTTCACACAAATTGTTTAACAGTATATCAGATCTAGGCCTCCCTGTTCCATACAAATTGTAATTAAGACCTAACATGTGTGTAACCCTACTAATGTAATCAACTGCATAAGAAAGTTAACCAAGTTTACCTGAGAAGTGGGATCTTGACCAATGACTTGGATGGATTTGTGACAACCATTCAAAACACTGCTGATTCAATCTCTTTAACTCTTCCATTGCCCTGGTGTATTCTGGCACTGTTGTAGTTGTTGCAGCCTTCCATAGACAATCCTTGTATGCTTTCCCTCTCCATTGGGACTTCATGTTCTCATGGATGTGCTTCACACAATATCTGTGCTCAGCACATGGGAACAGTCTTGCAATTGCAGGTATAATTCCCTGCATAGTCAAGTTAGAAAAGCCAAATCCATTTACATACGATATAAAAATATTATAGAGTAAATTACCTTTTGTCTATCAGAGATGAATGTGAAGTTGGATTGTGGAGACAAATCCAAATCTTCCCCTAGAGCAGTCAAAAACCACAGCCAAGACATTGTGGTCTCAGCTTCCACAATACCATATGCAACAGGAAAGATACCATTGTTTGGATCGACTCCCACAGCAGTTATCACCCAACCAGGGAATGGACCCTTCATGAAAGATCCATCAACTCCAATTATCTCCCTCCTACATGCCTTGAACCCCTCTTTGCAAGCTCCCAAGCATATATAAATCCTCCTAAACTGCCTTGTTGTTGCATTTTTATCTGCAGGCCTTTCAACATCCAACCTTATACTTGTGTTTGGATTTGATCTCTGCAACTCTTGAAGATAATCCCTCAACATTGAGTATTCTTTGTGGTGGTCTCCTCTCAGAATCTTCTGAGCATTTTGCTTAGCCCTGAATGCCTTCATCCATGATATTCCTACCTCATATTTTTTTGACAACTGATCTTGTATGGCACTTGGTGGGATTTCAGGATTGGTAGCAAGTTGTTGATGAATTTGTTTTTTTTTTGACAACTGATCTTGTATGGCACTTGGTGGGATTTCAGGATTGGTAGCAAGTTGTTGATGAATTTGTTTAGCCAAAAAACCAGCAGTACAGTGTGGTATTTTTCTAGATTGGATACATTTATGTGTGGGAGTAAAGGTTTTCACCATCCAAGTTTGGTTTTCTTTAATTTTTCCCACATGTAATGCCCATGGACAGCTAATAAAGTCCTTTTTGACTGTTTGCTTTGGGGTTGGTGTGGATATGTCTTCACCTTCTTTAATGTTTGGACCAGGATGCTTTGAACCCTTACCTTTTGAACTTGCACTCTTTGAACCCTTGGTTTTTGAACTTGCACTCTTTGAACTTGCACTCTTTGAACTTGCACTCTTTGAACTTGCACTCTTTGAACTTGGTTTTGAACTTGCACTCTTTGAACTTGCACTCTTTGAACTTGGCCTTTTGAACTTGCACTCTTTGAACTTGCACTCTTTGAACCCTTGGTTTTTGAACTTGCACTCTTTGAACTTGCACTCTTTGAACTTGGCCTCTTTGAACTTGCACTCTTTGAACTTGCACTCTTTGAACTTGGCCTTTTGAACTTGCACTCTTTGAACTTGCACTCTTTGAACCCTTGGCCTTTTGAACTTGCACTCTTTGAACTTGCACTCTTTGAACCCTTGGTTTTTGAACTTGCACTCTTTGAACTTGCACTCTTTGAACCCTTGGTTTTTGAACTTGCACTCTTTGAACTTGCACTCTTAGTCCCACTTGCCTCTTTGAACTTCACTCTTTGAACCCTTACCTTTTGAACTTGCACTCTTTGAACCCTTGGTTTTTGAACTTGCACTCTTTGAACTTGCACTCTTTGAACTTGGTTTTGAACTTGCACTCTTTGAACTTGCACTCTTTGAACCCTTGGTTTTTGAACTTGCACTCTTTGAACTTGCACTCTTTAACTTGCCTCTTTGAACTCAGGATCTTTGAACCCTTACCTCTTTGAACCCTTACCTTTTGAACTTGCACTCTTTGAAACCTTGGTTTTTGAACTTGCACACAGCAACACCCTTACCCTTATCAACTGGTTGTGGACTATTAGCATTGTCATTACCCTCAACAACTGTCTCATAAGCATTATCATTACCCTCAGCAACTGCCTCATTTGTAACAATGTACACATCATCAAATGTAATGTCATTAAAATCCACAGTTTCATATGCCTCATTATCCTGTTTTTCAGTTTCTTGCCAATCTATCATTAACCTAGATGAACTACCCTTCCTAGATTTATCCTTAACAACCATATGCTCTGCTTGCTCATCAGTTAACTCTTCTATAACAACTTTGCCCCTTTTAGGTGACAGATATTCAGTGCTAAGATTGGTGAACCCATGTTCTATGTAAAAATCAACCACATATGGTCTATGTAAAGCAACTATCTTGTGCATAGCATGAATATCAGAATCATCATCACTACTCAGATTCATCATCATCACTACCCTCAGATTCATCATCATCACTACCCTCAGATTCATCATCATCACTACCCTCAGATTCATCATCATCACTACCCTCAGAGTTTCATCATCATCACTACCCTCAGTCATCATCATCACTACCCTCAGATTCATCATCATCACTACCCTCAGTTCATCATCATCACTACCCTCAGATTCATCATCATCACTACCCTCAGAGTTTCATCATCATCACTACCCTCAGTCATCATCATCACTACCCTCAGATTCATCATCATCACTACCCTCAGTTCATCATCATCACTACCCTCAGATTCATCATCATCACTACCCTCAGAGTTTCATCATCATCACTACCCTCAGTCATCATCATCACTACCCTCAGATTCATCATCATCACTACCCTCAGTTCATCATCATCACTACCCTCAGATTCATCATCATCACTACCCTCAGAGTTTCATCATCATCACTACCCTCAGTCATCATCATCACTACCCTCAGATTCATCATCATCACTACCCTCAGTTCATCATCATCACTACCCTCAGATTCATCATCATCACTACCCTCAGAGTTTCATCATCATCACTACCCTCAGTCATCATCATCACTACCCTCAGATTCATCATCATCACTACCCTCAGTTCATCATCATCACTACCCTCAGATTCATCATCATCACTACCCTCAGAGTTTCATCATCATCACTACCCTCAGTCATCATCATCACTACCCTCAGATTCATCATCATCACTACCCTCAGTTCATCATCATCACTACCCTCAGATTCATCATCATCACTACCCTCAGAGTTTCATCATCATCACTACCCTCAGTCATCATCATCACTACCCTCAGATTCATCATCATCACTACCCTCAGTTCATCATCATCACTACCCTCAGATTCATCATCATCACTACCCTCAGAGTTTCATCATCATCACTACCCTCAGTCATCATCATCACTACCCTCAGATTCATCATCATCACTACCCTCAGTTCATCATCATCACTACCCTCAGATTCATCATCATCACTACCCTCAGAGTTTCATCATCATCACTACCCTCAGTCATCATCATCACTACCCTCAGATTCATCATCATCACTACCCTCAGTTCATCATCATCACTACCCTCAGATTCATCATCATCACTACCCTCAGAGTTTCATCATCATCACTACCCTCAGTCATCATCATCACTACCCTCAGATTCATCATCATCACTACCCTCAGTTCATCATCATCACTACCCTCAGATTCATCATCATCACTACCCTCAGAGTTTCATCATCATCACTACCCTCAGTCATCATCATCACTACCCTCAGATTCATCATCATCACTACCCTCAGTTCATCATCATCACTACCCTCAGATTCATCATCATCACTACCCTCAGAGTTTCATCATCATCACTACCCTCAGTCATCATCATCACTACCCTCAGATTCATCATCATCACTACCCTCAGTTCATCATCATCACTACCCTCAGATTCATCATCATCACTACCCTCAGAGTTTCATCATCATCACTACCCTCAGTCATCATCATCACTACCCTCAGATTCATCATCATCACTACCCTCAGTTCATCATCATCACTACCCTCAGATTCATCATCATCACTACCCTCAGAGTTTCATCATCATCACTACCCTCAGTCATCATCATCACTACCCTCAGATTCATCATCATCACTACCCTCAGTTCATCATCATCACTACCCTCAGATTCATCATCATCACTACCCTCAGAGTTTCATCATCATCACTACCCTCAGTCATCATCATCACTACCCTCAGATTCATCATCATCACTACCCTCAGTTCATCATCATCACTACCCTCAGATTCATCATCATCACTACCCTCAGAGTTTCATCATCATCACTACCCTCAGTCATCATCATCACTACCCTCAGATTCATCATCATCACTACCCTCAGTTCATCATCATCACTACCCTCAGATTCATCATCATCACTACCCTCAGAGTTTCATCATCATCACTACCTCAGTCATCATCATCACTACCCTCAGATTCATCATCATCACTACCCTCGAGTTTCATCATCACACTGAAAATAGATCTATATCGACATAATCCACATAAGAAACCTTCCCATTAACATACCTCCTATCAGGCCGCACATGGTGTATCTTGATAGTGAACATACCCGGGCTATTCCCTATTTTATAAAAATAAAAAATATATATATTTAGTAAATATAACCAATACATGCATCAAAAATATGAACTTTAAAGGAAAATATTTTGAAAAAATTATTTAAAAAAAACTTACCATATACCCTAGCATAATCGACATCTGTGATGTCATCGCCGTCTTCTTCACGAAGTTGCCACTCGTTCAACACCATTTTTTCAACCTTTAAACCATTAGCTTCAAAGATCTGACTTATATTTTGGGGATTATACCTAATTTATGGAGGGAAATAAATAAACTAGAGAGAGAGAAGAGAGAGAGAGACCGATCTCAATTATGGGGATGAAAAGTGAAGTAGTTGGGGTTTTTAATAGGGTAAAAAGGCAGTGTCTTCAGCCAATTTACATAAGTACCCATCACGTGCAAGTCACGTGATGGGGAAATAAACGTCCGTTTAGGAATTGGACCAAAACCGTTGACGGAGAAAACTTTTTTGGACCAAAACGGTAATTTATGAAAGGTAAGGGCGAAAACTGTAATTTTTGACCCACGACAGGGACCAAAAATGTAATTTACTCTTAATAATATATGCATCAATCTTACATTATGTTCAGCTACTAAATTAAAAATTACTCACTAGTATGAATTTGTATTCAACTTGAAAAATCTATAATTTATGGTGAGACAAATGCAGTATCATCTTTCCATCTTAACAATCAAAATATCGGTTAACGTTTAAAACAAGATGTTTGAAATAAACAATGGAAGTTAAGTGTTCAAGTAAACTTTGAATGGGTTAACTTAGTTTTAGTTGGGATCTCTCTCCCCATATATGGCCTAATATAAATATTTATGCTAAAACCAGCGAGTAAAATGAATCATAGTTCACCAAAAGAGTACTTTAACTTGATGATATGTCGTTTATTTGTCAATTGTTGTCATACTTGGTGCATAAATTATTTTTGATACATTTTGCATCAATAAAAAGCACCAAATGGTCAACACATACTTCTCACAGGCATTTCAATCCATTGTTAAAAAATAATCGATCTTAACTCAAACCAGTTTTAACACATTAACAGTTGTTCCGTCTCATGACTCAGCCCGTCCACCTCATCCACAACTCGATAGAAGCAATGCAATGACAGCCAAATTATGAAATGTGAAGATAAGAAACAAAGAAAAACATAATTTCATTCATTGTCATGAGATGAAGCAACTAAAGTATATGCATATGTATCATCAACTTACAAACGCCATCGCACCTATTATTTCTATTACTTATTTCTTTTCTTCTTTTTTTGGAATAGCAATACAAGCGACTACAATTCGCAGACATAAATTACACATTTTATTGCTACATTTCACTCTCCTGATTACATGAACATATAGAACCCTCCCCCATCACAACCTTGCCTGGAAACAAGAAACCCCGTAACATCTTTCTTTACAAGAAGCCATCATCAAAAATCGTTGACAGCAACATTCCTTGCACAAATTCTGATCTTTTACTCCTCTCTTCCTTGTCTTCAATTGATAACGGAGGTGACTGAGGCTTTCTGCAACACATTTTCCATGTTTGTTAAAAATCAAATATAAAATAGTACCGATAAAAAACCAGTGAACCAGATGAAAATATCTTGCAAAAAGTCAGCTATAAACAGAATACAATGATATAACAAGACAAAAGCATAAATTTGGGGGGAAAACTGCATCCTGCACGGCCACAACGAGCACATGAAGCCTAGAACTGGCATTAGAACTGGCATCACACTTAATCACTCCTTGTTTAATATGTTTACAGTCGATACTAACCTAGGATAATTAAAAACCACAAGGCATTATAATTCATTTATAGGACACCCAGACATAGAATTTGTAGAAATTGAGCAGTAAATTGACTAGCAAACAATCATCAATAGGGAGATAACTAACAAGATAACAGCCTATACTCCACCTTTCCACATAGAAGAAGATAAAGAACCATATGCACGGATGAACTCTTTTAGACTTTGATTTACAGCTTATTGGAGGCGAACTACGTGAAAAAGCTGCAAAATTTAGGTTTGGTTCACTCAATAGGAAAAAAAATTTAACCCAATACAACTAGCCCAATATTAAAATACCAAAGCTAAGGTACCTAATAACTATTTCCATGCTTCTCCAAAGCCAAAACTATCCTTAACTGGCTACTTGTTCGTTAACATACATCAAGGATTTGCAATTAATCACTTACAAAATGGCTAGCCTCTTTTCTATAGATGGTCTCTTTAAGGCTCAAAACAACAATCTATAATGCATGATAACTCTCTGTCATGCTCTATATTTTAAGCATATGTTCAGCAAGATATTTACAGAAATAAAAATCACTTCAAGCATCTATTTCAGCAGGGATTCCGTCACACATTTTGAAATCCTTGTCAATCTCACTGTATTAGCAACACCATTAAATAAAACCAACACTTCTTAGTTACTGTTACTATTAATCCATTCAAAACGCCATACCCCATCACAATTAATTAATTGCATCTGTAAGATCTTCTAAAGAGTGCAGTTAAAGACCTGTAACAAGATAATTGGCACCTATCTCTTGACATAAGGGCGTCGAGACTCGTTTAACATTAACTCAAGAAAATACAAATCTTACCCTTCTTTACTTCCTTGCCTCTCTGTTAGAAAGCCGTAAGCCTAATAAGCCCTTTCGAAGAAGCTCCATATCAATGACTTATATAAAAGAGCTTTGTAAGCCTAGAAAGCACTTTCTATAGCAAAATGTTTGCATATGTTAAAGAGCTAATTGTATTTTGGTACCACAATAAGCTAACAAGTTTCTGAAATAAGCTTACCAAAACTTCCCCTAAGTTCTATCTCACACAACACGAGACTGGTAAGGTTAATTGAAAGCTTATGCTGCAATAAAACTTTGTTGCTCTATGATAATACACTAAACCATGTTAGAATAGCTTATGCTCAAATGCCCTAACTAAGAGAAGCCAAAGAAACGGCTAATTTAAAAAATTAACTGTACTTGACATGTGAAACAATAACCAGTATAGGGACTTAAATAAATACAGTTTAATCTGCAGCCATGTGTCAAACATAGAAAAAGAAATTAAAATTAATTTTAATTATTTTAGGATACACTAATGCTATTTATCCCATATGCCAAGGGTTGCAAATTTCAAATGTACAGCTTTAAAAGATATACTAATACTAATTTCTATAGGACCCGCATTGCTCATTCACCACAAGGCATGAAGGTTTACTAGCACCCTAGACGTAAGTATTTAACAAATAATGAACATCACTTGCAAAAATAGTTTCAAATCACATCACATCATACACATGTATCTGCATGTACACACATATAATGATTTATACATGTGTTTGCATAAGTAAATAACTACAGATGCATGTGTATGTATAACTATAAGTATGTACATATGCACATGTTTATAGTGAAAAAAAAGGGTAATGGGTGGGAACCCTCTGGTCCCATGTACCGTGTTAGTACCCAGAGCGCACACCAATAGCACTCATGCCTGGTAAGTCATCATCCTCACACATGGATCACAAGATATAGTTTCTCCACGTGCCGTTGGCAAGTTTTGAACCTATGACCTCCAACCTTCATCTATGGGCCCATGTGTCATGTTTATAATGTACATGTATATAGATGTATATATACATATATAGCTTTCTGTATATTGTATATACACATACACAGAGCCAAATCAGTCTGATTCTAGTTGCTAGCAAAAAAATAAATAAAATGATAGTAACACCTAAGGCCTGAGAAATACAATATCCTAGCTTACCTACAGTTATAAGTTAAGAGCATGCCTATAATTTCAAAACGAATCTCATATTTCCTGTTATGTCCAAAAGGCGTGCACAGGTAAAGTTCAACAAGGAACAAAAAGTTAACAAAATAACCACATTGCTTGACCAGTGAAACCACATGATAGTCTTTCCTGAGATAAATACATTCCTCTTGGGTTACTCTAGTTCTAAGTATGAATCAAGTCAAGATGTAAATAGAGCACAACAATCTAATTCTTACAGAAAAGAGTGTACCAACATAAATTCAATTACATCAATCATTAAACAATGTATGATATTGTTTTTCATACTAGTCTACTTTCAGAATGTCAAATTTTGACTATTTATTTCAACTTAGACAGAATCCAGAAACTACAAAATCCCCTGTAAACAAAAAACAGCTTAACAGATTTACCATCCACTGCCAATTGACTTCATATAGATCATAATATTAAGATAAGATCGGTGTACTCCACACATCACACAATGAAGAAACAAAAAACACAAATTGTATATTGATATAAAATTCCCATAGGTTTGTAAATAAACCAGAATACAAAAAAGGCCCTCCATTTCCCATAGTATGCAAACACAAAGAGAGAGAAAAGAATCAAGTCCAACATATCTTTTTAAGCAAACAGCCATCTATTTAGAGCATATCAGTTTATTGACTTAAAAAACCTTGCCTCTTTATTTTATTTATTTGTTAAGACGCAAGTGTTGCAAAGTTCAGTTCGCATACATTTATAGCATAAAAAAAAGATACTTAATTGCACGTGTAAAGTATCAAGTATCATACCTTTCAGATGCCTGCTCACTTGTGCTTTTAGCTACAGCAACCGATTCGGCTGAAGACTTAGACTGGGCGCTCTCCAAATCATTACCAATTGGCAAAATAAAAGATGACAACAATGGGTCAGGTGTCGCATTCGTTGACTGAGATAAATAAGAGGATCCTCCAAAAAGAGACTGCAAATTTCCTTCTCGTAGTTCCCTCCTTAACAATGAAAGTGTTGATACAGAACCTTTGCGACTTTTCCTCTTTTGTTGCATGTAGGTTTCAGTTAAGGATTTCAGAATTCAAAATTTCAAAGTTCAAATCAGAAAACATACTAATATAAGACAGAAACTACAGAAAGAAATACTTTTTCCACTTTTGTTGCACGCAACTTTCAATCAACGATTTTAGAATTTAGACTTCACATCAGAAAGCATACTAATATACAGACTGAAGCTACGAGTCTACGACAATACAAAGAAAGACTTTTCCAGACATAGAATTAGGAAACAATTATGTTTCGTCATTTCCACTTAAGTTCACCTTTTATTATCATAATTCAAACTACTTTTAGTATAAGTTAAACTACGTTAAAAAATTCTACTTAGCTACGAACATAACATAAAAGGGGAAGGATATCTTAAATATGTTTCCATGCTGCAAGGTTAAATGGGCTACCATGTCTACCCCCACCCTCACCGCACAAATCGGACATACCTGCAAGATAAAGCATATGATCCACAAAAATCAGTATCACAATAGCATATTCCTCTAATCATAGAGGGTGTTTATGTTTAGGAGTGCCTATTTCAAGTGCACATAGATTATTGCACTTTTAAAAAGCCAAAACGCAATTAAAGTTAAAGTTATGAACTTATGACCACCCAAAGACCATCATAATCAATTTCAGAAAAAGGTAATTGTAGTGTAAAATATCTTTTTATCATATATCTTTTACCAAATACGGGTGGAACAAGGCAACCTTACATGATTCAAGTATAAATTATGTAGAACTGCTAGTAAGTTGAACTAATTAGCAAAGTATGTTATCATTCAATCAAATCTACTCAAATAAACAATTATGATAAAAATAATCTGAAACTTTTAACAAAGTAAAGATTTTGCTATTTTAATAAGTTAGAATAAACATCAAAGCACTGTATCTGAATATTAATCTTTATTCTTACGAGGCGGATATTTTTCATTTCTACGTGGGTTGAACATATTATACATAGCCCATTAATAGTTTAGCAGAACCCAATAAAAAAACAATGAACAGATAACTAAAAGAAAAGGTGTTGGATAGTTATTTACCCCATTTTTGGAGTCAAGATGATGTTGATCATCGATATGACAACATAAACCGACAATATCGAAATAACAAGTACAAAATGGGCACGGAAACTCCTCCCTCAGCTGCTGCTGCATCTGTACATCATCATCCATTTCTACATCTTCAAACCCTAAAAACATATCTGCACAATATTTCACACCACAATTATATATTTATATATAAAAACATAATAAAGCAAACAACTTTTAGACTTACAATGAAAAATCCATTCAAAAACATAAAAAGCAATGATTTTTATTATTAAAAATGAAAAGTTCGTGAATAAAAACATAAAAAGCAATGATTTTTACAACTAAAATGAAAAACCCAGAAATCAAAAAGATAAAAAGCAATGATTTTTATACTAAATTCAAAGACTTGTAAACAAAAACATAAAAAGTAATGATTTTTATGAATAAAACGAAAAACCCAAAAAGAAAAAGATAAAAAGAAATGATTTTTATGATTAAAACTATAACCCAATAATATATTATATAAAAAGAAATGATTATTATAATTGAAAATGAAAAAGAAGAAAATACCAGATGATGATCTGTGGGATTGAAGAGCATATTGATAACGTTTGGATGTTGAAGAAAGACGAGCAGCCCATGAATCACCATCCATAATTCTTCTTTATGAATTAAATTATAAAGATCGAAAGTGGGTTTTAGGGTTTTTGATTTGGGGAAAACAGAAATTAATTATATTAGATATAGAATTAGAATTGGAATTGGAATTGGAATTGGAATTGGAATTGGAATTGGAATTGGAATTGGAATTGGAATTGGAATTGGAATTGGAATTGGAATTGGAATTGGAATTGGAATTGGAATTGGAATTGGAATTGGAATTGGAATTGGAATTGGAATTGGAATTGGAATTGGAATTGGAATTGGAATTGGAATTGGAATTGGAATTGGAATTGGAATTGGAATTGGAATTGGAATTGGAATTGGAATTGGAATTGGAATTGGAATTGGAATTGGAATTGGAATTGGAATTGGAATTGGAATTGGAATTGGAATTGGAATTGGAATTGGAATTGGAATTGGAATTGGAATTGGAATTGGAATTGGAATTGGAATTGGAATTGGAATTGGAATTGGAATTGGAATTGGAATTGGAATTGGAATTGGAATTGGAATTGGAATTGGAATTGGAATTGGAATTGGAATTGGAATTGGAATTGGAATTGGAATTGGAATTGGAATTGGAATTGGAATTGGAATTGGAATTGGAATTGGAATTGGAATTGGAATTGGAATTGGAATTGGAATTGGAATTGGAATTGGAATTGGAATTGGAATTGGAATTGGAATTGGAATTGGAATTGGAATTGGAATTGGAATTGGAATTGGAATTGGAATTGGAATTGGAATTGGAATTGGAATTGGAATTGGAATTGGAATTGGAATTGGAATTGGAATTGGAATTGGAATTGGAATTGGAATTGGAATTGGAATTGGAATTGGAATTGGAATTGGAATTGGAATTGGAATTGGAATTGGAATTGGAATTGGAATTGGAATTGGAATTGGAATTGGAATTGGAATTGGAATTGGAATTGGAATTGGAATTGGAATTGGAATTGGAATTGGAATTGGAATTGGAATTGGAATTGGAATTGGAATTGGAATTGGAATTGGAATTGGAATTGGAATTGGAATTGGAATTGGAATTGGAATTGGAATTGGAATTGGAATTGGAATTGGAATTGGAATTGGAATTGGAATTGGAATTGGAATTGGAATTGGAATTGGAATTGGAATTGGAATTGGAATTGGAATTGGAATTGGAATTGGAATTGGAATTGGAATTGGAATTGGAATTGGAATTGGAATTGGAATTGGAATTGGAATTGGAATTGGAATTGGAATTGGAATTGGAATTGGAATTGGAATTGGAATTGGAATTGGAATTGGAATTGGAATTGGAATTGGAATTGGAATTGGAATTGGAATTGGAATTGGAATTGGAATTGGAATTGGAATTGGAATTGGAATTGGAATTGGAATTGGAATTGGAATTGGAATTGGAATTGGAATTGGAATTGGAATTGGAATTGGAATTGGAATTGGAATTGGAATTGGAATTGGAATTGGAATTGGAATTGGAATTGGAATTGGAATTGGAATTGGAATTGGAATTGGAATTGGAATTGGAATTGGAATTGGAATTGGAATTGGAATTGGAATTGGAATTGGAATTGGAATTGGAATTGGAATTGGAATTGGAATTGGAATTGGAATTGGAATTGGAATTGGAATTGGAATTGGAATTGGAATTGGAATTGGAATTGGAATTGGAATTGGAATTGGAATTGGAATTGGAATTGGAATTGGAATTGGAATTGGAATTGGAATTGGAATTGGAATTGGAATTGGAATTGGAATTGGAATTGGAATTGGAATTGGAAGGAATTGGAATTGGAATTGGAATTGGAATTGGAATTGGAATTGGAATTGGAATTGGAATTGGAATTGGAATTGGAATTGGAATTGGAATTGGAATTGGAATTGGAATTGAATTGGAATTGTATTTATTATCTTTATTTTTAGTTTAATAAAAATATTTTACATAATAATAAAAATATAGACCCAATAAAAATCATAGCTCTAAGAGAAGTTGAAGCATGTTATGATGATATTCTTGACTTGAAATTTTTAATGATTAGTAATTTAGTTTAAAAGTTTTAGTTTTATTGTATTTCTTGTCATGGAAGATAATAAAGATTAAAAATAAAAATAGAATCTTTGAATATATATTACTTGACAAGGTAAATAATGTGTATGTGTTAATTCATCTGGAATTTAGAGGAAGAGTGTGTAGATATTGTAAATTTGTTTTTTTTACATCTAACGAAAATTAATCTTTAGTTACCTAGAGTTGTCTAATGTCAAAAGACACCTCATATAGACGCGAATGATATATAATCTTTGGTAGCCAAATCCCACTAAAACCACCAATATCAGGGAAAATCCTCCCCCCATATACCTACGGCAATAAAACCCGCCATGAATCAAATCTGAACTTGAGACCTATCGTCTCAAATCCATCAACTTAGATAGTTAATGTCACCAGCTAAGCTAGTTGGGATATGTGATTTTATTCATGAGGTTGTAAGTTCGATTCTTTAGAGTGATATTCCTTGTGAGAGCTTTCTTATAAATGTTACCCTACAGTAGTCAGACAAAGTTAAGACACTCACGTCTATCCCATAATAGTTTGTTTGAAATGCGTCGTTTTAAAAATAAAAGCTTAAATAGTCAATGTTAATTGAGGTTCTTAATATGCATATTCAATTAGAATGATTGATGCCATTGGGGTGTTAGCCTAGTGGTCAGGGGGTTTTCCACAATGTGGTTTCCTCCTGGGGGTTTCAGGTTCGATTCCTGCCACATGCAAGTGGTGAGGGGGCGTTAGCAATGCTATACTCATCTAACACATGAATAGCAAACCCTTTAGAGCATTTCCAGAAGTCGGACCGGCGTGGGCGCATCCGCATGGGGCCGTGGAGGGTGTTAGTAATTTATCCTTTGCTGCCTTTCAAAAAAAAAAAAAAAATTAGAATGATTGATCACACATGAATTTAACTCTTTTCTATTCACTTTTGCTTTGAAACGTTTAAGTTAGATCTTCATATTAACAAGCAAGCCAATGTTTAAGCATGAAATGACAGGCTCAATGACGATACGGGTTTACCCAAACCTAAGAAGCTCGTCACGAACCTAAAGTGAGAATGGTTGTCTCATGATTGGAAAATAGCACTTTCGTTATCACAGAAGGATCTGTCTTGCTTGTCGATGGATTGTTTAGACACGAAGATCATTTCATTCGGGTCTCAAGGATAGCGCCAAAAGGGTTGTCTTGCAGTTCCGTTGGGCCTTGTTAATATAAATGTAAATACACAGTATTTTGAAGTATCTTTCATCTTAATAAAGATAATCTCACTAACTTCTCTTGTTTTTCTTTAGAATTTCTCAAAACTTGTAATTTAATACATATTATAGTATTATACATAATTCTCTCATTTTGATTCTCAATGTGACGTTTGTAGTGATGCAAAATTCTTCATCAAAACCTTTATCCGTTTAATCCTACTACATTTCACCAGATATCGTACCGCCCCAAACCATCCCAGCCTAATTGCAAAGAGGAAAATATCATATGTGGTAAATTTTCAAACCTACAAAGCAATACAAATACAAGAATCATTTGCATTCCCTTTTAGCATACCAAGATTTCTTTGTGGAGTTTATCTACACAACATGGACATACCTAAATACAAGATAACTATGAACGTGCACAGATCGTACCTATAATAGAGATCATCGATTACCTTTACGTGCTTGTCCTGGCGGATTACGAAGAAGTTGCAAACATTATTCCTACGACAAACTATCCATATCTACTTGTCTTGTATGAAGTTAGAATCTCAGTTAAAAGGTGCGGTCAGGAAGTTTGGAACAATAAAGACGACATAAAATTATAAGACCAGAAGGCGAATGAAATATGACCAAAGATTTTACTAATTGGTTAATAAATAGAACACCAGTTACAACAATACTATGTAAAGACTACAACATAATCTTAACTTGTATTCTTCTTCTTCTTTGAGTTATTGCTGCTGCTCGTTTCTGGGGCTGTGAATGTATAATTTTGAAGAAGACAAGAAACAGTGAGTTTCAGGTCACGGGTCATCTTCTGTAAAACCAATGCAAGAACGTTGACATCTGACATAGCCCTGTGAGCTCTACCAGTTAGTGTGATGCCGTAGTATTCTCTAAGGGCTTGGAGAGACTTTGAGGAAAGTTTTGTTCCTGCCAATATGATCAAAGCCAAATCAATATCATTTGCTATCGCTTTGTACATATAAATACAGTGGCTATATGGATGTGCACTTTGAAAATGATTATCTAAAACTAAATAAACAGAAAAATCTGTTGTGAGAAAAACCGACCGCAAAAGTAATGTTTGAATGTACTTTGATGTTGCCGTGTTTGAGATATTTTTATTAATTACCGAATGAATAGGTAAATGACCAAAAAACAGGTTTACATAAAAAGGATGAGACATTTTAAGTCCACTTATTTTGTTAAACAGGAGGTAAATATGTAACTTAACCCTTAAAAGAGTAAGTACGAGATGGAACTTGCAAAATTGATAATCTTACCCTAAATAATAAGATAATATGGATCTCATAATAAGCACTATTAGAAACCATAAAAAAACAGATAATTAGTTCCAAAATGCATATGCAGATACCTCTAGGAAAAGAAAATAGACTGACCTTCGGCTTTTATTAGCTCACGAGCAAGAGACATGGTGTCCATGAAAAGCCAATCTGGTGGGATTTCATAGCCGCAACGGTTGAACTCGTTGATGAGAAAAGGGACATCAAAAGACTTGCCATTATGAGCAGTTAATATTGTTTTACCACCAGGTTTTTGGCGGCTCTTGACATACTGAACTAAGATGGGTATCAACTCTTTCATCCTGCATAAGTTCATATCTATAAGATTCTTTATGAAAGTGATTATGTGATGTTGAATTAGTGAAACCAAATGTCAGTTCTACAGAAAGCAGGTGGGAGAAATTAGTGTTTGGAAGTGTCTATGTTATTTAAAGTTGTAATAATCGTTCATTTATATATTTGGATATTAGGCAAAAATATTTATTATTCAAGGATTCGATAGATCAAACAACCGAAATCAACAATTTTGTAACGAAAAGGAGTGTGACATGGGTGTAACGGCCTTCCAAAAAGAAGGGATACCATTAAATGATTAGTATTGTTGTAGGTGGTATAAAACTAACTACACAAAACTGACCATTTTTTCCCTGGTCGATTAGATAACCAGAAGCACAATATATATGCCCAAACATTAAAAACTGAACATTACAACTTGAAACCCCAAAGGTCAGATAATCAGTTCACTAATGTCATTTTATCAGTAGCAAAAATCCATACATCCAGATAAAGTAGTGCTCGACAATGGTTCAATTAACTAGTAAAGCAACCCATTTTGGTGCGTACTGCTACAAGCTTGTAATAATGATCCAAAACTTAATCGACTTTTATGTGGTTATATCCATTATCCAATATGAAGAACTATTCTACGGAGGAAAATAACAAACACGAAGCGTGATTAGTAAAAGATTAAGAATGGTACCTTGGGACGCCTGGTTTGCTGACCATATATGATGAAATTCCATGAACATATGTATTCACCACAGATTTATCAGGATTTACAAGTGTCTGAAAGGTACTATTATCTCCCCCACTAAGATCCCGTGATGCAAACTCAATAATCCGATCGTCAGTTCTACTAAATCCAGTGGTCTCGATATCAAAACAGATAATGGTTGGGAGAACATAGAAATGTTTTTCCTCCGAGATCTTCTGTTCAATATGAACACTTTTGCATTCACTGATTTCTACTCTACTTGTATTTAAATTGCTAAGTGTTGAACTAGCTACATCGGCTACTTGTTGGCCAATTGGGTTTGTCCTTCTGCTGATTATGTTATTTCCTTGTGTATTTGTAGAGAACGATTTATTGGTCAATCTTCTACTTTCATGTCCCCGTTGAAGGCCATAAATATTGGGACCAAGTAACTGAAATTTATATGTACTTTTTGCTTTTCTGCTTAAACTATGGGCCTTTTTCCACCAAGAACCGGATAAAGTGTGAATTTGGCATCTAGGAAGTTGAAAATGTGTAAAGCACATTGCTGCTCTCATTTGAGTTTATGAAATACAACACACTTTGGAGTGCTGGAAATGTATGAAAGAATAATCACTTAACTTAACCTGCAACACCAAATGAGGAATACCATTAGACCAATGTAAAAACAGAAGATAAAAGGTGAATGTTCAGATTTATTTCTATCTTCTTTAATGTTGTATACGCCATGGCATGTGTTTCAAGATCAAATACACATCAAAAAATAAATCATCCATTTAGGAAATCTTTTTATATATTATTTTGAAAGTATTGTATATAACATAACTAGTCCTATGTTATTCATGTCAAAATTGGGACTTTAAACAATAAAAATTTCCATTGTTTAATCAAGCATTATAGTAATCAAACAAAGAACTCACAGAAATGATTGAATACGACAGTGGTGTGAAATGAATAGCCTTGGATTTTGAGAACCTAGAACTCTCCTCTTGAATTGTAGGACTAAAAGTTGCAATAACTAGTTCTTAATGCTTTGACAAGCATAGTCGTTGGGTTACCTGACAGTTTTGGATAATCTCAGAGCAAATTCAACAAGTAAAACAAAATTTGTTACCTATCAATTTATTAACTTAACTTTCAAAAAAATTTACTCTCTTTTAAGAAAACATCTCCTCTCTTTTCACAAAAGTTACACAACCAAACACCATCTTTTACAAACAATATTGCTATAGTTGATTATATGATTGTTACTAATTTTATATCACCATAACTCAAATGCGTTACTACTACGGTAAAACTTGTCCCGTGGTTGATATATGTAGATAAAAAAAAATGTAACTGAACATAGATTAATGCACAATACCTATTGAACCAAGTTACGGAAAACTACAAATTAAAAATCAGATAGAGCCCACTAGATAACATTTTTTTGCTCAAGATTGTATTCTTAATTCATTATCATTACATGAAATTCTTAGCAATCCAACTTCTTTTTTTTCTCTCTCAAGATATCCTAAAAAACTAATCTTTGTTTTCGATATGAGAGGCCGGTTGTCCCCCTACCCCTCACCCCATATGTAGAATCCACTATCATGTTAATCTAAGATAAAAAGGTGATAACTTTGATCATGATTAGACCATTGTTACTCAATACCCAATTCCATCAAGGACCATTGTTACTCAAACACCTTTCTTTTAACATAAATTCAAGAAAATATAAAATATTTGAAAATAACAGATATTGATTCTCAAAAATAAACAAAACCCATGAAGGAAAAAACCTATATATTCATAAAGATTGAATCTTTATACACACAAAATTTTCAAGTTTTCATATTTATTCATGAGTTCTTATGCCAATATGACATTTTGAAAAAAACTAAGAAAAATTACCAATCAATTTAATCAAATACCCAAATGATAAAAGGTTGGTTAGTCTCATTTATCAAAAATAAACAAAACCCATGAAGGAAAAAACCTATATATTCATAAAGATTGAATCTTTATACACACAAAATTTTCAAGTTTTCATATTTATTCATAAGTTCTTATGCAAAATGACATTTTGAAAAAAATTAAGAAAAATTCTCAATCAATTTAATTAAATAACCAAATGATAAAAGGTTGATTAGTCTCAAATTAACTTTAATTATCAATTAATTACCTAAAACTAAAAACGTTTGAAGCTTTAAAAGAATGGAACAGAGGAAGAGCAATATACCTGGCTCCAAATGCAAAGCTGCATTTATTCAAAATCCCAAAATATAATAAAAGATTCAAATTTGTAATTGAATTTATATATAGATAAATAAATAAATGGATGTAATTAGAGAAAAGAAATCGTGAAAAAATGGAGAAGAATGAAGGAATGAGAAGTGTATAAAACTGTCATTCCAAAATATCAAAGAAAGCAAAGCCCTTTAAATGCGGATCTTTTTTGGGCCACGATCCACTTCTTTCGGGCTAATACACCCGCACCGACCACTTGTGCACTACTTTTAAATTGGTTTTCTTATTAGGATTTCATCTCGCATCTCCTTCTCCCCTTCCATATCAACATTTCTCCCCCAAAACCATAAAACAAATTATTATTTTTTTAATTAATAGTTTATATACTGTATTTATTATTATTATTATTATTATTATTATTATTATTATTATTATTATTATTATTATTATTATATTTTATTATTTTCATATTATTATTATTATTATTATTATTATTATTATTATTATTATTATTATTATTATTATTTTATTACTGTTACCCCCTCATTATTATTATTATTATTATTATTATTATTATTATTATTATTATTATTATTATTATTATTATTATTATTATTATTATTATTATTATTATTATTATTATTATTATTATTATTATTATTATTATTATTATTATTATTATTATTATTATTATTATTGTTATTGTTATTGTTATTATTATTATTATTGTTAGTGTTGATTTGGTACAATTATTTGTAGAGCTTTTTTAGTTTAAGCTGTCTATTTCAGATGGTTATGTGAGGTCATGTCCTTCGGTTTCGGGGTCGGGCAGGCACAGGGGGGTTAATACTAGAGTTAAGAAAACCTTTAGGCTTAGATTTGGGAGCTGGAATGTAGGCACTCTTACGGGTAAGCTTTTAGAACTAGGAGATGCCTTGACTAGGTGTAAAGTAGACATTGCATGCTTCCAGGAAACTAAGTGGACGGGAAGAAGCACTAGAGAGGAGAACGGCTACAAGCTATGGTATTCTGGAGCCCCTAAGTCGATAAACGGAGTAGGGATCATCATGGCCGAACGACTTAAAGATTATGTAGTGAATGTCGATAGATTTGGGGATAGGCTGATGTTGGTGAGATTGGTGATACAACAAGAGACCATAAACGTGATCAGCGCGTATGCTCCCCAGTCGGGCCGGGGAGCGGAAGAGAAGAAGAGTTTTTGGGACGCACTCGATGAGCTTGTTAGGAGTTGCCCTGATGACCAGCGATTAGTCTTAGGAGGAGACTTAAACGGACATATAGGAGTAGAGTCAGACGGCTACCCGGGTGTTCACGGGGGATTAGGGTTTGGAGTTAGGAACGAAGATGGACGCGCGATTTTGGAGTTTGCAACTGCACATGACCTGGTTATCGCAAACTCTTTCTTCCGAAAGAGGGATCGCCAGCTGATTACCTTTCAGAGCGGCCTAAATGAAACCCAGATCGACTACTTCTTAGTGCGTAAAGGCGATTTTAGGGCTTGTAAAGATTGCAAGGTCCTCCCTAGAGAGGCTGGCTACTCCCAACATAGACTGTTGGTTATAGATTTGCTTTTGAGTAGACGAACAATCAAGACAGAGAAGGCTGTAAAGCCAAGAATCCTTTGGAAAACCCTAAGGGGTGAAGCAGCAGAGACGTTTAGGTCGATGACTAGCACGAGGTTCACAAGGGAGATTCAAGACAGTTTGCATATGGATGCCGACCAGTTGTGGACACGCTTGGCAGAGGGTATGAGGGAGACGGCAAAGGAGGTATTAGGGTTATCTAGAGGAACAGGAAGACTGCGTAAAGTGGGTAGAGAATCTTGGTGGATCAGCGAAGACGTTCAGACCAAGGTCGCGACAAAACTTAGTTGCTTTAAAGAGCTCGCCAAATGCCGCCAGAACGGGACAAATGAAGAATGGTCCGTGGCAAGGCAGAGGTACTATGAAGCCAAGAAAGAAGCAAAGAGGAGTGTAGCTAGAGCAAAAGAAAGAGCATACGAAGAACTGTATAAGAAACTAGATTCCAAAGAAGGCGAAAACGATATCTTTAGAATTGCTAAAGCAAGGGAGAGAAGACGCAGGGACCTAGGTGATGTCATTTATATCAAAGACGGAAGCGGGCGGAGCATTGTGAAGGAAGGAGACATTAGGAAAAGATGGGAAGAGTACTTCGCCAACTTGTTTAATGGGAGTGGGCCGGGGCGAAGGGAAGGTGGAGAAGACCACGCCACACTTCGAGACACACGCTACGACGACGACGATGCTACGAGAATCAGCCAAGAGGAAGTAAGGCTCGCTCTAAAGAAGATGGGGAGGAACAAAGCAGTAGGCCCAGATCAAATCCCTATCGAGGCATGGAGATGCCTGGGGGAAGCTGGGATAGGCTTGTTGACAAGCCTCTTCAACAAGATTTGGACAAGTGCAAAAATGCCAGAAGAATGGAGACTTAGTGAGGTTATACCTATCTATAAGAACAAGGGGGACGTGCAGAGTTGTAGCAACTATAGGGGCATTAAACTCCTAAGTCATACCATGAAACTTTGGGAGAGAGTGATCGAGATGAGGCTGAGAAGGGTTACGAAGGTGGCAGAGCACCAATTTGGTTTTATGCCAGGGAGGTCGACGATGGAGGCTATTCACATCACCAGAAGCCTCATAGAAAAGTATAGGGAAAGACAAAAATCGCTACACTGTGCCTTCCTAGATTTGGAAAAGGCATACGATAGTGTACCACGTGAGTTGATTTGGAGGACGCTTCAAGCGAAAGGAGCTACTGGGAGATACATTAGTGTTATCAGGGATATGTATGATAGGGTGAGGACGAGTGTTCGAACCCCCGTGGGGAGTACAGAGCTCTTCTCGGTAGATATGGGCCTACACCAGGGTTCGGCACTTAGCCCATACCTTTTTACCTTGATCTTAGACGAGTTGTCCAGTGGCTTACAGGAGGAACTACCATGGTGCATGATTTTTGCTGATGACATCGCGCTTATCGCGAAATCGACGGAGGAGCTAAACCATAGGCTAGAGAAATGGAGAGAAGCACTTGAAGACCATGGTTTATGCGTGAGCCGAGAGAAGACGGAATACCTAAGATGTGACTTCGATAAGCATGATATAAGACAACAAGGGGACGAAGATATTCGCATTGGAGAGCGAATATTGTGCCCGAAGGAGTCTTTTAGATACCTGGGATCGGTGATACATAAATCGGGGGTGATAGATGACGACGTGACACGTCGAATCCAAGCTGGATGGATGAAGTGGAGAGCAGCTACTGGAGTCATGTGCGATAAAAGGATCCCACTAAAACTGAAAGGCAAGTTCTACAGAGTGGCGATTAGACCGGCTATGTTATACGGGTCAGAATGTTGGCCGATGAAGAAAGCCCAAGCGGCTCGAGTAGAGGTGGCTGAGATGAGGATGCTAAGGTGGACTTGCGGGAAGACCCTATCAGACAGGATCCCCACGGGAGTTTTTAGAGCCGAACTTGAAGTAGGGAGCATCATTAACAAGCTAAGAGAAGGGCGCTTGAGATGGTTTGGCCACGTTAGGAGAAGGGATCTGACGGCACCACTAAGGAGAGCGGAGGCTATTCACGTTGACGGCATACGAAGAAGGGGAAGGCCTAAGATGAGGTGGGAGGATCGAGTAACGAAGGACCTATTAGAGCTTGGCTTGTCGGAGAACATGATGTCAGATAGGACGGCTTGGAGGACTAGGATTAGAGCAGAGGATTAGGTTAGGGTAGGACTTTTTGATCGACTTTTTTACCCATATTGCCTTGCCTAAGGCTGCTATTGATGGGTGGCTTGGAGTAATGGGCCCAAGGTGACTCAACGCTACAGGGGACTTAGACCTGATAGGAGAAGAGGTAGGTCGAGCGGAGGATCTGAACAAGGAAGGCAAGGCATATGGGAATAGTTCGTCTGTAGGAGGACATGACCAATGATAGGTTGTCTATAGGACTAGGGTTTAGGCTTACTTTAGGGGTTTTGTAAGTTTCGTGGAGGACTAGGAGTTTAGTTTCTTAGGCGGCGCTAGTTCCCTACTTCGTAGGTTGAGCAGGAATCTTTTACTCTCTTGGAATTTCTTAGTCATTTTCCTTTTTGTTTATATGTTTTGTTTGTCTTTCGGTGTTAAGGTTTTTTGCTAGGTTGCATGTTTGCCACTCTCCCCTACTCTCAAGGTGGTCGGCCCCAACAGACCCAGGTATGTCTTGCTAAGCATTTTCGTTGTGAGTCAGGTATGGTACTTCTAAACCCTTTACTCTTCCCGACTTTTACCGCTTTTGTGGCCGGAGGTCCTTATGGAAGCAGTCTCTCTACCTTTGGGTAGAGGCAAGACTGTCTACAGTTTCACCTCCCCCATACCCCGCACAGGGATTGGGTACTGTTGTTGTTGTTTTATTAGGATTTAGCTATGTAAAAAATGTTTTAAGATTTTTCAAGAAAATAATATTTCGACTTTCGGGTAGGTTGGTATAACTCTTTACATTTACCTCGCAACATCTTACTTTTGACAATGTTTGGTCCTTTTGTTGTTGTTACGCAAAAATAGTATCATGAGAAAAGTGAATATTTGACTTCTCACATATTAATTTTTTTAATATTCATTGTATAATGGATAAATGATCGGGTCATATGTTTTTTATGGATTAAAAATATTAAGATGTGAGAGTTCCATACACAATCTTAGGTATCTAATAGCCACATATTCCCATTAAAGAAAATGTATTTTAAAAACAAGACTTAATTTGAAGATTAATATTGCTTTGGTTCACATTTGGTTCAATCAACAGTCTTACAGTTAACAAATTGTCCAATGTGTAGATACAGTTCAGAAGAGTAGACGACCATCATTATAAATCTTTGATATTATAAATGTCATTGGCTTTAACAAAATATCAATAGCAATTGTTACTTTTAAAAACCTATACATCTATATAACACCTACAAAAGCCATATATACATAAGCAACTCACTCTTATGTTTTGACTATATGATAACTGATAAAAGAAATAACATAATGGGCTCATGTATGAAAAAAAGATAATGAGATAAATGTCATTATGAAGTAAGCTTCATTATTATTACTTAAAAAAAAGCTAGAACTCACGCTGGAGAGAAAGAGCCCAGAAAGAACAGCAAGTACAGCTAGTTTCAAGCTTAAATCATAATCTTTTATCCATTTCCAAGTAGCAATTTCTATTTCTATTATATTTAAAAAGCAACTTTGGTATGTGAGGGGGTGTTACTGTAGCTAAAAGTACACCCCCTCATGCATGAAGTACAACTATCTATTGCACAACAAAAATAACTAACGCCTTTAACGACCGTTAAGTGTTGCGTCGCTAACTAACGGTAGTTACAAAAGGGTATTTAACGGAGTTTGTTTTCAAGTTTAAATTTTTTAACTTTTGCCACCAAAGTTTTGCTTTAGTTACTTTTTGCCACATAACTTTTCGTTTCTAAACTTTTCCCATCAAAAGTTATTTCTTTCTTATTTTTACTACAAAACTTTTACTTTTTAAACTTTTGCCACTAAAACTTTTTTTTTTTTACATTTCCCCTTTTATTTTTTGTCACGTAACTTTTGTTTTTTAAACTTTTGCCAAACAAACTTTGTTTTCAAGTTTAAGTTTCTTTTTTTCCTTTTTGTTTTATAATGGTTTTGAACTTAGTTTTTACTTTAAATAAATACCTTAATTTTTCTAATGTATTATGAGTGTATATGTTTAGGCTGTAGAAATTGTACCTCTCGCAAATAACCAACTAACCAACTTATTTTTATATAATACCAAAATTCAAGTTTGGTGACCATATTTTTATAGGTGTCAAATGTAGTACGTTTATCTTAAATTTCCCGCTGCAAAGCGCGGGTAAATTTGCTTGTATATATTAAAAAGCAAAGTTGGATTGTGAGGGGGTTGTACTGTAGCTAAAAGTACAACCCCTAGATGCATAAGGTACAAGTAGCTTTTGCATATCCAAATAATTAACGGTCGTTAAGTGTTGTTTGGCAAACTAACGGTAGTTACAAAACGATATTTAACGGAGTTTGTTTTCAAGTTTAAATTTTTTAACTTTTGCCACCAAAGTTTTGCTTTAGTTACTTTTTGCCACATAACTTTTCGTTTCTAAACTTTTCCCATCAAAAGTTATTTCTTTCTTATTTTTACTACAAAACTTTTACTTTTTAAACTTTTGCCACTAAAACTTTTTTTTTTTTACATTTCCCCTTTTATTTTTTGTCACGTAACTTTTGTTTTTTAAACTTTTGCCAAACAAACTTTGTTTTCAAGTTTAAGTTTCTTTTTTTCCTTTTTGTTTTATAATGGTTTTGAACTTAGTTTTTACTTTAAATAAATACCTTAATTTTTCTAATGTATTATGAGTGTATATGTTTAGGCTGTAGAAATTGTACCTCTCGCAAATAACCAACTAACCAACTTATTTTTATATAATACCAAAATTCAAGTTTGGTGACCATATTTTTATAGGTGTCAAATGTAGTACGTTTATCTTAAATTTCCCGCTGCAAAGCGCGGGTAAATTTGCTTGTATATATTAAAAAGCAAAGTTGGATTGTGAGGGGGTTGTACTGTAGCTAAAAGTACAACCCCTAGATGCATAAGGTACAAGTAGCTTTTGCATATCCAAATAATTAACGGTCGTTAAGTGTTGTTTGGCAAACTAACGGTAGTTACAAAACGATATTTAACGGAGTTTGTTTTCAAGTTACGTTTTTTAACTTTTGCCACCAAAGTTTTACTTTAGTTTCTTTTTGCCACATAACTTTTGGTTTTTAAGCTTTTCACATCAAAAGTTTATTTCTTTCTTATTTTTATCACATAATTTTTACTTTTTTAAATTTCGTCACGAAAACTTTTTATATTTACATTTTCGCTTTTACTTTTTGTCACATAACTTTTGTTTTTTAAACTTTCGCCAGATAAACTTTGTTTTCAAGTATACTTTCCTTTGTGAGAGGAAAGTTACTGTAGCTAAAAGTACAAGCGGCTCAACACAAGGTACAACCACCCCAAAGCATACATAAAACAAAAATAATTAATAGCTTTAACATCCGTTAAGTATACTCACAAAAAGTACTACAAATCCGGTCCTTTTTTTAACGTCCGTCAACTTTCATATTTAAATTACAACTCCTTAAACATTAGGTACAACCCATCTAAAGCATATATATTGCAAAAAAATGTTTTCCTTTGTTATTTTTACCACGGAACTTTTACTTTTTAAACTTTCGTCACGGAAACATTGTTTCTTACTTTTCCCCTTTTTACTTTTTGCCACATAACTTTTGAGTTTTTAAATTTTGTCACGAAAGTTTTGTTTTAAAGTTTTCGTTCTTTTGTTTTGTTTTTTACCGCATAACTTTTGGTTTTCAAACTTTTGCCGCCAAAGTTTCATCTTCGCTACTTCTTTTCGCATAACTTCGAGTTTTTTACCTTTATCAACCAAAGTTTCAGTTTCTTTGGTTTTTAACCTATAACAGGTTTTCTTAACTTTTGCTACAAAACTTTAAATTTTTTTCTATTTTTTGCACCATAACTTTGATTATACTAAAAAGTAACTTTCCTTTGTGAGAGGAAAGTTACTGTAGCTAAAAGTACAAGCGGCTCAACACAAGGTACAACCACCCCAAAGCATACATAAAACAAAAACAATTAATAGCTTTAACGGCCGTTAAGTATATAGGATTAACTAATGTTACACTTTTGTTACTTAACTACTTAAAATATTTCGTCCCGCTGCGAAGCGCGGGTAAAATTACTAGTTCATTCTATAAACAAACGTGCTAAGGAAGATATAGTCATTCAAGGCCATATATCCGTTTTGAGGCTAAAGTACAAGTGGGCCGAAACCCAAGATTGAGCAGGGAAGGCAAAGTAGGCCTGGCAATATCCAATCCAATTAAAAGTCTGGACCAAAATAAATATCCATTAATCTATTTGGCTATCCAATAAATACATCCATTTAAAAACTTGGATCGCTCCATTGATCCATCTGGATTATCCGGATCGCTATACTAAAAAAAAATAATTTATTTTATATCAGTATATCGATACATCAGAATGTCATTTACCCTATATTTTTCAAGTCCACATATCCAAATTCATTGATTCAGATTCATTCATCAAGATTATGCCATTGATTCATTCAGAAGATTATGCCTCTTGTTGTTCATCACTTCATTGAATCTGTTGGTGCAAGAGTCAGTATACTTTTCATATTTGTTGAATCTGCTGTTGCAAGAGTCATTTCCTTATTTTCAATGAATTAATGGTTATTGTATTGAATCTGTTGGTGCAAGAGTCAGTATACTTTTCATATTTGTTGAATCTGCTGTTGCAAGAGTCATTTCCTTATTTTCAATGAATTAATGGTTATTGTATTGAATCTGTTGGTGCAAGAGTCAGTATACTTTTCATATTTGTTGCTAGTTATGTCAAGTTTCTAGTTAGAAAGATGAAGTAGATTTCAAGATGGCTCAGCATGCTACTAATGCTTCATATGTTGAAGCTAGTTATGCCAAGTTTGTTGAATCTGCTGTTGCAAGAGTCATTTCCTTATTTTCAATGAATTAATGGTTATTGTATTGAATCTGTTGGTGCAAGAGTCAGTATACTTTTCAAGTTTGTTGAATCTGCTGTTGCAAGAGTCATTTCCTTATTTTCAATGAATTAATGGTTATTGTATTGAATCTGTTGGTGCAAGAGTCAGTATACTTTTCATATTTGTTGCTAGTTATGTCAAGTTTCTAGTTAGAAAGATGAAGTAGATTTCAAGATGGCTCAGCATGCTACTAATGCTTCATATGTTGAAGCTAGTTATGCCAAGTTTGTTGAATCTGTTTATGTTGAATCCATGGTTGACCAATCAACCACCTTTATCTATTTGTTATCTATGTTTCCATATTTTTTTTGATAATTTAGCTATTCACAATGAAGTAGAAGTATTGTAAATTTAGCTATTCAAAATATGTTGCAGTACACAGTAGTTGATAATTTAGCTATTCACAATAGTAGAAGTATTGTAAATTTAGCTATTCACAATAGTAGAAGTATTGTAAATTTAGCTATTCACAATAGTAGAAGTATTGTAAATTTAGCTATTCACAATAGTAGAAGTATTGTAAATTTAGCTATTCACAATAGTAGAAGTATTGTAAATTTAGCTATTCACAATAGTAGAAGTATTGTAAATTTAGCTATTCACAATAGTAGAAGTATTGTAAATTTAGCTATTCACAATAGTAGAAGTATTGATAAATTTAGCTATTCACAATAGTAGAAGTATTGTAAATTTAGCTATTCACAATAGTAGAAGTATTGTAAATTTAGCTATTCACAATAGTAGAAGTATTGATAAATTTAGCTATTCACAATAGTAGAAGTATTGTAAATTTAGCTATTCACAATAGTAGAAGTATTGTAAATTTAGCTATTCACAATAGTAGAAGTATTGATAAATTTAGCTATTCACAATAGTAGAAGTATTGTAAATTTAGCTATTCACAATAGTAGAAGTATTGTAAATTTAGCTATTCACAATAGTAGAAGTATTGATAATTTAGCTATTCACAATAGTAGAAGTATTGTAAATTTAGCTATTCACAATAGTAGAAGTATTGTAAATTTAGCTATTCACAATAGTAGAAGTATTGTAAATTTAGCTATTCACAATAGTAGAAGTATTGTAAATTTAGCTATTCACAATAGTAGAAGTATTGTAAATTTAGCTATTCACAATAGTAGAAGTATTGTAAATTTAGCTATTCACAATAGTAGAAGTATTGTAAATTTAGCTATTCACAATAGTAGAAGTATTGTAAATTTAGCTATTCACAATAGTAGAAGTATTGTAAATTTAGCTATTCACAATAGTAGAAGTATTGTAAATTTAGCTATTCACAATAGTAGAAGTATTGATAAATTTAGCTATTCACAATAGTAGAAGTATTGTAAATTTAGCTATTCACAATAGTAGAAGTATTGTAAATTTAGCTATTCACAATAGTAGAAGTATTGATAAATTTAGCTATTCACAATAGTAGAAGTATTGTAAATTTAGCTATTCACAATAGTAGAAGTATTGTAAATTTAGCTATTCACAATAGTAGAAGTATTGATAAATTTAGCTATTCACAATAGTAGAAGTATTGTAAATTTAGCTATTCACAATAGTAGAAGTATTGTAAATTTAGCTATTCACAATAGTAGAAGTATTGTAAATTTAGCTATTCACAATAGTAGAAGTATTGTAAATTTAGCTATTCACAATAGTAGAAGTATTGTAAATTTAGCTATTCACAATAAGTACACAGTTTGATAAAATGTCTCAATGAGTTTATGTTGTGATTTTGGGTTTCTACTGCAAAAAACGACTAAATATATATCTTGTTTTTGGGTTTCTACTGTGAAAAACGACTAAACTTCTGTTTGTTTTTGTAAAGATGTTGTGTTATTTTGCACTGCAAAATGACCACTTTTTTATGATAAAAGATTCATCCTTTATCCTTTAATAATGATGCAGGCTAGCTACGAGGGGAGATGGAGAGTTCTTCAACAGCCGACTTTGAGGAGTCGATAAGTGGAATATATTATAAAGATGGACTAATGCTTCATATTTGTTGCTAGTTATGTCAAGTTTCTAGTTAGAAAGATGAAGTAGATTTCAAGATGGCTCAGCATGCTACTAATGCTTCATATGTTGAAGCTAGTTATGCCAAGTTTGTTGAATCTGCTGTTGCAAGAGTCATTTCCTTATTTTCAATGAATTAATGGTTATTGTATTGAATCTGTTGGTGCAAGAGTCAGTATACTTTTCATATTTGTTGAATCTGTTTATGTTGAATCCATGGTTGACCAATCAACCACCTTTATCTATTTGTTATCTATGTTTCCATATTTTTTTTGATAATTTAGCTATTCACAATGAAGTAGAAGTATTGTAAATTTAGCTATTCAAAATATGTTGCAGTACACAGTAGTTGATATTTGTCATCCAAAATTAAATGGATTTTTGCCATTTGAAAAAAAAAAGAGTGTAAATTTTTTATAAAAAAAATAAATGGATCGATCCGGACAGTGATCCATCCATTAAAATTTTTTTGGATATGGATCGGATCACGATCCATTATGTTGGATCATGGATCGGATCATGATCCATTTAAGTTGGATCACTAATGGATCAGATCATGATCCAATCTATATCCATCCATTGTCACCCCTAAGGCAAAGGGATCATGAAGGACTGAAACGGACTACCATTGCAGATGGGTTTGCAAGTGTTTTTTTTTTAATTGGCATTTGTTACTTGACTTGTTAGATACTGTCCATTTTGTAGTAAAAGTCAAATGGATCACTTTGGTTGTAAAGTATTTGATAGATAACCTTGTAAACATGGATATGGTCGTTTTGAAACAGTCGCAGAAATGGTCTTGTGTTTTTTGCAAATTTTGATGTAAATGTGAATAACTGAATACAGTGAATAAAAGTATGGTTGAAGGTGCACTCCGAATCAAGCCTACTGTGTATGGATGCTTAACGTGTTTAGGTCATTATGCCCATTACTTAGTTATGGCCTATGGGTGAAAAACTGAAAATGGTTGCTTTGTATTATCTAATACCTATAAGTAGCAGTTAAGCTGTTAGGTTAAATTCAGCTTTTGGTGATGGGTTTTTAACTTTGTTAACAAGAATGCTCAAAACCAAAATCAAAATTACTTGACCATTAAACATAACAAGAAAAGAAAAATATGAACTACACAACAACAACAAGGTACCCAATCCCGACATAAGCCGGGCTATGGGGGAGGTTTGATGTAGACAGACCTTACCCCTACTCAAAGGTAGAGAGGCTGCTTCCAGATCCACCGAAGTGGAAGGGACCTCCGGCCCGGTGTGAAAAATAGGGTTAGATCCACCGGAGTGGAAGCCTTAACCGGATGGGGATAATCTCAATCTCAAACCCAAACTCTCAAGCTCGATCCCAATCTCTGGAGCACAAATTCAGATCGGAGATCTGAAATTTTGTACCGTTGGAGAAGGGAGAGCGGTAGAGAGAGGCAGAGAGAGAAAACACCCTTGTGTTTATTTCTGCAAACTGCAAAGTTTCAATAACAAAATAAGTGCTAATGTTTAAGTCAATCAAGATCCAGCCTGTGTTTATTTCTGCAAACTGCAAAGTTTCAATAACAAAATAAGTGCTAATGTTTAAGTCAATCAAGATCCAGCCTGTGTTTATTTCTGCAAACTGCAAAGTTTCAATAACAAAATAAGTGCTAATGTTTAAGTCAATCAAGATCCAGCCTGTGTTTATTTCTGCAAACTGCAAAGTTTCAATAACAAAATAAGTGCTAATGTTTAAGTCAATCAAGATCCAGCCTGTGTTTATTTCTGCAAACTGCAAAGTTTCAATAACAAAATAAGTGCTAATGTTTAAGTCAATCAAGATCCAGCCTGTGTTTATTTCTGCAAACTGCAAAGTTTCAATAACAAAATAAGTGCTAATGTTTAAGTCAATCAAGATCCAGCCTGTGTTTATTTCTGCAAACTGCAAAGTTTCAATAACAAAATAAGTGCTAATGTTTAAGTCAATCAAGATCCAGCCTGTGTTTATTTCTGCAAACTGCAAAGTTTCAATAACAAAATAAGTGCTAATGTTTAAGTCAATCAAGATCCAGCCTGTGTTTATTTCTGCAAACTGCAAAGTTTCAATAACAAAATAAGTGCTAATGTTTAAGTCAATCAAGATCCAGCCTGTGTTTATTTCTGCAAACTGCAAAGTTTCAATAACAAAATAAGTGCTAATGTTTAAGTCAATCAAGATCCAGCCTGTGTTTATTTCTGCAAACTGCAAAGTTTCAATAACAAAATAAGTGCTAATGTTTAAGTCAATCAAGATCCAGCCTGTGTTTATTTCTGCAAACTGCAAAGTTTCAATAACAAAATAAGTGCTAATGTTTAAGTCAATCAAGATCCAGCCTGTGTTTATTTCTGCAAACTGCAAAGTTTCAATAACAAAATAAGTGCTAATGTTTAAGTCAATCAAGATCCAGCCTGTGTTTATTTCTGCAAACTGCAAAGTTTCAATAACAAAATAAGTGCTAATGTTTAAGTCAATCAAGATCCAGCCTGTGTTTATTTCTGCAAACTGCAAAGTTTCAATAACAAAATAAGTGCTAATGTTTAAGTCAATCAAGATCCAGCCTGTGTTTATTTCTGCAAACTGCAAAGTTTCAATAACAAAATAAGTGCTAATGTTTAAGTCAATCAAGATCCAGCCTGTGTTTATTTCTGCAAACTGCAAAGTTTCAATAACAAAATAAGTGCTAATGTTTAAGTCAATCAAGATCCAGCCTGTGTTTATTTCTGCAAACTGCAAAGTTTCAATAACAAAATAAGTGCTAATGTTTAAGTCAATCAAGATCCAGCCTGTGTTTATTTCTGCAAACTGCAAAGTTTCAATAACAAAATAAGTGCTAATGTTTAAGTCAATCAAGATCCAGCCTGTGTTTATTTCTGCAAACTGCAAAGTTTCAATAACAAAATAAGTGCTAATGTTTAAGTCAATCAAGATCCAGCCTGTGTTTATTTCTGCAAACTGCAAAGTTTCAATAACAAAATAAGTGCTAATGTTTAAGTCAATCAAGATCCAGCCTGTGTTTATTTCTGCAAACTGCAAAGTTTCAATAACAAAATAAGTGCTAATGTTTAAGTCAATCAAGATCCAGCCTGTGTTTATTTCTGCAAACTGCAAAGTTTCAATAACAAAATAAGTGCTAATGTTTAAGTCAATCAAGATCCAGCCTGTGTTTATTTCTGCAAACTGCAAAGTTTCAATAACAAAATAAGTGCTAATGTTTAAGTCAATCAAGATCCAGCCTGTGTTTATTTCTGCAAACTGCAAAGTTTCAATAACAAAATAAGTGCTAATGTTTAAGTCAATCAAGATCCAGCCTGTGTTTATTTCTGCAAACTGCAAAGTTTCAATAACAAAATAAGTGCTAATGTTTAAGTCAATCAAGATCCAGCCTGTGTTTATTTCTGCAAACTGCAAAGTTTCAATAACAAAATAAGTGCTAATGTTTAAGTCAATCAAGATCCAGCCTGTGTTTATTTCTGCAAACTGCAAAGTAATAAAAATTCCCATCAAGATTCATAATCTCATGATTCCCATTCATGGTTATCACATTACCACCAGCCTTAACCGCTTGTCGTTTAAGTTTTTCAAACAAGTAAAGAATCTTGAGTTCCTCGCCCCCACGATCAAGTCCATCCCCAACTTGTACTAGTGTCGATGACCCACCCGACCAGTTGTCATTTGAGTCTATCAGGCCTGCAAGATTAAGAGCCTGTTTGGCCTTGTCTAAGTCGCCATGGAGATCACCCACTGCGACTAGACGGGCTGGGGCTGGGGCCGGGTAAGTTGTTTGGGTAAAGGGCGGGGATGGTGGGTCGGGCAGAAAGATGCCCGCGACCGTGAAGTCAACGAATGTGTCTATGAATGATGATACAATATTTGGTAGGTTTGTGCATATTGTCATGTCATCCATATTTGTTATGTACATTTGTTTGAAAGGTTTAACCTATGCTTTTTATAAGACTAGGGTGGTGACTACTTTATAGACATCTTCTTTGACTCTAGTAAATTGGTCGTCTGCAAGTCATTTAAAATTGTTTGTTCTACCAAAATCACTAGCCTACGTTTCTATGTCATTGTTGGTCCTACCCTACATAATAAAACAAACTTCCTAGATGCATCAAATCTAAAAAAGGTTAAAAATTTATTTAAAAAATGTGAATAATAATGACATAAATTGGAAGCAACACGTCCCATGATCCTTAGTTTAATTTTGGATTTTGCTTTTTGCAACACTTTCTTGCATTTCTTTTCAAGATATGTTTTCTAACATACACATGATACCTCTTTTGCTATGTTATTGCGTGGACATGATGTCTCAGCTTCGTTATTAAGGCAAGCCACATAACCACTGCTAGACTTTGGTATATTCACGTAGACTATAGTTGATACGACCTTTTCTTTTTAGGAAATCTAGTTACTATCTCAGAATTTAGCCTTTGTATACACCCGAAAAGTGAACCCTACTTTATGGTAGCTAAGTACGACTCCTAAGATTCCCTAATTTTGCTAATAATTTGATTGTTAAACATATTTGAACGTAATAATGTAGTTTATAATAAGCATGATGCTCAATTGAGTTAGAGATATGACAACGCTAAAAGTACTACATTGATCTTGTACTTGAGTCTCTTTTTATTATGTTAAAGATGTAAAAGAAAATTGATTTTTATTATTGACTCATACTTTGGAATAATACATACGTCCTATATTTATACAGAAATTAAACCCTAATTAGGTCAAACATGACCGACTCTAAATTCTTGGGCTTGGGCTTGGACTCTTCTTGGACCAATACACTTCTGAGGCCTTTGATCTTGTATACTCGGGAGGTGATGAAATTAAATCTGATCCCACATATTCTAACACTCCCCCTCAAGTTGAATATCGGGATTGCCGAAATTCAACTTGCTTACACTTATGAAACATAGATGTTCCCACTGCTTTCGTTAGAATATCAGCCAGCTGGTCTTCAGACTTTACAAACGGTAACTTGATAATTCCACTTTCCAACTTTTCTTTTATGAAGTGACGATCAACCTCCACATGCTTGGTTCTATCATGTTGAACTGGATTCTCTGAGATCTGGATAGCAGCTTCATTATCACTCATGATTCGAATGCTTTCTTTGGGGGCAAAACCTATTTCAGACACCAGCTTCTTCAACCACAAAGCTTCTGCTAGTCCTCTAGCTAAACCTCTAAACTCAGCTTCAGCACTCGACAAGGAGACAACTTTCTGTTTTTTACTTTTCCATGTAACCAAGTTACCACCTACCAACGAAAAATATCCTGAAGTAAATCTTCGATCACCTTTATCTCCTGCCCAATCTGCATCTGTATATAACTGAATTTTGAGGTGACCATTAGCCTTAAATAACACCCTATGACTTGAAGTCCCTTTGAGATACCTAATAATTCGCAGAACTGCATCCATATGATCTTCTTGAGGTTGATGCATAAACTGACTAACTACTCCAACAGCGTATGCTATGTCTTGACGAGTATGAGCCAAATAGATAAGTTTCCCCACCAACCTTTGATATCTTCCTTTATCAGTAGCTTTAGCATCTGTCTTCACAAACAACTTCTGATTGATGACCATGGGTGTGTCTGCTGGCTTACAATCAATCATTCCTGTTTCTGCCAGAAGATCTAATATATATTTTTTCTAACAAATAAAAATTCCACGTTTAGATTTTGAAACTTCTATTCCAAGGAAATACTTCAGATCTCCCAAATCTTTCATTTCAAACTCTGCAAACAGGGCTGATTTTAGTTGATTAATTTCTTTTTCATCATTTCCTGTTATAATCATGTCATCAACATAAATTATTAGACATGTCACAAGATTCCCTCTGTGACGAAGAAACAACGTGTGATCTGAGTTGCTTTGTTGATATCCATATTTCTTCATAGCAAGAGTGGACCTTCCAAACCAAGCTCTGGGTGATTGTTTAAGCCCATACAAGGCCTTTTTCAACTTACAAACTTCCCCATTCTTAAAGTTGTGAGAAAAATCCGGAGGAGCTTCCATATACACTTCTTCTTGTAATTCTCCGTGAAAGAAGGCATTCTTCACATCAAATTGATGAAGGGACCAACCCAGATTTGCTGCTATTGAGAAAAGAACCCTTATTGTATCTAGCTTTGCAACTGGAGAAAAGGTTTCTGAATAGTCAATGCCATAGGTCTGAGTATATCCTTTGGCAACAAGTCTTGCTTTGTACCTTTCTATGTCTCCATTTGGTTTATATTTGATGGTATATATCCACCTGCATCCTACTGGATCTTTTCCTGTTGGAAGAACACATTTTTCCCACGTATCATTCTTAACAAGGGCCTCCATTTCACTATCCATAGCATCCTTCCAATTCTTTATCTTCAAAGCATGTTCTATATTTGATGGAATCTCTTCAGAGTACAGTTTTGCTGTAAATGCTCTTGCTTCTTGGGAGAGAAGACCTTCTACAACATTAGCAAGGCTGTCTACCGGATACTTGGTAGACCGAGAAAATTTTTCCGGAGAATATCGCTTTGCAGGTATTCCTCTGGTGGATCTCAGTGGGAGAACATATCTTTCTGGAGCACTTTCTGGAGTTACTTCCTCTGCACTTTCTGGCTCTTCATTAACATTTTCATGCACTTCATTAGCTAGAATATCCATATCATTCAAATCATGGCTTGGTTAAGAATTACTTACTTCGGATATCAGGTGGTCTGGACTTGGGTTGTCACTTGGAGAGGAGGACTGTAAATCTTTATCTGTAGTCTGGACTTCTGATGGAGTAGTGGTCTGAATCTCTGATGAATATTGAAGCCAACTCAGTGTGTCACTTTGTTCCTCCTCCTGACCACTGAGTTCCTGAGAGTAGAAATACTTGGTTTCCAAAAAATCACAATTCATCGTAGTAAACATACGATGAGTTTTAGGATTGTAACATCTATACCCCTTTTGAGTAACACCATATCCCACAAAAACACATTTTTCAGCACAAGGTTCGAGTTTATTACGATATGATTTTGGAATATGAACAAATACGGTACATCCAAACACTCTAGTATGCAAAGTAAGAACCGATGGGAGCTTATGAAACTCAGAGAGGACTTTCAAAGGGGTTTTCATATCGAGAATCTTTGTAGGAAGACGATTAATCAAGTAGGTAGCAGTAGCTAAGGCTTCGGGCCAAAAACTTTTTGGAACTAAGGACTCAATAATAAGTGCCCTAGTCATCTCTAAAAGGATCCTATTTTTCCTTTCAGCTACACCATTTTGTTCGGGGGTGTGAGGACAAGTGGTTTGATGAATTATTCCTTTGGATTGAAAAAACTGGTTCATTTGTGAATTCACATATTCTCCACCATTATCTGTTCTCATGATTTTGATAGATTTTTGAAATTGAGTTTGAACCATGTTATAGAAAACAGTGAATCTATCATAAACTTCATCTTTATTTTTCAAAAAATAAATCCATGTCATTCTGGTGCAATCATCAACAAAAATCACGAAATACTTGAAATTATGACCTCCAACAACCGGTGCAGGACCCCACACATCTGAATGAACCAATGAAAAAGGAGATTCAACTCTAGTATTACGAGGTTTAAAAGTTTGCCTATGACTTTTTGCTAAAGTGCAAGTTTCACAATCAATCTTTTTATTCAACGAAAAAAGTTTCAGAAACAAAGCGTGTAAATAACTAACTGAAGGATGCCCCAATCTTCTATGCCATAACCACGCTTCTCTTTCACTAGTTCCATGAGCAAGCATGACAGTCCCACTTTCAGTAACTTCATCAACATAATACAGTCCTTCTCTCTCAGTGCCACGCCCAATGATCCGTCCCGTCCTGATATCCTGTAACAAACAAAAGGTTGGATGCATGAGAACTGAGCAATTAAGTTCCTTTGTCACATGACTTATTGACAAAAGTTTGTGAGACAAAGATGGAACATAAAGACAGTTAGTTAATTTAATGTTTGGAGAAATCATAACGGATCCTCCATTCATAACATCCATTTTTCCCTTATTATCAGCTCGAATATGGGTCTTTCTAGGTTTTGAAAAAACAGAAAAATCTGATATATCATAAGTCATAGTGTCGGTTGCACCACAATCGAAAATCCATGATCCGTCAAGATTTTTGGAGTTGTTTTGGGTTGTACTAGTCTTTTGATCCATATTGAAATTCTGTTGGGCCACAAACACTGACCCAGTTTGTTAGGCCTCTAAATCCGTTCCTCCCCCCATTTGACCCGGTCCAGTTTTGCAATAAAGAGAAAGAGAGTTGACTGGCTTATTTTTGGAACAAAAAGAAAAAGGGTGTAAATATTTATGGTAATACAGGGACGGTTTGTGAGAGATATTCTCACTTTGTCTCTCCCTTTTACCTTCCACCAACCAATCGCCGCCCCCTTCTTCTCCATCTCCGGCCGCCGCCGCTACCCCACCGAATCCGGTTGATCGTCGGTTACCACCATCCTTATTGGGTTTTGTAGCGGTGGTAGGAGTAATATCTTTCTCGGTTTTGGCAGATCGGGTACTCTTCTTTGGACCAGTCCACCAATCTGGGTAACCCACGATTTCGAAGCACTGTTCTCTTGTGTGCCTTGACATACCACACGCATCACACATGAGATGCGACTTATCATCTGGTTCCTTTTTCTTGCCGTCAAATCGGCGGAACCCTTTTGTTACAAAACCGCCGCCGCTGGTATGGTCGCCGACGATTAAGCCGGAGGCAACCCCCCGAGTTTCGTTGACGGCTGTTCCCATAATCAATTGGTGAGCGGCCTCCTTTCGAACCGTGGCATATGCGAACTCAACGGATGGAATCGGGTCGACCCGAAGAATCTCTCTAACAATCGGCTCAAACTTCCGATCTAAACCATTCAGAAATTGGAACAATTTTTGATCGGATCTTATCTTGGCATATTCTTTGATATCGTCTGGACACTTCATCGGGTTGGGGTCAATTCGATCGATTTCGCCCCAAACCCCTTGCAGTGAAATCCAGAATTCTTCAAGGGTTTTATTGGCTTGTTTGAGTTCATTGGCTTTAACATGAAGATTAAAGGCTTGGAGTTTATCTTTGCCACTACTGTAAGTGATTGCTAATGCATCCCACAATTGTTTGGCAGTAGCGAATTCGGTAAGATTTCCGGCTAATGTTGGTTCAATATTTTGGATGAGCCACGAGAACACTATCAGGTCTTCTTGTTCCCATGACTCTTGTTTTTCAGATGTTGATAATTCTGGTTGTTCTTCGGTTAGATGTGATAACAAACTTTTTGATCTGCCGCCTATAGCAACCCGAATCATTCGGGTCCATAAGGCATAGTTTGTGCTATTTAACTTCAGATTAATCTGAAGATTGTCAGACAATTTGGGGTTTTGGAACTGTTGGTTGGTATTATTTTGTAACAACGTGGCTAATTGTAATGCCAAATCAGAATTGGAGCCGCCGGCACCTTCTGCCATGGTGGCTTTAGTTTTGATTTAGGTGATATGATTAAAGGGTTTTTCGGTAGATGATGAAGCCCCAATTTGATGGCTCTGATACCATGTTAAAGATGTAAAAGAGAATTGATTTTTATTATTGACTCATATTTGTAATAATACATACGTCCTATATTTATACAGGAATTAAACCCTAATTAGGTCAAACATGACCGACTCTAAATTCTTGGGCTTGGGCTTGGACTCTTCTTGGACCCTTCTTGGACCGATACACTTCTGAGGCCTTTGATCTTGTATACTCGGGAGGTGATGAAATTAAATCTGATCCCACATATTCTAACATATTTTGATAGAATGAACATGCAAAATAATACGAGTATCTACTTAAGTATGTGTCCCCCGCACCACACCAGGCTATGACGGGATGAAAAACGCCTACTTAAGTATGTGTGTTGTGATGATAGTTATAGGGTGAATACAGAGGTGAAGCCAAGATTTGAAGTTGATGGGACTTACATTATATAAAATCGTAATCATAAAAAATTATATAATTTCGGAACAATATATAAAGTATTATAACTAGAAAGAAAAAGGTAACCAAAACTTACAAGTTAAGTATTGAGTAAATACATAAATTTTGTAAAAGAAAATAATCTTCAAAGTTGTGAATGTCAATACCCAATCTATATTTACTAGTGGCTACACATTTAATTAATAGATACCTTCATGACCAACACGTTCAAATTCTGTCAACACCATCCGGTTAGTTAAGAAAATGATGTTTTAGTATTTACTCAAAAATTCGGCCTGAAAATTCTTAGTGGGCTTATTAGAGGTGGCTACACATTTAAATTTAATTAGTGTTCATGGGCTATAAGAAAACTAATGCAAGTGGGCCTGTTGGAGGGGGCTCAGCACCGCAGGCCCTCCCTCCCTTATTGGGTGAATATAAACCCCCTATATATAGGAGAGGTCAAGGTGGAGATCAACTCCAACACATTAAATAGTATCACTTCAGATTTTCTCATCAAGAGTACATTGAGTGCATAATCACATAAATATGATTAAATACTTATTTATCCGTTGTACAAATCTATATTTTGTCAAAGTTGTTAGATGTAATAATCAATTAAGTAAGACTATTAATGCAAACCAATATAGTCGTCACTTGCATCTTTAATGACAGAAGACCCCTGTCAATTATACGGTTAGTCATTCCATTATCATAATCCATAATAAAGTCGAATGACATAGATAACATAAAGGTTAACTAAAATAAAACCATTCATATTAATGATCCATAAGTAATGTTTTTTTATAAGATTTTTTTTATAGATGTGAATTACTCGCGAATAACTGGTGAACTAGCGTACGTTATCCTAACCGGATCCACGTTAGAGAGTCACTCGCCAAATTGATCCCCAATTTAAACTTCTCGATAAGAAACTTCTATAGTTCTATCACCCAACAATTGAAAGGAATCTCACTTAGACCCATCATAAATATAAATTAAATAAATGTTACAAACCTATCAAAAGACCTTTTAATGTGCATAAAATCCAAGAATAATTTTTTTAAAGCAAAAAACGTATATATAATATAAGAGAAAAATGAATATGTGGCTGTTATATACCTAAGCTTAAGTATAGAACCTCTCAAATATTAATTTTTTAATCTTTATTGTATAATGAATAAATGATTAAATTCACATATTTTTTATGGATTAAAAATAAATAAGATGTGAAAAGTTTAATACCAAAGCTTAGTTAAACAAATTGCATGATACTTTCTTTATGGCACAAGGTAACACCACCAGGAAAAGGTCAACCCGACCAAGGCATTAGCGGCGACGTCGCCGCTAATACTCTGACACTGACAGGGGCCCCGCTAATTTCTCTGCCAGATTTACCGTTACAGACATGGGGGCCCGCAGTATTAGCGGCGACGTCGCCGCTAATACTCTCCTGGTGTTGTTACACTTTTTGACCAGGTGTTGTTACACTCCTCGTTCTTTATTTATTTTCATGGGAATTAATGTGTCCTTTTAGGATTATGACACCATTTGTGTCTAATCAAGTCTTTTGGATGGTACCATGTTGGGTCTTTTGGAAATTTGACTGTGAAATAGTCAACTTGACATACAAAGTACAAAGTAGTTGGTGAACCCAACATACTCATCAGTTTGCTCGAACTTTCTCACCTAAAACAGACGCTAATGCCGTGTCTCGTCCCTTAGTTCGTCGGTTGGTTCTCATCGCTGCACTGCTTAACCGACGAGCAACTAGCGACCGCACCGGGGACTTTATGTTGGTTCCACCTTCTTATCCACCGTTGGTTATTCTTTTCAATTAAAATGATAAAATTACAATAAAAATAAAGTCATGAATGAATAATAAGGTATTATTGACAGGACTGTGTTGACGCACAATGAGTCAATGACATACATGACCACCGTCCACCGGAAGTGTGACTAGCAAATCAAATCAACCAAACATCACAAAAATTCCAAAAACTGTAAAAATAAAAACACAAAAAGGACATTTCATTTCATTTCATTCTATTCATTTGATATATCTATATATACATTTCCATCCCTTATCCTACCACAACATGATCCACTTATCCTAAACATCACCATTTCTACAGCTAAAAGAACCCCACTAAAATTCCTTTTTTGAACACTTAGCAAAAATAGTAGTAGCCATGATTTAGGGAGGGATATAATAGTAATAACAGTAATTAGTAATAACAGTAATTAATTAACCAAAAACAGAACCACAAGATAAAGACATTAACAGAAAAGCAGCTTGCTCAACTTCACCATAATACCGAAAATTCTTAAAATCCATTTTTCGCCTTTTGATCTTTTTCATTGGTGATCTTTGGCGTTGTAATAACCCTACTTCTTTACCTAATGTCACCAATTTTATCCGCAACTCGCCCCTTTTTTTGTTCTTGATCGGTGACCCTTCACAATCGGTTTTGTTGTTGTTTTTATCGATGTTTGTCGATGAAGAAGACGATGCGGGTGACGGCGGCTGTTTGTTGTTGTCGTTGTTTGTTTCGACTGTTGTTTTCTTCTTCCGAAATCGGATTCCACATGCATTACAAAGCGACTGTAAAATCACACACATCAAAACATAAATTAAAAAGTTCGATGATAAAACAACCACGGCTTAGTGATATCATTCTGTACAAAAGATTTTGATGGAAAAAAAAAAGTTTCGGGTTCAAATTTATTTACTATGGGGTCCGGGTTTCTCTAGATCTATTATTCTTAACATTTGATTAGTCTAAGAAAATGCAAAAATATATATATATATATATATATATATATATATATATAATAAAAATAAGCACACAAATGAAGCTAGATTTATAGAATGGAGATTGACCTTAGGACCAGCAGGGCCGTTTCTCCATAAGGGGGTTTTAGATGTTTTGCAATCGTCACATATCTTTTCATCATTTTTACTTTCTTCACACTTCATTGTACCCTGTTAAAATATATATAAATATCTTGATTATCATATATATATAATCTATATAAACAAGAAAAAAAACTGCAAATAATACCATTATTGTTTTTTTTTTTTGGTTGATCAGAAACAGCAAGTATCAGAATCAGCTCAGCTGAAGAATCAAATCAGAAAGATTTGAAAATAATATGAATAATAATAATGAGATGTTTTATTTTTTTTTTTTTGGGTGTGGGGGGGGGGGGGGATTGGAGATAAATGGCGGCGGAAGTGAGCGGTGGCACGATCATATGAAAAGGAAAGTTGGCCGACAGTGACAGAGAGAGATAGAAACAGTGGCTATATAAATTGGTGAGTGTGTATATTGGGAATAATATGATGTTGATAATGAAAATGATGATTGATCGGACGGTTGTAATAGTTTGGGGGCAATAACCCTAATTATATGGATTGGTGTTTGTTTTTTATTTATATTTATATTTTTATAATTAATTACTTAGGCTATCTTCAATGCTAAGGACGCTCTTAGACGTCCTTGAGCTGCCACATCATATCCTTACAAATCCTTATACATCCTTATAAATCCTTCAAATCCTATAATTTTATCTCCAACCATACAAACATCCTTACATATCCTTTTACCTCCAACTAAAAACAAAAATATATTAGGTAAGGACAAGTAAGGGCATGCCCTTAGGTAAGGGCCTCCTTCAAAAATTTACATTTTTAACCCATAAAACTTTCATATATAACCCTGAAATTTTATATTTGAATAGATTGATATACATACTTTTATAAAACTTTCATATATAACCCTGAAATTTTATATTTGAATAGATTGAATATATATACTTTTGTCTTTTTTTGTTTTCTTTGATTTTATATAAAATCAATTTAAGTAACATATTTTTGTTTAAACATAACCTTTTCCTTGATAATTTTTTTAAAAGTTTTTGTTCCTAAATTTTAATTTTGGTTTTTTTTTTAAATATTTGTTTTCTTTTATTTTTATTTTGCAATATTTTGATTTTTTAACATTTTGTTATTTATAAATTTTTTTTTATATTTTGATATATTTTTTTAGCAAATTTTTTTGTAGAATTTTGTTACGTATCTTTTTGTTTCATTTTTTGTTTTCTATTCACTTTTGAGTTTCTTTATTAATGTTTTTTCCTTCATGATTTTTTTGAGTAAACATAAACGTGATGGTATACCCGTATGTTGTCACGTGCCATACCATGTAAAAAGGCCGCAAAACCAGATACGCTTAACATACCAAATATTAAACAAACATGGTCTTAGATGGAGTGGACAACTTTTGAATGTGTTGTGTTATTGCCCTTAAATAAACATATTTGCGTTTTATTTCTTCTTTAGAAGGTTTTTTTAAACATTATGTTTTACGCAATTATTAAATTGGAAGTAAACACATTTACGATGTTGTGTTTGTGGTAATGCATTTAAATAACAAAACTTAAAAAAACGATAATTACAGTTTCGCAATGCGGAGCTTCCGAATCACCTAGTTTAAAATATGACGAAAGTGGCCTTGGGCTGCTTGCCTACTTCAATAATAAATAAAACTAAAAAGAAAAGCAAGATAAATATATTAATTTAGGAATAGTTTTTGCTAAAATACCACGTGTCAATGTTTGCGGTTACGAGAATACTGCGACACTCATGTCAGCATAGGTTGTATGTAAAGTATGTATCCTTTTATCTATTCCTTTCAACGAAAATCGCATCCACAAGAGAGTTAAAGGTGTAATCGTTTGTTTTTATTATTTTTTTAATCGGCAGACTTTGGCATCCCGGTTTTTTTACATTCCATTTTTTGGCACAAAACAACAATTATCATCAGTTATATATATCGGCTCTTAGAGTCTTAGTGTCGATCATTATTTATGTTGGGAGCGTGATATGACACTATTTTTTTTCGTTATAGTGCCAAGTTACTGTTTACGTCGGAATCCTAATTTTTAATTGGTAGTTTTTTCGATTTTGAGGCTAATATTGTGCTTTTCTTGGCTTTTATTGTTGGAATCCAAGCGAGCAAGCGACGTGGCGATGCTCCCCAACGTTCACCCTTAATATCCCTACGAGTCTGAAACCCCTTTTATTTTCCCGGCGATCTTTGTTTTCTCCATTTGGGGGTTTCCTGCCACTACTATTGTTTCAGGTAGTATTTTGATTTTCCGGCCATAACAAGTTTTGGCATACCACTCCCTTCTTTTTCTTTTTCTTTGGTTACTTTTGGCAAGTTTTTGGGTAGACATGTCTAGCTTTCTTATTGAATAATTTTCTTTGCCAAAATGTGTCTTTTGGTAAGTTTTGACACTACATCTTGGATCCTAAAATCAGTTTTTTGGCTAGTAGTGTTAAATTTTACCCGTTAATACATGTTTCGACTTTTTATAATTTTCGTCAAAAAAACATATATATGTTAGACGTCGGGGATTATACTTGGTCAAATAGCCAAATCACAAAAGAAATACATTTCATTCAGAAAACAAACCCTACATATGTTTTTTAACTTCTTATTGGGTGATATATGTCAAACACCCAAACTGTGCTGATTTTAATGCCTTTAACAATATAACTTTTTTAGAAAATGATTAATTCTTCTAAACATTAGTCTAAAAATCCTTTTAAAGTCTTATGAATGTGACAAGTGGATTCCACTTAATCTCTTTCCTACTCAACTGAATTCTTGCACTGATATTGTTGTCAGTAACAATCCTGGTCAGTACTCCAGATGGACAAAAGCTCACCCTATTGATCAGATCTTAGGTGACTCCAGTCGTGGTGTTTTCAAATGCTTAATTGTGACCTATTTGATGTCAATTTAATGGGTGTAAGTCGTGGTGGAGGTTTGGGATCCGTTTGGAAGGTGAATGAAGAGAAACAATTAGGAGGATTTTTAGACTAATGAAATTAAAAGGATTAATTATTCCCCAACTTTCTTTTATCTATTTCCTTCTTTTTTGTCGATAAATATTAGTTATTTATGGTTATTTTTGTCAAGTTAATTTTTAATGTGAATAACAGGTTTTTATCTAAGACTTTCGGATAGATTATATCTTATACCTCTATTTAAATCACTAGATCAAGAATCTATTAGTATTTTTTTTATAGACATATTATACTGATGACCTTGTCTTACTCGAACATCATAAGTTAACTAACTCAGAATATGTATTTTCCATTATAGTTCAGTGCTTGAGTACCAGTTTTACATACCGGAGGTCTCGAGTTCGAGACATGAAAAAGACATTTAAAGGAATTTTATAAATAATGTTCTCCAGTGAAGCAGGTTTGAGTCCTGCAGAGAGGGCAAAGTTTTATCCCAACTAAATGTCGTGTCTTCGGAGGGTTTAGTTGGGGGTTTCTCCTCCTAGTAGGTATTGAGGGTGAGAGACTCTCTAGTGCAGACCCGGTTAAGACAACGTAAGCTAAATCTCCTGTTGCGAGCAAATGATCACACCTTTATAAAAAAAAATAACTCGAATCTTTTTGGGTAGACCAAGCGACTTGTTTATTAATTTTATTTATATATAATAGACGACAATGATTTGAGGACAATGCATGGTCAACACTCAACACAAGCTTTTTCATGTTAAAACAAATTTAGTTTAAAATAGAGACCACTAATGAGTTCTTCCTAATCATGAGACAAGAATAATTGATATGGATTTGTACGGTTGTACCCATTCCTATTACTATTATGGCAAGTTGGCAACCACCTCTCACCAAGGTTGCGGAACTCGGGAATAGGGATCGGATCGGCGAGGGGGGGAGGGGAGTTAGGATTTTTTAAAACTCGTATCGGAGTCGGATCGGTGAATAGTGAGTTTTTTATGTATAAAATAAATAGTTTTTGAAATTATATGTAAGAAAAAATTAAAAATAGAACGAATTGCATTTTTGGTCCCTGTGTTATCATATCATTTGCAACTTTGATACAAACATGTGAAAAGTGGCGAAACGTATCCCTGTGATATCACACCTGTTGCATTTTTGGTCCAAAAGTAACGTGCCGTTAGAATTCAGCCGTTAATGCCCCCATGTGCGTCTCACGTGCGGGGTAGTTGAGTCATTTACACCCTCTCACCCATATATATACCAGAAACCACCCCCAAGTTCACTTCAATCGGGATTTCTTCCCAAAACATTTCTCTCTTTGAATAACTCCGGCCGGCCACCACCTCTGCCGCCGGAGCAGTATCCGATTCTGCCACCACCAGACCACCTCCACGCTGCTACATGACCACCGGACCACCTCCTCTTTCTCCTTTCTTTTCTATATCTATATCATATATATTTATATACATATACAAATCAAAAGTGATATCAAATCCACAGTCATAGTGATTCCAAATCTTTTTTATTTATTTAATCACTACTTCAATCTAAACCCATCTTAGATCTGGGTTTTTGTTGTACCCGAGGGATGTGGCAGATGGTGGTAACGATCGGTGGTGGTTTCCCGGAGTTGTAACAGTCACAAAAAAGAAAGAGGGAGACGAGACGGATGCCCCTTTATCTGACGGAGGAGTGATGCTTACATCAAATATGGTAGGTGTTTGGGGTCAGATTTTAATATTATGATCCTGATTAAAGATATCACTAACATAAATTTTTGTTGTACACGATAATGCTTTTGTATTTTGCAGGATCCTGAATTAAGGATCATCATCCAGGATATTCAAGAATAACCTAACGGTCGAAAATAAATATCAACAAATATCCAGCCTCTCAAGGAAGAAAAGAAACGTGTATTTCCTAGGATATCGGAACAAACTTGAAGAATAAACGTGTCAAAGAGGACTCAACGTTCACTTTTTCATCCTTTGCACGTTGAACAGCACCACACGGAAGATCCCAGATATTTCGGATAATTAGTTAGGGATTTCTATTATAAATAAGAGGTGATTGATCGAGATTAGGATAACTGCTCTCACACTTGTATTCGCACACACATACTCACTGCTTTCTTATTTACTTTTACGTTCATTAGCTCGATCAAATCACTCTCACCATTATTGTAATCACCCACGAATAATAATAAAAGAACACAGGAAGGGTCGATTGAATCCTTCCGGGGTTTTTTACCTAAGATTTCTTAATTGAATCAAGGGTTTTTCCCCGTCAACAAAATTCTGGTGTCGTTGTTATTTTCATTTATTTCTAAGATCCTAGCTTTACATTTCATTACTTTAGTTTTATCTTCAACAGTTTTCTTAGATTCTCAAAGTATTTTTGTCTCAAAGGCTTTCATAAAACTCTTTTTAGCAAAAACTCTTAGTTTAAATCGTTATCTTTAAGAAAACTTTACTTTTATTTGAAGATCCTAAAACACCGAATCTCACTTACAAATCTTCGGTTCTTAAATTATCTTTAATCCTTTCTAAAATTATCTTAGGTAATTTTTGCCCGAAACAGTAGGTACCCATTTGTGTGGTGAGAGATCGCCGGATATCGGAAATAATCACAGTGGCCGGAAAATGCGGAAATTCACTTGAAAAAGTCTTTTGCATAATCACCGATCATGGCTATCAGAAAAGGTATATAGAGTTGGTAATTTTCACACAAAAAGATTAGATAATTTTTTTTTCTATTTACTTTTACGTTCATTAGCTCGATCAAATCACTCTCACCATTATTGTAATCACCCACGAATAATAATAAAAGAACACAGGAAGGGTCGATTGAATCCTTCCGGGGTTTTTTACCTAAGATTTCTTAATTGAATCAAGGGTTTTTCCCCGTCAACAAAATTCTGGTGTCGTTGTTATTTTCATTTATTTCTAAGATCCTAGCTTTACATTTCATTACTTTAGTTTTATCTTCAACAGTTTTCTTAGATTCTCAAAGTATTTTTGTCTCAAAGGCTTTCATAAAACTCTTTTTAGCAAAAACTCTTAGTTTAAATCGTTATCTTTAAGAAAACTTTACTTTTATTTGAAGATCCTAAAACACCGAATCTCACTTACAAATCTTCGGTTCTTAAATTATCTTTAATCCTTTCTAAAATTATCTTAGGTAATTTTTGCCCGAAACAGTAGGTACCCATTTGTGTGGTGAGAGATCGCCGGATATCGGAAATAATCACAGTGGCCGGAAAATGCGGAAATTCACTTGAAAAAGTCTTTTGCATAATCACCGATCATGGCTATCAGAAAAGGTATATAGAGTTGGTAATTTTCACACAAAAAGATTAGATAATTTTTTTTTCTATTTACTTGGAGATTCTTTTTGGGTGAAAGTAATTGCTTGTAATAATGGATGTGTTGTTTTTGGATTTGATTGTGAAAGTAATTGGTTGTAATCATCGATGTATTCTGTTTGGTTATGGATAAAGACATAATGTATGTATATATATATATACATTTGCGATGGAAAAACCCGATTGAAGTGAATTTGGGGGTGGTTTCTGGTATATATATGGGTGGGAGGGTGTAAATGACTCAACTACCCCGCACGTGAGACGCACATGGGGGCATTAACGGCTGAATTTTAACGGCACGTTACTTTTGGACCAAAATTGCAACAGGTGTGATATCACAGGGATACGTTTTGCCACTTTTCACATGTTTGTATCAAAGTTGCAAATGGTGTGATAACACAGGGACCAAAAATGCAATTCGTTCTTAAAAATATATATAAAAACTTCAAATTTAAACATAACATAATTTTTCAACTTAAACATAATTGTCTAGAAACACTAACATAATTGATAAAAGCTTTAAAAAAAAGAAAAAAAAAGGTTTGACTTTGGTTGACCCGATCCGATACAGCCGAGTCTTGACCGATACAACCGAGTCTTGACCAAGTTGACCCGAGTCTGGAACCCTGACCGATTTTCAGACCGAGTATGGCAAACTCGTATCGTCAGTCGGTCGATACACAATCTGACTCGGCTGTATCGGTTGTATCGGCCGAGTTTCACAACACTGCCTCTCACTTCCTTGTTTCTTAACTTTTCGTTTAATAATTAGTGAAATTTTTCCATCTTGCGAACGTGTAACAATTAAAAATTGAATAATCATTATAGAGATTTTTTTCAAAAATCCTCCTAAAATCATTTAAAATCATATTAAAATCATCGAAAACATGACATGTGAAATTACAATAATTAATGTAACATCCCAAACGTTTTATGTTTGACTATTTGACTTTCCGTTAGTTAACGTTAGGTCCGTTATGTTTATGTGCCCTATATGGGATTATGTGATTAAGTGCGTAGGTACTTATTATGAAATGATTAATATGATTATTAACGAAAATAAAGTTAAGTAATAAGGTGCTTGTTAGTATGTTAAGACTCCCGGTAGAAAGTTAAGCTAAGAACGTTAAGTTGAAGAGTTGAGGGGTCCTAAGTGTAAGTTTGAGTTTGATGGCCAGGGGTTAGGGAGCAATTAGGCAGCCCTAATTGTCACAAAACACCTGCTCTTGTGTGTGTGAAACCCTTCAGCCGATCCCCTCATATTCCAAGACAAGTTTTCCTCAAGATTCAATCGTTTTGTGCCGTTTCGATCAAGTTTTGATTAGATCTTGAATCTCCTAAGTCATCTACAGGTAATATAGGTAATATTATCTCTGAAATCTGATCTTATGAGTCATAGTTGAGTATTCAATCCAGGCCATGGGGTTTGGTTGGGTTATTTGAATAAACGTTTACCGATTTCATGTTATTCGGGTGATTGAATGATTGATTCATGTTGTAAAGGATTAAAGGTTTGTTTGATGGATTTAAGTCAGTAAAAGTATTGTCAAAAAGGTTAATTTTATGTCCCCAGGTCGAATTAATGATTGGTGTTCGTGTGGGATTCGATTTAAAGATTAAAAAGTTGGATTTTGGTCGAACTGGCAGTTGTGCGGCGCACAAGCCTTTTGTGCGGCGCATAAAAGCAAGTTTTGAAAGATTGGTTTCAGGTGGGAGCCCGTTATGCGGCGCACAGAACTTCTGTGCGGCGCACAAACGGCTTGCTCAGAAATTTGGTTAGTTTCTGTGACGAATTTGGTTGATTTGCGCGGTGCACAAACATTCTATGCGGCGCACAAATGATCAAATGGTGTTTTGTGCGGCGCACAAGATTCCTGTGCGGTGCACAAATAGGTCCAGATTAGTATTTGAGTTTCGTTTAGCTTATAGAACGATCTTATACTCCTTATAGGTAGTCGGGAGCACTTAGCAAGCACCGTAAGACACTTGTAACTGGTTGGTAAGCTGTACCAAGGTAAGATAACATCTTTTGTCACCTGTAGGTACAACAAAATACGTTTTCATAAGTTAAACCTTCCAATTGGATACTAATTTTTTTTTTTTTTTTTTTTTTTTTTTTTTTTTTTTTTTTTTTTTTTTTTTTTTTTTTTTTTTTTTTTTTTTTTTTTTTTTTTTTTTTTTTTTTTTTTTTTTTTTTTTTTTTTTTTTTTTTTTTTTTTTTTTTTTTTTTTTTTTTTTTTTTTTTTTTTTTTTTTTTTTTTTTTTTTTTTTTTTTTTTTTTTTTTTTTTTTTTTTTTTTTTTTTTTTTTTTTTTTTTTTTTTTTTTTTTTTTTTTTTTTTTTTTTTTTTTTTTTTTTTTTTTTTTTTTTTTTTTTTTTTTTTTTTTTTTTTTTTTTTTTTTTTTTTTTTTTTTTTTTTTTTTTTTTTTTTTTTTTTTTTTTTTTTTTTTTTTTTTTTTTTTTTTTTTTTTTTTTTTTTTTTTTTTTTTTTTTTTTTTTTTTTTTTTTTTTTTTTTTTTTTTTTTTTTTTTTTTTTTTTTTTTTTTTTTTTTTTTTTTTTTTTTTTTTTTTTTTTTTTTTTTTTTTTTTTTTTTTTTTTTTTTTTTTTTTTTTTTTTTTTTTTTTTTTTTTTTTTTTTTTTTTTTTTTTTTTTTTTTTTTTTTTTTTTTTTTTTTTTTTTTTTTTTTTTTTTTTTTTTTTTTTTTTTTTTTTTTTTTTTTTTTTTTTTTTTTTTTTTTTTTTTTTTTTTTTTTTTTTTTTTTTTTTTTTTTTTTTTTTTTTTTTTTTTTTTTTTTTTTTTTTTTTTTTTTTTTTTTTTTTTTTTTTTTTTTTTTTTTTTTTTTTTTTTTTTTTTTTTTTTTTTTTTTTTTTTTTTTTTTTTTTTTTTTTTTTTTTTTTTTTTTTTTTTTTTTTTTTTTTTTTTGGCGGTGCACAAATAGGTCCAGATTAGTATTTGAGTTTCGTTTAGCTTATAGAACGATCTTATACTCCTTATAGGTAGTGAGGAGCACTTAGCAAGCACCGTAAGACACTTGTAACTGGTTGGTAAGCTGTACCAAGGTAAGATAACATCTTTTGTCACCTGTAGGTACAACAAAATACGTTTTCATAAGTTAAACCTTCCAATTGGATACTAATGCACGTTTTATGTTTATGGATGACTATGGGAGGTTGCAAAGGGACATTATACTTACTATTTATGATGTATAACATGCTTATGCAGGTTGCAAAGGTGTGAGGTAAGTATATACGTATGAAATGATGGGATGATTATGTTATGTGACTATGAAATGATGAAATGTTATGCTATATGATTGCATGTGTGGCTTGATCACCTAGTCACTAGTCCTTTGATTAGGATTGCCATGTTCATGTGCACGTTAAGGGCCCTAAAGTAAAAGATGATATGTGATTAGCTTAGGCGAAAGTGTAACCTAAACTAATACAAAGATTAAAGTCTCGAGCATTATGTAAAGTCTTGTGTTAAGCTTAACCCGTGCTAGATCTTCGGGGCTGGTGCGTACGTGGTCACGTGGTTTGGGAATCATGATACCTCCCGTGGCATAGTTACGTTTGAGTATTCCGGGTGGAGTAACTAACCACCAATGCGTAAAGGTATAAACGGTTTATTCAGTTGGAAATGACTTTGTCTTTCCTTAACGACGCCGATGGACCACCTTATGGTTTACCCATCATGTCGGGTGTGAGGACTCCATGTATGGTCTATGACCGCCTACACACAACCCCACATCCCTATGTAAGTGGCATAAGTCACTTAGCCTACGTCTAGGCAAAGAAATAAAGAAAAGAAAGAAAGATAAAGAAAGTAAAGTTAGGCACAATTAGGAATACGATGATCCTAATGTGTTATGTTATGATATGTTATGATTGTATGTGATATTAACATTAAAGGATGACTTTGTTAATATATTATTAATTGGCATATGTTTTCAAATTCGTGTTATCTTACTTAGCTAATTTATTAGCTAACACTTGTTCTTTGAAAATGTTGTGCCTTCAGGATAATCAAGTTTGAGCTATGCGAAGATTAGCTTGGTGAGACTTGGGTAGAACGAATAAAGAAGATTAGCAAAGACATTAAACGCTTAGACTTCCTTTAGCCTTATGTTTGGCTATTTTGTTTATGTTTCAGATTTGTAATGATGGGCATTTATGTTGGTGCCAAAGCTTGGATTTACTTTTATTGTTTTGATGATGCTAGTAGTAACACCAATTTTTAAAAGGTACCATCCGTTATGGATGGGGCAGATTTTATATGTGATCCTTTCCGCTTATTTTAAACGCCGTTTGGCAAAGATTTTAAAAATCCAAGTTTTTAAACGACGGGTGTTACAAGTTGGTATCAGAGAAATGGTTTAAGTGAACCAAAATTCGACCCAGACCTTAGGATTTTGGACTTAAACTGTACGAGGAATGGTTGGCTTAAGTAGTAATGCTTTAGCTTTATGATGAAAATGCTCTTAGGACGGGTTGGGATGAGTGTGAGTGTAGGTATATGGCTTATATATGATTATGTTATGCTTGTGTAATTAAGTAGGCGTAACCTTATTTTGTTTTCACTCGAATCATCTCTAACAATCGTCACTAAAATTGTAGAAGATGGTTAATACCCGTGCTAACAGTCAAAGAGATGGAGCTAATGCTAGCGATGCTCCGGCTAATCAAAATGGGGCTGAAAATGGTGTTAACCAAAGGCCTCCTCGAAGGCCACTTCCGGGTGCACAACCCACAAGATCAGAAATTGAGAGGGCTAACCCAGTGATTGAACAAGTTCCTACCCGAGCTGAAATGCATGAAGAGTTGAGGGCTATTCGAGCTCTTTTGTTAAGGAATGAAGAAGAGTTGGCTCAATTGAGGGCTGAAAAGGAAGCTAGTTTGCAACGGGTTGAGCATACTGATGGAAACTATTCCAACCGTTCAAACCGTACCGAGCCATCTATGGTAAGGTCACAAGTTGCTCCTGAAAATGTTGTTGCTAAGGTGAATGGTGTTGATAATGTGGTGGAGCCTTGTGTTGTGGTTGCCTCTCGTGCTAATAACTTTAAGTATGAGAGTTTTCAGAAGTGTGGAGCAAAGCATTTGATGGTACTCAAGATGCTGTAGGTGCCATGGAATGGTTGGATGATATCGAGGTTGTGTTTGCTTCGTGTTATTGCCCTGAGGATATGAAGGTATTGTGTGCTTCCCGTATGTTAAAGAAGAATGCTCGAAATTGGTGGAGGGCTGCTACTGTTTCTTTGACCCCCGAGGTGCTAGCTGCTATGCCATGGGGTACATTTAAGGAGAAGTTTTTGGAAGAGTATGTGGGTACTCGTGAGCTGAGGTTGATTGAGAAGGAATTCAGAGCTTTAACCGCTAAGCCCGGTGCCATAACTGAGTATGCTCACTCATTTATGGAAAAGCTTAAGTTTGTTGGTCACTTGGTTCGTAGAGATGTGGATCAGGTTGAAGCTTACTGTGACGGTCTTCCTGCTAGCTATCGTGGCCTTTGTAGGCAACATACTACATTGTCTGCTGCGATTAAGGAGTCCAAGAGGCTGGATGATGACTTCAAGAGTGAAAAGGCTGCAGTGAAAGCTAATGATGATAAGCAATCAGGTTCAAAAAGGAAGCATGATGGATCAAATGGATCGAATAGGAAGTTCAAGAAAGGTTCATCTTCAAGGGTTGGGGGCAGCAACTATGCAAAGCCAAAGAATTGGTGTGGTACTTGTAAGGCACCTCATTCGGGTCCATGTTCAGATAAGACCCGAAGGTGTGATACTTGTGGTGGTACGGGTCATCCTGCTTCAGAATGCAAAGACAAGCCAAAGTGTTACCGGTGTCACCAAACCGGTCATTTCATCAAGGATTGCCCACAAGGAAAAGATGATGGAAAGAAGACGGCTGTCCAAAAGCCTAAAGCTCGAGCCTTTCAGCTGACAGTTGAAGCTGCCAAGGAAAACGATGAGGTAGTAAGCGGTACATTTCTTGTTAACTCAAAACCTGCTTCTGTTCTTTTTGATTCGGGTGCAAATAGGTCTTTTGTGTCCACTTTATTTGCTCCTAAGCTTGATAGGGTCACTACTCCCCTTGATTGTTCTATAGAGGTTGAAATTGCTAACGGTACCATTAGTGACATTCAAGAAGGTTATGATGATTGTTCTATTGAGATTGAAGGTCGCTCTTTTCCGGTTCAGTTATTGCCTACTACTCTAGCCGGTTTTGATATAGTGATAGGTATGGATTGGTTGTCTCAAAATGATGCTACCATTATATGTTCTCAAAAGATCGTGCGTTTCGCTACTCCGGATGGTAAGGTCATTTCCGTTTATGGAGATAAGAAGAAAGGGAGCATAAAGATCATCAATTTGATGAAGGCTCTCAATTTCATTCGACATAACAAGAATCACTTTCTTGCTTATGTTATCGATACACGAAAGGAGAAGTCTCCGATCTCTAATGTTGATGTAGTTTCTGAATTTTCTGATGTCTTTCCGGATGATCTTCCCGGTATTCCTCCCGACCGAGAGGTTACTTTTCAGATTGATCTTGTACCCGGTGCTACTCCTGTTGCAAAAGCACCATATCGTTTAGCTCCTACAGAAATGAAAGAGTTAATGTCTCAGCTTCAAGAGCTACTCGACAAAGGTTTCATACAACCAAGTTCCTCGCCTTGGGGAGCTCCGGTTCTCTTTGTCAAAAAGAAAGACGGTTCTATGCGCATGTGCATAGACTACCGTGAGCTGAATAAGCGAACGGTTAAGAATAAGTATCCTCTCCCGCGTATAGATGATCTTTTTGATCAGCTCCATGGTGCTTCTTACTTCTCTAAGATTGATTTGCGGTCTGGCTATCATCAATTAAAAGTCAAAAAGGAAGATGTGGCCAAGACAACTTTTCGTACACGTTATGGGCACTATGAGTTTCTTGTCATGCCATTTGGGTTGACAATTGCTCCAGCCGCTTTTATGGATTTAATGAATCGGGTATGTCGCCCATTCTTAGATCATTTCGTGATTGTCTTCATTGACGATATTCTGATTTATTCAAAGTCTGAAGCCGAGCACCGTGAGCACTTAAGAGCCGTTCTTGAGGTTCTTAGGGAGAAAAAGTTATATGCAAAGTTCTCCAAGTGTGAATTATGGCTTCGAGAAGTTCAATTTCTCGGGCATGTTATCTCTTCTGAAGGTATTAAAGTTGATCCTGCCAAGATTGAAGCTGTATCTAAATGGGAACAGCCAAAGACACCCACGGAGATTAAGAGTTTTCTCGGTTTAGCGGGCTATTATAGAAGGTTTATTCAAGATTTCTCCCGAATAGCTAAGCCAATGACTGAATTGACAAAGAAAGGAGTAAAGTTCGTATGGACGGAAGCTCAAGAAAAGGCCTTTCAAACGCTTAAGACAAAGTTATGTGAAGCTCCTGTCCTAGCCCTACCCGAAGGTACTGATGATCTTGTTGTGTATAGTGATGCTTCTATTTCAGGTTTGGGTTGTGTCCTTATGCAAAGGGACAAAGTTATTGCATATGTTTCACGTCAGTTGAAGCCTCATGAAAAGAATTACCCGACCCATGATCTTGAATTAGCTGCAGTAGTGTTTGCTTTGAAGTTGTGGAGGCATTACTTATATGGCACTAAGTGTACCTTGTACACGGATCATAAGAGTTTGCAATATGTGTTCTCGCAGAACGAAATGAATGTAAGGCAAAGGAGATGGATGGAACTTCTGAAAGATTATGATTGTGAGATTAAGTATCATCCCGGTAAAGCCAATGTGGTGGCGGATGCATTAAGTAGAAAAGTGCAGAATTTTTCTTGTAGATTGATGAGCATGGTTGTTCAAGCAAAGTCGGGGTTACTTGACCGTATCAAGGAAGATCAAGTTAAGGCCTTAATGAAGGATAATATCGACAATGAAAGCATTGGAAAGAAGAAAAGACTTGTGATGGAGACGAACAGCCGTGGATTTAAGACATATAAGGGTCGAATTTGGGTACCACTGCTTGGTGGTAATCGAGAGTTGATCCTTGAAGAAGCTCATAGGTCAAGATATTCAGTTCATCCCGGTATTACCAAGATGTATGCAGATTTGAAGCCCATCTATTGGTGGCCAAACATAAAGGGAGAAGTTGCTCACTTTGTTGAAAGATGTTTGACTTGTGCACGTGTGAAAGCTGATCACAAAAAGCCATACGGTTTGTTACAGCAATTGGAGATTCTGGAATGGAAATGGGATCATATCACTATGGACTTTGTGACCAAGCTACCAAGAACACCGAAAGGAAATGATATGGTATGGGTTATTGTGGATAGATTGACAAAGAGTGCTCATTTCTTGGTAACAAGACAAGATGTACCACTAACTAAGATGGCAAAGATGTATGTGGATGAGATCGTAGCAAAGCATGGTGTTCCTTTATCCATTGTTTCAGACCGAGACACGAGATTTGTGTCAAATTTTTGGAAGGGTCTTCAGCGAGAATTAGGTACTAGAGTGAACTTGAGCACCGCCTATCACCCTCAAACTGATGGGCAAAGTGAAAGGACCATACAAACATTGGAGGACATGTTGAGAGCTTGTGTATTAGAGTATGGTGGAGCATGGGATGAACACTTGAAATTGATTGAATTCACTTATAATAACAGCCACCATGCAAGTATTGGAATGCCACCATTTGAAATGCTTTATGGTAGGAGATGTAGGACTCCGAGTTGTTGGATGGAACCCGGTGAAAAGCAGTTTACGGGTCCCGAAATCATTGAAATCTCAGCTGAAAAATTTAATGTGACAAAAGAAGCACTTCGTGTGGCTAGAGAACGACAAAAGACTTATGCCGACAAGAAAAGAAAGCCGATTGAGTTTCAAGTTGGTGATTTGGTAATGCTGAAAGTTTCTCCATGGAAAGGAGTGATTCGTTTTGGAAAGAAAGGAAAGCTAAGTCCACGTTTCATTGGACCTTTCAAGATTCTGAAACGTATCAAGGATGTAGCATATCAATTGGAATTACCCCCAGAATTGGATGGAATTCACCACACATTTCATGTTTCGTATTTGAGGAAGTGTTTGGCCGATGAGTCTAGTGTTATTCCAATTGAGGATGTGAGCATTGATCCGCAGAAAAGAATAGTGGACGAACCAGTAGCAATACTCGGAAGAAAGCAAAAGAAACTCCGCCGGAAGGTGATTGATCTCGTGTTGATTAAATGGAACCATAATCATGGTGAAAGTTTAACTTGGGAGACCGAGTCCGTGATGAAAGAGAAGTATCCAGATCTGTTCACTTCTGAGGAGATTCCGAGGACGGAATCCTCTTAAGGGGGAGGTAATTGTAACATCCCAAACGTTTTATGTTTGACTATTTGACTTTCCGTTAGTTAACGTTAGGTCCGTTATGTTTATGTGCCCTATATGGGATTATGTGATTAAGTGCGTAGGTACTTATTATGAAATGATTAATATGATGATTAACGAAAATAAAGTTAAGTAATAAGGTGCTTGTTAGTATGTTAAGACTCCCGGTAGAAAGTTAAGCTAAGAACGTTAAGTTGAAGAGTTGAGGGGTCCTAAGTGTAAGTTTGAGTTTGATGGCCAGGGGTTAGGGAGCAATTAGGCAGCCCTAATTGTCACAAAACACCTGCTCTTGTGTGTGTGAAACCCTTCAGCCGATCCCCTCATATTCCAAAAAGGTTAATTTTATGTCCCCAGGTCGAATTAATGATTGGTGTTCGTGTGGGATTCGATTTAAAGATTAAAAAGTTGGATTTTGGTCGAACTGGCAGTTGTGCGGCGCACAAGCCTTTTGTGCGGCGCATAAAAGCAAGTTTTGAAAGATTGGTTTCAGGTGGGAGCCCGTTATGCGGCGCACAGAACTTCTGTGCGGCGCACAAACGGCTTGCTCAGAAATTTGGTTAGTTTCTGTGACGAATTTGGTTGATTTGCGCGGTGCACAAACATTCTATGCGGCGCACAAATGATCAAATGGTGTTTTGTGCGGCGCACAAGATTCCTGTGCGGTGCACAAATAGGTCCAGATTAGTATTTGAGTTTCGTTTAGCTTATAGAACGATCTTATACTCCTTATAGGTAGTCGGGAGCACTTAGCAAGCACCGTAAGACACTTGTAACTGGTTGGTAAGCTGTACCAAGGTAAGATAACATCTTTTGTCACCTGTAGGTACAACAAAATACGTTTTCATAAGTTAAACCTTCCAATTGGATACTAATGCACGTTTTATGTTTATGGGTGACTATGGGAGGTTGCAAAGGGACATTATACTTACTATTTATGATGTATAACATGCTTATGCAGGTTGCAAAGGTGTGAGGTAAGTATATACGTATGAAATGATGGGATGATTATGTTATGTGACTATGAAATGATGAAATGTTATGCTATATGATTGCATGTGTGGCTTGATCACCTAGTCACTAGTCCTTTGATTAGGATTGCCATGTTCACGTGCACGTTAAGGGCCCTAAAGTAAAAGATGATATGTGATTAGCTTAGGCGAAAGTGTAACCTAAACTAATACAAAGATTAAAGTCTCGAGCATTATGTAAAGTCTTGTGTTAAGCTTAACCCGTGCTAGATCTTCGGGGCTGGTGCGTACGTGGTCACGTGGTTTGGGAATCATGATACCTCCCGTGGCATAGTTACGTTTGAGTATTCCGGGTGGAGTAACTAACCACCAATGCGTAAAGGTATAAACGGTTTATTCAGTTGGAAATGACTTTGTCTTTCCTTAACGACGCCGATGGACCACCTTATGGTTTACCCATCATGTCGGGTGTGAGGACTCCATGTATGGTCTATGACCGCCTACACACAACCCCACATCCCTATGTAAGTGGCATAAGTCACTTAGCCTACGTCTAGGCAAAGAAATAAAGAAAAGAAAGAAAGATAAAGAAAGTAAAGTTAGGCACAATTAGGAATACGATGATCCTAATGTGTTATGTTATGATATGTTATGATTGTATGTGATATTAACATTAAAGGATGACTTTGTTAATATATTATTAATTGGCATATGTTTTCAAATTCGTGTTATCTTACTTAGCTAATTTATTAGCTAACACTTGTTCTTTGAAAATGTTGTGCCTTCAGGATAATCAAGTTTGAGCTATGCGAAGATTAGCTTGGTGAGACTTGGGTAGAACGAATAAAGAAGATTAGCAAAGACATTAAACGCTTAGACTTCCTTTAGCCTTATGTTTGGCTATTTTGTTTATGTTTCAGATTTGTAATGATGGGCATTTATGTTGGTGCCAAAGCTTGGATTTACTTTTATTGTTTTGATGATGCTAGTAGTAACACCAATTTTTAAAAGGTACCATCCGTTATGGATGGGGCAGATTTTATATGTGATCCTTTCCGCTTATTTTAAACGCCGTTTGGCAAAGATTTTAGAAAATCCAAGTTTTTAAACGACGGGTGTTACAATTAATTAAAAGAGTTAATGGCTAAAATAATAGTAGCAAATTTTCTAATGTATCTATATACAATTATATGTATTGACCTACATATCAATAATCTTTCTCCTCACTTAATTTATAACATAAACTATTATCTATAATATTTGTTTTGAACGACGGGTTAATCTACTCCTACTTTTATGTCTAGAACATAACTCAGAACTCTTGAATAATGTAACATCCCAAGGTTTTTTGAATAAATAAATTAGCCCATTTTTGTAGTTTTGACATTAAAATAATTTCCTAGTGTTTTGTTTTTGGATATGGGGTTAATTTAGTTGGAACTTTAGTGGATAGCGGGTATTTTACCCACCAAAAATAAAAAAGGGGCGTGGCATCCTTATGAGGTTCTAGCCATGTTTTCTTCACCGTTAGTCACACTTCCACTTAAAATCTATCTTCATTTTTCTCTTCTTGAATCTTCCATTCTTGTTTCAAATTACATCAAGTTTCTATTACAAGTGATAATCAACATCATCACTTTAGGTTGAAAAGATTGAAATTGAAAGTGTGTTGTGGTGGTGTGTGGGCCGATTTCAAGAGGGAAAAAGGGAGGAGAATAGAAGTGTGATTTCAATTCTCTTCAAGTGTGTTTACCTTAATCAATCAAATCCTCCCAAATAATAATAATAATCACTACAATGGGTTAATTAGTAAATTGGGGATTTGAGTATGGGTGTGTAGTGTGTGTCGAATTACACCAAGAAAGAAGAGAGAAAGGATTGTGATTCTAGTTGTTCAATTTCCTTCTAATAGATTACTTCTCTAAGGTAAGAATTCTTCTAACCTAGTTTTGATTATTAGTTCAAGAATTAGGGTTCATGCAATCATTAAATTAGGGGGTTTTTGGGTTGGATGATAATTTGGTTATTAAATTCCCTAAATTCTAATTACATTTTGATAAATGATAATAGTAATGCATGAATGGGCTGATTTGAGTTGTTAGTGACCATTATGGTCAAAATGAGAATTTGGTAATTTTGAACAATGAGATGAAATGGCCACATGATGGTGGTAAAATGAGATTTTTAGTAAAATGATAGATAGTTGAGAATGATGATTATGAAATATAGAATCTTTGTTAATTGAGATTTGGAAATGAGTCAACTCAAAGAGAATGAGTTGGATATGGTTAGAAATGCTAGTGAATCGATAGTATGGCTAAGTGAGTTAGCCAAGATTTGTGAATAAAGTCTTACATGCATATTGTGTTGATTTGTTAAGTTAAAAGCTTTGCAATGTTTGTGGCAATCTTGATTATTGTTAGTCACGGAGGAAGTGAGTAAATTTGCATACTCTTATATGTGCGTTGGGTCGATTACCATATGATGGTGGATTCCTTGTGTGGTAATTGATTTGGCGTTAGGGCCTAATTTTGAGGCCAGGGCCCAAGAACCCCATAGTTGTATTGAGATGAGGCCTAAGAACCTGTTGTTGTATTGAGATGAGGCCTAAGAACCTCTTTGATTATTGTTTAGCGTATATGGATCCATCTATGTGTTTGTTAGCGCAGAAGTGAGTATGCAAGTGATTATTGGCTACATACGATAGTCTTTTTTGTTTTTGCCCTCCTTTCGTATATATATTTGTTTGCAAGTTTATTCACTAAGCATTCACTTATGTTTTTAGTTGTTTACCCTTTTATAGGTGGTTCCGGAAGAAGGAACTAGTGATTAGTTGATTGAAGTATTGGACTTGAAGTTGCTAGTAGGTTGAAGGTATTATGACCATTTGCAGAATATGGTATTTTTGGTTTATACTTAGTAATCCCACCTCGTTCATGGCTCTTGATCCATTTGGTCAGTTTGGTAAAGCTTTGTTTTGATACATTTCTGCAAATTTAAAGTATGTATGGTCTTATGGTTATAAACATGTTTTTGTTGACTTGAAAAGCGTCAAAATGGGTAAATGACCCGCTTGGTTGTGTATATGGTTGTTGATCATAATGGATACTTGAATTATGTTAGTAGCTATGTCATGTACTTGTTTGAACTCAAAAATGATGTGTTATGAAGTTTCGATTTGAGTTTGGAAAAGTTACAAGTCGAGTTAAGTGGTCAAAATTGAGTTTGTTTCTGTCAGGTATAAATATGCGGCGCATATTTTGGTCCATGCGGCGCATTTTTGGAAGTCTGAAATCTGGGAGCCTACTGTGAAAAAAATGCGGCGCATTTTTTTTTAAAAATTTTTTCTTCTTATTTTTCTTAAATCGAGTCGTGTCGTTTCAAATAACTCCTACAATAATCCCTTCTACAAATCTAATAAGCGAGACTCGATACTTGGTGAATTTTTTCAAGAAAAACGTTATCAATGGGCCATCAACCTATTGGTTAGCTACTCTGTAACATTCTATTATTGAATGGTTTCCAAAGATAATACTAGGTCTTATAAGTGAAACTTCGATAGAAATTTATCAAAATTTTTTTATAGCTTAGCAGTACATGTGTTCATCTTAATTAATTAAAATGTTGTAGATTTAAGTCTCGTAATAAACAAATATGTAGATCATTATGTATGGTATTGATATTTGTATATCTAAACATAAATAATAGAATGAAAGCTCAATCGGATGTTAAGTGAAATTCGTCGTTTTTTGAACGGTAAGTGAATTATTCGTGAATATTTTTACAAAAAGTCAAAAAGTTTGTTTATTTAGTAAAGAAACTAATAGAAGCAAGGTTTTTGTTCCATAGCGTAATGAAAAGACAAACATTTAAATCTTGTTTTTTGGTTTACGATTGTAAGCATTTCGGTATGTAATAACTTGGGGTTTATCGTTTATTTATAGTAATTTATGAGTTTTATATACTTTGTTTGCAAATTGTTTATCTGGATCTTAGTACCGGTTTTGTCTGATTGTTTGTTATAATTTGAATTTTGTAAATTTTGTTTGATTTTATGTTCACACATTACCCTTCATTTGGTGTCCGTTTATGTTTGTTTGGCATCTTTTTACCAAACAAAGATAAAACAAACACAAGCAATTAATCGTGATTTCTTAATAATGATGTAAATGATACACATAGCTCCGGGAGAGACTAGGATTATTACATGCATTAAAGATTGTACTTGGTATTACAACCCGTAAATATAGATAGAAGCCCAAATTTGTAGGTAAAAAAATATATATATTCTATCTCCAAGTCATTTATTCATTTAATAACGTGTTAAACATAAGAATGTAAAACTCATTTATACATTTGTAGACTTGAATTTGTTTCTATTAATTTTAACTAGGTTTGTCCTGCCACATGTTATGAGGCCCGATTATTACGATTGTGTTTGTTACTAATGTGGAAGAGCCTCTATGCATTTATGATTAAAGTATATCGGTATAATAGATATCGGACGATAGATGGTCATTTAGGCTGCGCAAGAATGACATGCACAAATCGAGAAATGGTCCAAAGGAGTTGAAACAATGTTAATACCTGTTGTCTAGCTAATATCAGTGTGACCATTTTTGCTATATAATATCAGTGTGATGGGTTAAAGATGGTCTTATGATTTATAACATTTTTATTTTTTAATTAATTATCAGAGTTATTATATAAGTTCATATCACTGATATTTCTTTTTTGTTTTTTCAATCTCTTTTTCAGATATGCTACAATTGGGCTTACTCATTTCCAAGGTAAAAATAAAATAAAATTGTCAGCCACTTTAGCCATAAGTTGATGCCAACTCACATTTTCCTTTAGCCCATTTGCTAGTTTTTACTTACTTCTATTAGAACCCATTGATTTTCTTTCGGCCCATCATTATTCAAACCCTGAGCCTTTGCTGCCTATATATAGAACGAAATGCATTTTTGGTCCCTGTGATATCACACCAATTGCAATCTCGATCCAAACATTTGCAAAGTGACGATTTTGGTGCAATAAGTCGGACTTTTTGGCATTCTTGGTCCAATTTTAACTTTCCGTCCAATTTGTACCGTTACTGCCCCCATGTGCGTGTCACGTGTATGGTAGTTTCGTCCTTTCATGCTAAAGGACCATTTTTGCAAAAAAAAAAAAAAAAACTTTTACCACCACAGTAGCACCTGCTTCCACCATCAACCGGCCACCAGCCCACCAACCAACACCACCAACGGCTAACAACACAACCTTAAAACATTCGACTAACAATAATTTATTCTCAGTGAATGAAATATAGTTACAATAAATACATACAACATATAAACAACATAAACATCCAAGCTTTTCTAAATCAATATCCAAATCAAACTAATAAACAAACACCTACTATATTTACTTTTAACAAAATAATAGATTTATATAGAAGATAGAGAACCAACCAGTAGCAGTTCTGACAAGATCAGTAACAGAAGCAACAGCTCCGCCGACGGTGGTATTTGACGGCGAACGAAGATGGTGTCGTGGTCGTATAGATATGGATACAGATCTACAAGTACATATATATACTTGTCAAAAATCCATCTTCTCAAAAATCCCGACTACACCACCGCCACCATCACACCGATGGCGCTTGCCACCACCACATCGCCGGCACCACGGTGAAGGTTAGGGTGTCAGATGGAAGGAAATCGATCCATTTCATTAATCGAAGGTGAAATTTTCATTTGAATGTGAAGGTACAGATCGAGACCCATTTCCTTTAATATCGTTGAAATCTTCGAAATCTCCGGTCATATCACCGGAGATCTATTATGATATCTCAAAATCTCAAAATCCCTTCATATCGTTGGCAACAAAACCTCTCGAAATATCGCCACAGATCTTGAAATTTTTGAAATTTCCGGTCAAATATTTGAGATATATAGAATCTTGATGTTTCTTCATTTCTTGTTTTGCGTACATAGAATCATTTTTTTACACAAAGTGAATGAACACTTTTGTCAGGAAGTGAATGAATACTTTGTTGGATTTGTATGATTGATATCACAAGGACCAAGATCCCTTTTCTATGATGTATAATAATGATTTGTTGCATATGTATAAGAATGGACAAAAGAGATCACTGGTATGTTTGTTTTTTAATCAAAGTTGTGTTTGGAATTATGTGAAGGTATAAATGGAGAAAAGATAATTTTCTTTGAAGATAAATATAAAATTTGGAAATGGATTCCTTTGATGACGATGATCTAGATACATGTATTCTAAATTAAAAAAAAAATTAAAAAAAAAAAAAAAAAAAAAAAAAAAAAAAAAAAAAAAAAAAAAAAAAAAAAAAAAAAAAAAAAAAAAAAAAAAAAAAAAAAAAAAAAAAAAAAAAAAAAAAAAAAAAAAAAAAAAAAAAAAAAAAAAAAAAAAAAAAAAAAAAAAAAAAAAAAAAAAAAAAAAAAAAAAAAAAAAAAAAAAAAAAAAAAAAAAAAAAAAAAAAAAAAAAAAAAAAAAAAAAAAAAAAAAAAAAAAAAAAAAAAAAAAAAAAAAAAAAAAAAAAAAAAAAAAAAAAAAAAAAAAAAAAAAAAAAAAAAAAAAAAAAAAAAAAAAAAAAAAAAAAAAAAAAAAAAAAAAAAAAAAAAAAAAAAAAAAAAAAAAAAAAAAAAAAAAAAAAAAAAAAAAAAAAAAAAAAAAAAAAAAAAAAAAAAAAAAAAAAAAAAAAAAAAAAAAAAAAAAAAAAAAAAAAAAAAAAAAAAAAAAAAAAAAAAAAAAAAAAAAAAAAAAAAAAAAAAAAAAAAAAAAAAAAAAAAAAAAAAAAAAAAAAAAAAAAAAAAAAAAAAAAAAAAAAAAAAAAAAAAAAAAAAAAAAAAAAAAAAAAAAAAAAAAAAAAAAAAAAAAAAAAAAAAAAAAAAAAAAAAAAAAAAAAAAAAAAAAAAAAAAAAAAAAAAAAAAAAAAAAAAAAAAAAAAAAAAAAAAAAAAAAAAAAAAAAAAAAAAAAAAAAAAAAAAAAAAAAAAAAAAAAAAAAAAAAAAAAAAAAAAAAAAAAAAAAAAAAAAAAAAAAAAAAAAAAAAAAAAAAAAAAAAAAAAAAAAAAAAAAAAAAAAAAAAAAAAAAAAAAAAAAAAAAAAAAAAAAAAAAAAAAAAAAAAAAAAAAAAAAAAAAAAAAAAAAAAAAAAAAAAAAAAAAAAAAAAAAAAAAAAAAAAAAAAAAAAAAAAAAAAAAAAAAAAAAAAAAAAAAAAAAAAAAAAAAAAAAAAAAAAAAAAAAAAAAAAAAAAAAAAAAAAAAAAAAAAAAAAAAAAAAAAAAAAAAAAAAAAAAAAAAAAAAAAAAAAAAAAAAAAAAAAAAAAAAAAAAAAAAAAAAAAAAAAAAAAAAAAAAAAAAAAAAAAAAAAAAAAAAAAAAAAAAAAAAAAAAAAAAAAAAAAAAAAAAAAAAAAAAAAAAAAAAAAAAAAAAAAAAAAAAAAAAAAAAAAAAAAAAAAAAAAAAAAAAAAAAAAAAAAAAAAAAAAAAAAAAAAAAAAAAAAAAAAAAAAAAAAAAAAAAAAAAAAAAAAAAAAAAAAAAAAAAAAAAAAAAAAAAAAAAAAAAAAAAAAAAAAAAAAAAAAAAAAAAAAAAAAAAAAAAAAAAAAAAAAAAAAAAAAAAAAAAAAAAAAAAAAAAAAAAAAAAAAAAAAAAAAAAAAAAAAAAAAAAAAAAAAAAAAAAAAAAAAAAAAAAAAAAAAAAAAAAAAAAAAAAAAAAAAAAAAAAAAAAAAAAAAAAAAAAAAAAAAAAAAAAAAAAAAAAAAAAAAAAAAAAAAAAAAAAAAAAAAAAAAAAAAAAAAAAAAAAAAAAAAAAAAAAAAAAAAAAAAAAAAAAAAAAAAAAAAAAAAAAAAAAAAAAAAAAAAAAAAAAAAAAAAAAAAAAAAAAAAAAAAAAAAAAAAAAAAAAAAAAAAAAAAAAAAAAAAAAAAAAAAAAAAAAAAAAAAAAAAAAAAAAAAAAAAAAAAAAAAAAAAAAAAAAAAAAAAAAAAAAAAAAAAAAAAAAAAAAAAAAAAAAAAAAAAAAAAAAAAAAAAAAAAAAAAAAAAAAAAAAAAAAAAAAAAAAAAAAAAAAAAAAAAAAAAAAAAAAAAAAAAAAAAAAAAAAAAAAAAAAAAAAAAAAAAAAAAAAAAAAAAAAAAAAAAAAAAAAAAAAAAAAAAAAAAAAAAAAAAAAAAAAAAAAAAAAAAAAAAAAAAAAAAAAAAAAAATGTAAAACGACTTGTGAATTAGCTTGTAAAGGGAAACGGGTCGACCCATGGGTTACCCATGACCCATGAGCCTTCCAAGACCCAACCCTTTCCCTTATCTCTTTCATTTCACCACACAACCTAATCTCTTTCTTTTCTCTCTAACAAAAGCAAGAACACTCTCTTCCAATCTTTCTCTCTTGAACTCTTGAATTAATTGGTGTTGTGCAATTTGTTTAATATAAGAATCATTATCATCTCCTTCTCATCTTCATCATACCTAAAGATTGAAGTTCATAGTGCAAGATTTTAACCCATTTTGACCTAATTTCGGGTTTGAGCTCAAGAGGAAGTTTTGGTAAGTCTAATTCATCCCATTTACTTCTATTTATGCTTGTTCATATGTTTCTAGTTGATTTGATGTGATTCCAAGTCTTGAAAATGGTAAAATTGAAATTAGGGTTTAAATTAGGGTTTGAATGATTTGGAAGTGATTGTGATGTTTTGGTCTAAATTGTGGGTTGGGTTATGTGTATTTATGGTTAATGATGTTTGGTTATACTTCAAAATGAGTTACAAGTCCTTACAATTTGTTTTGGAATGGTTTGGGTCGATTTTTGGGGTATTTGGTTCGTTTTTCTGCACTAAAACTGCTGCTGGTAGTGTTGCTGCCCAGAAGGGGGCGTAACCTACGGCCCTATGGGGCGTAGGTTACGGCCCTTTGGGGCGTAGCTTACGCCGATCCTTCCATCTTACGCCAAAATGCTTCTGTTTACGCCAACTTTTACGCCAAAAATGACTTTTCTAGAGGGCCGTAGCTTACGCCGATCCTTCCATCTTACGCCAAAATGCTTCTGTTTACGCCAACTTTTACGCCAAAAATGACTTTTCTAGAGGGCCGTAGCTTACGCCACTTTGGGCCGTAAGCTACGCCAGTTGTAATTTTGACCACCGTACCTTACGCCCCTGTAGGCCGTAAGTTACGGCCTTTGTTTTTCTGAAATTTCCTTGTTTGACCTAGTTTGACTTTCTGGACCTTTTTACGCGTCGGGCCTTAATCTAATTTACTTCTTATCTTATATAACATTGATTGAGAGTCTTAGAAGTCGTTTAACGTCGAGAAGCACTTTGGAAACCTAATTAGGGTTTTGCCGAATATTTAATAACTACGTATATGTGTTTATGTGTGTTGATATGAATGTATATGATCGATATTTAGGTGTTGGACGTGAAGTGATCATTGAACGACAGTAACTTGACTTTATATCAAATTTAACTTCTTTGCCGATCAGGTGAGTTTCGTAGCTCCCTACTCAATAGAGATTCGGGCTGAAAAGTGTACATATACGTGTTTGTTGAATTGTTTGGTTGATTTGATTGACTGTCTAGTTAATTTCTGATTGATTGTTGATTGACAGATAGTTTTGATTGATTGTGTGATGGTTTACGAATGTGATTGTGTTATTGTAATGTATTAGGGTAGAAGTACATATATGGAGGTCGGTTTTACTTTCAAAGAGTCTTAGATGTGGTGGGAAGGCTGCGGGTGACCCTATACATAAGCATCTAGAACTTGATGAAAGTAAAATCCTCCAAAGTATGTGTACGCGTTGTTTAGAGAAAGCGATAAATTTTGGAATTATGGTTGGAATGAACATGTACGTCTCGCTATACTTGATTCGTGTGTTACGCACTCAAGCCTACCTTTATCGTTGTATTGACGAACTTATGAATTAATGTTTGACGATTGAATGATTGATTGAGCGATGGAATAATGGGTTATTGGTTACGTTTATTTGATCTTAGTAAAGGATTGTGATATATTATTATTATTATTATTATTATTATTATTATTATTATTATTATTATTATTATTATTATTATTATTATTATTATTATTACTATTTTATTATTATTATGGTTATTGTTATTTTATTATTGATCTTGGATTGATATATTATTATTATTATGGTTATTGTTATTATTATTATTATTACTGCTAGGATAGACGTGCATACATGGAAGTCGGTTATGCCTTCATTGGGTTTTAGATGTGGTGGGAAGGCTGCGGGTGACCCTATATATAAGCATCTAGGATCCGAGGAAAGTAGAATCCTCCTAAGTGTATGTACGTATAGTTTAATTTGGGTTAATTATTGATGGTTGATGATTGTTAATTCGCGGTTCACACGCAAGCATAATATATATTTATACGCGGTTCACACGCAAGCATAATATATATTTATACGCGGTTCACACGCAAGCATAATATATATTTATACGCGGTTCACACGCAAGCATAATATATATTTATACGCGGTTCACACGCAAGCATAATATATATTTATACGCGGTTCACACGCAAGCATAATATATATTTATACGCGGTTCACACGCAAGCATAATATATATTTATACGCGGTTCACACGCAAGCATAATATATATTTATACGCGGTTCACACGCAAGCATAATATATATTTATACGCGGTTCACACGCAAGCATAATATATATTTATACGCGGTTCACACGCAAGCATAATATATATTTATACGCGGTTCACACGCAAGCATAATATATATTTATACGCGGTTCACACGCAAGCATAATATATATTTATACGCGGTTCACACGCAAGCATAATATATATTTATACGCGGTTCACACGCAAGCATAATATATATTTATACGCGGTTCACACGCAAGCATAATATATATTTATACGCGGTTCACACGCAAGCATAATATATATTTATACGCGGTTCACACGCAAGCATAATATATATTTATACGCGGTTCACACGCAAGCATAATATATATTTATACGCGGTTCACACGCAAGCATAATATATATTTATACGCGGTTCACACGCAAGCATAATATATATTTATACGCGGTTCACACGCAAGCATAATATATATTTATACGCGGTTCACACGCAAGCATAATATATATTTATACGCGGTTCACACGCAAGCATAATATATATTTATACGCGGTTCACACGCAAGCATAATATATATTTATACGCGGTTCACACGCAAGCATAATATATATTTATACGCGGTTCACACGCAAGCATAATATATATTTATACGCGGTTCACACGCAAGCATAATATATATTTATACGCGGTTCACACGCAAGCATAATATATATTTATACGCGGTTCACACGCAAGCATAATATATATTTATACGCGGTTCACACGCAAGCATAATATATATTTATACGCGGTTCACACGCAAGCATAATATATATTTATACGCGGTTCACACGCAAGCATAATATATATTTATACGCGGTTCACACGCAAGCATAATATATATTTATACGCGGTTCACACGCAAGCATAATATATATTTATACGCGGTTCACACGCAAGCATAATATATATTTATACGCGGTTCACACGCAAGCATAATATATATTTATACGCGGTTCACACGCAAGCATAATATATATTTATACGCGGTTCACACGCAAGCATAATATATATTTATACGCGGTTCACACGCAAGCATAATATATATTTATACGCGGTTCACACGCAAGCATAATATATATTTATACGCGGTTCACACGCAAGTATGACCTGTTTATATACGCGGTTCACACGCAAGTATGACCTGTTTATATACGCGGTTCACACGCAAGTATGACCTGTTTATATACGCGGTTCACACGCAAGTATGACCTGTTTATATACGCGGTTCACACGCAAGCATATATATATTTATACGCGGTTCACACGCAAGTATGACCTGTTTATATACGCGGTTCACACGCAAGTATGACCTGTTTATATACGCGGTTCACACGCAAGTATGACCTGTTTATATACGCGGTTCACACGCAAGTATGACCTGTTTATATACGCGGTTCACACGCAAGTATGACCTGTTTATATACGCGGTTCACACGCAAGTATGACCTGTTTATATACGCGGTTCACACGCAAGTATGACCTGTTTATATACGCGGTTCACACGCAAGTATGACCTGTTTATATACGCGGTTCACACGCAAGTATGACCTGTTTATATACGCGGTTCACACGCAAGTATGACCTGTTTATATACGCGGTTCACACGCAAGTATGACCTGTTTATATACGCGGTTCACACGCAAGTATGACCTGTTTATATACGCGGTTCACACGCAAGTATGACCTGTTTATATACGCGGTTCACACGCAAGTATGACCTGTTTATATACGCGGTTCACACGCAAGTATGACCTGTTTATATACGCGGTTCACACGCAAGTATGACCTGTTTATATACGCGGTTCACACGCAAGTATGACCTGTTTATATACGCGGTTCACACGCAAGTATGACCTGTTTATATACGCGGTTCACACGCAAGTATGACCTGTTTATATACGCGGTTCACACGCAAGTATGACCTGTTTATATACGCGGTTCACACGCAAGTATGACCTGTTTATATACGCGGTTCACACGCAAGTATGACCTGTTTATATACGCGGTTCACACGCAAGTATGACCTGTTTATATACGCGGTTCACACGCAAGTATGACCTGTTTATATACGCGGTTCACACGCAAGTATGACCTGTTTATATACGCGGTTCACACGCAAGTATGACCTGTTTATATACGCGGTTCACACGCAAGTATGACCTGTTTATATACGCGGTTCACACGCAAGTATGACCTGTTTATATACGCGGTTCACACGCAAGTATGACCTGTTTATATACGCGGTTCACACGCACGCGGTTCACACGCAAGTATGACCTGTTTATATACGCGGTTCACACGCAAGTATGACCTGTTTATATACGCGGTTCACACGCAAGTATGACCTGTTTATATACGCGGTTCACACGCAAGTATGACCTGTTTATATACGCGGTTCACACGCAAGTATGACCTGTTTATATACGCGGTTCACACGCAAGTATGACCTGTTTATATACGCGGTTCACACGCAAGTATGACCTGTTTATATACGCGGTTCACACGCAAGTATGACCTGTTTATATACGCGGTTCACACGCAAGTATGACCTGTTTATATACGCGGTTCACACGCAAGTATGACCTGTTTATATACGCGGTTCACACGCAAGTATGACCTGTTTATATACGCGGTTCACACGCAAGTATGACCTGTTTATATACGCGGTTCACACGCAAGTATGACCTGTTTATATACGCGGTTCACACGCAAGTATGACCTGTTTATATACGCGGTTCACACGCAAGTATGACCTGTTTATATACGCGGTTCACACGCAAGTATGACCTGTTTATATACGCGGTTCACACGCAAGTATGACCTGTTTATATACGCGGTTCACACGCAAGTATGACCTGTTTATATACGCGGTTCACACGCAAGATAATTGTAGTACAAGGGTAAAAAAAAGTACAAAAGTACAATCTCCAGCCGTTGGATCAAAGCTTTGGACGGCTCAGATCTTCCTTCTTCCTCCTTCTTCCTTCTCCTTCTCCGGCCAGCAGCTTGCTTCTTCTCCGGCGAGACTGCTGCCGCCAGCCACCACCTTCTTCTTCTCCGGCGAGACAACCACCACCAGCCACCATCATCTCCGACCACCCCAACCACGGCGCCGGCAGCAAGGGCTTCCGTACCGTAGCAAACCGTCACCATCTCTTGGATCGCCGCCCATCAAATCCATACGATTCCCATATGCGTCCCTTGACGGTCAGTTTAGAACGGATAAGGGCCTCTGGCCCATACGCTTCTTCTCCGGCGAGACTGCTGCCGCCAGCCACCACCTTCTTCTTCTCCGGCGAGACAACCACCACCAGCCACCATCATCTCCGACCACCCCAACCACGGCGCCGGCAGCAAGGGCTTCCGTACCGTAGCAAACCGTCACCATCTCTTGGATCGCCGCCCATCAAATCCATACGATTCCCATATGCGTCCCTTGACGGTCAGTTTAGAACGGATAAGGGCCTCTGGCCCGTACCGTATCCACCCGAAAACGAACCTGATTCTCGCCGGAAAGTCGCCGGAGATGTCGCCGGAGGTGGTGGCGGTGGTTGTTCGCCGGAGAAGAAGGAAGAAGGTTATACTTTTTGTACTTTTTTTCCCCCTTGTACTACAAATAACCCACCCCTAACATATATTATATATATATATATATATATCATATTTCTTATACAATATATATATAGTAATAATTAATATATATATATATATATATATATATATATATATATATATATATATATATATATATATATATATATATATATATATATATATATATATATATATATATATATATATATATATATATATATATATATATATATATATATATATATATATATATATATATATATATATATATATATATATATATATATATATATATATATATATATATATATATATATATATATATATATATATATATATATATATATATATATATATATATATATATATATATATATATATATATATATATATATATATATATATATATATATATATATATATATATATATATATATATATATATATATATATATATATATATATATATATATATATATATATATATATATATATATATATATATATATATATATATATATATATATATATATATATATATATATATATATATATATATATATATATATATATATATATATATATATATATATATATATATATATATATATATATATATATATATATATATATATATATATATATATATATATATATATATATATATATATATATATATATATATATATATATATATATATATATATATATATATATATATATATATATATATATATATATATATATATATATATATATATATATATATATATATATATATATATATATATATATATATATATATATATATATATATATATATATATATATATATATATATATATATATATATATATATATATATATATATATATATATATATATATATATATATATATATATATATATATATATATATATATATATATATATATATATATATATATATATATATATATATATATATATATATATATATATATATATATATATATATATATATATATATATATATATATATATATATATATATATATATATATATATATATATATATATATATATATATATATATATATATATATATATATATATATATATATATATATATATATATATATATATATATATATATATATATATATATATATATATATATATATATATATATATATATATATATATATATATATATATATATATATATATATATATATATATATATATATATATATATATATATATATATATATATATATATATATATATATATATATATATATATATATATATATATATATATATATATATATATATATATATATATATATATATATATATATATATATATATATATATATCGACTAGGTCGTCGAAAAGCTGTCGACGGTGGGTTGGCAGAGGCCTAAGTTGGTGTTTTTGAGATTGCTAATTATTTTAAAAGGTCAGTTTCTTCTAAAATACAATCATAGTACAGACTAAGTTTTTGTAGCTTTATATTTTTTTGAAAAGTATATATCATTCACATCTCAACTATTCCGCAATTACGGAATAGCCAATTAAATACAAAGAGGATTAGATTACATTAAAACATTCCAATCCTCCCAAGAAATAGAACCTTTCTTTAATCTACTTTTATACCACAAAAAACCAATAGATTTAATGTCTAAGAACATCTTGTCAATACAAATCGTTGCTTGATTAAATACCTTCTCGTTCCTAGCCTTCCACAAACACCAACAAGTAACAAAACCAATATTCTTGAATACCTTTTTAGTCTTCTTGGCCAAACCGATCTTATCACTAACCTCAATGATTTCTTTAATAGAAATACACAAAGGAGCCAACTTTACACCAATTAGCAATATGGTTCCAAACTCTAGCCGAGACCATTCAATAACATAGGAGGTGTTCAATTGTCTCGTCCCAAACCTCGCAAAGACCACAAAGAGAGTTACCAAAGTTACAGTTACGAGATCTAAGAGCTGCATAAGTAGGAAGACGGTCGAGAGCCGCTCGCCACATAAAGATATTACATTTCTTCGGGATCTCCGTGCCCATTTGAAAACATATCTACCTATAATCGTACCACTCTGGAGAAATTCTTTACACTTTTAACCGAGAAATTATTTTGAGAGTCCCAAACCCAAAACCATTTATCGTTCTCATTCGTTAGACGAACGTCATCCATTAAAGCTCGAAGTCCATACCATTCATTCAGCACATCAGGAGAAAAAGGTTTTGAATACCATTTATAATCGCCAATAAATCTTTTAGTCTCATCACAAAACCGATCTTTAATAAGGCATTTTTTCTCCATTTCCATGCTAAAAATCAACGGGAATTCGTCTTTAAACACGAGCTAGAGACCCATGGATCCAACCAGAAACGGATACGATTACCGTTTCCACAAACGCCTTTAAATAAACCATTCAGACCCTTACCATCCACCTTCACCTTGTCGACCTTAGATACAATGGCCTTCCATACACCCGTTAAAGACTTGTTGACAGGAATAGACCTCCACCCTCTACACTTTCCATGAATGGCATCTATAACTCTCCTCCAAAGAGCGGAGGGTTCATTCTTATATCGCCAAATCCACTTAGAGAGAAGAGCGATATTAGTGTCTTTTAGCTTATAGATGCCCAAACCACCATCCTTAACAGGAGAAGCCACACGATCCCATGATACCCAGTTGATCTTCCTATCATCGTTAGCGCCCCCCCCAAAGAAAACGTCGAATTATGGATTCCAAACCGTCACACACCGAGATGGGAACCACATAAAGCGAAAAGAAATAAGTAGGTAAACTTTCTAACACAGCCTTAATCAAAGTCACCCTACCCCCAATAGACAAAAAATTAGCCTTCCAACTTGCAAGTCTTGATTCGAAAACGTCAAAAAGAAAATTCCAATTCGAGACCTTATTCATATTACCACCTATTTGAACACCAAGATAATAAAAGGCACACTCTGTAGTTTTACACTTAAATAACATATTCAAAACGTGTAATACGGGACACGCAAGCCCGCCCCCACCACCCGGCACCACAGGCAACATGGGAGAGGTGAATCAGGCTGACCAAGCGGCCAAGGCAATATTGTGGGCGCCGAGATTCGAACACCCAACCTCCGTGTATTCAATTGGAGGCCCCACTTTGGAGGCAACACCCTTTGCCAACTTGGCTACGCACCTGGGTGCAATAATTACTTGAGTTATTAATCTTTAAGCATGAAGCAGTAATTAAATAACTCTAAGAATTCTCGCAACCTTTTGAATATTACTTTCCGACCATTCACCCATCAAAGTGCAATCGTCCGCATATAACAAATGTGTGATAACCGGTCCCTTGTTAGGTAATTTTAACCCGTTTAGATGCCCCGAACCAGCAGCTTTTTCAATCAACCTAGAGAAACCTTCCATGACAATCAAAAATAAAAAGGGAGAAAGGATCACCTTGACGCATTCCTTTGGAGCATTGAAACTCGTCAGTCGGTGATCCATTCACAAGTACAGCCGCCCTAGCCGACGATAAAATCCCATAGATCCATTTGCACCATCTATCCGGGAAGCCCATTTGATTCATAATAGCCATAAGAAACTTCCAATTGACATTGTCATAGGCCTTATTGAAGTCAACTTTAAGAATGAAAGCCTTCTTTTTTTCTTTTTAACCAGATAATCTCATTCAAAATAACGGGCCATCTAAAATCAATCTATCACTAAGGAAAGCTGTTTGGGTATTCGAAATCAAAGGGCTAATAACCTGTTTTAAACGATTGCTTAAAACTAAGAACCTTAGAAATCACCTTACTAATCGCTCCTACCAAAGTAATTGGTCTATTGTCGTTGAGATTGCCCGAATCGATAGTCTTGGGGATGAGTGTAATATATATAGGCAGCGTTACACCCTCGACTAATCGTGCCATGTTGGAAAAAGTTATCAAAAACAGCAACAAAATCGGCATCAAATTTATCCCAAAACTTCTTTATAAACTTGAAACTTAATCCGTCTGGACCAGGGGCCTTATCGTCCCCACATTCACTAACAGCTCTCTTTATCTCCTCTCACTAAACCTGGCGATAAGAGAGTCAGCCTCTTGTTCATCGAGTTTTGAGGCCACCTGAAAATCTGGAATAGGTCTCGAGACCCAGTCCTCTTTAAATTTGTCTCTAAAAAAACGAAACACATTGCTTTTAACCAAACTTGGCTTTGAAACCCAAACCCCATGAACCATCAGCCCATGAATATCGTTGCTCCTTTTTCTGTTATTGACCAAACAATGAAATTTTTTTGTATTTTCATCACCCTCTAAAGCCCATTTGCATCTTGATTTTTGTTTTAGGTCCATCGACTTAATTCGTTCCAGCTCCATGATATTTCTTTTACATTCCATTCTCGTGTCCACTCGTCTTCATCATTCAACTCCGTCTCTTCCATTCTAATATCAAGCTCCTGCAGTTCTTTCCTACACAAATCAGCATCTGCCCCTTCTCTTTGAACAACATCATCTCGCCAATCCTTAATCTTGTCTCTTAACCATCTAAACTTCCATAGCAATCTCAAATCCGGGGGTCCATGACCCACGAATGTATCAAATGCCTCGTTAATCATAGCTTCGAAATCATGTCTTTCCATCCACGAATTAAAGAAACGAAACGGTTTTGGGCCAAAGTTCACATTGGCCATCTTTAAAAGCAAAGGATTGTGGTCTGATAATCCCTTGGAAGAGTACCCGTAAACATGCCCGAGGCCATTTGTCTATGACCTCTCTACTAACTAAAAACCGATCAATCTTGCTGAATTTTGCTCCTCTATCCCCCTCCATCATAAACGTAAACTTGCTGCCCTTCATACAATACTCATGAAGATCGGCAGACGCAATGAAGCGATTAAATTCCCTTGCACATCTTGGTTTGAATTTGGACCCCAAACGCTCCTCGTCACTCCTAACCACTTAAATGTGTTTTTGTAGCATGTAAATTAAATGTTGGTGGATTTGATTATGATTGTTTATCTTAAACTTTTAGCTTTTTTAATGGTTAGGTTTGAATATTTTTTTAAATGTGAAGATGTATAGTAAAAAAAATTCATTTGTTCACACTTGGTTAATAAAAGTGTGAAAAAATTTATGAATTTAATCACATATAAAAATGTGTAGAAAAAAGTTACATTTAAAAGTGTGAATAAATTTAAAAAATTATAATTTTTTCACACTTATAAATGTGTAAACAAAATGTTAACACTTAAAAACAATTGTCAAATATTTTCACACTTAAAAGTGTGAAAGTCAATTTGTAACACATGATTTCTTCACACTCTCCATGTGTGAAGAAAATAGGTGTTACAAATTAACTTTCACACTCTTAAGTGTGAACAATTGATATATTTTTACACATTTGAAAGTGTGAACTTTTCTTTTCCACATGTATAAGTGTGTAAATATGGTAATTTTTTAATTTTTTTCACACTTTTAAATGTAAATTATTTCTACACACTTTAAAATGTGATTAAATTAACAAATATTTTCACACTTTTTAACAATATGAAAAGACAATTGTGAAGAAATGACATATTTGTTGTAGTGATACTAATACAATGTGGTGCATAAGATAGTGTTTTTAGGCCTTGGCTTATGGTTTTTTATCATTTGAAAACTAAAATTTTCGTAAAAACTAGAAAACCGACCAAAACACACTGTGATCTGAATTTAACACAATGTGTTTTTAATTTTTTTTTTGAAAACACATTGTGTTAAGTTCATATCACAGTGTGTTTGAACAATTTTCTAATTTTCACGCGCTATTAAAAACACACTGTGATTTAAGACGTAACACAATATGTTTTTAGATTACACAATAAAAACATATTGTGTTAGATTCAGATCACAGTGTATTTTGGCCAGTTTTTTAGTTTTCACAGAAATTTTAGTTTTCAAATGAACATTTCACCTTGGCTTATAGTTAACTTGGTGTTTCCGTTAATTGTAATTATTTTTTGAGTTAATGACATAAATCGTCCCTGTGGTTTACCTAAATAGTCACCTTTCGTCCTTTAAAATTCAAAACCTCAAGGACAGTCCTTTATAGGTGGATAAGGATCATGTTCGGTCCTTTGACTATTTGACCGTCAAGTGGTCTCCGTTAAACCCCCCACGTGACACCCACGTGAGGGGTACTCCAGTAATTTGCCACCCATAAAGGACTGTCCTTGAGGTTTTGAATTTTAAAGGACGAAAGGTGACTATTTAGGTAAACCACAGGGACGATTTATGTCATTAACTCATACAAAAATACAAAGACTACGAATTTTATGAAGAATGCTTTTTTTTTTCTCAAAACAACTTCCTTACTACTATATTTTCTTTAAGCTCATCACAAGAACAAGAATCATTTGTGATCCCACTCGAACCCAGAAAATCCTACATATTACCTAATTTAATAGTTCTGGAACAAAACCCACTTACTACAAAAACAATGCCACATAGAAACAAAGCACTAATTCTCAATAAGGATAATCAAATAATGAAACAAATCAATAACCTTGTTTCCAACAATCTGATGCAAGCCCCTAAAAACAATTATACCTATCACCGGATTTTCACCACCGGACCACACTACTGGACCACACCCTACACCACCACCAAAACCCCATCTTCATAACGACCTCACGGCCACCAACAAAACCCACCCCAACACCACCGGCTACCAACACCACAACCACCCTTGCCGGAAAATCAAATGTCAACACCACAGCCGGAGATCGATATGGGGTTTCCATATCAGAAAGGGAATTGGAAGAAGACGACTAGGTGATGATTTAGGTGATTGATCGATTATTATACTATGGGATCGATACCACTAATAAATGATGAACGATGGATCTTGTTTTGAAGATGATGAATATGTATATATGTACATGTATACTGATTTCTAGATATATGTTTGCAATATATGTTTGTGTGTATATATATGTAGTGGGCTGCAGTTGTGGTGTTACGGTGGTTTGACGGTGGTCCAACAACGGCGGACGGCGGGCAGTGGTGATGGCCGACCGGAGTGGTAAGTGATGGGGTGGGAGAGAATAGGCTTCAGGACGAGAGAGAGAGAAAAAAAAAATTAAGGGTTTTTTCTATTTGTAGGGTTATATATATATGAGTTAATGACATAAATCGTCCTTGTGGTTTACCTAAATAGTCACCTTTCGTCCTTTAAAATTCAAAACCTCAAGAACAGTCCTTTATGGGTGGCAAATTACTGGAGTACCCCTCACGTGGGTGTCACGTGGGGGGTTTAACGGAGACCACTTGACAGTCAAATAGTCAAAGGACCGAACATGATCCTTATCCACCTATAAAGGACTGTCCTTGAGGTTTTGAATTTTAAAGGACGAAAGGTGACTATTTAGGTAAACCACAGGGACGATTTATGTCATTAACTCTTATCTTTTTTAATATTAAATGGTTAGAAATGAACATGTTTCTTTATTTTGAAGATTATGATTGAATGTATTATATAGCGGTTGGATTTGCTTCATACATGGTTTTGATGGTTATGATTGTTTTACTAATTATTATTGTTATTTTTTGGTAATTTTGTTTATGTTAGAATTTTTCTATGCTTCTAGGTACTTAGTTTTATTCAGGTACAATTGTAATTTTTTTCCGATTGCTAAATAGTGTTTTTGGGCTTGAATTATAGTTAATTTAATGTTTCTGTTGGTTGTAATTATTTTTTATACTAAATGGTTGGAAAATGACCATAAGTAGGTTTTTCAAAACCTTAGATAGTAATGGTCCTTGCTTAAAAATCGAAGGTTTTTTTTAAAAAAATATACTTTGTTCATATTTAATCATTATCAATATTTTATAACTTGAATTAAGTGTAAATTTTATTATTCATAGGTGTCATTTGTTGATTTTCTGGAATATCGGTTGAAACAGGTGAAGAGAGAAAATGTACGAGTTTTTTATATTAATATTAGTTGTATTTGTAAACTCTTTTCAATATCGGCTTTTATCCAAAATTTGAGAGCAAATATATATTGATAGTAGGTTCCATTAGATTATACTTGTTATTTAACTTTCCGATTTTACTTTAATAGCAGTAAATGGAGAGCTAAACGAAGATTTTGATCTACGTTAAGGTCTCTAGCTATTAAACTAAAATCAGAAAGTTATATAATAATTGTAATAATCATTGTTCTAATAAGACCTACGAATAATATATACTTGCTCTCAAATTTTAAATAAAACCTACTACTGTGAAAAGTTTACAAATATAGATATGTCAACAGCAAAAAAATGCCGTACTTTTCTCTCTTCAATTTTTTCAACCGATATTTCAAGAACTCAATAAATGGCACCTGAGAATAATAAAGTTTACACTTACTTTAAATTATATAATAAGGGGTTGTTTGGCCTAGCTTTTTATCTTTGGTTGTTGCTTTTTTGCTTATGCTTTTATTTCATAAGTTTATAAGGTTTTTTTTAGTGTTTGGATTAGCTTATATTTTATAAGCTAATAAGCTCTTTTTGAGTGTTTGACCTAGTTTTTTTTATATAGCTTATGTTGGTAAAATGACAGAAAAGACATGCTGATATATTATCACATAATTATGTATCTACTTACAAGTTACAACATTATTTACAAAAGAAGGCTATATGCACACAATATTATACACGCACTATGATCAAACAGAGTACACAAACCAAAACTATTTAGAAAAAGAAGATAAATCTAGTGTTAGTTTTCATCAGCACCCATCCAAAATAGAATAATCATCATATTATTAGACCATACACATTGGTGAACAAAATAATAAGTCGGTTGGAGAAAGTGGGCTAGGCCCACCAATTTTCTTCCATAATTCCCACGACTTGTTCACTTAGACGAACAGTTTGGTGTTTGGTCACACTTTATCTAATATTTTTAATGATTTAATGTGGGTTGAAGTTTGTTTGATGGGTGTATAAAGTTGATTTAATATAATAAAAAATTAATTTTGGTTGGGTTGTTAATGAGTGTAAAAATTGAATTTAGTGGGTTGGATAGATAGAGGAAAGAGAAATTAATTTTTTAATAAATAGTATTGTAGGGTTGGGTTGTGAATGGGGATGTCTTACAAAGAGGTTAAATACTGATTTTTCCTACAAAGCCTCGTAATCACTTTGAGCCCACAAAATAAGTGATTCAATTTATGAAACAAATGGTTGGTAAAGTTCATAATAAAAACCACATAACAACAAAATCCAAAAACTAAAACAAAACTATGAATGAAAAGAAGGAAAAGACAATACGTGTTGGTCTTGTAAAAGAAATAAAAGAATAAAAGATAATACCTGATGAGAGTGATAAGGAAACAGATGTGGATGAAAATCATGGAGGGCAAACGGGGTCCTTTAAAAGATGTACTTGTACAGGAAAAAAGCTAATGGCTTATGTTTAAAAACCAATGTTACAATGGCTTTTATAAAATGACTTTTATAAGCCCAAAAGCAATAAGCTTATAAGCCAAGTCAAACACTAAAATAGCTTTTATTCTTTAACATAAGCAAATAAGCTAAAAGCCTTGAAAAAAAAGCTAGGCCAAACACCCCCTAAAAAACCCCCAAAAAAACAACGGCCTACATACTTCACAAAGTTGTCCAAATTGATAACTTAAAATGTGCATCCGAGTCTCAGCAAAAATTTGTTTACAGTAAACTGATAACTTGTGATGCTCGTATTATCATCTATTGTAGTCGGTATTATCTTTGTTCTAACTTTTGACATGTATTCAAATTCTTAGAATGTTATTTTGAGTATCACTTTTATAATATCGTAGATCCATCTACGTTTTCAGACAAAAACGTCGACTTTTAGCGTTTTCGGGATGATTTAGTGGGATCGGCGTTTTGTTCAGAGTTTTGGCTACCACACTGATGAGACAGGCGTTTTGATTTTTTGATTTATTTATTTTGGTGAGTAGGACTTCAAGTAAAAAAAAAATGTTGAAATTTGCGCAGGTGAAGAATGAAGATAACGAAGAAGAAGAATGTAGAACATGGATGAATACACATTTGAGATTTGACATATTGTCCCTTAACTATGAACCGATCACTTATAAAGGTGGTCTTAGGGTTTGTAAAGTGTGTTTAGGGACTAAAGTGTGTTTAGCCTCTAATTATAGTTAAATTAGTTTCGCTACAACACTTAACACCTTTCTAACCTTGATAACCCAATGACAACCTCTATAAACTTCATTTAATGACATCTTGCATTAACTCAACCCTATAGGGAATACATATCACGTTAGCACGTATTTAGCCATATATTTATAGATGATTAATTGACACACTTTAATTCACATATAGTCCGCATAACCCGCATAATTATCTACACAGTAATTAGATACATTAAACCACATACATATAACGACTTAATAGAGAAAGTTAAAGTTGACTAACGACAAGGTCAACTCAAACGTGAAAAGATTTAGTCTGTTACAAAACCTTTGGTCTCTACTTCAAGAGGCAACAACCTCTACCAAGTGGGCTAATCTCACATTGGCAATTTGTATGTTTTTTAGTACGATATTTGTGTAGGACGCTTTTCTTTGTATATAAACGTTACAATTTGTATATGTCACTGATGATGCTTAATTTATAAATATTTATTTAGTATTATTTGGGAATTTTTACGTATAAATATTACCCATTTGATTACAAAATCATGTATTTTAGTTACTAATTAGTTTCATAAGTATCTTATAGGTGATCGTGAAGATTGGTGAAGAAATGGACCAAAAACAAGCTAAAACAGACAAAAATCAAGGATCGCACTAAAAGACTATATATTCGATCACAAAATGAATTAACGGAAAAGATGTGAGAAGATATATCCAAGAAAGGACAATGGAACCACAAAATATTGTGATCATGAAGAATGGTGAAGAAATGGATCAAAAAAGAGCAAAAACGGGCGCAAAATGAAGCTAAACGGACAAAGACAACAAAAGTCAAAGCTGAATGACATCATAGTCTGATGACATTGCATACTCGATAGAGTATAAAATGCTGGATAGAGTATTGATCCTGATAAAAAAAAAAGAGTCAAACTTGGACTTTTAATGCACTAACATCTACAGAGACCATCCTATATATACATTTGAGAGCCGGCTTTGCTAGTGGGCTAGACGGGCGCATGCCCAAGCCAAAAAAAGGCAAAGAGACAACAACTAATAGTCTATACTTATATAATACTAGGTTCATTTTTATAACTATTCACATCAAAGTTTTGCTACGAAAACACACATCAAGTTTTTAGCATCATTTAAATGTCAGTAATCACCCGCCAGTATTGTTATATTTATATAAATTGTATGTATATAGTTATAATTTGTAAGTTCTTTGGTATGCTATTTGTGAATTACTTTATAAGTTGTTATATTTAATAATTTATACATATAATATACTATAAAAATATAAAAACAAACTAATATTATGTTTAAGGAAATTGATTAATCATTCTAACTCATATGCCTAAAAATCAACTTAAAACATTAAAAATTTAACACGTGGATTCAACTAAGTCTTTTTCTTAATTTTATCCTTTGATTTTTTTAATATGTCATCCTATGATTAGGTTGATTTTAGCATACAAGTTAGGTTGATTTATCATTATCTATATATTTAATTATAAAAGATTTCTAATCTCTAAATATATAATAAAAAAATTTGCATTTAATATTAAATAAGTAATAGCCTTTAGATGATTTTTCACAAATGATTTAGAACCATTGTATTAAAATTTTTTATTTTAATTTTATTTAAATTCATGATCATTGATATCTAATGTCATCTATCTATCTTAAAAAGAAGGTTGGGGTAAACGTGGCACCCCTTATAACCTTTGAAATTATATACTCCTTATAACACCTGGCACCTTATAAATTAACTAAAAAATTTTTTTTTTTTTTTCTATATCTATCTTTTTTTAAAATAAACTTTATTATTAACAAATTATTAAAGTCAATCTATTACATTTCATAATCACTAACTATTTTTTCTATCGCTTAGTTATTTTTTTTGGTTTTTATATCCGTAAAATCACTATCAATATTAATTTTTATTATAATTTTATTTAAATTACGTTATTTTATTTTTACAATTCTTGTCTAATATGCTTAGTTTTGTTTATTAATTGGTGACAGCCCAATCATGTACAACAACAACAACAAGGGTATCCAATCCCAGCATAAGCCGGGCTATGGGGGAGGTATGATGTAGATAGACCTTGCCTGGGGGTTCTTAAATCAATTCATCAACTGTTTGTCGACCAAAATTTCGTATCCGCTGGGTCATTTTAATTTCATTTAATACGCTTTGCAATCAAATCAATTTAATTTTCCTGTCATATAAAAAGCTTACTAGATCATTTCAGGTACAAGGTTTACAACCATAGGATCATCCTGACTTTTACTAGAAACTATATTATATATGGAAAGATACACTGTATGTGTGTGATTATTTTCATTCTTTCTTGATTTATAAATTTAAAACTTTGACGACTTTTACAATAAAAATGATTTCTACAAACGACTATTCACATCAAAGTTTTGCTACGAAAACACACATCAAGTTTTTAGCATCATTTAAATGTCAGTAATCACCCGCCAGTATTGTTATATTTATATAAATTGTATGTATATAGTTATAATTTGTAAGTTCTTTGGTATGCTATTTGTGAATTACTTTATAAGTTGTTATATTTAATAATTTATACATATAATATACTATAAAAATATAAAAACAAACTAATATTATGTTTAAGGAAATTGATTAATCATTCTAACTCATATGCCTAAAAATCAACTTAAAACATTAAAAATTTAACACGTGGATTCAACTAAGTCTTTTTCTTAATTTTATCCTTTAATTTTTTCCACATATCATCCTATGATTAGGTTGATTTTAGCATACAAGTTAGGTTGATTTATCATTATCTTATATTTAATTATAAAAGCATTTCTAATCTCTAAATATATAATAAAAAAATTTGCATTTAATATTAAATAAGTAATAGCCTTTAGATGATTTTTCACAAATGATTTAGAACCATTGTATTAAAATTTTTTATTTTAATTTTATTTAAATTCATGATCATTGATATCTAATGTCATCTATCCTATAATTAAAAAAGGAGGTTGGAGGTATACTTGGCACCCCTTATAACCTTTGAAATTATATTTTCTCCTTATAACAATTGATACCCTTATATTAAACTAAGAAATTTTTTTTTTTTTTTCTATTCATCATTTCTTTTTTAAAATAAACTTTATTATTAACAAATTATTAAAGTCAATCTATTACATTTTATAATCACTAAAACTATTTTTTCTATCGCTTAGTTTTTTTTTTGTTTTATATCCGTAAAATCACTATCAATATTATTTTTGTATAAATCTACTAAAACAAGTTCATTCTTTTAATATATGAAACTTTTTCAAATTTTAGTAATATCTAATATCTAAATATTCTAATAATTTTTTTCGTAAAAAAAACTATAATATTATGAAAAGTAAAACCGGCTCAAAACGATTATGGTTTTAATTCGGGTAAAGTTTATTCATGTATATATTTTGATTGTGTTTTAAATTTTTGATATTCATTTTGTTATATCTGTTTAATCATTAAAGTATTTATAGATTTTCCCATATAACTTTCAACTATTTTTATAATATAATATAGATAATAAAGTTGAAAACTTCAAAACTCAAGATCCATATGTTCCATGCGTCTTGTTTTAAATAATTTTATATTTCTATTACTAGTCTTAATACCCGTACGATGTACGGTAGCTATATAGATTCTATCATAAAGAAATTCGAATATGCCTTATACATGATTTATGAGTATGAAATAAATTATGGTTAAAGTAAACCGATGATCGAAACTAAATTATAATAAACAGTAATGATATATATAATATATGTTTAGTTAGAGTTTTGGATTTACCTTAAATTTTTACAATCACATCAAAATCGGAACTTATAAGCATAGTGGATGACGGCAAATAGCCTTGTGATTTCGGATCGTAAACTCAAATTTTTGAAGTCTTCATGTTAATAACTTGTTATAAGTAATATAAGTAATAGGAGTTGAAGAATTGAGAAAGAAAAATAAACAATCTTATTAATGAGAAAATGATTAATCAAATAAGGTTATAATGTGTTTTATATCTATAAGTCAATAGTTAAAGTTTAACTCTAAGTCTAATAAGGTTATTGAATCTATACACAATTAAAAAAGCTAATTTAATAAAATAAATTAATTGAAAGGACACATGTCGATCAAGAATTACGCCACTTGTCGTTTTAAGAACATCTCAATCTTGTATTAGTTATTGGTAGATGTCCTTTTCATTGTATTTTTATTTGTAACTTAATTATTTTTACAATAATTACACAAAAAACATCAAAATCGTGCATCCAATGAACATGATTAGTTTTCATAGTTGTTGACAATTGTTAGTTTCCGTAATAACTCAACTCTAATAAGTAAAACTTTTTCAAATTAATCTTTATATATAATAAAAGAAGATTGTTATGACATAAGCTTTTTACAAAAATAGTTTATGTGTCACCTCCACATTTTTTCTTAAAGCTTAATTCTTTTTTGTTTAACTTACTTATGATGTCATAAATAGTTTCCTTCTTGAAATTTATTTTATTTTTATTTTTATTTTTTATGATGTAATTTTTGTATAAAGAATGTTTTTACTTTTTTTTTTTGAAAACTCTAATAATTTTATCACAATTTTAATGACGAAGATACATTTTTCTAAAACTTTTATTAATATGCCCGGGTTGAATCTGGGTTAGTTAACTAGTAATATAATAAAAAAGAAAATGATTAAACCTCCTAATATGTCCTTCTAATATTATGATTATGACACATGATACAATCGAAGAATAAGATAAAAAGAAATAATTAATAGATCACATTTGGTATGAAGTGAAAGATATTAAGAGAATTATTAAGAAGATCAATCTCTTAGGAATATATATATCATTATTACTCTAATAAAATTCAACTTAAAATTATTTATTTTATGAAATGAGCCTATAATTAATACCGATCAAATTGGTGAATTATTGTGTTGGGTGAATCGGGTGCTTCGTATTGAATTGAGTGGGTGAATGGAGTGGATGGTATTAAATTGGATTAAAGGTTTACTGTTGTTGACTGAAGATGTCAGCTGGCATTAATTTACAATACCCATTTTGGCATTCAATGGTGCAGTAAAAATCTGTTTTGATTTGGGGGCATGCCATAGACACCAGGGATGAGCAAAAAAACTGAAAAACCGAAACCGAACGGTACCGGTACCGAAAATCGGTACCGATGGGGATTCGGTATCGGTATCGGTTCTTGATTTGGGAAGATTTCGGTTTTGGTACTATTCGGTTCGGTACGGTTCCAGTACCGATCTCATCCCTAATAGACACCATAATAAAATGTGTTTATTGATATCTACTCTTAAAAGGGCACAAGAAAAATTTGCCCCTTCTCCTAATGTTGGTCAACCGTCAACACATAGTCAACATAATTAAAGAGATTCAATTTCAAACATCTTCACTCTCTCTCCATTCGACCCTCCCTTTTCTTCTAACATTTTTCAACTTTGTTTAAGGTAATATGTAATAGTCAAGTAATCAAATAAGAAACAAAAAAATGATGAGAACCGTGTGAACCACTAAAAAATCATCTTTAAGGGCTTAACCTTTAGAGTTAAGGGCTACGTCCGTACCGTATCCAACCACCACCATCTCTTGGATCGCCGCCCATCAAATCCATACCATTCACATATGCGTCCGGTGACAACCCCTTAAGAACGGATAAGGGCAACGCCCGTACCGTATCCAACCACCACCATCTCTTGGATCGCCGCCCATCAAATCCATACCATTCACATATGCGTCCGGTGACAACCCCTTTAGAACGGATAAGGGCAACGCCCGTACCGTATCCATATGTTTTCAACACGCAACCCATATGATTTTTTACAAAAAAAAATATTTTTTATTTTTTGTTGGAATGAGTTTTTTAAAAGAAAATAAAAAATTAAAAAATTAAAAAACCACATCAAAAAGGAGAAAGAGGGAGGAAAACTAGTGGTCTCACGGTTTATCTCATGTTTTGTGTTCGTTGAGCATAGTGGTTCATGGTACATGTATTTTTTTTTGTACGTGTTTGTATTGCATGTTTGTAAACTTCAGTTAAAAATTTGTTATTAACTTATGTTTATTAGAGTAAGTCAATTATATTGAATATAAGAATGATTATTCAGAAGTTGAATGGTGCAATATTATTGAGGTAAATGAAAAGAAAGATGTTATGTTAATGAAGGAACTGAAAAGATAGTATTACTTAGTTGTGTTAATAATTACGTAGTAATTATGGTATTGTGTATAAGAAGTTATGAAATTTGTTTTATCACAATTGAGAAGGCATTGTGAATTATTATTAAAGGGTTGTAAAACATAAGTATCTTAAGTAAATTTAACATCAGATATGAACATGGATAATTGAAGAAGGAAGGTTGTGTCTTCAATTGATGGAGTTTTGGGATTAGACGAATGTATTCTTAGGGAGGTTTTACGTATGGGTGTTCTTCCTGGTAATGCATTCATTGAGTATTCGGTTTCTATTCCACCAATAAATATGTACATAAGTATTTAGTAAATTTAACATCAGATATGAACATGGATAATTGAAGAAGGAAGGTTGTGTCTTCAATTGATGGAGTTTTGGGATTAGACGAATGTATTCTTAGAGATAAGGGCAACGCCCGTACCGTATCCATACGTTTTCAACACGCAACCCATATGATTTTTTACAAAAAAAAAATTTATTTTTTATTTTTTTGGAATGGGTTTTTGTAAAAGAAAATTAAAAATTAAAAAATTAAAAAACCACACCAAAAAGGAGAAAGAGGGAGGAAAACTAGTGGTTCTCACGGTTCTCTCTCATGTTTTGGTTCTCACATTAACCCTACCCATATGTAATATATATATATATATATTATATATAAATATAAATAATGAAAGAAAGGAAAAATGATAATGTTTAAAATTTTTAAAACACTGACGTTATTTTATAAGATAGTATATATAATTAATGTAAAACTTAAACTCATTTTTATGAATACTAGAGTGCAGAGCCCGTGCGTTGCACGGCTTTGCCGGTAAATTTTCGTATCTCATGTTTTGTGTTCGTTGAGCATAGTGGTTCATGGTACATGTATTTTTTTTTGTACGTGTTTGTATTGCATGTTTGTAAACTTCAGTTAAAAATTTGTTATTAACTTATGTTTATTAGAGTAAGTCAATTATATTGAATATAAGAATGATTATTCAGAAGTTGAATGGTGCAATATTATTGAGGTAAATGAAAAGAAAGATGTTATGTTAATGAAGGAACTGAAAAGATAGTATTACTTAGTTGTGTTAATAATTACGTAGTAATTATGGTATTGTGTATAAGAAGTTATGAAATTTGTTTTATCACAATTGAGAAGGCATTGTGAATTATTATTAAAGGGTTGTAAAACATAAGTATCTTAAGTAAATTTAACATCAGATATGAACATGGATAATTGAAGAAGGAAGGTTGTGTCTTCAATTGATGGAGTTTTGGGATTAGACGAATGTATTCTTAGGGAGGTTTTACGTATGGGTGTTCTTCCTGGTAATGCATTCATTGAGTATTCGGTTTCTATTCCACCAATAAATATGTACATAAGTATTTATTCTTTCATTAAGTATTCGGTTTTTATTTCATAAATAAATATGTAAATAAATTATGTATTTTTTAGATGTACAGGTACTATATATAAGATATCTCATTTGTTTGCAAATAATAAAGTGTTATGGCTGAATTCGTATTAGCGTGGAATTATAGTAGCAGGTGGCGTTGTTATGTGTTTATTTTGAGAAATAGAAGACGTATTTTTGTTAGAACAATTGATAGGGTCTTGGGGTTAGATGAGAATATTTTGAGAGATGTTGAAAGTATTGGATTACTTGCGCGGAATAGATGTCCAGAATCTGTAAGGTTGCTTAGTACATTGAGAAACATGTTTTTGTTAGAAGATAATGATGAACTCTATTATGAGATGGTATATGGGAATGAACACTTATATAATATTGTGAGAGGATGGATGTTCATAGAGGAAATTAATAGTGTTCAAATCTTTTGGGGAGATGGAGATTCTGATACTTACGAAGTTCCTGATCTATTAAGTTCTTATGATTTGGAATTCTTAAGGCAATTAACACAGGTGAGGGCAAATTTCGAAGATCAAACTCCCCTGTTTACACAATTGCAGCAAGATATTTTGAATAGGGTGACATTTCTATTGAATAGGGTTGTGTAAGGAGAGGTGTTGCAGTTGACAATGATTGTCAATGTGATTAAACGATGTTGGTTGTGATTGGTTATATGTGTCAATCTATGTTTAATAATAAGAAGTTTTTGTTCTGTTAATTTGGTTATATATATAAACTTTGTGTAGATTTAGGATAAAATTTCTTGGTTGTTCTCCTTCAACTGGCAGCAAGGAACCAATACGATGGTAGTTTTGCCCACTGATTCGAAATGTATATAAACCCCTTCCTTGATTAATTTCATGATCTATTTTTGCACCAAACGATGTGAAAGAGAACATGCTATTATATGTCCTAATATCGTCTTTGAATTTCTGTGAAATTGGATTGTTATAATCCAATAGACTCTTTAGGGGTTCAGGGGCATCATCCAAGCGAGGTAACAAAACCTTCCCTCGTTGACAACATGTTTTAAATGTAGGACCCCCAGTCAGTTTTGTATTTTTACATCTTTCCTCATACCACATCAACGCGTTACAATTCTTACATACATGTGACGGTTCTTCGAGATCAAGATATGTTACAGGTACACCTTCATATGCAATATCAATTATTTAGAAACCAATAAACTTGTATAGAGGTAAGTATTGTCAATATAGATACATTTACCATGATTCATGTTTAACTGTGTACAGTAACTACATAATTGCATCAAGATATACAAACTCACCTGTTGAAGTGTAGGCTGCCATTTTACGGGTTCTCTTATTTGCACCTACAGTATATGATTTTATATTGATGCTGGTTAAATAAATTGTTCCATTGAACACGTAATTATTAGTTGTACTTTGAGAAACTCCCCATTTATTGATAAGAGATAGTACCTGGTTTCTTCTTTTTTTGCACATTGACATTTGCACCAGAAATACCAGCACGACTTTTTTGTGGACCTAAATATTAAATTGAACATGAGTAAATCTACATGGAAAGGTGTGTTAAAAAAATAACTTATATCGTTCTCTTTGATTATAAATCCTTTTGCATATATATATAGGTTTACATATTATATAATTGTACAATATTTCATGGGTAAAAACACACATCATTGATTGTTTAACGTAACCTGATTGTTCTTTTTTCCGTTTCCTCACACCTTCAATTTTTCTTTCCCTCTTTCGTGTTGTGATACCAGTTTCAGGCAAATGCGAAGGAATGCGACTGGGGCCTGCTTGGTCTGCCACATGATGCATAGTGTTTTCTATGAGCCATGATGAAGGTGGATACAGGTATTAATTTGAATAACTCAATGTATATTCATATTAACTTTATTTATTATAAAGCAACATAAATATGATACAAATGCATTACCTTGTAGTATCATAGTGTCTGTCAACTTTAGAGCCCAATAAGTTTGTATTGTTCCATCCCTTGCAATAAAATTAGCAGATTGTGCATTTATAGAAATGGGTCCAGTGTTGGTTGAAGGTTGTGTTTGAGTATTTTGTAATTTCAGGCCACAAAATGTTTGCACCTTTCCGTCATTCCTTGTAGTTCTACATGTTTCCATACTAATAGATCCATTATTAGCCTCTCCATCTTCTGCATACAAAGTATGTGTATTAGATAATGTATCTAATACTACATAGACATATTTTTCATATCATTAGTTGTATGTGAAACATAATTGCATAGGAAACTATGATACATACCACAATTGTTGGAATTATTATTAATCAGTGTCAGGGCATAATATTGCTGTAACTGGCCACAACTTGTTGTATTTGTTCCAAAATGTGGTTTGATTGTATGCCCTATGAAAGCTGGGAATCCCAAGCTTGTTCTTTCAGACGTAATCTGGCTATTTTTTTGCATGATTGGAATGCTGTATATTAATATTGCTGACCTGGTTGGATTATGTTTGGATAGTTTTGAGAGTTGTTAATGATAATAAAAGAATGTTGTGTTATTTAAAAAGGATTAACTTTAACTTCATAACTCCATGAAGGTTTGTGAGAAGTCACCTGCAAGTAAGTAACCGATTAATTGTAACTTCATAACTCCATGAAGGTTTGTGAGAAGTCACCTGCAAGTAAGTAACCGATTAATTGTAACTTCATAACTCCATTAAGGTTTCTGAAAAGCCACCTTCAACTAACCAGTCGGATCGACCAAATGTAATAATTAGTATATGATATCATTTAGTCTTTCTGCATATCCATTAATAAGGACCATTCAAATTAGTTAGACATAAATTTCATCCGTTTTAATCAAATGTTCGAGGCCAAACATAACTGGAGTTGAGTTTTGATATTTGCTGAAACAAATGTCATCTTGAAGAAAATACATATGCATGAAAAGAATTCATTAAATTTATTGCTGTCTTATTTAAAGGAAGAACGAATCTCATTTTGGAGTCTCAAAAACCATCTACTATGACTATGTATGATTATCCAGGTACGATTATATCAGAAAGTGTCTTCAATTAGAAATGGAGTAGTTGTTTTTCATTGCCTGTAACCATCTCATATATGAAAAATGTGTAAGGATGCCTAATTTAACTATCTAAATAATCATTTAAATATATAAATAATCAGCATTGTTGCACCAACATGAACCTTGTATTTGGTTAGGAGGTTCGTATATTCATTGTATGCTTATTACCCATGTTCAGGATCGAGAGAAGTGTTATAAAAGAATTTATTAAACCAGTCTCAGAACATAGTTATAAAATATTAATTGATTCAAACAAAATTGTGTAAACCAGAAACAACAATGACGAAAAGCATAAGTAAACCAAGAAGAGCAAAACACACGTTCATACCATAAATAAAAGCATCAAAAGATGTTTTCATACTGAAACACAGAAACACAGAAACCCCGACACAATGGGATACCAAAATAGAAAATCAACATCATTATTTGGGAAAGAAAACTGAACGTGCAAATACTCCAATCACATAACAACTATGGAGTTTCTAATTCTTCAAATATCAACTATTCTACTCAACAGGATCCAAAGTTTCATCTCCTTCATCAGACTCAGAATCAATCACATGCCTATGTACAAAAAGAAAAATACACATTAGTAACTATAATTGATTTTACCGAGTGTTCCATAAGAGTCATTTTCATTTTACCTTCCTTTTCTTGAATCACTATTTGATATCGTGTTTTCTTCAATCCCAACATCATCCAACAATTCTGAAGCATTTTCAGTCATATCTTTCCTAACTGGATCAGTGGCAACGTTCAACCTATTTTGGACAACTGATTAACATGGTAGGAAGGGACTTTAATGTATTTAAAACACAGAATCTGGTTTTGTCTTACCTTCGCTTTGTACCTTTGCTAGCTGGATCAGCTTTTCCCTTCTTCTTCCCACTTTCAACAGCAGATGCAACCACTCCCTTCGTACTTCTGCAAGCATTGATCAACTTAGAAACATGTTACCCAGACCACTATGTATGTAAGTATGTGATTGTTGAAAAACATACTTACGATTTGCGTTTTTTTAATTCAGTGTCCTTCGCTGGTGTCACAATGACTGCATTCTTTGGCAACGGACTCGAAGATGTTGCGAAACCAGCGTTGCTGGCCGGGTTGGATGGGCCTTCAGTATTGCTCACAACAACAGGCATTATAACCTTGCTACAATTGAAAGCCTCATACTCCCCGACATTATAGTAGCTGTGTCCTTTGATCTCGAAAACATGTTTCGTACCAATAAGATTTCGCAAAACAGCCGGCATAATATCATCTACTAACTCCTCCTGTTAATCAATCATTTGAAATCACATTTTTAAAGCCACTATTATCATTAAAAACAGCCAATGAAGACATTGCACTAAATGGTATATCCCTACCTTCAATTCTTCATCCATTAATGACTTTGCTGATCGATTAAGCAATGTCTGGCTGGGCTCATCAAACAAAACAACGACTGTACTTGCACTTTCATCCCTGATATCTAGCTCAATTTTGAACCTGCTTACCATTGCATCCAAACATGAAACAACATTCACATCATTGTATATGTTTCTTCAACCCAAGTACAAAATATGCATACGAAATATACCTTATTTGGGGATACTCCACGCGTGTATCACATCCATTACACTTGAAACCACCGTCATCCCTTGTGAGGCCCTTTCTGCATCGACCACTGCTGCATGTTATCAAGTACCACCCATTCTTTGTTCGAACATCGACAATTTCAATTGTACTATGGAACAGAACTCCCTACACCAGGATATGTATCGAAACGGATATCAAATCATGCATTTACTTATTTGGAAATATTGACAATGGACATAAAGATATTCATACCTTTACATCAGGTGATGAAGCGCCTTTCCAGTTACGGCCCCATGCCAAGAGTTCAGCAAGATTGTTGATTGTTGGCACTGCATGAACCATGTCCTGATTAAGCTGATCCAGGTTCCTGCGGCTGGAAAGGGAATTCACACAGCATAAGTTATATGAACCATATACCATCAGAAACACTATATGAAAAGTAGTATCGATACAACCTAATTTCCGACTTGAAACTCTGCAATGTAGGCACATCATCACTATCAATTATATGACTTGACGATGTACTTGATACACCCAGGAACCCTGTAAAACACACAACGTTATTACCTTTATAGCCTCCATACATTAGTCAGAAGAAAACCTTTACAAAAACAACCTACCCAGATAAAACTTTGCAGTCATGCAGGTCAGAATCACGCAATACGGGCCCGGATTTTGTAGCTTTCTCTTGATCATTTGATCCCCCAGTTTACCCCACAATGTTATCCGAATCACCATCCCACTACACAAATAAATCAAATACAGTCATATAATAGGTCGGATGGCTAGATACAAATAGTCCAAACAATTAAATCCAAACCTTTCATTTCCAAGGTTGAATTCCACTGTATGCGCTCCATTCGATTTCAGCAGCGGTTCCCCAACGGAGGTAACATACCCCATTACATCTGCAGCCATAGTGGGAAGGAGAATCTATGTCAAAAACTACAATAATATATATATTTTCTAATATCGTCAATAAGGACATAATAACCATACACAAATCTAAGTTACCAAAAAGTGATTACTAATGTTATATGACTCATATATTAATCTGTTATCTATGCAGATTGTAGGCAAATCTATAATATATAAACAAAATCCATCTATTATTTGAAGTTCATAGAGTTAGCAAATACAGGGAACATACCAACAACATATTTATTATCAGTAGGAACCAACGATTCAAATGGAATAAGTTGGAACACATGTCGTCTAAAACGGGTAACATCACCATGAGCCTTTCCAACAGAAGTGCTAAAATTGAACTCAACCATGTACTTAGCATCCTCGAATATACGAAAATCCTTCCTGCCAGTATGAACCTTGAACCCTTTCAAAGTGAATAACCCACCCTCATGCAGGCGATCCACAAATTTGTAAGCTTTATTATGCCTTGCGAAACAATGCATCAGATTACCCTGCATCATTACGACTATTAGTACATACAATTGAATTGAAGATGATTATATCCAATGGAAAATAACTATACCTTCTCATCGGATATGATAAAATCAGTACCAAGGTAGTCCCCATTAGGCTTGTGGACGTCCCACTTTGTTGACACCATTGCGATCACTGGCCCAACAGAGCCTTCTTTAAGTTCGTCCAGATAGAATACACCAGACTGATCAATTGCCTTTTTGCCAAGCTCCATTTTATGTGCCATATTACAATTATGAAATCTACTTACAAATCTTAGAAAACAGATATGTATGGTATACTATGAAAACAAAGCTTCGTATATAAAGACATAGGATATGGCTCTTGCTTCACCTATACCATCCGTTACAATTAACATCTCATAAATAAGAACATTAAACCCTCATATTAAACTATAATAATCAATGAAACAAACCTTTCAGCTATACATAACAACTCACATTTACTCGCATGGAATATATCATTGTAACAACCTGATACAATTAAATCATTAGACACATATATATCGACGCAATTAAATTCTGTAATAGGGAAAAGGGGATAGAAGGTAAAAACGAATGGAATTAACGAAAAGAAATTAACCTCATGATGTGTTAAATCGAGTTTAAAAATTATAAACTAGAAGTACCTAGAAACTCACTACTACACACTATCGGGCAGTGGACCCGTTCGTATGCAATATAGTTAAGAGGTAAGTCCGTGTTCGTTCTCGGGGATTGGTTTGAACTAGTTGTTTAATAAAATGGTTTGGAAAACAGGGTGTTGCTTCGAGTCTCACTTTGACAATTAAATTAAAATGAATTTAAAAGACAAAACGCATAAAAGTAAAGAAAAGCTTCAGACAATATTAATAAAGATCATCCACCTTGAATTCGCTAGACTTCAAACATGATTGCATTCAATTAAGACCAAATTCAGTGAGTTGAAAATATAATCGTAAAAGGATTAAGGTGCTCACGTGGTACCACCAACCGTGAGCAAATTACCCAATCACCTAAGTTGCTAGTTTAATTACCCAAGCCGGTACCACCAATGCCTAGACAACCTTACCAACAATTAGTTTGCTTGACTATCGAATTAACAATTGTGCCTATGTGAAGATAACGTGGTACCACCAACCGTTATAAAACACGTTGACAAAATGACTCCTTTTATTAAAATGATATTCACTATCATACCATGAACTAGTGATAATTGCTCATAGACAAACAACCATTTGAAAATCACATATGCATCCAACTAGTACCACTAACGAAGAACACACATGCCACCAATATCATAATAATATATAAAAAGGAATTAAATCATCAAGATCTCGACACAACGATAATTGAAATCAACTCTTTGGATTAAAACATATAGCAATCACATCATTCGTCTAGTTTCCTCAAGGTGGATGATTGAATGTTTAGCCACTCATGATTAATTTAAAATAACAATCAAAATAAAAGAAGAACATGATGTACCAATCGTTCTTTAATTGAAATTGCAAGACAATAAAATAGATACGATCTAAGTGGGTGCCCGTGAATCTTCAATGAATCGGACGAAGAAATCTACCCTTGATCCTTGAAGGAATCCCTTGGAGAGCAGCTCTTAGAAAGAATTTGGATGATTTGGGAATTAGGTTTTTGTTTTCTATTTATACCCCTTGGAAATCTGATGCAAACATGGCCAAAAGCCCTTCAGCCCCGTCGTCCCACTGCGGCGCAGTGGGCGAGTGATGCCCCCACTGCGGCGCAGTGGATATTAACTGATCTAGGTGCTCGTTTCCACCTTGTCTGACTGCGGCGCAGTGGGCCTTGGTCACCCCCACTGCGGCGCAGTCTTAAACTGCTGACCGAGTTCTCACTTTTCCACTAGCCGACTGCGGCGCAGTGGGCTGGTGATGCTCCCACTGCGGCGCAGTGGGCTGGTGATGCTCCCACTGCGGCGCAGTCCAATCCTGCTGATCCGAAGACAACCTTTTCACTATGAAATTGCTGAAATTTTCTATCTTCTCAACTTTAAACAACTCTCGAACTCACAAATCGACTTCTTGGCCTCAGAAATCATCCGAAATTGCACCAAATGGACACGTAACCTGTTTAGAGCCTGAAAACACTAACAAACAACATAAACGCGCCAAATGCACACAAAATCGACTTAAAACACTTAATAAAATGGCCAATAATGATGTGGGCGATATGTATAAATTGGTCACATCACCTCATTAACAAAGAAATTAACCTCAATACAATAAATTTGAGCAATCAATACAGCGCCAAAAACTCAACTTGAGCTTTTCTTTATTATATATATAGATAATTTAAAAGTTATTATTTGCATAATAAACATAACTACTTGCTAATGCATTAAATGCAACTACTTGACAAAATTATACACTTTTGCAATTATTTTCATGCAAACAGTCTCTTTATCTTTAGATAGATGTACGATTAACATCTTATAACGTAATTGAGTGGTGTTGTTGTACTTTACAAAATTAAAGACACTTAACCTAATCATGTTACCCTGTACTTAACAAAATGTTATCCTGTAACTAACCCAACCATGTTACCCTTTACCTAGCATTTTACCTTATCTATGTAATGGGATTGTAATTTTTATTTTAACCAGAATAAGTATTTTTTATAATATACTAGATTTGGACATGTGTCAAACACACAGATTGTTTATAACATATAAAAGAATAAATTAAATATGTGTAATCCAAAAAAAGTTGTGAAAGAAAAAACCACTGATTTCTTGCACCTGAGGCCGTCGAGCTACTTGGAAGGGTTCAACGGGTCATGCATAGTAATGTCAAAATAATAAATAACAAAACATAAACAAAACAAATTTAAAAGAATAAACCCTTTTGTAGTAGAAGAAGCCATAATCAAACTACAATTGACAACAAACTAAATTAAAAGAGATGAAAAATAAAAATAACATTAAAAATTCAATATCAATTAAATAAACAAACACGAACAAAATACCAAAAATAAAATTAAAGTGATATAAAAAAAACCGTATGTTATTAATTTTCTATGAAAATTTACTTAACTTGATTTGTTTATTAAAGATAGGAAGGAGAGGAATAATATGAATGAGGATAATTAATAAAAATTTAGGTTGTATATATAATAATTTATTGGGAGAGTTTTAAGATATTATATATCTTTAAAATTTAAAAACATTTGTTTTGATAAAAAAGATTTATGATAGAGTTTTAAATATAATATCTATTAATAAAGCAAATAAAAATAAAAAAAATCTAAAAAAAGAGAGAGTTCTAGAGTAATTAGGAGAGAGTTTAGGCCTAAAAAGAGATGTACCTCCAACCTCCTCTTTTAGTTATAGTATAGATTATTATTATATTATGTTATTATTAGTAGTAGTAGTTTTATGTTTGTATTTAGAGTTTAGTAAATTATAGATGTTAGTAACAATTTGTATTGTTTATTATTATTATTATATTATTATTATTATTATTATTATTTGCAATTTCAACAAATGACACCTACAAGTTTTAAAACTAATACTTTTATTATTAGAGTTTGTGTTATTTGACTACATCTTGTCATGTGCCAATATGTGAAAGGGTATAACTTTTATAAAATTTATTTAAGAAAATATACATCTTTTTTAACAATCTTGATTAGCTGCTCTATTATCCTAAACGATATAATATATTGTCTTAAACTAGTATAATACATGTAAACAATCTAAATAATTAAACATCTACTAAAAGCTAAAGTTTTAAGACATGATTGTTAAATAGATAACTTAAGTTAATTTAACTCTTACTTTTATCACTTATATTAAAATATAATTCAAAAAAATATAAAATAAAAAATTCTTAATAATACTATGAATCGTAAAATATTCATATACTATATGCTATACTCGTGTATTTATACAGGTCTAAATCTAGTTAGATTCTATATGTAAACGATCAAGACATTTAAAAAGAGAAAATTACATTTTTGGTCCCTTAAGTTGGCAGGATTTTCAGTTATTGCCCTTAAGTGAATTAATTACAGAAAAAACCCTAAAGTTGGTCAATTTTTTCACTTTTCACTCCGTGACTAACAGCCGTCTATTAGATCCGTTAAGTGATGGGCAGATTCGTCATTTCACCATTATCCCTTCTTCTTCTTCTTCTTCCACACTCAAATACAAACTCAGATTCGTCAGTTTTTGCAGAAAACGAAATGTCAACTGAAATCACGGCGGCCAGAAATTTGAAAATCACGCCGGAAAAATTAAAATCTAGATTTATCTCTTGTTTCTTCGAATCAGAACACGAAACATGTTGCAATCGACTCAGAAATCAATCACGCACGAACCCTAGCCAAAATAAATCCGATCTAAACTTCACCGAAAAAACTTGACTCGCCGGAAAAACTTGTTTGAATCGAAAAGAAAGACAAACTGTAACATCCTAAAATTTTTAGGCCAATGAGAATTAACCTTTATTATAGTTTT
>CM067172.1:14491237-14566237 GCA_034093135.1 Erigeron breviscapus | reverse complement strand
GGTAAATGTGATTTTGACTTTGATTCACTTGTTTTTCTTGAATGAGTATTTGACTACTTGATGCATGATGATAAAAGTTAAGATGAAATTGGCATAGTAAGAACATGAAGATAATATGGTAATAATGAATTCGTAATTGATAAGTATGGTAGTTATAAGAGTTAGAAACCTAATCGGAAATCCTTCGAGCCAAATTGTTTTTCTCTTCCTTCGCAAGCGTGTAGTGCAATGTTGAGAATGGGTTGGTTAAGTGTGAACGATGCCGAAATTCGTGGGAGGAGAAGGCGACCTAGTTGAGTATCCTTATTTGATAGAATATAATTGCCTTTGGCGGGAGAAACGAAACGGTTAATTTCTATTGGTATTTTCGCTCGTGCGTTTTGATAATCGTTATATGGCAATCAAGTCTCATGTGTTAGGATCATCGACGCCGAAAGAAAACCACGTTCTAGGGCGAATATTCTTGTTGTTCGTGATTTTCTCAATGTCTCTTTTTCATGAATTTATTCGATCTAGTCGTTCCCTAGAGATATAATTATCCTATTCGAGGAAATCAAAGATGACATTATGCGCGTGTGTTTATCTATTCGTGAGCTCAATAAAATAACAATCAAAGATGAGTACCCGTTGCCAAGATTTATGTTTTATTCGATATTCTTAGTATTCTAAGATGAATCTTCGTTTCTTTTAATCATCAACTTAGGGCGCGCGATGAAGATGCTTCTGGAAATGCTATCTATACTTGTTTTGAGAACTTTAAATTCGTAGTTATGCTCTTCAATTTTATCCATGTTTTTGCAATTTCATGAGTCTTACGAACCGCAATTGTTGTCTGTTAGGTCGGAAATCGACCAAGTATAATTTGTTCAGAAATAGCTTGAAGTTTAGTGAAGACGTCTGTACAGAATTCTGAGATGTCTCAGAATTCCTTCACTGAAGCTTCACTTCAGTTCAGATCGAGATAAATCTGAAGCATTCATTCTGAAGTCAAAGACTGAAGTATGAAGAAGAGAATCATCTCAGAAGCAAGCAAAGAGTGATTCTACCAGATCGAAGACTGAAGCATCTCAGTATAAAGTATTAACAACACTTTACACTGATTACGAGGAAGACTTTATACTTTACATACCTTTACCCAGTTAATAGATTTATCTATTAATAAAAGGTACAAGTTAAAAGTATAGGTTTGGAACATAGTACTATAAGTCACATCAACTGACTTATATACTCTTCCTTTTTATAAGCATGTAAGGAATTAGGTTTAATTCCTTAAATGCTTACAACCACATTTGTACGATCTTGTCCACATCATCATGGACTTGGTCTATAAATACAAAGTCTTCTCACAACTTGCAAAGAGCTTGAAACTTTAGCATTGCAACTTGTGAGATATACTCTAAGTAAACTTACGAGTATTTCCAAGTTATTTAGATCACTTGTTTTTCAGGATTGTTTAGATACTTACACTTGGGTGTTTATCTTTGTTCCGCAACAATCCTTGTATTTGTTTATATATCAATAAATCAAATACATTAGAAAGGAAACAACGTGTCTCAATGCTACATACTTGACTATACATATAAATATCTTTATATAGTTTCAGCCTCCTTTTTGTTCTTACATTTTATATCAAGTTAATTGTTTCTTGTTATCCATATCTGGATCGTAGACTGAACTTGTCCATCAAGATCAGTTGTACTTGCCAGTCGGGTTTAATTAACCATCTATTGTTTGGGACTCACATTGTCGTTATTCTAAAAGGCAATTCGGCCACGAAGTTCCTTTTATGCAAGTCTTGGAGATACTATGAAAAGAAAAGTTTCATGTAAATTCGTTGGATGAGCAGTCTGATTAGAGAAGTGAAATTATCTTTATCGTGTGATTACCCAAAAGAGGAAATGAGGTTGATTCGGCTTGGTTTAGTGCGGTGATGAAGTGGAGACAACCTACAAGATCAATATAGATTAGAAGTTTCGTAGTTGACAGGTGATAAATGTCGCGTTACTTTCGACTTTTAGCCTCGCCGTTGACCGAATTAATTAGAAAGAATGTGAAGTAAGCTAGGAGAAAAGAATGAGAAGTTGAACGAAGTACTAAAAAAAAAAGAATCGTTCCATCCACCGTTTAAAGTCCATCGGAGTTGTTTTCACTTTAAATTTTGGTGTTTCTACATCTAAAATGTCAAATTTAGCACTTGTTTTCGATCATACGAGTCTTAAGTGTTTTCTTTTCTTATCGAACAACGAAAACTCAACAACTGTTTTAGGAGTTGATTAACTCTTTCCAAAGATTACGTCGATGAAGTTTGGTGTTACCCCGAGGTGACTCAAGTGAAGATTTTGCAACAAGAACCTAAACAATCGAGAATTCGAATCACACGAAATATTTTCTAAATAGTTATGCAATCTTACTAGACGTCGTGATAGAACTCAGAATCCTCTCTCTAACGAATCAAAGCGAGTTTGCTCCATGAAACCCTACCAATTCGGATGCTCACAATTCAAAAATTTTAGTCAACAATTAGGTCGAGAAAATAGTAGCAAGGTGTGGAGTTTCCATCCTCAATGTTTGTGGCAGATATATGCGTTTTGTTTCATGCTTTTGAAGTAAATGTCAAGAAGAAATGGACAAGTTGATCTCTTGATTTCTAGAGAGAAGTGGAGTAACTAGAGCTGTATGACATGAGTATGGACATGACATCGACTGAGAAAGTGAAAGCGATAAGATGACAACTTAAAGAGGGTCGTGATCAGCAAGAATCTTAGGTGGATAAAAGAGAGAAACTTATCAAGATCAATTTTGTTATTTATATAATATGGAGAGGTGTTTCACGATTCTGCATGCGAAGAAGCTAGATCGTGCTTTAATTGTTCTTTCAGAATGCATGCTCGAGACGACGAGATTACTGATTGTTTGGAATTGTCCGAAAAACTTCAGAAATTTATTCTACCTCTCACAATTCTCTTTTTATGAAATATTATGCCGCCAAGTTCTACGTGTACTCTTAAAAGAAATCGAACTTCAAAATGAGTTTAAATAAGACATTGTCGACAAGTCTTTGGCTTGGGGATGAAATATTTAAGGAGAATTGTAAATCAAGACTATATAATGGCGTAAAGTGCTATGGAAGCATGGAAGAAATGTCGTACGTGTTAATGGGAAATTAAGAGAATAGCTTCACTGCATTGTCGTCACTAGATGCGGCTTGGATCACGAGGACGTGATCCGTTCCAAGTTGGGGAGAGTTGTAACATCCTAAAATTTTTAGGCCAATGAGAATTAACCTTTATTATAGTTTTACCATTAAAATAAGTTCCTAGTATTTTATTTTTGATTATGGGGTTAATTTAGTTGGAACTTTAGCGGATAGCGGGTATTTTACCCACCTAAAATCTTGTTGGGTCGTGGCAAGGGGAGGATGTGCCAGACAACTTTCTTGCTTGATGAATCACCAAAAACCCACTTCTATTCAATCCCTTTTCTTCTCTTTTCTATCTACCATTTCAATTGTGTTATTTCTATCAAAGAAATCCTCCAAGAAAACAATATTAACAACTTCAAGAATTCAATTGATGATAATAATAATAATCCTTCCTCCTAACTTCTTAATTAGCAATTCAATTTGGGGTTTTGGTGGTGTGTGTTTGGTGGCCGAATTCCACAAGGAAGAAAGGAGAAAAGGAAAATTTGTAATTCTTCCATCCTAGTTGTTATGGCTCAAAGGTATAATTTTATTTCATTATTTTAGAAATTAGGGTTCTTGCTATTAAATTGAATTGGGAAATTGGGGTTTTTTTTTAATATAAGTTAATTGCTTCAATACAAGTTAGGGTTCTTGTAATTTAATCAAATTTAGGGTTTTTAGTTGAGTTGCATGAAGGTTTTGATGAATGTTAGTGAGAAGAAAGAAATTGACAGATTCTGTCTCTGATTTTGTGATGAGTAAAACACCCCTATATCAGATTATTCACTTGTTGATTCCTAAAAAGAAAATGTAGGTTATTGTGTTATCTCAAATTTGCCACTGGAATGGGTTAAAAACACAAAGTAAAACTCTAGATATGAATTTTTGAATTCAGGGTCGTCATGCTGATCTTTCAGTAAAACTGATTTTACGTCTGTTATTAAAACGAGTAAAACACATTCTTATGAGTAAATTCATGTCTTGATCACTGAACATAAAATGTACCTAAATGTGTTAAGTTGAAGTGGCAACTGGAATGAGGTCAAAATATGTTGTAGAACTCAAGTTACGATTATTTGAAGTCGGTAAGGTCAAATCTGTTTTGTGCGTAAGGACAGCAACTGTTTGTGTTTTTAAAACGATCAGAAGTCACTCTTGAGGGATAATTAACATGTTGGTCTCTAAAGATGAAATGTACCTAAGTGTGTTAAGTAAATTTGGCCACTGGAATCACCTAAAAAGATTGAGTAGAACTCAAGTTATGCTTGTTTGAAGTCACCTTGGTCGAATAATGAAAAGGATACTTTTTGTATAAAAATGAGTTTGGCCTTATGATAATGATGTAAGAGGCGAATATGTTGTAAATCAAACTAAGAACAATGTGAGACTATAAAAGATGGGTTTGGTTCTAAGATGCAATTGAATGTGGCTAAGTGACCTTGTGTGTGTGATTGATGACATTATATGTATTTGTGAATTATTGCTAGGTTGAAGCATAACTATCGTGTAATTGCGGTTTTGATGGTTTTTGATTTGTGGTCGCGAAGGAGGTGAGTATTATTGCATACTTTTATATATGCGTCGGGTCAATTGACCACATCATGTTGAAGCTTGTTTATCCATGTGTGGTAATTGATTTGGCGTTAAGTCCCATGTTTATGGTTGAAGTTGATTACAGGCCCATTTGGGGCATAGTGTTTATGAGGCCTAAGAACCTCCGGGGCCTAAGAATCCCGATAGTTGTGATTGAGATTGTAATCATTTGCTTATATGGATCCATGTAATGCGTTGGCACAAAGGTGAGTATTATAGATATGGCACGACGGTGTCATAGTTTATATGCAACAGTCCTTTGTGCATTGCCCTCCTTCGTATGTATAAACGTATGCAAGATTATTCACTAAGCTTTGCTTACTGTTTAGTTGTTTACCCTTTTTATAGGTTGTCCCGGATGCGGAAGAAAGTTAAGTAATGTAAAGATTGAAGTTGAAGATGCTTTATGGATATTGATTGCTTTAGCTAAATGCGGATAATGGTATTGATAATAGGACCCTTAGTGACCCCCTTGGATCTATTGGCTCATGGTACACTTGTTAAATCATTTTGGTAAAGTCATTATGATGTCAAATGCTAGATTTGAGTTTTGGTTCTTGTAATGGGTCGTTTTGTAGTAGTAATGTAATGTTTATGGTTAAATGTGTTTTTGGAAAATCTAAATAATCCGTAACAGGTTTGGATGATGATTTTACGAATGGGTCATGCCGAAATTTCTAATTTTGTACGTCGTCATTGGTAATGTGTCAACTTGGGTAAAATGACCCGTTTGGTTGTAAAATGAATGCTTGGTCAAACGATACTTTTGTTATGCTTATTTCCGTGTCTAAAACTTGTTTGAACTTAGAAATGTTGTATTATGAAGTTTGGTTTTGAGTTGGGAAGTTACAAGTTGATTTTAAGTGTCAAGATGGAGTTTTGGAAAAACTGGGCAGCAGGTACCCACTGCGCCGCAGTGGGCAGGTTTAGCCCCACTGCGCCGCAGTGGGGATAATCTGGAAAAAAAAAATAAAAATAAAAATAAATTTTGTTTCTTTCATAAACCGAGTCGAGTCGTTTCACAAACCAAAGCAATTGCACTTCGAATCCAACCAAATCTAGCCAAAACCGATCCCGATCCAAGCAATTCCGAATCCAAAAACCCTTGTTTCCGATCTCAGATGTGTGTGTTTTTAGTGTGTGTTTCTGAGTGTGTGTGTGTGTGTGTATGCTCGGTGTGTGTTTTTCAGTTGACATTTCGTTTTCCAGCCGCCGAGATTTTCAAAATCTGGGTTTGTGTTTGAGTTTGGAAGTAGAAAAAGAATGGATCATGGTGAAATGATGAATCTGCCCCTCACTTAACGAACCTAATAGACGGCTGTTAGTCACAGAGTGAAAAGTGAAAAAATTGACCAACTTCAGGGTTTTTTCTATAATTAATTCACTTAAGGGTAATAACTGAAAATCCTGCCAACTTGAGGGACCAAAAATGTAATTTTCTTTGAAAAATTTAACCATAAGATTTTAGACGAATGACGAATAATTGCTAAACAATTATTACAACTACATATATACAATTATATATGAAGACCTTTTAAATAAAGTTAAATCAGAAGGGTATGAATCTAATCTAGCAATGATATTTCTTAGGGAAAGGATTCCCTAAAGTTACCCAACTTGACTAGTCAAGTTGGGTAAATCTTGACCTTTGATTTAAAATCAAGGGTTAAGATTAAAAGATGATTATTTAATCTTAACCCTTGATTTTAAATCAAGGGTCAAGATTACTCTAACTTGACTTATCAAGTTATTAGTAACTTTAGGGAATCCTTTCCCTATTTCTTATTATAAGGTGGTTTTTCAGTGAGAACACCCTTAAAATTAAGACACGGTTTAAACACTTAAAACTTCATTTTGATGCATTAAAAGTCCATAAAACTAACATAATGTATAACTAATTATCATTATTTAAGTGTTTAACAACACATTGATCCGTCAAAGTAAAAAAACTTACGTTTTTTGTTTTGTGCATCCATTTTGATGAATATGCATCCAAGATGAATGCACAAAACAAAAAACATGATTTCTCGATTTTGACACATCAATGTGTTGTTAAACACTTAAATAATGATAATTAGTTATACACTATGTTAGTTTTATGGACTTTTAATGCATCAAAATGAAAGTTTTTAAGTGTTCTTACCGTGTTCTCATTTTAAGGGTGTTCTCATTTGATTGGCCCCTTCTTATTATATATTAATTGCGTGTATAGAATAGTTACTTAAGTTTTAAACTTTCATATTTTAATAAGACATGACAACTTGATTTTTTTATCCATTTGTTGCATTTTCAAACAAATAAATACTACATGTTTCTTTGAAAAAGTTTTCATATTTTAGTAAGACCTTTTATAAATGTACTTCCCATTATAGCTCAATGGTTGAGCACCATGCTGGAGGTCTCGAGTTCGAGACATGGGAAGGACATTTGAGGGAATTTCACAATAAAGTCCTCCAATGAAGCAGGTTTGAGTCCTGCAGAGGGGGCAGAGTTTTATCTCAATTAAATGTCGTGCCTTCGGGCGGTTTAGTTGGGAGTTTCTCCTCCTACTAGGTATTGAGGTGAGGGGCTCTCTAGCGCGGACCCGGTTAAGACAACGTAAGCTAGATCCCCTGTTACGAACAAATGATCCACACCTTTCAAAAAAAAAGAGTAAGACCTTATAAATGGGCACATAATTTATAATATCGATGTCCATAATTCATATCATCAACAACAAGTAACACCGCTAGTAACAACAACGATAACCAACAAGAACCGTCTCCCAAAGGTTACCCCATGATTGATGTGTTTTTTTGTTTAACAAAAATGATTTTTAAATTAAAAATAACACAAGTTTTAAATTTATAAAAAATTATACAAGTAATTACCTTAAACTAAATACACACTAACTGGCAGAAAACCCGGTCGCACATAGTATAGCTAGTGATGAGTGTTACAGGGATGCTTGTAAAACCTAGTCTAATAATATGTGTAATTCTAGTGGTTGTGGGCTGTCACGATTTCCTAATTAAACTACTAAAAACAATAAAATAAAAGGAAGGCCGCAACCAATTAGTCTAGTGAGAAGCCAGTATAGTCTAGATACTAAAAATGAGAAACAGTAACAGTAAGTTTTAAACAAATACTTATTTGACATATCCGATCACATGTAATATGACAAATATTATCCTATCTTGTTTAGTCTGTTGGAAAACTTATTTCGTGGTTCAGACTTTCGTTAGATTTACCAAACCTAATAAATAGGGCTGACGCTACACTCACACCTACCCTATAGATAGATTCTCGCTAGATTCACTGCTAAGCATTAAAGTACAAGTTTGTGTTTATGATTGACCTTTAATTATATTCAGATCTTAAGTCAGTCACTGTGTATTAATTCTCTCCGGTGGATATAGTAAACGTTTTCATGTCACTAGATTGCGTCTCACATTGTTAAGCATCATGTTCAACTAGTCCTAATATTTTTGGTCCTGGATTCGGTCCATTGAGTAGAATCACTTTTTACAACTAATTATTGACCGATTAGTGTTTTCTGCCCCAATTATATTAATCCTAGTGAATGATTATAGACCGATCATCAAAATTAAATTCGAGATATAAAACCAAAAACAATATGAAAAACTATTTAACCATGGATCTACGATAAACAGTAAACACAATCCAACAGATCTAACAATAATATAAGATAAATAAAAGTCTACATGATCACATATATCCAAACAAGTATTCAGTATACTGTCCAGACATTATTAAAGGAATCACAAAGTCTGAAAAGATGAAAGACATTGTTTACCAACAATAAAACTAAAGAATAATGAAGATCTAGGTTGAAGATGAAGATCAAGAGGTGTTTAGAACTCCAAATCCTCTTAGATGGCTGCAAAATTCGACCTAGGGTTGATGTGTGGCGTCCGGTGGCTGAAAAACTGCTCTCTCTCGGGTTTGAGGGTTTATTATTCTATTTATAAGGCTGTAATTCGGTTCAAGTCGTGGGGCTCCCAGCGGCGCTGGTGAGGACCCAGCGGCGCTGGTTGCCTTATGTAATATACCAGCAGAGCTGGTTCTTCTTGTAGCTCCAGATTTTCTTCGTTAGACTTCCATTTTGTCTTCTTGTGTCATGTAAAGTTCATTGGCCTATAAGTTGAGTTGATAAATGACATTTACCCTCGTTCGCATCCTCTGTGAACCTGCGTTAATTTTGAATCTCATTAAGTACCAAAAGTCCACATTTATAAACTCATTTAGACATTAAAATGCGGCCTAATGGTAGGGGAAATAATCACAAAATGGACGCTCATAAATTATCTACATCGGATTCCCATCACTATGAGGGTGTCAGTAATGCATCCTACCTTGGGGATCCCACAAGGGGTGTAGGCCGTTATATGCACTTGGTTGGTGCTCATGTTGGTTAACCAATAGATGCCACAACGAATCAAGCTTGTTGAGATAACTCCCGTTAAGGCATGCACATAAGCATTCAACTATAATCTACGTTTTGTACCAACAAAAAGATATCGACACTAGTTTTATAAAACCGAGTACACTTTTCACCCCAAAGATACCAAAGTTAGGGCTACGAAACTCACCTAAGGCAATTAACACAATTTACCGCTTCCGAGATAGGTAAGGAAAAGATCCAAAGCTCAACAATGATCACAACCTACTATACAAGTATCAAGTTAACTCAAGTTAACCCAAATAATAACGCCTAGTTAGGTGTGCCATACCACAACCTAGAATCGATTAAGCAATTAGAAAGTATACTTGCTCTTTACAGGAAATTATCATTAGAAAGTAGACTCTCACACTTTTTCGTTGTAACTTGAACGTCAAAAACAGAGTTACGGTTTGAAAGTTATGATCGTTTGAAAATCAGATATTCTGCTGAATTGGGAAAAGTTGCGGCGAACCTCAAAGGTCGATTAGAATTGGAAAGAATGAAGTTGCGGCAAACCATAAAAAGTTGCGGCGAACTTCTTCGGAGACCTGATGAAGATTTAAAGAACATTTGAAGTTCTGAGCAAGAGTTGCGGCGAACCATAATAAGTTGCGGCGAACTCTTCTATTTTCCAAATACAAAAACGGGTTTTGACACAAGTTGACCCCCTCAAGTGCAAAATCAAAGATCCATCTTTTACCAAAACTCATTTCCATCAAAATCAAGCATTAAAACCAACTTACTTCACAAACCCACTTCCCAAATCATGAAACCCTCTTTTAAAGACCTAACTCAACAACACATACACTTTATTAAAGATTTTGACCACAAATGTACGGATCTAGTTAAAAAAAAGGCATACCGTAATGTAAATCAACCACTTTGAGGGTGAAATCACTTACCAATACTTACCAATATTAGACGTGTGGATTGTATGGTTTAATGTGTGCATTGTTGCTTGGTTCACTTGAAACCATGATTCATTTAGTGTTTGCTCTATGTAACTTGTATGTTATGCTGTTCTCTTCTAGACGTCTAATATTTCCGCCTTGTTGCAGTATTACACAAACCAATTACAATAAATATCGTTTATAATAATCATGTCGTGTACCGCATAAGTTCTAATCTAGTAATATAATAATATTACTAGATTTTGGTTCGGTGAATACTGGTAGATTGAAATAAGTATACTACTCCTGTTAAAAGCTTTTATGTGTTATCTATATATTTATCGAAAATATAAACCTATAAATATTTTAACCAGCGATTTGCTGGACCTCCAACCCCCTTCTCATGGAAAATACCTTGAGATGAGAAACCCAAGACTCAAACCCGAGACCTTGGGAAAAACTTACTTCCGGGACCCACATAGTAGATTTAAAATATACCTGGCCAACCCATCTAAGTGGAGTTGGTTAGAATCTTGATATGAATTGATATTTTAAATAATAGAGTCTGAATTTCACATACATATTTGATAAATTAAAGACACATGATAGCTCTTCAAATATTTTATTTGGCATCAATGACATATTGATTGATACATTGAATAAATGAATATATCGTTGATATTAATGTAACTAATATATTTTGAATGTTACTATAGCTTATGTTTAGGGAACTTTTAAAATTCTTGTGTTTGTATTTCCATTTATTCGTAAAACAAAGTTTGTAATTCCATCCAACAACCGAGATTTGACAGTTCACATATAATCAACAAACGAATAGTTCATTACATAACATAACCATTTATGTATAGTTTCTTACATGTTGATGGCATTTTTTTTTGTATATGCGTTTATTTATGGGATTAGTATCTCAGAATGCAAACAATTTTACATGAATTGTCATAGTGTGTATCAAACTTTAATCATGTGCATTGTATGTAATGAACTTTCAAATCCTGTGCATTGTATGTATCAGACCAATAAAAAACTTACGAGTGGCAGCCTATATGGTTGCGACATATACGCGAGTACATACAATGCACAGATTTGAAAGTCCATTACATACAATGCACAAAATTGAAGTTTGATACATAATATGATAATTCGTATAAAGTTGCTTACATTCTAATGTACTAACCCCTTTATTTATATGTATAAGTTAGTTTTGATATTGGGTTAAGTATATGTGAATGTAACTAATTTTGGACAAATGTCTATAGTGTGAAAAAACTAAAGTTGTGTTCATTGTAATAATAAACTTTCAAATTTTATGTATTATATGTATCCGACCAATTAAAAACTTACAAGTGGCAGCTTATATGGTTGCCACATATACCCGATTACATAAAATGCACAGTATTCAAAAGTTCATTACATACAATAAACACAACTTTAGTTTTTTCGCACTATAGACATTCGTCTATAGTTAGTTACATTCACAAATAGTAAACCCTTTGATATTTTATGAAGATGAAGGGTTATTAGTAGTTTGTTGGAGAATAAGATTTGAAAGTTCGTTATATACAATGCACAAGATTAAAGTTTGATACACACTATGACAATTCGTGTAAAGTTATTTACATTTTGAAATACTAATCCCTTATTTAAATGGTGGAATTTTTTCATAGTTAGTTAATAAGTTTGTTTTTGGTATTAGTACATTAAAATGTAAATAATCTTACACTAATTGTCATAGTGTGTATCGAACTTTAATCATGTGCATCGTAAGTAATGAACTTTCAAATTTTGTGCATTGTATATATCCGAGTATATGTATCAACCATATAAGTTGTCACTTGTAAGTTTTTAATTGGTCAGATACGTAAAATGCACATGATTTGAAAGTTTGTTATATACAATGCACAAAATTGAAGTTTAATACACACTATGATAATCCATGTAAAGTTGTTTACATTCTGATTTACTAATCCTTTTTTTTTTGTTTCTTTTCAAAGGCTAGAAAGTGTAAAAAGTGGAAATTTTTTATGGTTTTTTTTTCAAATAAAGGATAGAAAATATTCATATTAGTGAATAAGAAGGTTTTACAAAGGATCATGCTATGGACACTACAAAATTTGTTTAAAAACAACCGACCCCATAAGAAGCTAAGGTTGCCCCTTTTTGCTTTAAATCACCCGACCACATGGAGTATTTGATTAAATCTTCTATATATACAAATTAAAAGAGTTGATTTAACGATTTATTAACAATTTCAAAAAGCTCTATTCACTCGAATTAACTTTCGCTTATATCAAAAGGGACAAAATTTGTCTCTTCTGCCTTGAAGTGTGACATAAAGGTGGTAGTGATGTGACATAAAAATGACACCCCGTTTGAGGGTATCAATAGTCTATTAAGGGTGGCTATAACAACCCCTTAATTTAATATGATTTTTCTAAAAAACTATATTGTTAAAAAAAATAAATGATGGTGACCTCGTATACAAATTCACACAACAAAAAACGTGCTTGATAATTTTAAATATAAGCCAGGGGACCATGTCAATAAAGTAGGACTACACCAAAACTTTTGGTATATATAGTAATAGTATAATTAATTAGTAATTTATATTGGTGTGCCACAACAACAAAAGATTGGAAATGAACAACTTTTATAATGCAGTGTTGTTGTTTTTAGTTGTTATCACGTTCACGGGCTTGCTTTCGTGCACTCACTCCAACAATGATCAAGAGATCGCCATGGTCGTTGACGACGATAATCCATCGACACAACAGATGGATCAGAAGATAATTAAGGTTAAGTTACTTTTCCATTAAGAAGAAAAAAACAAATCTTGATATATTTTTCATAAATATAAATTACAGTCTTCACTTTATGTCTCTCCTATAGTACGACAATCGTCAAGTTCAAACTCGACAACTCAAGTTGGAAGACGGGAAACTATTGACACTTTTGCGGCCGAATGGGAGAGAGAATTGTGTTAGCATTGACCAAAAATGTTGGTTTGATGAGGATTGCTGCGTTGGCTTATATTGTAGTAGCGAAACAGTAGGTAGCGGAACATGCCAGCAGCCTGAGCCTGAGCCTGAGCCTGAGCCAGAGCCTGAGCCTGAGCCTGAGCCTGAGCCAGAGCCTGAGCCTGAGCCTGAGCCTGAGCCTGAGCCTGAGCCTGAGCCTGAGCCTGAACCAACCGGAACCGGAACCTGAACCGGAACCTGAACCAAGTCCAAGTGATTGTATTGGCATTGGCCAGTCATGTGGAGCGCTTCTCCGTTGCTGCGATGGCTTATATTGTGATTATGGGTTGATACCTCTTCTCGGAAAATGCAAAGCCAATAAGGTCCTTGCCAGATTGCAATGAAGGACTACATTGTTAATTAAGTTCCTACTCAAAGACGGTATTTCCATGTTGTTCTGGTGTTTGTGTTAGTGAACCATGGATTGGTGGTGGCGACTACATATGCTTATAAAAGATGTCTTTGTACGTCATTAATAATGCTACGATGTGCATGTCCTTATCCTTAATTGAAATAAACAATGTTTTATATATGGAAAATGATTGAAATGCCCAACACATATGTCTAAAGATATGCCTAATGGATTAGATGTTTGACACATGTATGATGTGTTTTCTCTCTCTTAATCTTTATCACTCATCATGCAATGTGTCATGATCTTATCCTTAGGCATACTTTTAGGCATATCCTTCTTCTCAATTACTAGGATGAATCTAGCTATAAGCTAAAATTATATATTCATCGATCACTAATTTTTTTTTAAGGGCAATCAATCACTAATAAATCCATCATTTAGAGTAATCGATCTACTTAACTAGAAAAAGACGGGTACACTCCACATAAGGAACGTGTTTAAGCATAAAGCTACACCTATTCGGGTATAATATTTATCCCTAAGCTATTAGGAAGATGGTACATCATCAGAACGCATTAAGCGAAACCTTATGACTAACCAATCTAGGTGAGACTGGTAGAGGATGTGTTCAACTTGACAACATATGTATATATATATATACAAAAAAACAAGATATTGGTGAAACACCTGGCCGATACCTCCTTGAAAATATTTTTCCCGTTTCTCTAAAACTTCTCTTACACACTCTTTAGAATTCTGATTTATCTATATTTACCATATATTATCACCTACTCATGTAACCCTAAATTCTATCGAATCTTTCCCCCCAACCTCTGGCTAAATGAAAGTTGTTTATTGTAAAACAAGTATTAAGGTAAAACATATAAGATAAGATATTGACCATTCGATCATGATAAAACTGATACACAAACAAGACAAGATATTCCCTTTTGTTGTTTTTTTCCCCCTTTCTTGCGGTTGTTGTAGGAGATAAATTAAAATATCTGCCTTGGTTCGATAGCTAGGTACAGAGACAAAAAGGGTAATTTTTCTAGGGTTTGTTAAGTGTGTTATGGACTAAAATATGGTTAGTCTCTAACTATAGTGAAAATACAACTTAAAATAATTTATTTTTTAAAAGACTACATACTTAACTAACTAGAAAGTTTTTCAGTTATCCCACATTCAATCACGAGGCCCGATTTTTAATTAACTAAAATTCCAAAGATTTTATAAAATTACAATTTAAAATAATTTATATGTGAAATAAGCATTTATAATGCCGAATTGGTGAATTCTGGGTGCATGAATCGGGTGCTTGGTATTGAACCGGGTGGGTGAACCGGGTACGGTGGATGGTATTACTATTTAGTTGGATGGGTGGTTGGTTGTCGACTGAAGATGTCAACTAGTATTTACAAATGTCCATTTTGGCATTCAATGGTGTAGTAAACATTTGTTTAATTTCATAATTTTTTTAAAAAAAATCTCATCTTATTTATGTCGTTCTGAAAAAATGAAAAGGGACCTCGTATAAAGATTCACACAACAAAAGATATGCTTGATAATTTTAAAGATAAGTAAGGGACCATGTCAATAAATTAGAAGGCTACGTACACCAAAACCATGCTTGATAGTTCTTTATCATATTCTCTCTTATTAATGATTATAAAACATTGATGTTGTAGTAGGGTTTTTTAATGAGGATATTGAATATTTATGTATTTTTTAGGTGAATTATTGTTTGGTTACAAGGCCTTAGGACCCGTGCGATGCACAGAAAGTTTAAGAATAAATGATTTCATGCTATAGTTGATTGTATAACTAAGTTATAGAACGAGGACATCATTTTGTGTGGCAAAATAGACAGCGTGATACGTATATAATACCATTTAGGAGAACAAATCCCAAAGTCCAAATATGCAATTTCAGCGAACATGGTGCTGTGACCAAAGAGATACATATATTTTTTTTTAGAACAGCTAGGATTTTATTAATATGCTTCGGCAAGGCGCCTAAGCAATAAAAAGAAAGATACAATTACAAAAGAAAGGAAGGACTCATCGCCCATACAGGCCATGAAAAACTAGTTTTTCTATCACGAGTAGATAACCAACAATAAGAAGTAGAAACAATAGACTGAAATACGTCACCACACGAGTCATCATTAGCCTGATGAACAACCTGATTTCTGTGTTTCCAAAGTGACCACCACCACACAAAACAAGTAGCTTCTAAAATTCTTTTGAATCTGGATGTAAATTGTGAATCATGAATCCAATCTAAGAGCGACTTCGGGCTAGTGATAGGCATATCAACATGAAACCACTTCACAAAAAGCTGAGCAAGCCGAGTATAAAAGAGGCATTGCGAGTAAAGATGCTCAATAGATTCAACATTATGCTGGCAAAGAGGACATGATATATCATTAATGTCTCTTTGCTTTGGAGTCAAACAAGCTTGCTCATGTTAATGATAGATGGAGGGATGGTGATTGGGCATGGTCATGGCGTAGAAACTTACGGGGAGGGGCTGAATCATCACAATTAGATGAATTAAAGACGTTGTTACAATTTGTAAGTCTTGACGATAGAGAAGATTCGTGGGTTTGGAGTGTGCCAGGCCAAGTATTTTTTTCCGTTCGACAATTTCGTTTATGTCTTGAACGTGCTCTTTTGCCTTGCGAGCCGATCAAGACCAGGTGGAACTCATTGGTGCCTAAGAAAGTCAATACATATACTTAATGTTAATATATAATACCAAAGATGCTAATATATTAGTCGGTTTAGTGTAAATTTGGGTTGTATTAATGGCCCAAACGTGTAAAATGAGCTAAATTTTGGTCGAAGCGATTGCTTGTCATATGAGAAGTGTTATGTAAGTCAAATAATCGGAAATCGTAATTTTTTTTTGACATAATATATTTAGAAACTTGTCGTCTCCAAATATTTTTCACATGATTTTTTAATTAATAGTGATATTTTTTTCCATTTAGAAGAAATTAAATAATTAAAAGTTTTTCAAAAATTATTTGGGGACGACAATGTCGTCTCCAAATGTCCCATTTGTCGTCTCCAAAAACTTTTGGAGACGACATAGGACGACAATATCGTCTCGAAAACTTTTTTGACCAAAAAAAGTCAAAAAGCAACTTTTTTTTGTCGTTTAACGACTTTTGGGGACGACAAAATGTCGTCTCCAAAAGTTTAATAATTGTTTATTTTCTTTTTGTCTTAAAAATAAATGAAAATGAAATTATATATTATCTTTGGAGACGACATAGGGACGACAATGTCGTCTCGAAAAGTTTGGAAGGATTTTTTTTTTTAATATGGAGGGAAAGGAAAAACAAAAAAATTTCGCAATATTTTTTTGGAGACGACATTGTCGTCTCCAAAAGTTTAATAATTGTTTATTTTCTTTTTGTCTTAAAAATAAATGAAAATGAAATTATATATTATCTTTGGAGACGACATTGTCGTCTCCAAAAGTTTAATAATTGTTTATTTTCTTTTTGTCTTAAAAATAAATGAAAATGAAATTATATATTATCTTTGGAGACGACATAGGGACGACAATGTCGTCTCAAATATTTTTCACATGAATTTTTAATTAATAGTGATATTTTTTTCCATTTAGAAGGAATTAAATAATTAAAAAAAATTTCTCCAAAAGTTTAATAATTGTTTATTTTCTTTTTGTCTTAAAAATAAATTAAAATGAAATTATAATATCTTTGGAGACGACATTGTCGTCTCCAAAAGTTTAATAATTGTTTATTTTCTTTTTGTATTAAAAATAAATAAAATGAAATTATATATTATCTTTGGAGACGACATATGTCGTCTCCAAATGTCCCATTTGTCGTCTCCAAATATTTTTCACATGAATTTTTAATTAATAGTGATATTTTTTTCCATTTAGAAGGAATTAAATAATTAAAAAAAATTTCTCCAAAAGTTTGGAAGGAATTTTTTTTTTAATATGGAGGGGAAGCAAAAACAAAAAAATTTCGCAAAATTTTAATGGAGACGACAATATTGGGAAATTTATTTTATTTGGTGGGAATTAAAAAAACAAATTTTTTGGAATAAATTTTATTATTGATATAAATATATATATTTAAAACTTGTCGTCTCCAAATATTTTTCACATGATTTTTTAATTAATAGTGATATTTTTTTCCATTTAGAAGAAATTAAATAATTAAATTTTCAAAAATTATTTGGGGACGACAATGTCGTCTCCAAAAGTTTGGAAGGAATTTTTTTTTAATATGGAGGGAAAGGAAAAACAAAAAAATTTCGCAAAATTTTTTTGGAGACGACAATGTCGTCTCCAAAAGTTTGGAAGGATTTTTTTTTTTAATATGGAGGGAAAGGAAAAACAAAAAAATTTCGCAATATTTTTTTGGAGACGACATTGTCGTCTCCAAAAGTGTGGCGGGAATTTGTTTTCACTTGGCGGGAATAAAAAACAAGTTAAATAATTTCCGAAAAACATTTGGAGACGACATTGTCGTCTCCAAAAGTTTAATAATTGTTTATTTTCTTTTTGTCTTAAAAATAAATGAAAATGAAATTATATATTATCTTTGGAGACGACATAGGGACGACAATGTCGTTTCGAAAACTTTTTTGACCAAAAAAAGTCAAAAAGCAACTTTTTTTTGTCGTTTAACGACTTTTGGGGACGACAAAATGTCGTCTCCAAAAGTCGGTGATCTCCTAAAGTCAGATTTCTTGTAGTGTAACAAATCTATGAAGTTATACGGTTCGGATCGGGCTGGGTGACGGGTCAAAAGTGGTTCAGGTCACTACGGATTATTTTGAAAATGGATCAATTAGCTCTGGGTCAGATCAGGCTCGAACCAAAACAATTCATCTAAACAATAAGGCCCGTTCTTCTTTTTCTCTGGATATATTAAGTGGTTGAATGTATGTAACACCCGTCGTTTATAAAATATGGATTTCCAAAAATTTTGCCTAAAGGCGTCAAAACATGCGGAAGCATTTAATAAAACGTTTACAATTCCTACTAGAATTGTTAATTAATAAAACTGGTGTTACGAATCCATATCATAGCAACAATAAAGGAAATCCACAAATGTCATCAACTACATAAATGACAAATAAGTCAACATATGGTATTGTCTTGTAAAACCCAAGACATTACGATAATCATAATAAATGTTCATAAGGCATGTCGGAATCACAAACATCTACATAATAATCAACATAAGGGATATCAAATCCTATGATGTACATATCAAGCTAAGTCATCATTATCGTCTCAAGCATCGTCTAAAAAGATGTCAAATCCTATATTGTGCCTTTATCATAATCGTCTCGATTATCATCAACTATTATCATCATTTATGTTATCAACATTAACCTCATTGCATCATCTATATACATATCGTATAGTCATGTAGGTTACACAATTTAACCATCACATATAGCTAGGTTGTTATGACTACTTAGTCGTCACATATCAACTTTATCATCATTAACATCACATCATCACATCTTATCTACACATATAGTCAAGTAACTTACGTTACCTAATCATCACATAATGTTAAGTAGCTTACACCACTTAATCGTCACACATTAACTTTATTATGTCATCGTCATATCATACTTACACATAAAGTCAAGCAGTTTACACTACTTGATCGTCACATAGAGTTAAGTAGCTTACACCACTTAATCGTCACACATCAACTTTATTATGTCATCGTCATATCATACTCACACATAAAGTCAAGCAGTTTACACTACTTGATCGTCACATAGAGTTAAGTAGCTTACACCACTTAATCGTCACACATCAACTTTATTATGTCATCGTCATATCATACTCACACATAAAGTCAAGCAGTTTACACTACTTGATCGTCACATAGAGTTAAGTAGCTTACACCACTTAATCGTCACACATCAACTTTATTATGTCATCGTCATATCATACTCACACATAAAGTCAAGCAGTTTACACTACTTGATCGTCACATAGAGTTAAGTAGCTTACACCACTTAATCGTCACACATCAACTTTATTATGTCATCGTCATATCATACTCACACATAAAGTCAAGCAGTTTACACTACTTGATCGTCACATAGAGTTAAGTAGCTTACACCACTTAATCGTCACACATCAACTTTATTATGTCATCGTCATATCATACTCACACATAAAGTCAAGCAGTTTACACTACTTGATCGTCACATAGAGTTAAGTAGCTTACCACTTAATCGTCACACATCAACTTTATTATGTCATCGTCATATCATACTCACACATAAAGTCAAGCAGTTTACACTACTTGATCGTCACATAGAGTTAAGTAGCTTACACCACTTAATCGTCACACATCAACTTTATTATGTCATCGTCATATCATACTCACACATAAAGTCAAGCAGTTTACACTACTTGATCGTCACATAGAGTTAAGTAGCTTATGCTACTTAATCGTCACACATTAACTTTATTATGTCATCGTCATATCATACTTACACATAAAGTCAAGCAGTTTACACTACTTGATCGTCACATAGAGTTAAGTAGCTTACACCACTTAATCGTCACACATCAACTTTATTATGTCATCGTCATATCATACTCACACATAAAGTCAAGCAGTTTACACTACTTGATCGTCACATAGAGTTAAGTAGCTTACACCACTTAATCGTCACACATCAACTTTATTATGTCATCGTCATATCATACTCACACATAAAGTCAAGCAGTTTACACTACTTGATCGTCACATAGAGTTAAGTAGCTTACACCACTTAATCGTCACACATTAACTTTATTATGTCATCGTCATATCATACTTACACATAAAGTCAAGCAGTTTACACTACTTGATCGTCACATAGAGTTAAGTAGCTTACACCACTTAATCATCACACATCAACTTTATTATGTCATCGTCATATCATACTCACACATAAAGTCAAGCAGTTTACACTACTTGATCGTCACATAGAGTTAAGTAGCTTACACCACTTAATCGTCACACATCAACTTTATTATGTCATCGTCATATCATACTCACACATAAAGTCAAGCAGTTTACACTACTTGATCGTCACATAGAGTTACTTAATCGTCACACATCAACTTTATTATGTCATCGTCATATCATACTCACACATAAAGTCAAGCAGTTTACACTACTTGATCGTCACATAGAGTTAAGTAGCTTACACCACTTAATCGTCACACATTAACTTTATTATGTCATCGTCATATCATACTTACACATAAAGTCAAGCAGTTTACACTACTTGATCGTCACATAGAGTTAAGTAGCTTACACCACTTAATCATCACACATCAACTTTATTATGTCATCGTCATATCATACTCACACATAAAGTCAAGCAGTTTACACTACTTGATCGTCACATAGAGTTAAGTAGCTTACACCACTTAATCGTCACACATCAACTTTATTATGTCATCGTCATATCATACTCACACATAAAGTCAAGCAGTTTACACTACTTGATCGTCACATAGAGTTAAGTAGCTTACACCACTTAATCGTCACACATCAACTTTATTATGTCATCGTCATATCATACTCACACATAAAGTCAAGCAGTTTACACTACTTGATCGTCACATAGAGTTAAGTAGCTTACTACTTAATCGTCACACATTAACTTTATTATGTCATCGTCATATCATACTTACACATAAAGTCAAGCAGTTTACACTACTTGATCGTCACATAGAGTTAAGTAGCTTACTACTTAATCGTCACACATCAACTTTTTTATGTTATCGTCATATCATACTCACACATAAAGTCAAGCAGTTTACACTACTTGATCGTCAAATCGATTTATTACTAAATCCCACGTTTATTGTGTTCCCCAGCGTGACAAAATAAGTTATCTTACCTCAATGGAGTGCACAACAATCAACAAATAGGTTTACCGTGCTTCACAAGTGTTCCCGACAACCTATGGTACAAGAATGATTGAAATGTAAGTCAACTAGACACTTAAATGCACTTATAACCCTTCTGATGGCTGATATCGCCGAGCCCAGGGATGGTCTCGTCGATCTCAAGCTCCAGAATGCATCAAAAGTGAGACCTGACCACGATCTCGTCGAGCCCACTAGTGGTCTCGTCGAGATCAACTTCCAGACTCGCTCCCTTCACTTGCAGGCGACGTTTCGACCTCAAGACGACCAAATGAGTCAAAACTTAGTTCTTAAGAAATGTAGGGAATTCAAAGGCCTTTCCAGAAATATAAAGTTTGACTCTTGAAGTTCTCTAATGAATGATTTATGACGTTTACAAGATAGGCCTGCAGAAATCGTCCGAAATTCGACCACTTTTGGAAATCGACACTTTTCGCCTATCTATGGGCAAAATCACCAGAAACTTTATTCACATAGATTCAAGAGGACACATAGACCTTTTCAAAAATATAAGATTCATCCTAACTCTTTTAATTGAAAGAGATATGATTTTTGCAATATTACTAAATTTTCAGATCTAGTAAACCCTTAGTTTTGTAAGCAATTTCGACCATCACACATCTACCATGACTTCTACAGTTCATATACACCAAAATATGACTCAATTAACATTATGAAATCATCAATAGGTTCATGGATGCATTACACACGTTATACAAATCATTTGACACCCCGTTTTGACCTAAATCGACTCTCAACATAATCGAATCCAAACCGAAACCCTATGACCAGGAACGGTTGACTTAATAAGATCAAAAGAACATTAAATCAGAAGGAAAAACATCATATATACCTTTAGGGTTGATCAACGGATCGAGAAGCAACAAAAACCCTTCTGAAATCCCCCGAAATCGTCTAGAACTTGAAGAATTGACCTAGGGTTTTGTGTGAGAGATTTTTCTAGGGTTTATACCTGATCAAAAGGCATTAGGGTCGTGCAATGGGTCCTTTATATAGGGGAACAACTTTCAAAACTTTACATCTAGGCCCTCGCACTTCCTTATAACTCGTTTCGGCACTTAACGGCTCGTTTAACGCATTCGGAACCACTTAACGACTCTTATATCTTATCGGGAACACTAATTGACTTCATTATTCATTATCAACTTTAATTTCATTACTTTAAATCACTTTAACACATATATCACGTAAATCATTTAATTCACACAATTACATATAAAACATATAGTAACTAACGGTCACTAACGACAAGTTAACGGTCAACGTCAAAAAGTTTTGGGATGTTACAATTCTCCCCTCCTTAATAGGATTCTGTCCTCAGAATCATATCACGACATCAACACCTCATTTCTCTTCTCACTACTTCCCACACACGTATAGTCAACGTTTTACCACATTTACCACTTAAAATTCCACCACATTTCCAACCATTTCCATTTCCTCTCCTTCCATTTCATGTCTTTCATTAATCAATGTGAATACCGTCAAATGAACACGCCCGCATCATGATACATTTACAATTATGTTCCGGACCATACTTGTAACTGTATCATTTCTCACACGTGTCCTTCGAACTATATTCTCATATCATAATGTCCAACATTTCCAACATCCTACTAGATACAAAGCACACATAATACACACAACACATATACACATATAACACAAAATGAAACACTATGTACTACGTACGCCACATACCACATTCATGTATCACAATATCTTGCACCCTTCTTATGGATGACCACCTATTCCACCAATGTACCTTTCCTTACGTACATAACATCTCATGCCTCATTTCCATTGTGTTCCTTGTCAATAACCTAGTGGACGGAACATCATTGATCACATCTTATCTACACATATAGTCAAGTAACTTACGTTACCTGATCGTCACATAATGTTAAGTAGCTTACACCACTTAATCGTCACACATTAACTTTATCATCATTAACATCACATCATCACATCTTATCTACACATATAGTCAAGTAACTTACGTTACCTGATCATCACATAATGTTAAGTAGCTTACACCACTTAATCGTCACATATCAACTTTATCATCATTAACATCACATCATCACATCTTATCTACACATATAGTCAAGTAACTTACGTTACCTGATCATCACATAATTTACATTTATAAGCACATATAATTCACATAAAGCCTTAATCCTACACTCTCACTCATCCCAACCCATCCTAAAGGCATTTCATCACAAAGGCTAAAGCATTACCTACTTAAGCCTAACATGTCCCCTAACGGTTTAAGTCCAAATCCTACGAAAAATCTATAGTCATTGGTTCACTTAAACCATTGCTCTGATACCACTTGTAACACCCGTCGTTTATAAAATATGGATTTCCAAAAATTTTGCCTAACGGCGTCAAAACAAGCGGAAGCATTTAATAAAACGTTTACAATTCCTACTAGAATTGTTAATTAATAAAACTGGTGTTACGAATCCATATCATAGCAACAATAAAGGAAATCCACAAATGTCATCAACTACATAAATGACAAATAAGTCAACATATGGTCTTGTCTTGTAAAACCCAAGACATTACGATAATCATAATAAATGTTCATAAGTGTCGTCTAAATAGGTGAGGTCACTAGCAAGTAGCTAAGCATCTTTAATCGTCTACCCAGCCTCACATGCATCTCACCAATCTTCAACCACTAACCTGGGAAACACAACACATTTCAACGAAACAAGTGTCAGCTAATTAAAGCTGAGTAAGATAACATGTTAGTTCGACAAAAAGTTCACCATTTAAAACATTTCATCAAATTCATCTCATCATATATAAGGCATGTCGGAATCACAAACATCTACATAATAATCAACATAAGGGATATCAAATCCTATGATGTACATATCAAGCTAAGTCATCATTATCGTCTCAAGCATCGTCTAAAAAGATGTCAAATCCTATATTGTGCCTTTATCATAATCGTCTCGTTTATCATCAACTATTATCATCATTTATGTTATCAACATTAACCTCATTGCATCATCTATATACATATCGTATAGTCATGTAGGTTACACAATTTAACCATCACATATAGCTAGGTTGTTATGACTACTTAGTCGTCACATATCAACTTTATCATCATTAACATCACATCATCACATCTTATCTACACATATAGTCAAGTAACTTACGTTACCTGATCATCACATAATGTTAAGTAGCTTACACCACTTAATCGTCACACATTAACTTTATTATGTCATCGTCATATCATACTTACACATAAAGTCAAGCAGTTTACACTACTTGATCGTCACATAGAGTTAAGTAGCTTACACCACTTAATCGTCACACATCAACTTTATATGTCATCGTCATATCATACTCACACATAAAGTCAAGCAGTTTACACTACTTGATCGTCACATAGAAGTTAAGTAGCTTATGCTACTTAATCGTCACAAGAATAGGGTTGAGTATCCATTCGTCACAGATTGGTTGATCATACCAGATGGAATACTCAATCGACAAATATGGGTCACTTGGGAGATATCATGACTACCCCCTCGTGATCGACTCAGCACACTAGCCCAAAGGACTAGCATGGGTTAAGCTTAACACTTTTCGTCTCAGTTCGTCACAATCATCACATATCGTCATTAGCTTTATCTCATTAAACACATCATTAATTCGACATTAAGACTATCTCAATGCATATCATTAATTCATCATCAACATCATTTGCATTAAGGCTTTATCTCATTAAACACATCATTAATTCGACATTAAGACTATCTCAATGCATATCATTAATTCATCATCAACATCATTTGCCATTAAGGCCTTATCGTGCATCGTGACATATCATTCCTATTTAAGTCTAGTGAACTAGATGTAATAGGCCATTCGACAACAACATCATCAACGACGTATTCAACATGTGTACAAAGCAACATACATTTAATTAATCATTGACATAATCAACACGTATGCAAAGCAACATTACATTCTATCCCTATGATAAGGAATACTATTTGCTACAAGGCATTCGTTATATCAAGCATCATAGTCACCGCTATTCATACATAACAACATTAGAACAGTAATTAAGGGATGGAATACTACTTGCTATGAATTCATATATCATATAGAATCCCGTTCCCGTCCCACATAATAAGCATAGTAAAGGTAACCTCTTAAAGTACCCATATCGTCCCCCACGTGGTTCCCACACCCCTACATATGTATGAGATGTCTACATTTTCGTCAAATCGATTTATTACTAAATCCCACGTTTATTGTGTTCCCCAGCGTGACAAAATAAGTTATCTTACCTCAATGGAGTGCACAACAATCAACAAATAGGTTTACCGTGCTTCACAAGTGTTCCCGACAACCTATGGTACAAGAATGATTGAAATGTAAGTCAACTAGACACTTAAATGCACTTATAACCCTTCTGATGGCTGATATCGCCGAGCCCAGGGATGGTCTCGTCGATCTCAAGCTCCAGAATGCATCAAAAGTGAGACCTGACCACGATCTCGTCGAGCCCACTAGTGGTCTCGTCGAGATCAACTTCAGACTCGCACCCTTTTGGAAATCGACACTTTTCGCCTATCTATGGGCAAAATCACCAGAAACTTTATTCACATAGATTCAAGAGGACACATAGACCTTTTCAAAAATATAAGATTCATCTCCTAACTCTTTAATTGAAAGAGATATGATTTTTGCAATATTACTAAATTTTCAGATCTAGTAAACCCTTAGTTTTGTAAGCAATTTCGACCATCACACATCTACCATGACTTCTACAGTTCATATACACCAAAATATGACTCAATTAACATTATGAAATCATCAATAGGTTCATGGATGCATTACACACGTTATACAAATCATTTGACACCCCGTTTTGACCTAAATCGACTCTCAACATAATCGAATCCAAACCGAAACCCTATGACCAGGAACGGTTGACTTAATAAGATCAAAAGAACATTAAATCAGAAGGAAAAACATCATATATACCTTTAGGGTTGATCAACGGATCGAGAAGCAACAAAAACCCTTCTGAAATCCCCCGAAATCGTCTAGAACTTGAAGAATTGACCTAGGGTTTTGTGTGAGAGATTTTTCTAGGGTTTATACCTGATCAAAAGGCATTAGGGTCGTGCAATGGGTCCTTTATATAGGGGAACAACTTTCAAAACTTTACATCTAGGCCCTCGCACTTCCTTATAACTCGTTTCGGCACTTAACGGCTCGTTTAACGCATTCATAACCACTTAACGACTCTTATATCTTATCGGGAAAACTAATTGACTTCATTATTCATAATCAACTTTAATTTCATTACTTTAAATCACTTTAACACATATCTCATGTAACTAACGGTCACTAACGACAAGTTAACGGTCAACGTAAAAAAGTTTTGGGATGTTACAATGTATAAATAATGTCTGTATGTATTAAGTAAAAAATAGATAATTATTATTTTTTTAGTTCAAAAAAAAAACATGAAATTTGACTGAATGCATTAAGTTCTTAATTATTAAGTAAAAAAAATCGGGGCTTAAATCAATTATACAATATTTTTTATAGTATAAAAAAAATTTATAGTCAATTTTTCAAGATGATTTTTAGTACATTTATTATGTTTTTAGATATTTAAACTTTATATGTTTAGATTAAATCAAAATAAAAAAAATATTTATATAATTTTCCGTTTCGTTGGGATGGAATCAATAATCGTTATTACTCCGTATTATAAACCATTATTTAATAAAGGGTTGTCAGATTGTTTATCATATCATCAAATTAGGGTTTCAGGGAAAAATTAGCTATCAAAGCAGAAGTGATGTCGCTCTTGAGAGATTGGTCGCACGATGATATTGATGCCTGTTACGTGCTGAATAAAACCAACAATCGAAAAGAAGAGATTCGGAAGATTAAAAAGTTGATGAAGCGTTGCTTAATGAAGTCTATAGTCAGGGCAACCTACCAGGGCATGAATCCTATATCAAAAAAGGATTTACTAAATCCTATATCACTATATCAAAAGAATGGGATAAAAAAGGTCGTATTTCAAGGGTGATGTGACATGTCAAACTTATTTTTTGAAACGGTCGTATTTCAAGGGTGTTTTGTCAAACAAGTTTTCGAAATTTTTTTTTTGTGCAAATGGGTAAACCGGTAATAGAAATACCGGTTTCGGATTTTTGACCCGAACCCGGTATTTCCATTACCGGGTTCAATAAAACTTGCCTGAAACCGGTATTTCCATTACCGGTTTCAGAGTGATGTGACATGTTGCAGGCGAATATTGACTGGAACAGTGGAGGAGACCAACTAGCTTGAACCCGGTTTTTGCAATACCGGGTTCGGCCGAACCCTAACACGTGTCAAATTGTGGTGAAACCCTAGTTGAACATGTAAACCATTTATCTATATATAGTACATTTATCTATATATAGTACATTTATCTGTAAACCATTTATCTATATATATCAGTATTCCAACACTTTCATAAACACTTTCATAAACTATATTTATACAAAAAAAATGGCATCTTCATCATTCAACCCAATTGTGGTTCAGTTAATATGGGATGATTGTGTATCATTCGTAAATGGGATGTAACATTTTCCATTTTGGGCCATTAATAAACGTGGCAAACTTTTATGGATATATATAAAGCGATGTGTAATTAGGCTAATCTTTGATAATTAAGGGCTTATTAAAGCTAAGATAGGGCATGATTAAGTGTTTGAGTATATGTCAAGTTTTCTAATTGATTATATGATTAATCAATCTATTATATGAACTATTTTAGCAAGATTTAAAACCCTGATGACGAGCAACCAAAAACGTAAAAATCTCATATTATGTGAAAAATCGTAAAAACGTCTTTTCGTGCCCGTAACTTTCTCAGATTGTCGTAGGACTTTCAGTAAGCCAATATCTAGTGTTTTAACACTTTAATATGATTTTTATTTCACAAAATAACATACTTGAAAAATCGAAAAATTTAATTAATTTCCGTGAATAGTAAGGAGGTTTAAATTAGATATTTTGTAAATATTTTAGATATTTTGTATATATATATATATATAATATATATATATATATATATGAAAGATATATGTATATATATATACACACAAAAATATATATATTTATATATATATTAGATATTTTGCCTTAAGAGCTTACATAGGTAAAACAAGTGCGACATGATCACATTCTTAGTAACTATCACAAATCGAACACATCACCACCTTTTTATAAGTTATAAACTTATATTCAAAATCATTAAAAGTTTAAATATATATACATTAATATATATACGGTTTGATATATTTATACAATTATAGACAATTGTTGTGTAAATTGTTAAGAAAACTTACTTCCAAAGCTAGTAAAACCATACACCTCCATGAGGAAACTTCCTAGCACTTTCCTTTACTTAGTAGCAAAGTTATAAACCTCTAAATATCTTCAAAAATCTGATCATAAGTTGTTAAAGTCATGAATGGATACTAATTTTATCATATTTAATTCCATTTCATTTACTATAAATACTAGGCTTAAGTTTTCATAAATACTTACACCTTAAACTTCATTCTCTCTCAATTTAGCATTCTATAAGTCTAAAATCATCTTCCCCCTTCTTGTTATAAGTTTCAAAGAACACTTGATTGTTCTAGTATAAGCAAAGTCGCTTTGATCTCAAAGTGCGCCGAAAATCGTCAAGAGAAGTTGTTATCAACAATCTCTCTAAAGATCTTCAAAAGTTCTAGTTATAATAACCAATTTGGGTTGGGAATAATCTTCAATTATTCAGTAAACAAGTCCAAGCCTTGGACAAATCTCATTTGAATCGGAAGTAGTGTTCTTCGTACGTCGAAATTATGATCTTAGAACTAATAATATCTCCATACTTGTAAGTATTTTTATGAAACCTTACTATACTTTGCTTTATGATTATATGACTATATATTATGTATTGAAATGCTTGTCAACTTAATTTTATACTTAATTGATACATAATTGCATTTAAATACGATAACTATCGCTTTTATATATGAATATTAAAATATTGTTACTATTGCGAAAAATGAATTATTAGCGAAAGTACGAGAAATCGTAAAACTTTTATTAAATCATTTTAAATACTTATTATGGTATATAAACAAGGGCATAGTTATATACCTAACTATCCTAATTCATATAATTACTATTCACCATCTGTGAATTATTTCGTATTTTCGAATTGTTTGATTTATGGATAGAATATATCCTTGATACACTTTTAACCGCACAATGTTTCCGAAAGTGATTGCACCTTGGGCCTCTTTGGCTTATGCTGGAGGAATGGAAGGTAGTTCGCGAAAAGTTTGCATAAGCATTCACTAAGCAACTTAATTCGCCCCGGTATTCTTCACGACCCAAGGCCAACCCTAACACAACTTGGAAATAAAATGCTGGTTTTTTCCTGCCATTTAAGGTATCTCTTCAATTGTAATCAATACATTTTGTATTGATTATAATACATACCATTCAAGGTATCTTTTCATATCTCTGCTATTGAAAACATCTATTCGTTACAAGATTAATACATTCTTCGTATTAATCCTATTATTTAAAAATACTTCAAAAGGATTTAGAAATATCAGAGGAATACTTTATATATCCTACGGATACGTATTACATACGGAAAGTTACATTTTTACCCTACACTTTCAAAGGTATCATTTTTCGTTCTTATACTTTGGACATTTGACAATTTAGTCCCTTAAACTTTTATAACATAAATTACGTTGACAAGCGTATTAATAAGGTAACATTATAGTTGTATATCTATATTTGGAATTTAGCATGAATATAAATCAATTCACATTGAAATTAGGTAATACGTAACGTTGCCAGTTGACTCGCTCGTCATCGTTAACTACATCAATCTCTTCTATTTTGCTGTTGAACTATCAACAATAAGGTGAGTTTCGTAAACCCTCCCTACTCAATTGAGATTCGGGCTGAAAAGTGTACATGCTTGTTTAATTGTTGATTGTTGATTTGATTTGATTGATTGTATGATTGAATTGGTTATGTGGACATGTTAGTGCATTGGTTACTATGTAAGTCGCACCGTTAGCACATTATTTATTATATAAGTCGCATCGTTAGCGCGTTACTCGTTATGTAAGTCGCACCGTTAGCGCATTGTTAATTATTAACTATGTAAGCCGCATCGTTGTTGATCGTTATTGATTGTTATGGAACGTTGTTGAACGTTATATGGAATTGTTGTTGTTGAACGTTGATTGTATTGATTTGTGCTAATGTGAAACCTTATAGGTTTTCCTTGGATGTGATTAGTTCTCCTAAACCTCACTTATTGTTAACGGTTGTTATCCCGATACATACTTGTTTCCTGTTACTTGTCCCTACGAACTCACCAACTTTATGTTGACGCTCTTTAGTACACTTTTCAGGTAATCAAGTTAATTAGAGACAAAATGGATGATTGCATGCATACTTGCTAGATTGGACTAGCTTTGGACTTTCTGGATCCATGATCCTTACTTCCCTTTTTGGGTTACTTTTAGGATCAACTACTATTGATTGAATTGCCTTCTATTATTGATTGAACATGTATTTCGATAAATGTTGATGATTGTATACGTTTGTACAAGTTTAAGGATTGTTTCAATCCTATGTTTTCATATAGTTTGATTCTACATAATTTCCATGTCATGTTGTGCTTTTCTAAGTGATACCCCATGATTCCGCCATGTTGGGGTGTTACATGGGATCCTTCAAAATGCAGATCTATCAAAAAGTAGAAGTTTTCCTCTTTTTCACGTAATGAGTTATGCTGAAATTTGTGATGCCACTTACAGTTGTTTTGGTGTTTCAAAACAAGACTTCAAACTGCAATTATATTTATGGTATGAATTTAAGGGTCTTCCTTTTAGAAATTTAATTACGGATGATAATACTTTGGCAATGATTTATCATCTGGGTGAAGCGCAATACGAAGTGAAGTTCGAGCCTACTTTTACGAACCTGTTAAGCTTGACTCAAAGTCAATGTTTTTTTCAAGCGGGTAACCAGTCACTAGATAACGAAGATGATGAAGACAATGACGATGATGAAGACAATGACGATGATGAGGACAATGACGATGATGAAGACAATGACGATGATGAAGACAATGACGATGAACATGTTGAAGATGATGAAATTGCACCAATGGTTAATGGATCTAGTGATGAGGCACCTTATACAAGTGATGATACCATCGACGGATATAGCGTTGATGGGGATGTATCTGGAGATGAAGATGATGAAGGAGCACATGTACAAGGTCCTTTGGAGCAGCAACAACATCTTAATCTTGACGATGATGATGAAGATCGTCTAATGCCATTCAATGAACTTCAAGAAGATGTGGTCTTTTGGTCGAAAGAAAGAAATGTGATAGAAAAAGGAATGTTTTTTCAAAGCAAGGCGGAACTTGTATACGCTGTAAGACTTTGGAACATAAGAGAAAACAGAGAACTAATTGTTCAAGATACGAGGCCACAGTTTTGGAAAGCACAGTGCATGACCAGGGGGAAGAATTATCGTGGTGTTATGGACCAGGTCCCGTGTAGGTGGGTTGTAGTTGGATCTAGCAGAAACAGGTTAGGATTGTTTCAGATCACAAAGTGGGTGGAGAGTCACAATTGCTATGGAGAAGTGACTAATAACAACAACCGATGTATGACAGCAAGTATGATAGCTTCTGAAATTTTGGACCAGGTGCGGGAGGATTTAACTTATAAAGTCAGACACATCCAGGCGCAAGTAAAAACAACTTTCAATGTCGATGTGACCTACACCAAGGCGTGGAATGCAAGAAGGATAGCTATTGAAAGGTTGTATGGAACTTGGCCGAGTAACTTTGATGCATTGCCCAAGTATATTGCTGAATTACAACGTGCTAATCCAGACACTGTTGTAGAATGGCTCCATTCTCCAACCAGTTCAAGCCATATACAAACATTCAAGTTTGTATTTTGGGCATTTGGACCGGCAATTAGGGCATTCCAAACGTTGTATTCCAGTGATATTTGTCGATGGCACTCATTTGAAAGGCAGCTACAAGGGTAAGTTGCTAACTGTAGTGACGAAGAACGCCAATGGACAATTGTTGCCTGTCGCTTATGCCTTGGTTGATGAAGAGTCTAACGAAAGTTGGGGATGGTTTTTAAATCTCTTTCAAGAGCATGTCGGATCGCAGCGGCAGGGTGATTTGTGTATCATTTCAGACCGTCACCAAGGCATAATTAATGCAGTGAACGAAATTGGGTGGCATCATAGGTATTGTTTGAGGCACGTTTGTAGCAATGTCAACTCGCACTTCAAGGACAAGAGAATCAAAAACTTGGCTTGGGTTATCGGTTCCACATCCCAACAATCCAAGTATTCTTGGGCGGTGGATGAAGTCAGAGGTGAAGCAGAGGGAGGTTTTTCAGATGCGTGAAAGAGCCTCAACAAGCCATAGGGTGGAAGTGTATGATGAACGAACAGGAAATTACACGGTCAGAACAAACCAAAGAAATGCACAAGGCGAGTACACATACAATGTTGTCATGGCGGAGAATAGGAAAAAATGCTCTTGTGGAGCTTGGCAGCATCAAAGGTTTCCATGTTCTCATGCCATTGCTGTTTGCGGATATAGAGAGGAGAGAGCTGCTAATCTTCCTAGTAAGAGGTACACAACTAGGACGTGGATAAATCAGTATAATGCTGCACTTGCCCCCCTCCGAGACGTGCATTACTGGCCGGAGGTAGATTGGAAGATCCAGGGAGACCCGGCAAAACTGGTCACGCATAGGGGTAGGAGACGCACCAGACGGTACAGGAACGAGATGGATGAGAGTTCTACCAACAGATCTTCAACCTCAAGACAACAAGCTAGGTGTGGCATTTGCAACGGATTGGGTCATAATAGGAAGACATGCACTCAACTATGAATATGACAATAATCTTGTCGCTTATCCTAGGTGTTTTCATGTAACATGACAACTTTCAATATCAAATTTATGTTTGTTTTTTCTTATTAGGTATCCTTGTCACTTTATAATAAAAAACATATATGGCGAAACAATTTACTTTATTTAAAACCGAAACGATTACATAAAAACGATTACATAAATAAGTCATAATCCGAATTAACAAAACGGGAATCAGTGGAGTCGAATGAACTATCACCATCATTACGGTGAATGTATTCACCGGGCTCATAGGCTGGGGCTGCAGCTTCAGGGTTTCCTGTTACGTATTCCTCTCCCGGGTCAATCACGTAACCATCAGGGCGACTACCAACTGAGCGAAATTCACCAGTAAAGGTATACGCGTGCTGAATCGTGCTCCTAATTGAGGACTCGGCAAAAGTAAGATGGTTAATGGTTATTTGCAACCATTGGACCTTCTGCTGCAGGTAGGCCTCGTACCTCCTGTCTATTTTGGTCGGTTGGACCACTGTTGCACGTTCTGCAATCTCAGCCTCATAGTCCGACTTTCTCGCCTTCAAACGCTCAATTATAGATGTCACCGCCTCTTTACGGTCGTTATCATCACTCATGTGACTCCAAACGCTGTTTGAGGCTCCAAACCGTGTAATATTTGGGAATGAATCACCACCAGAAGATGATTGACCTGCCATTTCTGTAAATATAAACTGTTTTTTTTTTAAGTGGGATACGTTATTTTTAAATGTTAAGGAAATGGGATGGAGCATGTATATATAAACCAAGTTGCTTGCAATTTTTTGTCGTATGTGGCTCGAACCCGGTAGTGGCAAAACCGGGTTCAGGCTAATGTCACAATCACACTGTATAGGTCAAACGATTCCCTGGAACATGTCACATCACTCTGAAACCGGTAATGGAAATACCGGTTTCATGCAAGTTTTATTGAACCCGGTAATGGAAATACCGGGTTCGTGCAAGTTTTATTGAACCCGGTAATGGAAATACCGGTTTCATGCAAGTTTTACTGAAACCGGTAATGGAAATACCGGTTTCAGGCAAGTTTTATTGAACCCGGTAATGGAAATACCGGGTTCGGGTCAAAAATCCGAAACCGGTATTTCTATTACCGGTTTACCCATTTGCACAAAAAAAAATTTTCCGAAAACTTGTTTAACAAAACACCCTTGAAAAACGACTGTTTCAAAAAAAAATTCGATTGTATATATAAGTTATATGTTTTAACATTTTCTTCAAATTATATGGTTAAATTATTAATGGTTTTTGTGCTTTTATTTTAATTGATCCCGGTATTTAGTATAATTTGTTTTCCACACAATGACATTACCGGTTCTTATGGATGTTATGATATTGGAACAAATAACGCCTGAATTCGTGTTTTATGGATTGTTTATATTCATATCAGCTTTAATTTGTGTGAATTCTGGGTAAATATAGTTAAACTGACTGAATGAGAAAATAGTGGAGTTTGAATATATTGTAAAAAGTGTCTGCAATATTTTTACAGCATGAACATTGTGGTCAGTATGTAAATGACATCCTTTGTGAGCTTGCATTTTATAAAATGCACTTGAAATGTCTTGAAATGGTGTTTTAATTTGCAACAATATTCTTGTGTCTCTTTATGATAGATTAATCCTGCAGAAGTTTTGGATTGCAGGGTTGTTGGTGCAATAATCTTTCAAGTGTTTGTGGTATGGAAAGGTGTGATAGAAGTACATAAAGGTTGTTTTAACGGTTGCTTGGCTGGGGATTATTCATTTTATTATTTCATAAGTTATTTTTATCATTGCTTGCTCTGTTGCAAAAGTTTTTTAGTATGAATGAATTGATGTTTACTACATATATTAGATACTAATCTTCAGACCCGTCCGATGGACGGGTAGTTTCAAAAAACAGCTTTTAACTTTCGTTTTAATACGTATATTCAGATTAGATTGTAGAATACATCGAACACATATTCATGAACACGTAAATAGAATGTACTATTTTTTTTACATATCCTAGCTGAGTGCTTACGGCTGAAAGAATCAAAATTGAAAAATTAACGAATTTCTAAAATACAGTTAATAAAGATAGTAATGGCCGATAAAGATACCATTCTGATGGCAAGCATCATGTCTTGGCCTGGTTGATGAGGAGCCTTTATAGAATGTAGTCTTTGTCGTACATAGTATAGTAGGTGGAGTGCTAACGGCTAATAAGATAAAAGTTGAGAAATGAAGTAATCGGTATAATATAGTTAACAAAGATAGCAATGGTTGATATGTTATACGCAAACTATTACTAAGGATACATCCAAGGGCGGTTCAATGTTGGTTTAAAGCACGGACCTACGTTAGATCGGAATTTTTTTTAGCAAGCATATAGAAATTTATGATTGGACACATGTTATGAATGAGCTTGGACCTACGTAAATTATAAAGTAAGTCTTTTAAAACATTTAAAGTAAATAAATTATAATTAGATACACATAGTTTTTGTTCCTATATCCATTAGTTATAAAATAACACATTTTTAAAAGATACATGAGCTCTTCTTCCAATCCTAATGGTTCATTAGTAACATACCACCAAACTTTTAAAGTTTTAGTCACTCTTCTTTCGTTTTTAATTCAAAATCTCTAATCTTTATAACACTAAACTTATCAAAAGATTTCTCGAGTAGTGCAATTGTGTAATAATAATACCCCAACAACTAACTTAACAAGATTTAAAGGTGTTTGTGGGAGAAAACTTGAAATCGGAAGGAGGAACCAAACAAAATTTACCAAGAATCAATTCCTTATATTAATGTTATGGCAAGATAAAACTAGAGAATCTTTTGAGAATTTCAGTTGTTAATAGGTATTTTGAGAAAAAAACTCGTTTTGCGAAATAATTTCGATTTAATATATATATAATGTTTCGTGAAAACCCGACCCGACGCGTTATTGAAATCGGGGGGAAAAAAAAAAATTTGCCCAAAAATAATTTGGACACACGTGCTTTTCATTCCTGGATCCGCTAATGGATACATCTCAGATGTTCATTATTATATGGATACACATATCAATTTCCTAAGAATCAAGTTGGCAAACGGCGTTCCTAAGCAAGGTTTATACTTTATACAAATGTAAAATGGCATTTGGAACACACTGGGAACAGATAATATTAACGAAAATGTATATAATGGGTAAAAAAAACCCTGCTAATGAGTCTTCTCATTCAGACATTATAACAAAAAGTTTGTGGGCATTCAACCCTTTAGCATATAATTCATCCATATAGCAAATGAATTCAACCAAATATTGTTCACCTAAGTATTTCCTGATTTCCTCCAACAAAATCTCGCGAGCATCATCTCCATCAACAACAACGATTTAGGGTTTTGTATGGTTTATATTTTATGTATTCATAATCAAAGTAAACAAAATTGGATGGAGAATAAAGAATAATATGTGCAGCTGAATGTTCTGAAGAGGATTTGAATAAAGGATTAGATTGAATTGTGAGTAGAGGTTGAGGAAGAAAATTAAGGAAGGGGTGCAATTTTTTTCTGTTCTTTTTTTTTGGCTATTAGGTCAGAGAAGGCTCCAGTTTTATTTTTAATTTCTTTTAGTAAATAAAAACGGGGAAAATAAAATAAAGGAGGGATGGGCGGGAATGTAGTCTCAAAAGGGGCTCTGGTGGCTCCAAATACTTCTTCAGACTTCTGTTTTAGTATAGTATAAGATAGAGATTCTTTTTTATATAGTTTTAAGATAGAGCTGGTATAATTGGACTTTAAAAAGTTGCTTTGTACAATGTGTGAGTTCTTAATACTATCATGATTGGATGAGTTGACATTAGAATTGTGTTTTATATCCAATTATAGGAAAAGGATGAGTATCTATGATGTAATGATATTTTTCCAACATATTAAAAGATACTTAGCTAAACTGGTTTAGAAATAGATGTTTTGTAATACTCATGAGTTCCACTGGTAAGATTTCAAAAAGATTGGTAAAAGAAAGCAGTTCATTAAATCTGGAATTGTTATTGAAGTGCATATAATATTTTTTAAAAGATGCTGAATTTAGATTGAATTGATGGAGACATTTGGTCCTATGAATGAAACGTTTAGTACTGACTAACAAACATCAAAGCATAGCAAGTCGCCAGCGATGCATCTGTGGAAGCGTAGTTCAAACCTTAATACGCTCCATGTTGTTAAACCGGTCTCATCAAAGATACGGTTCCAGTCGTATACCATGTGTAGTTGTGTTTGATCAGTTGGATCTATTAGATCCTTATCTTTTATATTAGACATCTTAGTAAGTATATTTAATTGATTAAGATTAAAAAAAGTAACTAACTGATTCATAAACTTAGAATAAAAAAAAGTAAATAACTGATTGTATGTTGTATTAATGATTAACGCATTAATAAAATTTAGAATAAAAAAAGTAAATTTTATCATGTTCCAAGGGTTATTTGTTTTACATTTTTTATAATAATCAACCCCTATATAATATATTCAATTATAATCTTCAAAATAAAAAAACATATTCCTTTCTAACCAATTTAATATATATAAATAACTACAATGAATGCAAACACGAAGTTAACTTAAGCCAAGGCCTAAAAACACTATATCATGCACCACATTTTGTTACTATACATCTTCACGTTTAGAGTGGGTTTTGCTGTGGGGCTGAGGAGACCATTGAACACATCTTATGCAACTGCGAATTGGCGGTTTTTACTTGGTCTAGAGTGGGGATTTGGTGTAAAGTGTGTCTCTTTTCTATTTTTCAGCTAAAGACTTGTTTTACATTGATAAGCATGTTGGTTTTGGAAAGAAAACCAGGAAGCTTGATCGACGTCGAAGTATCGATCAAAAATAAACCTACTATACCTTATGCTAGATAGGGTAAGCGGGTATCGTATCCACGAGAAGTGTAGGTGGTTATAGCCAAGTTGTAACGATTTCAATTGGTTTTTGTAAATAATTAATTTTAAATCTAAGTTTTAAGTAGCTAAGCAAAGATTAACTAAATGCGAATGCAAATTAACAAACAGGAAGTAAATTAAAGATTATAAACAATAATTGGAAAAAGCATCCCTCCCGAATCCCAATAGTCAGATTAAATCACCTAATAAACTTTACCGAGTATTTATCCCAAATCATATAGACATAATTTGTAATAAGTGAAATGAACAATTTTAGGCACAACCTATGTTAATCAAACGACCTGTCTTAATCCTTAAACTAAATGGATTCGATACAAATCGTTAACTCACAATAGATTGTCTTGTAAAAATCCAAATCAAATAATGTTGAATAAATACTTAATCAATCATAAGAATCACAATCTTGAAAGATTAATGTTTAAACGATTGAAAATAAAGTCTATCAAATGAAATAACCAACAATTGTTCATCGGGAGAGATAACCTAAAACTTAGTCGGACATCTCCATTAGCATCTTCTCAATTGTTGATGAAGAAAATCCTTGTTGCATGATCGAACGATGGAAGGAATGATGATTCAATGATGTGTGTGTTTTCTCCAGGGTTTTTCACTTCAATTGCAGCCAAAAAGATCTGTAAAACTACAGATTTTCGACATTACATAACCCTCTTAAGTATTTACATTCGACACCCTTCAAATTGAGCTTAAACTCAAAATCCCGACTGGGCCGTAAATTTACGGTGGACCGTAAAAAGTGGTCCTAATTCGCGTCTGGCTTTTTTCCTTCTCTAGATGAAAATCGTCCAAAACTTGTACTTACTGTAATTTTACGGCCCGAAGCATAAAATTACGGCCAGTTGTTTTCTTCCGAGCATAATTTTACGGCTCCAAAACTCCAAGAAATACCATCACATATGGATTTTACGGCTGCTACCATAAATTTACGGTCAGAACCATAAATTTACGGTCTTCACTAATTTCAGACACTTTTATTACCTTTCTTCATGTTTTTACACCGTTTTCGTCCAAACCTGAAACACACACAATACATATCAAAGTAGCATATTCTTATGGAAAATGAATACAACTAATCATTATTAGACCATTTAAGATATATCCAATCATCACTTATCAAAGCTCTTCAAAGATATTGTGTTTGTTACGTGTTGGTGTCTTTGGAAGGCTAGAAACGAGATGAAATTCAAGGTTAGAACGATTGGGGTTGAAAAGGTTTTCCAAGAAATCAAAACAACGAGTTACTTATGGGTCAAGAATAAGCTGAACCATTGTAATCTGAGTTGGCACAAATGGTGTTCGTCTAATGTTTGTATCTAGTTGGATAGTTGTAAATTGTACATGTTGTGTTAGCCACTCCCCGGTTTTGGGTTAGTTGGCGGTTTGAGTAATAAAAGTTTTCTTTATAAAAAAAAAATTTCACGTTAAAACATATTTCAAATCTAACCGTTCAAAAGGCTAAAATTAAATTTCCGATAAACAATCGTAATCAAATCCACCAAATTCTATTACTATACATCTTCACATTTAAGTCCTTATTACTTATATTTACAGTATATTAAAATACTGTTCTAAAAACTACTTCTACATAGTATTTTAAAAGAAATGAGCCTTTTTTTTTAAATAACGACAAATATTAGATGTTAATGATTCGAACCCAACAATCTCAAAAACACAAACTTATAACCAAAACACCCATAGTCAACTTGAAAGGCGGATATGGTATTCAGTCTTGTATTAAACTAGACTTATGCCCGCGCAATGCAGTGGCGGTAGGGTAATGATGGCGGAGGTGGTGGTAGTGGGGGCGGCAGTGAGGACGGTGATGGGGGCGACGATGGTGGTGAATGTAAAAGTAAATGATGTTAAAGGTGGTATTGTAGTTATTTTAAGTGTTGAGGGATCTATACTGTAAATTATTTCATTAAGGGTATTATAGGTATATTAGATGGAGATGTTTAAATTAGTGAATAAAGAAGAATGGTATTTTTGATTTTTAAAGGTAGAAAGTTTAAGGAAAAAAATGGGTGGTTTATTTTATTATAGAGTATAGATATAGATAGATATAGAAATGATACTTGGCTGAGCGTCAAATACATCTCCTCCCGGAGCCCAAAACCTGACAAGATTAAAGGGATGGGTCCATATCCATAGTGAAGCCTCTAACAAATTTTATATTTATATACTTAATTATATGTGTTCTTTTGAGTTTTGACATGCGTATAATTAAACTTTCCCCTTACGTTTTTCACGTAAACTATTACTTCGTAACATAAACCAACACAAACAATGATATTTCCTTATTAATAAGGAAAAGGAATAATGAACACATGAATGTAGTCATTTGTAGTGTTCATTTATCCATTCATTTTTGTTTGTTTTGTCCACGGAACATAAACAAACAAAATACCCTGTTATTCGGACCCTATACGAGTTTAGAGTATTTGATCTTCCAGTTCAAACACTAGGCTAAAGTCAAACATTATTGAAGATCTTTTTCAAGCAAGGCAACTATAAAATGCCACACTAGCTTGAATGTGTTTCTTTTAATCTTAACTAGATGGTTCACGCCGCTCATTATTGATTTTCATTCTAAGCAGAGAAACGGAAGCAAAAGTTCTTTAAAGAACTCTCAAGTTATAAATAAATTCACTCGTCGATGTGGTATATGTTTTTCCGGATTATTACACATTCTGTATCATATATTTCATTGAAGCGGCTGTTATCTATAAGGTAGTTGTTTACTCTAGAAGAACAAGTCATATGTTCATACATCATAACCTCTAACTAAAATTACCAGATAAGCAAGAGCATATCTTCTAAATCCAGGATTCTGATTCAAAGAAATCGAACTCGATGCAGAATGAGGCCCAAATTTCAGAGGTTGGGACGCGGCTTTTTTTTACAGCATGATAGACTGAATAAGAATCAGCAGCCAACAACGGCGGAGACGTGACTGAGGCAAGAGATACAACCCACAATCTTTATTTCTTTGTTTAATCAAACAACCAAGCGAAGATCGAGATACATATTTGACAAACATGATAACAATAATGATTGATGAAATAAAACATTTAATTAAACCGTCATACCTATGGCAACAATTAACTAAAATGCAGATTTTGCAAAATGTGGGACGACAGCAAAACACAAACTCCTACTGATATAGTTCCAAGCAGCACATGTGGAAACTTTTTACAACAACAACAACGGTACCCAATCCCAGCCTATGCCGGGGTATGGGGGAGGTATGATGTAGACAGACCTTACCCCTACACAAAGGTAGAGAGGCTGCTTCCAGATCCACCGAGGTGGAAGGGACCTCCGGCCCGGGGTGAAAAAAAATAGGGTTAGATCCACCGGAGTGGAAGACTTAACCGGGAATAATCTCGATCTCAAACTCTCAATCTCAAACTCGATCTCAGTCTCCAGAAACCAAACTCAGATTGGATCTGAAAGTTTGTTACCGTTAGAAGAGAAGAGAGAGCAGAGAGAGGAAGGAAGAGAGAGATATCAGAATATGGTGCTGCTATTGAGAGAATTCATCACCGCTGATGCTATCGTGATATGCAACCTAATATATACACGTAGCAACCACTGTCACTGATCCTTTAATCAGTTCTCCCAAATTGCGAGCTAGAATTCAATAAAGGGTACAAAAGAAAAAAAGAAATAAAAAATAACCACTAGAAAGGAGTCGAACACATGACCAGTCGACCAGGGGATTAAGAAGGGTACAAAGCACCGATCCTATAAAGATTTCACAATTCAAAAAAAGCAGCTATTGTTCATAAGACCACACGTTAATAAAGGAAGTAATTTTGTCTTATCAATTAAAACAAAATGGTATGCAATAAGTGTCAAGAGTGCCATGTGCCTTTCTCATTCAATGTTATTGTGCGCTTCATCCAGGCATACTTAAACAGATCAGCAACTTTGGTATTATCTAGCCTGGCTACCCTGACCATGATGGATATGACTACCCTGTGGCTGCGTCAAATGAGTATAGTCATACTCTGTGTCTCCCACACCCCGAACGATCCTCCCTAGGCCACGGCGGTGGCCGACCGGTTTCCAAATGTAGCCGGAAAAAGATCTGGCTGGGGTGTAGGGACGGGGTCCCGTTCACGCTCCTCCTTCTTCTTCTTGAGCTCCTCCTGAAAACGTGTTAAAAAAGTATATCAGGTTGATAAAATGAATAAGTAATACTAAAAATATAACTTATATATAAGGTTGATAAAATGAATAATAATACTAAAATGAATAAGTAATACTAAAAATATAACTTATATAAGGTTGATAAAATGAGTAAGTAATACTTAAAATATAACTTAAAAAGAGACATTTACATAATTAGCTTGAGCTGCCGGGTGTTCCCATGACCCATCCGCATGCTTGTGTCTGTCGCCATACATTTCGACCAGATCAGGTTCGACTCCCTGATTAGCTCGCTGTAAGCAGATCAAATTATCATAAGAATAGCAATTATCATAAGAATAGCAATTATTTAGGGAATATATATTTTTAAACACAAGTGAATATTTCATAACAAGTTACCGCATATCGGTCGGCATACTGAGATGCCGACTCCCGACCGTGGGTCCCTGCGAGTTTTTGGAGGGCCCGGTTATCCTTGTTGGTCTTGGCCCTTTTCACACGGTCCTCCCTCTGGTAGAAGCGCAACAAATCCGACCAGTCCTCCGCTCCATACCCTCGGGAACAGCTCCCTCCAACTCTGCAATCTTCTCTAAACCCCCCTTATCATCGAAGTGGGTTTTCTTGAATCCGCTTTTCCAGTTCCGATACATATGTTGCGCATCAGCGGTGATCATGCGCTCAAATGCTTTCCGGATGGCATCATTGGGGTCCAAATTGATGAAGTGATCCAATAGGAAATGTTCCTGCAATTTTTAAGTAATAGTTAGCGATATATCAAATTTTCACAAAATATCAATTTAGGAATATAATATTATAGAGATTGTACGTTTAAGGCCGGAATTAGGAACGCCTTATCTTGCGTGGGCACATCCGACCATGAGTCATAAGTCATAGGGACCCCACTACTACGAACCAATGTCCCTATATAGCTCTTAAACATAGACCCCGATTCCCCCACCGCGTGCCACGTCCTAAACCTTTTCGTGTCAAAATCAACTTCAAGCCGACCTTGTTCTTGAAACTTTTTCTCCAGGTTTAGTGCCTGGTTCTTCCCCCGACCTTTTTTAGGTGCTACAAAACAAAAGAATTATTAATTTCACATGAAGTCCATAAATAAATAAAAATATATAGAAACTGTTGAGTCATGGATTCGTTGAAGACTTGCTGAGTCAAGTACTCGCTGAAAGACTCAGCGAGAGGCTTCTTCAGCGAGCTCTCAGCGATCATTATCTTCGAGTTAAAAGGATAAGTTCAATGACTCGCCGCCATGTTTTGTAAGTCAAATATGGGCGGGAAGATGAAGATAAGAAGGATGGTCCCCAAGGACACGTGTTGATAGATCAGAATGAAGACATGTGACCTTGTACCAAAATGGTACTAAGGTGTTTCTCTTTCATACCGTTTTGGGAAAGAAACAAGATGGCAAACAGAGATTCCTGAAGACCAGTCTTACACACCAATAGATAGTTGACAACCTTCATGTGTCAACATCTATTGGGTTGTCATGTGATGTCTTTTCTCCCCTATATAAGACATCACTTGACCTAGCCGCAATTTAGTTGGTGTGTGTGCCATATTACACTTAGTGTGTTTTTCTCTCCTTGTATAATTGTTAAGTTTTTAGTGTGTCAAAAACTTAACAATATTTTCTCTTCTATTTCTTTGTAAAACCGACCATGTATTCACTGTTTAATCAATGTTACTTATGATTAAACATCTTTACTTTCTTATCTTGTGTTCTTAAAGTAATTTACATTAGTTGTTTAATTACTTAATCGTTGCAAACTTGGGACTTTCAGTTGGTATTAGAGCAGTGTTTCGATACACTGAAACTGATCTGAAAAGCGTTTGCAAGATTATCTTTCTTTCTGTACTTTAATTTTCTGCATCTAAAATCTTTCTTTCTGTACTTTAATTTTCTGCATCTAAAATCTTTTCTTTTCTTTCTTTTAAAACCTTTTCTTTACATGGCTTCGGTTCCTACTCTGGTTAATACCAGAGACTTTGGGTATGTCTCTATCCTACCAAGATTCGAAACTCATGATTTCGGATCTTGGAAAGAGAGAATGCTCCTACACATAGTAGGAGTTGAACCTTACTTGATGACCATTCTGACCAGAGGGCCATATGTACCGGTTCTGGTTACCAGGACACCAGGAGCCACCACTGATGCTCCTGAGGTTGTCTCTGAGCTCATAAAACCAGAAGTACAATGGACAGATGATGAGCGTAGGCTTGTCAATCTGGATGCTCGGTTGAGAAATTTGATCATTACCACCCTTCCCGATGACATAATGAAATCTGTCATCAAACTTTCTACTGCTAAAAAGGTGTGGGATAATCTGTGTACCAGATTCGATGGTACGGCAGATGTTCTAGCTACCAAGAAAATAGATCTGAAATGTGCCTATGAAGGATTCTTCTCTCTTCCTAATGAGAGTCTGGATGGCACCTATAATAGGTTCAAATGTCTTTTGAATGATATGACAAACGTAGGCATAGAGCATGATACGCTTGAAATATGCCACAAGTTCATTGACGTCTTGCCTATCAAATGGCAAGGTCTAAGACAAATTCTTCAAACCACCAAACTGCTGAAAACGCATGACTTAGAATCCCTCTATGGCACTCTTCAATTTGAAGAGAGAGCCCTTGCTCAAAATCTGAGAGCTGAGGCTGAATCTCTAAGGCATGTTGGCTCATCTTCTTCTTCTCTTTCTAGCACATCTCATTCTCATGACCCTCTTGCACTGGTCTCTGCTGAAGTCAGTACTGTCCATCTTGACATCAGCAATTCCACCCCCTCTGACATCCAAGATCTTGTCAATGACCTCGATTTCGAGGAGAGACAAAACATGTTCTCGGATTTCATGAATTTTGCCCTTCTTCTATCCATACACCTGCACTCAAATGGACTGCTGATCACCCTCTTGACCATGTGATTGGTAATCCACACAATGGTGTCCAAACTCGCTCAGCGACAAGTAATACTTGTCTCTATGTCAATTTCTTATCTCAAATTGTGCCTGCCAATATTGGCGAAGCCATGGCTGATCCTTCTTGGGTGGAAGCCATGCAAGAAGAATTGACACAATTTGAAAGAAATCATGTTTGGTTTCTTGTTCCTCCTCCTTATAAGGAACCCATTGGCACTAGATGGGTTTATAGGAATAAGATGGATGAAGCGGGTGTAGTCATTCGAAACAAGGCAAGACTGGTTGCTCAAGGTTATACTCAAGCTGAAGGCATTGACTATGATGAAACCTTCGCTCCAGTCGCTCGCCTTGAAGCAATTCGTCTCTTTCTCGCTCACGCTGCCTACAAAGGCTTCACTGTCTATCAAATGGACGTCAAAAGTGCCTTTCTAAATGGTGCTCTTGATGAAGAAGTCTATGTTAAGCAGCCTCCTGGCTTTGAGGATCCAAAGCATCCTCACTATGTTTATAAGCTAAACAAAGCTTTATATGGTCTTAAACAAGCTCCGAGAGCTTGGTATGACACATTGTCTACCTTCCTTCTTGACCATGGCTTTCGCCAGGGAACCATAGACAGCACTCTCTTCATTTATAAGAAGAAAGCTGATGTTCTGTATGTTCAGATATATGTCGATGACATTATCTTTGGTTCCTTATCTTCTAAGCTCTGTCAAAAGTTCAGCGCTCTCATGTCTAGTACTTTTGAAATGAGCATGATGGGTGAATTAACCTTTTTTTAGGGTTACAAATTAAGCAGCTTCCCACTGGAATATTTATCAATCAAGAAAAATATATTCGCGATATGCTGCATAAATTTGACTTCACCCATGTTACTCCAAAAGGAACTCTCATGTCCCCTCCTAATAACCTCCATGTTGACCCTGATGGTAAGTATGTGAATCCTACTCTCTATAGAGGCATGATTGGTTCGCTAATGTATCTCACAGCGAGTCGTCCAGACATCATGTTTGCAACATGTCTCTGTGCTCGCTATCAAGCCTCTCCTCGTGAGTCTCATCTTCTTGCTGTTAAGCGTATCTTTAAATATCTTAAGGGTACACCCACGCTGGGTATCTGGTACCCAAAAGATTCCGACTTTGAGTTGGTTGGATATTCTGACTCCGACTATGCTGGTTGCATGCTTGATCGCAAAAGCACCAGTGGAGGATGTCAACTGTTGGGGGGGAAGCTGACTAGTTGGACTAGCAAAAAGCAACACACAGTTTCCATCTCCACCGCTGAGGCAGAATATGTCTCTGCAGCGAGCTGTTGTGCCCAAATTCTTTGGATGAAACATCAGCTTGCTGATTATGATTTGGAATATACCAAAATTCCAATCATGTGTGATAATACAAGTGCTATTGCTATTACACACAACCCTGTTCAGCATTCTAAAACTAAGCATATTGATATTCGATATCACTTTATTCGTGACCATGTCATGAAAGGTGATATTGAAATCTATTTCATTCCAACTGATGATCAAATTGCTGACATCTTTACTAAACCATTGGATGAAACTAGATTCAAATTGCTTGTCAGCAAGTTAGGAATGCTAAATGGGGAATCAGCAACATGACTTATCATGTAGCTAACTCAGCGAGTTTAAGTCTGTCTTACTCGCTGAACATAAAGCAATGAAGAGCTTAAAGTCTTCATCTAGTCCAGCAGCAAATGGCTCTGGTAAAGACTTATCAAATCCGTTTACCCCTGTTGCTTTGGGAAAAAGCAAAATAAAAGCAATGGAGAGCTAAAAGTCTTCATCTAGTCCATTAGCAAACGGCTATGGTAAAGACTTCTTAAATCCGTTGATCCCTGTTGCTTTGGGAAAAAGCAAAATAAAAGCAATGGAGAGCTAAAAGTCTTCATCTAGTCCATTAGCAAACGGCTATGGTAAAGACTTCTTAAATCCGTTGATCCCTGTTGCTTTGGGAAAAAGCAAAATAAAAGCAATGGAGAGCTAAAAGTCTTCATCTAGTCCAGTAGCAAATGGCTCTGGTAAAGACTTCTTGTAACACCCGTCGTTTAAAAATATGGGTTTTCAAAACTTTTCACCTAACGGTGTTAAATTGCGGAAGTAAAGACTGTAAAAGTCAAAACCGATAAAAACATTTCGGTTGCTGCATTTATTTGGTGTTACATGCCATATCAAACAATAGTTCAAATGAAAACCCAACGGTTGCCCAACATAAAACAACCGTTCACATGCCACAACATAAATTCGACATTAAGTACGAAATGTAAATAAATGTCTAAGCAAAGAATCGTCTATGGATAACTAAGGCTCCTTCAATGAATCTACCCAAGCTCACACATCCTTCGTCTAATTCCATCAAGCTAAACCTGAGGGAACAACCACATTAAAGAAGAAAGTGTTAGCTATAAGAATAGCTAAGTAAGATAACACTTAATTAAAAGCATTTGTCCAATTAAAACAATCTTCATTATTAGACAAGTTTTATTAGGCACAACACACATCACACGTTCACACATATACTACATTTCGACTTCATATTAATTAGGATAATCATCCTAAATGTGCTTATCCTGCATTAGTTCACACATTGTCACACGTATCTTTGTTAACTGCATATAAGTGTGCCCTGCATCACACCCGACTGGATGATCAGTCAAAAGACTACTCATCTTACGTCGTTAAGGAGTGGCAAGCCAATCCAAGAGTAATCCGTATGTGGAGGTTGGTCAAACCTCTCGTACTACTCGCCCTGCGTTATAAAGACCATGTTGCGAGGAGCCACCCAAGCAACAACTGCATCTACGCACTCATCTGGCTTAAGACAAGTACGGGTTAAGCTTAACACTTTCCCTGCATTAGTTTTATGAGCTCAATTTCACACATATAGATTGGGTCCCTGCATTCCCAAACATTCACACACATATAGTCTAGGTAACACACATTCCTAGACATTCATACACTTTAACTTCATTACGTTTGGATCCTTAAACGTGCAAGTGACATAGTAACCTAGCAAGTCTAGTGAACTAGGCGTATAAGTCAAGCATGCATATCACACATCAACTTCATTTCTATATATCATGCATATCAAGATACTTCATTAAACTACATCAACTACATAGCTACATACTACATTAAGCATCTACATTAAGCAATACTACATTACACTACAATAGGGACTGCATCTCAGGTCTCATGGTCAACTGCATAACCCATAATACCTCCCAAGTAACCCATATGCCCACATGCAATATAAAGATACCGAATGGAAGTGTTTACGATTTGAAACCAGCTTTTAGTTGATCCCCCAGCGTGTCAAAGTAGTGTATCTTACCTGGTAGTAGTGTACGCGCGCAAACAAAAGCTAACAGTGCTTAATAGTAATCCCCGACACCTATCGTACATTAACATATAAAATATAAGTCATTTGGGACCTTATCGAACTTAGTTTTGTTCTTAAACCTCACTTTAGCTTCAAAACGAATTTAACCAACGAATTTGGCTTCAAACGAAGATGAACTTCGTTTGCCAAACAAATTTAGACCTCATAAAACGAATTTAGGTTAACTGGAACGAATTTGGACTTTCCTTAACAAACGAATTTGAACTTCATATGAGCAAACGAATTTGAGTTTCATTTTGACAAACGAACATAAGCTCCTATCAAACGAAATTAGTTCCATTCCAACACCAAAACACCCAATTGCTTGACCAAAAACTTGATTAATTGCTTTAGAATTCAAGAAAGGCTTTGATAGGCTTTGTGTGTTTTCAACAAGTAATGGCTGCTGGAAATTAGCCTAATGACACCTTTCAAAACCCTAAACCCGTTTTTGACTTTACCCATATGTCAAGACTAGTCCCTAGACTTCCAAATCCTTCATTATTGGTCACAAACTACATTATTGACCATATACAACATTATCCCTTCATTAAATGTCACTTCATAGACATAAACCTTCGTATTTCACACATTTATACTACATTAACATTTAGGTTTTCAAACCTCACACATAACACACATTAACTACGTATATGCATATATTCACACTAGACTTAACGACACACATGAGGTTGACTTAACAGCGTTAGTCAAATCTTAAAGAAAAGTTTGGGATGTTACAATTACCTCCCCTTTAAGAGGATTCCGTCCCCGGAATCTCATCATTAAGGAACAACTCGGGATAATTCTCCTTCATTACTGCTTCAGTTTCCCAAGTCAAGCTTTCTCCATGATTATGCTTCCACTTTATCAAGACAAGATCTATCACTTTCCTGCGTAACGTCTTTTGCTTCCTTCCAAGTATTGCCACTGGTTCTTCAACCATTTTCTTCATTGGGTCAATGCTCACATCTTGAATTGGAATCACACTTGACTCCTCGGCTAAACACTTCCTTAGGTAGGATACATGAAAGGTGTTGTGAATTCCATCCAATTCTGGAGGTAATTCCAACTGATATGCTACATCCTTAATGCGTTTCAAGATTTTAAAAGGTCCAATAAATCTTGGACTCAACTTGCCCTTCTTTCCAAATCGGATTACTCCTTTCCATGGTGACACTTTCAGCATCACTAAGTCACCTACATTAAACTCTATTGGTCTCCTTTTCTTATCTGCATAAGTTTTCTGCCTTTCTCTGGCCACACGTAAAGCTTCTTTAGCTACATTAACTTTCTCAGCGGAGATTTCAATAATTTCAGGACCGGTTAACTGCTTTTCACCGGGCTCCATCCAACAACTTGGAGTCCTACATCTCCTTCCATATAACATTTCAAATGGTAGCATTCCAATACTTGCATGGTGACTATTATTATAAGCAAATTCAATCAACTTCAAGTGTTCATCCCATGCTCCACCATAGTCTAGTACACACGTTCTCAACATATCCTCTAAGGTTTGGATGGTTCTCTCACTTTGCCCATCGGTTTGAGGATGATAGGCGGTACTCAAGTTCACTCTAGTACCCAATTCTCGTTGAAGACCCTTCCAAAATTTAGACACAAATCTAGTGTCCCTATCCGAGACAATAGACAATGGAACTCCATGTTTCGAGACAACTTCATCTATATACATCTTTGCCATCTTCTTTAAAGGCACATCTTGTCGGGTAGCTAGAAAATGAGCACTCTTCGTCAATCTATCTACAATCACCCAAATCATATCATTCCCTTTCGGCGTTTTCGGTAGCTTCGTTACAAAGTCCATCGTGATATGATCCCATTTCCACTCGGGAACGTCTAATTGATGCAACAAACCATACGGCTTTTTATGATCCGTTTTCACACGTGCACATGTCAAACACTTTGCTACAAAATGAGCTACTTCACCTTTAATATCCGGCCACCAATAAATCTTGGACTCAACTTGCCCTTCTTTCCAAATCGGATTACTCCTTTCCATGGTGACACTTTCAGCATCACTAAGTCACCTACATTAAACTCTATTGGTCTCCTTTTCTTATCTGCATAAGTTTTCTGCCTTTCTCTGGCCACACGTAAAGCTTCTTTAGCTACATTAACTTTCTCAGCGGAGATTTCAATAATTTCAGGACCGGTTAACTGCTTTTCACCGGGCTCCATCCAACAACTTGGAGTCCTACATCTCCTTCCATATAACATTTCAAATGGTAGCATTCCAATACTTGCATGGTGACTATTATTATAAGCAAATTCAATCAACTTCAAGTGTTCATCCCATGCTCCACCATAGTCTAGTACACACGTTCTCAACATATCCTCTAAGGTTTGGATGGTTCTCTCACTTTGCCCATCGGTTTGAGGATGATAGGCGGTACTCAAGTTCACTCTAGTACCCAATTCTCGTTGAAGACCCTTCCAAAATTTAGACACAAATCTAGTGTCCCTATCCGAGACAATAGACAATGGAACTCCATGTTTCGAGACAACTTCATCTATATACATCTTTGCCATCTTCTTTAAAGGCACATCTTGTCGGGTAGCTAGAAAATGAGCACTCTTCGTCAATCTATCTACAATCACCCAAATCATATCATTCCCTTTCGGCGTTTTCGGTAGCTTCGTTACAAAGTCCATCGTGATATGATCCCATTTCCACTCGGGAACGTCTAATTGATGCAACAAACCATACGGCTTTTTATGATCCGTTTTCACACGTGCACATGTCAAACACTTTGCTACAAAATGAGCTACTTCACCTTTAATATCCGGCCACCAATAAATCGGCTTCAAATCTGCATACATTTTGGTGACACCGGGATGCATCGAATACCTACTTCTATGAACCTCTTCAAGGATCAACTCTCGGTTACCACCAAGCAGTGGCACCCAAATACGACCCTTGTATGTTTTAAACCCACGGCTATTAGTCTCCATCACAAGTCGTTTCTTCTTCCCAATACTCTCTTTATCAATTTTATCCTTCATTAATGCCATCTCTTGTGCTTCTTTAATTCGATCTAATAGACCCGACTTGGCTTGAACTTGCATGCTCATCAACTTACAAGAAGAGCTTTGCACTTTCCTCCGCCACTACATTGGCTTTACCCGGATGGTATTTGATTTCACAATCATAGTCTTTAAGTAATTCCATCCACCTTCTTTGTCTCACATTCATCTCCTTTTGAGTAAACATATATTGTAAACTCTTATGGTCGGTGAAAAGTGTGCATTTAGTACCATATAAGTAATGTCTCCATAATTTCAATGCAAACACAACCGCCGCTAGCTCAAGATCATGGGTAGGGTAATTCTTCTCATGAGGCTTCAACTGACGTGAAGCATAGGCAATCACTTTGTCTCTCTGCATTAAGACACAACCCAAACCCGTAATAGAAGCATCGCTATATACCACTAAATCATCAGTACCTTCAGGCAAGGCAAGGATAGGAGCTTCACACAACTTCTTTTTCAACGTTTGGAATGCCTTTTCCTGCTTTTCAGTCCACTCGTACTTCACACCCTTCTTTGTTAATTCCGTCATAGGCTTGGCTATTCGGGAAAAATCCTCAATAAACCTTCTATAATACCCAGCCAAACCAAGAAAACTCTTAATCTCGGTAGGAGTCTTTGGCTGCTCCCACTTTGAAACAGCTTCAATCTTTGAAAAATACGAAGCACCATGTAGTTGATCAAAAAGATCATCAATTCTCGGGAGAGGATACTTGTTCTTGACCGTTCGTTTGTTCAACTCACAATAGTCAATACACATGCGCATCGATCCATCCTTCTTCTTAACAAAGAGAACCGGAGCTCCCCAAGGCGAGGAACTAGGTTGTATGAACCCCTTGTCAAGTAACTCCTGAAGTTGCGTCATTAATTCCTTCATTTCTGTAGGAGCTAATCGGTAAGGTGCTTTAGCAACGGGTGTAGCACCGGGAATAAGATCTATCTGAAAAGTAACTTCACGATCGGGAGGAATACCGGGTAGATCATCGGGAAACACATCGGGGAAATTGGATACTACATCAACACTAGCGATTGAAGACTTCTCTTTTCTTGCATCAATGACATAAGCCAAGAAATGGCTCTTGTTTTTCCTTATACATTTAATAGCTTTCATCATACTAATAATCTTTATTCCTCCTCTCTTCTTGTCTCCATACACCGTTATCACTTTACCCTCGGACATAGGCAATCGAATTATCTTTTGGGAACATAAAATACTAGCTTCATTTCTAGCCAACCAATCCATACCAATCACTACGTCAAAACCACCTAAGGTAGTAGGCAATAGTTGGACTGGAAAAGAACGACCTTCAATCTCAATGTCACAATCGTCATAACCCACACGTATATTATTAACCGTACCATTAGCAATTTCTACCTCTAATGAACAATCTAAGGGAGTAGTGACTCTTTCTAGCTTAGGAGCAAATAATGTGGACACAAACGACCTATTTGCACCTGAATCAAATAAAACAGAGGCAGGCTTTGAGTTAACAAGGAAAGTACCACATACCACTTCATCGTTGTTCCTTGCGTCATCAACCGTCATTTGAAGAGCTCTCACTTTTGTTGCTGTCGTGGCGGTCTTCTTTCCAACATTCTTCATCTGTGGACAATCGGTAAGGTGCTTTAGCAACGGGTGTAGCACCGGGAATAAGATCTATCTGAAAAGTAACTTCACGATCGGGAGGAATACCGGGTAGATCATCGGGAAACACATCGGGGAAATTGGATACTACATCAACACTAGCGATTGAAGACTTCTCTTTTCTTGCATCAATGACATAAGCCAAGAAATGGCTCTTGTTTTTCCTTATACATTTAATAGCTTTCATCATACTAATAATCTTTATTCCTCCTCTCTTCTTGTCTCCATACACCGTTATCACTTTACCCTCGGACATAGGCAATCGAATTATCTTTTGGGAACATAAAATACTAGCTTCATTTCTAGCCAACCAATCCATACCAATCACTACGTCAAAACCACCTAAGGTAGTAGGCAATAGTTGGACTGGAAAAGAACGACCTTCAATCTCAATGTCACAATCGTCATAACCCACACGTATATTATTAACCGTACCATTAGCAATTTCTACCTCTAATGAACAATCTAAGGGAGTAGTGACTCTTTCTAGCTTAGGAGCAAATAATGTGGACACAAACGACCTATTTGCACCTGAATCAAATAAAACAGAGGCAGGCTTTGAGTTAACAAGGAAAGTACCACATACCACTTCATCGTTGTTCCTTGCGTCATCAACCGTCATTTGAAGAGCTCTCACTTTTGTTGCTGTCGTGGCGGTCTTCTTTCCAACATTCTTCATCTGTGGACAATCGGTAATGAGATGACCCGTTTCTTGGCACTTGTAGCAACGAGTCTTGTCCCTACATTCAATGGCAAGATGTCCCGACTTCCCACACTTATGGCACCTTCTTGTCTTGTCGGTACAATGCCCTTCATGAATTGTCTTGCAAAATGTACACCATGAACCATTCTTCTTTTTATCCTTGTCACCACTCGAACTACCACTTCCACGGAACTTCTTATTATTATTGTTATTGGAAGACCAATTTGACCTTCTTTTAAACCCCGACTTCTTATCATCACTCTTCTCAACCTTCTTGTCCGAAGCGAAATCATCGTCAAGCTTCTTAGACTCCTTGATAGCTTCAGTCAGAGTCTTGTGTTGCCTGCAGATACCTCGATAACTCGGAGGCAAACCATCAACATAGCAAGCAACCTGATCCGCATCAGTACGGAATAAATGACCCACGAACTTCATCTTCTCCATGAAGGAACGAGCATACTCGTTGACCTTCCCGACTTCAGCCGTCAAGGCACGAAACTCCTTTTCCATCTTACGCTGCTCATGAACCCCAATATATTCCTTAATGAATTTCTGCTTAAAGTTAGCCCACGAGATAGCAGATACCATAGCTGGAGTCATCGAAATAGTAATGCTCTTCCACCAATCCCGAGCACCTTCTTTCAACATTCGACTAGCGCACAACACCTTCTTATCCTCGGGACAGTCACAAGCTTCAAAGACCATCTCCGTATCATCGAGCCATTCCATGCAACCCACTGCATTAAGGGTTCCATCAAACTTCTGACCTCCACACTTCTGGAAACTTTCAAACTTAAACCGAGGGGCTTGAACGACATTAGGAGGAACCATAACAGCATTAGCAGGGTGAACAGCAACAGCATCGACCAGTGGCTCAGAGTGGTGAGAAGGCACTGAATAGTTGCCATCAGTTCCTTCAGCATTTTCAGCAAGCGCGTTGTTCAATTGTTCCTGTGTCTGGGCCAATTGGGTCTGGAGAGTCCGTACGAGATTGTACAACTCAGCCGCGTTAGGGATTTGTTCCACCACTTCCTCGTTAACCCTAGGTGGATTGCCGGGAGGTGGAGGCATAGGACCCAATGAGCCTTGCTGATTGACCTGGCGGGGATTTCCTCGATTTCTATTTGCATTGGCTGCAACAGCAGCAGCAGCATTTGCAGCGCCTGCACCTGGATGGATAGGTGGGGTAATGCTAGCAGTAGCTCCATCACGTCGGAAGTTGCGGTTGCGAGGGTTAACCATTTTCCTTTAATAAAAAGGTAGAGTCGATAAGCGCAAGTTAAAGCAAAATGCTTGATAGGATAAGGCTAAAACATATCATCGTAACGTCTCATAAGCCCTATCACACTCGCACTCGTCCCAACCCATCCTACATCATCTTTCATTAAAACTAAGGCATCCTACAAATACCTAGCATGCATATCTTAAGTTTAAGTCCAAATCCTATGGTTAATAGGCCTTGGTTCACTTAAACCACTTCTCTGATACCAACTTGTAACACCCGTCGTTTAAAAATATGGGTTTTCAAAACTTTTCACCTAACGGTGTTAAATTGCGGAAGTAAAGACTGTAAAAGTCAAAACCGATAAAAACATTTCGGTTGCTGCATTTATTTGGTGTTACATGCCATATCAAACAATAGTTCAAATGAAAACCCAACGGTTGCCCAACATAAAACAACCGTTCACATGCCACAACATAAATTCGACATTAAGTACGAAATGTAAATAAATGTCTAAGCAAAGAATCGTCTATGGATAACTAAGGCTCCTTCAATGAATCTACCCAAGCTCACACATCCTTCGTCTAATTCCATCAAGCTAAACCTGAGGGAACAACCACATTAAAGAAGCAAGTGTTAGCTATAAGAATAGCTAAGTAAGATAACACTTAATTAAAAGCATTTGTCCAATTAAAACAATCTTCATTATTAGACAAGTTTTATTAGGCACAACACACATCACACGTTCACACATATACTACATTTCGACTTCATATTAATTAGGATAATCATCCTAAATGTGCCTATCCTGCATTAGTTCACACATTGTCACACGTATCTTTGTTAACTGCATATAAGTGTGCCCTGCATCACACCCGACTGGACGATCAGTCAAAAGACTACTCATCTTACGTCGTTAAGGAGTGGCAAGCCAATCCAAGAGTAATCCGTATGTGGAGGTTGGTCAAACCTCTCGTACTACTCGCCCTGCGTTATAAAGACCATGTTGCGGGGAGCCACCCAAGCAACAACTGCATCTACGCACTCATTCGGCTTAAGACAAGTACGGGTTAAGCTTAACACTTTCCCTGCATTAGTTTTATGAGCTCAATTTCACACATATACTACATTTCGACTTCATATTAATTAGGATAATCATCCTAAATGTGCCTATCCTGCATTAGTTTACACATTGTCACACATATACTACATTTCGACTTCATATTAATTAGGATAATCATCCTAAATGTGCCTATCCTGCATTAGTATAACACATTTCACACATATACTACATTTCGACTTCATATTAATTAGGATAATCATCCTAAATGTGCCTATCCTGCATTAGATCACACATTGTCACACGTATACTACATTTCGACTTCATATTAATTAGGATAATCATCCTAAATGTGCCTATCCTGCATTAGTTTTCACACATTGTCACACATATACTACATTTCGACTTCATATTAATTAGGATAATCATCCTAAATGTGCCTATCCTGCATTAGTTTCACACATTGTCACACATATACTACATTTCGACTTCATATTAATTAGGATAATCATCCTAAATGTGCCTATCCTGCATTAGTTTCACACATTGTCACACATATACTACATTTCGACTTCATATTAATTAGGATAATCATCCTAAATGTGCCTATCCTGCATTAGTTTACACATTGTCACACGTATACTACATTTCGACTTCATATTAATTAGGATAATCATCCTAAATGTGCCTATCCTGCATTAGTTTCACACATTGTCACACATATACTACATTTCGACTTCATATTAATTAGGATAATCATCCTAAATGTGCCTATCCTGCATTAGTTTCACACGTTTCACACATATACTACATTTCGACTTCATATTAATTAGGATAATCATCCTAAATGTGCCTATCCTGCAATAGTTTACACATTGTCACACGTATACTACATTTCGACTTCATATTAATTAGGATAATCATCCTAAATGTGCCTATCCTGCATTAGTATCACACGTTTCACACATATACTACATTTCGACTTCATATTAATTAGGATAATCATCCTAAATGTGCCTATCCTGCATTAGTTTACACATTGTCACACATATACTACATTTCGACTTCATATTAATTAGGATAATCATCCTAAATGTGCCTATCCTGCATTAGTTTACACATTGTCACACGTATACGAATTTAGACTTCATAAAACGAATTTAGGTTAACTGGAACGAATTTGGACTTTCCTTAACAAACGAATTTGAACTTCATATGAGCAAACGAATTTGAGTTTCATTTTGACAAACGAACATAAGCTCCTATCAAACGAAATTAGTTCCAAATGATTTTAGGCTGTCCACATCAAACGAATTTGGCCTCAAATGAAGTTAAACTTCGTTGGGGCAAACGAATTTAGATTTGCAGGAACGAATTTGTCATCAGCAAACGGATTTAAGCTTATTTTCGACCAGAATTCATAAAACGACTTCGTTCTTCATTTTTCCAGAAATCAATCAACTTTGGCTTCACCCAAAACATGTTTTTGACATACATAGACCTCTTTTGATCATCAAGATCGATTACAAACTCGTTTGACATCGTTTAGAACATTAATTGGCTTAAACATAATATAAACCCTAACTTAATCAAAACTCCTTTTTAATCAGATCTGGTTCCTTATTAAACAACTTCTAAATCTGAAAATACCATCTATAATTCAGTGATTACCTGCTTGGCTAGATGATCGATCAATTCCAACACCAAAACACCCAATTGCTTGACCAAAAACTTAATTAATTGCTTTAGAATTCAAGAAAGGCTTTGATAGGCTTTGTGTGTTTTCAACAAGTAATGGCTGCTGGAAATTAGCCTAATGACACCTTCCAAAACCCTAAACCCGTTTTTGACTTTACCCATATTCAAGACTAGTCCCTAGACTTCCAAATCCTTCATTATTGGTCACAAACTACATTATTGACCATATACAACATTATCCCTTCATTAAATGTCACTTCATAGACATAAACCTTCGTATTTCACACATTTATACTACATTAACATTTAGGTTTTCAAACCTCACACATAACACACATTAACTATGTATATGCATATATTCACACTAGACTTAACGACACACATGAGGTTGACTTAACAGCGTTAGTCAAATCTTAAAGAAAAGTTTGGGATGTTACACTTCTTAAATCCGTTGATGGCTGACAGTTTTCCAAAAACTGTAGTCAGCGACCAATGTTAGTTGTGAAGTCGCTGACAAAACATTAGACATGCTGAGCATCTTCCAGCATGTGGTCTTTCAAAATAAAACATAGGATATTTTCAAAACTAGTGTTTTTCAAAGTAACTATGTTGGTGACGTGGCAAGATTCTGAACCACATGTTTTTATAAACTCAAACTGAAAGGTCACCTCGATTTCTGCCTTGATCACGTCATTTGTCCGTATGTGACAGTCTGATTGACAGGTTACGACTGCACAATACGGCGCACACTCAAGTATTTTTGGACAAAATTTCTTTTCCTTTTATTTAAACGTTACTCTCAAAATCTTTTTATATTATATATATGTACGTATCGTATGCGTATATATGTATATATACAAAACAGTTGTTGATTACAACTGTTCTACAGTTTGAAAAAGATGAGAGAGAAATCCAGTTGTAAGATCGTGGCCCACCACCATACCCTATATATACATCCTCTCTCTCACAACTCTATTTTCACGCTTCCATATAACTATTCACTTTCTCTCAAACCAAATATCTCTCTCCATCTGTTCATCTTCCTTCATAAATCTCTTTCATCTTCTTTTCAACCAAATCAATGGCTTCTTCATCTCAAATCACTCAACAACAAGAAAATGTTGAGATCCCTTCTTCTTCTTCCCCCGCTGTACAAAATCCACTTGTTCCTGAACCCCAAGTTCAGGAACAAACTCCTATTACCTATTTAAATTCTCCAGTCTATACTCCGGTTAATGTAAATAAATCTTCAAAGGTTTCCTTTTCTCCCTCGAAGATGATTGTTAAACCCAACAATCATCTTGGCTCGCTTGACGTACCAAAAGGTACAAAAGGGTATAAGCCAATGCTGGATTTCATCCATGCATCTCCTGCAAATAATTGCATCATGGCGGACCCAGAAAATATTTTTGTCCATCTTCTTAGAGAATTCTGGTGGACTTGTGATTATGATGATGCAGACAAGTCCATCACTGGGTCTGTCCGCCAGGGGGAGAAGACAATCACCATCACTCCTGCTTCTCTTCGTCTTACCCTTGGGTTTCCACAAGAAACCGATGATAACAAGTTTGTGGCACCATCAAATGAAAGTGAATGGAAGGCATGGTTGCCCTCAATTGGATATAATTATAACTTGATAAACCCTCCAGCGATTCCAAGCAATCCATTAAAGCACAATCTTCCTGGAATCTGGAGAGTTCTGTTCACTCATGTGATTCAATGCATGGGTGGAAATTCTGGATCTTACAATCAGGCATCATCTACATCGATGCCCATAATCCACGCTCTTGCTGAAGGACGATTTGTGGATTATGCCCAGCTGATCTTCAATGATATGAAGAACAAGATCAGCATGAACAATAGGTCACACACTGTGCCCTTTACAAGATTCTTCTCCCTTATTTTCAAGAGGCGCTGGGTGATGAGTATGTGCTACCAAATGCTTCAACAATTCCAACAGCAAGGGTTGGAAACAATATCTACAAGCAACCAGCTGAACACTTGGTTGCTCGCCTCACTCCACATATAAAGGAGGTACTTTTCTCCTTAACTCTTCTTTATACCCCAAAAACAGCGACTAGGAGGCAGCACTTCCTACTGATGAAGTGGCTGATACGGTCGCTGTGGATGCTCAAATGCCTTTAGAGGCTGGCTCGCTGGCAAACCCCCCAGCGACATCCAAAGCCTCCAAAAAGACCAAAGCGAAATCCAAGGCAGCATCCGCAACCCAAAATTTACAATCTTCACCCTCCGCTGACGTCCCAAAACGTAAGCGGAGTGTATCAAAGGGCAACCCCAAGGTTAGAAAGTCCACAACGCCCATGGACATTAGTACCCAAGCCACCCCATCAGCAGCCTCCCAACAGGCTGTTGACGAGTTAAATGGGAACAGCAGGCAGCCACCTCAAACTTCTGTAGGCGAGGTTGGTGAAGATATTGGGTCACCCCAACCCACTAGAGGTCAAAGTCCAACTCCACCCCCAAATAATTCCCCTCCTTCCTCTCAATTACCCTCTGAGTCATTGACAGCAGCCAGATCACAGGTGATGCTAGAGTCAACAAATTCTTCGGCCAATGATGTCTTGGTGGAACAACACACTGAGACTGAGGCACCAGGTTCCCTTACCCCTCCTCCTTCTATTATCTTGGAAACTGTTAGTGCAGGGACTGAGACAAATATCTTACCAAGTGAAAATGAAACTGATGAAGATCTGGGCAGTGAGTTTGACCTCCAAGATGATGATGCTGAAATCACACTCGCTGCCGCAGAAGAGAGTGAAGAAGAAGCCTATGTTAGTGGTTTCTTGGCAGAAGACTTGGGATATTTGCTGATCTCCTCTCCTCCCACTGAATTTGAGGATATCCCAGAGTCGTTGGCTGATATGCCTCCTCCACCAAGCTACTCTCCAAGGCCCACAGCTGCCTATGAACAAGTTGGTCATTTTGGAGAGTATAAGCCAGAATTGAATGATGTTGAGCTTCAGCGAAGGGTGCAATACTGTCACCTTCAACGAATCAAGCCAGCAGTTTTTGTTCAAGTAGAAGAGCTTGATGATGAAATCATCATGGAGGTGCCCCCATTGCACCATCCAGACTATTTTAGGCTTCCTTGATCTAAGTATCCTGTTTCTCTAAAGGATCTCAAGGTTCCTTCTGCTGATGAAGAACTCACCACTGCTTTTACTGCTGTCAATGTACCTGGTCTAGATTATGTTGAAACTCGTCAGCTACAAGAATTGTTGAGAAGGGTGCAAATCTGCCAAAGCTAAGGGAATAGACATGGATATTTGTATGCCTGGCTGGTTGACAAGGTAGATGAACTGCACATTGGTACATTGGCTAACTTTCAAGGGCTATCCGCTGAACATGAAGGTTTGAAAGATGAGCTGGCTACTCTTCAAGGCATGGTCTTTGGTATTACCAAGAATCAAGTTACTGACACCAGGACCAATGCACAACTATTTCGACGCAATCAAACCTTGCTACACGAGAGCATGAAGAAGGTCAGTACCTCTAACTTTTCTATCTCTGCCTCGCTGGATAAATTGAAAGCAGAAGTTGCTAAATCCACGACGGCTGCTGAGGTGCCTGGACTCTTACCAGCGCTCCAAGACCTCTCCCAATCAAATATCCTCTTCTCTGCTCACCTCCGTCAACTAAATCATACCGTTTCCTTCTTCTCAAAACATCAAGATGATTTTCGTACTTCTATCACCCAAGAAATTACTTCTCTCAAAGACAAAATCTTCTCTCATACTCCTTTCCAGTAGCTGTTGACAAAAAGCTACTTGAAGAATCTGTCAACCGTACCAAGAAGCTTGAAAAAGAGGTTGGAAATCTGAAGGGCATGATGGTTGAAATGCTGAGCCTCCTCAAGAAAGATAAGGTGGAAGTAGCTAGTTCCTCAGCTACTTCCAAGGGGGAGAAAAATATTGAGGAGGATCCAACAACTAATGTTGAAACTGTTCCCCAAGCTCCCCTCACTGAAAACATTGGTGATGCTGAGATGGTTGATGAACCGGCAGCAAACGTTGAGGGGGAGCAAACAACAAAAACAACAATTGCTGAGAAGGTTGTTAAACCGGCAGCAAGTATTCAGGGGGAGCAAGCTGAGAAGGTCATTGAACCGGCAGCTGAAGTTGAAAAAGAAAAGGTGCCAGCGAGAGTTGAAAAACTAGTTGTTGCTGAGAATGTGCCAGCAAAACCAATCAATGTCTCTATCTTCAAGCCTACCGCTGAGTTCCACGCTGCCCTTGAAAAGAAATATGCTGATAAGGGTAAAGCAGCTGTGGCTACTCAAAGTAAGCCACCCAAAGTTCCAACCACAGCAAGAGAACAACAAGAAAAGTTAATGGCTGGAGCTTTCCCTAAGCTTTCACCATCACAAAAGGCAACTGCTGAACTTACTCCTGAAGAAGTTGTGCTTCAGGAGGAGCTAAAAAGGAAAAAGAGAGAAGAGGAGCTCTCTCAAAAATTCATAAGTGAGCAGGTTGTTAGTGAAGAATTGAAAGATGCTGATGATGAAACAAAGAGATTGGCTCAGCAATCTGGTGGATTGGCAGCCTTGAAAAAGAATGAAGAAAAGTTCTTTGCCAAAAGAACAAAAACTTTTGAAGAAGGACAGGCGACCTACCTCAAATCAAGAGAGGTAAGGCAAAGAAAAGAGGAGATCACGTCGGTCAAGGTCTATCTAACCCAACAAGGGATGAATCTTTCCCTACAAAGAAAAGGAGTGCCCAAGTTGTATACTCTGAAAAATGTTACTAAAGATACACTTGGGCCAACTGAATGGATCGAAATTTACAAGCTGATCAAGGACAAGACAGCTGTAAGTTATGAACCGCTGATCAAGATGGCAGGTGAGCAGATAAAACATATTCGCAAAATGGAACAAAAATACAAAGTCAAAGACTCTCTGCTCAGCGCTGCAAGACATCCCTTCCCTCCTCCTCAGCAACCTAGAGTTGGATCAAAGAGATCAGCGTCTGGATCCCAAGTCTCTCGTCTCCCCACTGTACTCAGAATGATTCCCAAGACTGATATAGACGAGGAGCCGCTGCTAAATCTGAAAATGCCTTCCAGAACTCTTTTTATGGAAGGTACATATGACGAGAAGCTGGGAGGTTTCTGTTTTTGCAATGTCCATGGTCATGAACTCTTCTTCAGGACCAATGAAATTGGAATTGCTCCCTCTACTTTCCTTCTGAAAATAAGGAAGTATTGTGCTCAGACTTCTAATGATCCCACATTTATAAAGATGATTGATCAAGAGTTGCTGAAGCCTGAAAGACAACAAGATAGAGCATTTATCGAGGCCAAGCAAGAATCTCAATGGGATTAAGTAGTCTTATGTAATTAATGTAATGCTGATTATTGTAAAGATGTTTGTCATATAAATAATATCAGCATTCCCTAATTCTACCTACTACTCTTAAAGTTCAAACGACTTCTACTCAGCAAAGTTTCCTCAGCGAATAGGGGGAAATTGTTGAGTCATGGATTCGCTGAAGACTTGTTGAGTCAAGTACTCGCTGAAAGACTCAGCGAGAGGCTTCTTCAGCGAGCTCTCAGCGATCATTATCTTCGAGTTAAAAGGATAAGTTCAATGACTCACCGCCATGTTTTGTAAGTCAAATATGGGCGGAAAAATGAAGATAAGAAGGCTGGTCCCCAAGGACACGTGTTGATAGATCAGAATGAAGACATGTGACCTTGTACCAAAATGGTACTAAGGTGTTTCTCTTTCATACCGTTTTGGGAAAGAAACAAGATGGCAAACAGAGATTCTTGAAGACCAGTCTTACACACCAATAGATAGTTGACAACCTTCATGTGTCAACATCTATTGGGTTGTCATGTGATGTCTTTTCTCCCCTATATAAGACATCACTTGACCTAGCCGCAATTTAGTTGGTGTGTGCCATATTACACTTAGTGTGTTTTTCTCTCCTTGTATAATTGTTAAGTTTTTAGTGTGTCAAAAACTTAACAATATTTTCTCTTCTATTTCTTTGTAAAACCGACCATGTATTCACTGTTTAATCAATGTTACTTATGATTAAACATCTTTACTTTCTTATCTTGTGTTCTTAGAGTAATTTACATTAGTTGTTTAATTACTTAATCGTTGCAGACTTGGGACTTTCAGAAACAAAAAATTTCTTACCACCGCCCCCGGCGCAGCCCCAAATTTTCCGCACCCACGATTTACGTGGTGGGTCATTACCACCATCCCCACCATGAACTGTAGCCATTTATATTGCAAATTATAAATCAAATTGTCACATAATTCTTTATACTATTTTCTACAAGTATTTTATATTAACTTTTTAAAACTTTTTTATAGTTACTTTTATATATATATTTATCTTTTTATAGTTATTTTTGTATATACTTTTATATATTTTATATATATATATTTTATAGTTATTTTTGTATATACTTTTTATACTTCAGTTTTGATATACATTTTATACAAATTGTCACATATTATTTTATACTATTTACAACTTATCTTTTTATTACTTTTATACGTATATTTTAAAAGTTATAATTTTATATACTTATTTAAACTTGTTTTATATTTCTTTTTCACTTATTTTGATAGTATTTTTTTAAAACTTGTTTTTCATACTTATATACTCTAGTTATATATTTTTTTTATTTTTTTATTTATGTTTCTTTTTTTTATACCTTGTTTTTTTATACTTTTTTTTTAAGTTTTGTCAAAACTTGATTTTTATACTTATATAATCTACTTTTATACTTACTTTTATACAAATTATTTCTTTCTATATAATCTTTTCTACCTATCTTTTATGATTTTTTTCTACATAATACTTTATTTTTTGTACAAAATTTTTCTTAAACTATTGGGGATTTTTGACAACACTAACATATTAACACTAACAATTTGCTTACCAATAACACAAGAATAACAACAATTACAAACCACTAATTTATCACTTATAACAATCACAATACTAACTAATAATCCTAACACATCAATTTACAATACTAAAATTCCTAACAAATCTATAGAAAATAAAATACAAACATATACCAAAACTATCAAAAAACAAACAAAAGCAAACAAAAAAGGGTAATGGCCAGAAAATACATACCAAAAACTAGGATGGTCGAGATACGCGGGATGGCCGGAAAATTCGAACCGCGGAGGCTACTAACAAATCTATAAAAAAAATACAAGCATTTACCAAAGCTATAAAAAACACAAATAAAAGCAAAAAGAAAGGGTGATGGCCGGAAAATACATACCTTTTTAAAGATGGTCGGAAAACGCGGAAAAATGACCGGAAAATGGCCGGATTTAAAAAATAGGGTTTTGGTTGAGATTTGTTTGGTATTTTAAAAGAGAGATGGGGATGGTGGTAAGCAAAGTCGCCGCGGAAAGTTGACCGGAAAGTTGGCCGGAATAATTGGAGAAAAGAGGTTGAATTCTTGATTTTTGGTTTTGAGGAGGAGAGGGTTTAAATTTTTTTTCGTTCGGCAATAAGAAAAAAAGATAAGAAAAGGAAGATAGAATTATAAAGGAGGATAAGAAAGGGGAATGGACGGTCAAAATTGAATCGCGCTTTTCGAGGAGACTTTTCGCGGCGACGTCGCCGGGGAAAGTTTGGTCAAAGTCAGCGGGCATTTAATGCTGGTTGTTGGTTGCAGTTTTGTCTTATTCTACTTTCCGCGGCGACATCGCCGGGGAAAGTGGCTGGTCGGGTTACCCTTTATTCTATGGTCGGGGTACGCGTGGCGAAAAAGGAATCACCACTTTGTAACAAAGACCATGTTTGGATAGGTCACCACTACAAATCTGATTTTTTGGAACGCACACTTGGAACGGTTGTAAAAAAAACCGTTCTAATTTAAAATGCAAATGTTGTTTGGAACGGTTAATCTTAAAACCGTTCTAAAGGTATAATATTTGGAACGGTTCCTAATAAAGCGTCCAAAAAACGTTCTAAATTTCTAACTTTGGAACGGTTGTTGTTGTACCGTTCCGTAAGGGTTCCAAATTCTATTATATTTGTAACGGTTTCTTATACCACCGTTCTAAAAATTGTTCTCAAATATCCTATCTAGCTTATCTCTTATTTGAATATGATATGCTTTATCTTATTAATGATGGATGAATACGTATTTGAGAAGGAGATCCACTAGGCCACTTATATATATACTTTTTTAATTAACATGATACTTTATCTCAAAATACCTCATTATTATCATCCGAAAATTGCATATCATTGAATATAAATTTTATCTACGTACTGCTAAATTTTTATATCTTGAATTTATACCCAATTTATAATCTAGCTTTCGGATCTAGCTTTGGAATTCTTCATAAAAAGGTACTGATTTTTACTAAACTTTTTAATTATTTAAGTTATAGCAATTTATTATTAACATATGTTAGTAGCTATATATAACTATTACTAGGTGAAACCCGTGCGTTGCAGCGGGCTATATTGTTTTCTACGTGATTCACAGTAAATGGAATGCAACAAAATGTTGTTATAACGAAAAGTGATTAGTTATTATATACAATAAAATAGATGTTTATATGTATTGAACAATAAAAAGGATTTAGATATGAAAATGTTGATAAAATGATATACTTAATATCTATTACACAGAAATAGTTGCAAAACTGGTTCTACTCGACTTGTGAAAAAAACTACTTGTAGTGTGCGATTAGTATTCAATGCTCTACAAAAACAAAAGCTAGTAATCAAAAGCTTCGTCTTGTTTCCAATACATAGCCGATTGTAGCTGCAACAACAAAATCCAATTTAATGCCCCAACTTTGAGCTCAGCAACACATAAACCTATGATCTACAAAATGCATAAATTCTTTTTTGTCTAACTTAGGGATGAGGGGGAAAATAATGTAAAATAACAAACATATATTACTAATTATAAGCATAGGATCATTTAATATAAGTGTAGGATCATTATCACTTAATATTCAGAGCTTTCGTGTTTGGTGAAAACGTAAAAATGACAAACACATAAAACTTATTTTTTGAAATAAGTGTAATGCAAGCTGAGGTAATTTAATTTTTGATAAGCTCAGCCTAACTTGTACTTTTGAAAATCATAAGCTTAAAGGCCTTAAAAATGTTATTGATACATAAAGAAGCGCAATCATAATGGTTCAAAAAGACACTGGATTAATCAAAGACCAACAAAAAGAACCATAGATTCAATGAACAAAGTTCACTATCAATTAAGCATAAAAGTCCCCGTTACAATGAAAACCTTACAGAATATATAGAGAAACAATCTTAGACAAATTAGGGAGCATAACACATAAAATATATATTCTAAAAACCAACTTACTTTTTACAATAATCTATGCGTGCGGTACAATATCTGCTTTCTACACTTCCCTACCTAATTCCTTATCTCAGTTCTTCTCCATCTTTATTACCCCAGGTTTCTAATAGTTATATCATCCTCATCTATCTAATCAAATTTCGAGGTAATTACTATTTTTTACTATCATCTCTAAGTTTGTTCATGTGATTTTCAATGGATTTCCATTTACTAAGTTCTTTAATTGTTTTAAGACCTAAAAAGAACTACATACTTTCAAACGATCTTGAAATCGGACGTTTTATTTTCATTTTTTTTCTATTGCTTAAATACACATTTGTTTTCATTTTGTTAGTAGCATTTGAGAAAACAAATGTTAACATCTATAATTTTTTTTTTTCAATTTTGATAATAAGCTAATATTATTAAATCATTTTTAATAAGAAAAAATGGAATGATATACTCAATACATGATCGGATTGCCATGATGGTCACATGCTTATTGCAACACTAATCCACTATTTTGCTTTTTTAATTCTTAATTATGTATTGAATCTATCCAATACTTATGAATATATGATTAGCGATTTCAATGACAAACTTTCTTCTAGAATAGCTGCTATTAGAGATGTGTTTGATGTAACTTTAAATATTCCTTATCATCATCTATATTTTTTCCCCTTATGTGTTTTTCTGTATTCTATTATTGTTATATAAAAGGCCGAATTACTGCATCTTCCTAATGATCTTTAGCTACACAAATATTTGCCCATACTATTGTACGACTTTTCTATGTTTTTTTCGCAAATACAAATCTTTTTGGGCTATGGCGTCCCAATTTGATGGCTTGCATCAGTTTTTTTTTCCCCCCAAATATAAATTTTTTTTTTTATGCTTCTTTTTTTTTTTTTTTTTTTTTTTTTTTTTTTTTTTTTTTTTTTTTTTTTTTTTTTTTTTTTTTTTTTTTTTTTTTTTTTTTTTTTTTTTTTTTTTTTTTTTTTTTTTTTTTTTTTTTTTTTTTTTTTTTTTTTTTTTTTTTTTTTTTTTTTTTTTTTTTTTTTTTTTTTTTTTTTTTTTTTTTTTTTTTTTTTTTTTTTTTTTTTTTTTTTTTTTTTTTTTTTTTTTTTTTTTTTTTTTTTTTTTTTTTTTTTTTTTTTTTTTTTTTTTTTTTTTTTTTTTTTTTTTTTTTTTTTTTTTTTTTTTTTTTTTTTTTTTTTTTTTTTTTTTTTTTTTTTTTTTTTTTTTTTTTTTTTTTTTTTTTTTTTTTTTTTTTTTTTTTTTTTTTTTTTTTTTTTTTTTTTTTTTTTTTTTTTTTTTTTTTTTTTTTTTTTTTTTTTTTTTTTTTTTTTTTTTTTTTTTTTTTTTTTTTTTTTTTTTTTTTTTTTTTTTTTTTTTTTTTTTTTTTTTTTTTTTTTTTTTTTTTTTTTTTTTTTTTTTTTTTTTTTTTTTTTTTTTTTTTTTTTTTTTTTTTTTTTTTTTTTTTTTTTTTTTTTTTTTTTTTTTTTTTTTTTTTTTTTTTTTTTTTTTTTTTTTTTTTTTTTTTTTTTTTTTTTTTTTTTTTTTTTTTTTTTTTTTTTTTTTTTTTTTTTTTTTTTTTTTTTTTTTTTTTTTTTTTTTTTTTTTTTTTTTTTTTTTTTTTTTTTTTTTTTTTTTTTTTTTTTTTTTTTTTTTTTTTTTTTTTTTTTTTTTTTTTTTTTTTTTTTTTTTTTTTTTTTTTTTTTTTTTTTTTTTTTTTTTTTTTTTTTTTTTTTTTTTTTTTTTTTTTTTTTTTTTTTTTTTTTTTTTTTTTTTTTTTTTTTTTTTTTTTTTTTTTTTTTTTTTTTTTTTTTTTTTTTTTTTTTTTTTTTTTTTTTTTTTTTTTTTTTTTTTTTTTTTTTTTTTTTTTTTTTTTTTTTTTTTTTTTTTTTTTTTTTTTTTTTTTTTTTTTTTTTTTTTTTTTTTTTTTTTTTTTTTTTTTTTTTTTTTTTTTTTTTTTTTTTTTTTTTTTTTTTTTTTTTTTTTTTTTTTTTTTTTTTTTTTTTTTTTTTTTTTTTTTTTTTTTTTTTTTTTTTTTTTTTTTTTTTTTTTTTTTTTTTTTTTTTTTTTTTTTTTTTTTTTTTTTTTTTTTTTTTTTTTTTTTTTTTTTTTTTTTTTTTTTTTTTTTTTTTTTTTTTTTTTTTTTTTTTTTTTTTTTTTTTTTTTTTTTTTTTTTTTTTTTTTTTTTTTTTTTTTTTTTTTTTTTTTTTTTTTTTTTTTTTTTTTTTTTTTTTTTTTTTTTTTTTTTTTTTTTTTTTTTTTTTTTTTTTTTTTTTTTTTTTTTTTTTTTTTTTTTTTTTTTTTTTTTTTTTTTTTTTTTTTTTTTTTTTTTTTTTTTTTTTTTTTTTTTTTTTTTTTTTTTTTTTTTTTTTTTTTTTTTTTTTTTTTTTTTTTTTTTTTTTTTTTTTTTTTTTTTTAAAAAAAAAAAACACCCAACAATGACTCCCACCACCCCCGACCCAAAGGTTGGCAGCCGTAAAAGACAATTGAACGAACCAGGTAAACATCACAACTTACTTCATACTATCGCCATTGCTTAAACAATCCTGCTTTTCCTTCTAATAACGACATTAATTCTCTGTATACCTTTACAACTAATTGTTTTCAATGTCAATCGCAGCAGCCAAAGAAGGACTAACGAAGAAACCAAGGACATAGAACCCTCCAGCCACACAAAAAAAGCTTTTGGACAACAACTTTTTTGGACGGCAAATGATCAGAGCAACTAAACTGCCTTTTTGTTGTAATATAACTTTAACTGTACTCTGATCAACGTCATGCATCAAGAACGTTATCATTGTAAATCTACTAAAAATGTATATGCCTCCTACCAACGGATGCACCAATGTAAATATTGCCAGCAACTAATGGCATATCCTTTTTTGACTTTACGTTTTTATAACTCTTACATTCTGCCAAATAATTACACATCCCGCCGCAACGCGCGGGTTAATTTCCTAGTAAATTCTAAAAATATAGATAAACTAAACTTAGTTAGTGTTCTCCAAGAAAGCACGTCACGTCCAAGAGTCTGGTAACCATGTGGGCTGTTAATTATGGTCTAGCACATTGAATTATCCTGGCCCAAAGGGCTTGCCTTGCATCAGTTATAAGTTATATGCGAAACACACACTATCGATATTCAGAAAATTAAACGTGATGATCAACAGCACCATCTGAAAGTCCTGTGGTTTCCCAAAAAAATGTTTTGCTTCTGATTCTTCTAAAACAACCATTCTCGAGCTTGAGCTGGTTTTACACCCATCTGACCGCAAAGCCTTTCATCTCGTGATGTGATGTGAGAAATAACTCGAAGCCCTTTAGCAAAGGACTCGCTCGTCCAATATCTTTGAGGTTAATGATGTCCAAAGATCGTCAAATATAATCATATTTAACGTATAGATTCTAAGTTTCTGTTATGCTGCTTCAATAAATACGATTGTGAGGGAATCAAAGATTCATATGATAGGACTTTACTCAAGACCAGTAAACGAAGAAAGCCACCAAAGAAAGTTGCATACTCTGTAAGAGAGTTGCTGAGAAGAAACCATTTATAACGATATGCTTCACTACATACTTGAACACAAAATCTTGCATGATTGAAGGATTCGATTGCTAAAATTCTAATTCAAGATCCACCGATAAAGATGGATTGTACCAACCGAGTGCTAAAATATAATGTCCTAAATGATTGAAGCCTTGTAAGGTTCTTTTGCTAGAATTCTACTTAAAACACACGATCCTGCTCAATTTTTGGCTAGAATTCCATTAAAGTTCCAAGAATAAAGACTAAAAATCAGGAAAGGTTATTATGAAAAGATACAGTCTTGCAACATTAAAGTATCATTTTGATAGAATTCTACTTCAATTGAACCATGGATAAAGACTGATTTGCAATTTTTTTACTTAAAAAAAAAAGTATCTTGCATAACTAAATAGTCCAAGTTCCACAATTATATAAAAGAAAAACACACACACATATATAATCTAAAACAATACCTTCTTGAATGAAAACCGACAACCCGAAATCAGTTGCATTCAATAAAGCATTCTCACTCTCATCCGAAAGCATGAAATTCTCTGGTTTCAAATCGCGGTGCATCACATCCATAAAATGACATATTTCGGTTTCAAATTGCGGTGCCTTCATGAACCACATTAACAATTGATCTACATATTCCAGCAGCAGCTCTTTCACTATAATGACTTTTAGCAATAATTCTATCAAAAAGCTCTCCACCTTCACAAAATTCAATAACTAAATGAACAGATTTCTAGCAGATTTCTATTATAAGGTTCTATCTAGAACTTGAACAGAAAAGATCTACCTAAAATTTCGTTGAGCTCATCAGGAATGATATCCGGGTCATCAAGATATCGCTTGCTAAAATCAGCTCATTCCAATTAGTGTCTTGATATGGTTGTCAAACAACGTGAAGGCCGACGACCCAATATCATTAACAACACAGATATAGACTTTGAACATGTCATAAAAATAACGAAAACAATCGAGGCAGATTGATTAGTAACTGGTAACTTAAACAAAATTTTGACGCAATACCTATATGTCATTCAGAATTCAGAATCGAGGCCGATTGATTAGTAACTGGTTCCTTTTTTTGTGTTATTTAGAAGCAAAAGTTATCACTTCCCTTTTTTAAACACTATAGAGAGTTGCAACAACATCAAATAAAGCCTACTTCTAAAGGGTTTTTGTAATCACATATTTTGCAGCTATAATATTTATTTTATTTTACAACACAAATTCTCATATTGACTATTATCTAACCCATGTAACCTGCCTTATGTATTCAGGATATATATCTGATCACATATTTACCTAGCAAACTTGCAAAATTCTTATTATTAAAAGATTTTTACATGAGAAATTTAACTACTTACCATTGAGCGTTGCCAACTCTGCTTAATGTTGAGATTTCAGTACCTCCCTAATTATATGAATCGAAGAATAGGCATTTAAACCATCTTGAAACTTCGGGACCACACAATTTACTTGTTCAACAATGTCCATGTCTCTGAAAAAAATCGAAAAATGGCTTAACTTATAAGTTAGACGACATGCATTATAATACAAAAATGTTCAAGACAGTGAGATGGAGAGCTTCCAGTGCAGCAACACATGCTACAGGATATCCAAAATAGGTAAATCCATGTGTAGGTGCACCTAGAAATATAATTTTCATTGACATGGTGGTACTCAGCTTGTAAGCAACAAAACGGTTATTCTGTTACGACAAAGAAACAACAATGTGACTTTGGTCACGGAGATGATGCTTAAGATACATGAGGATGTCACTTCTTTAACCGCATAAGCCATCGTTGAAAGAATATATACCCCAAAAATCTTCTTTTAAAGGCAAGATAGTAGTAGTAGTAACAATAGTTGAACACAAACATTATATTGTACATACATGATAGCATTTTCCTTGAAAAAATTTTAACAGAAGCATTATTCTCTTATAACCTAAATACATGAACAAATTAATACTGAGATAAAACCCCAACCTTTATGCTAAAAAAAGATTAAATTCAAATAATTAACATATACGACGCAAAAAGGATGAACATAGATTACTAAAACCTTAAAATATCATTCGTGAACACCATCAAAATAAACAAAACTAACCAGAAACTTGAAGTATCACTGATTTTTATTTACAACATAGAAATCCATTAATAGAAACACAAACAAACAGTGACTTATTAGATTAAAAAGAAATCATACCTCGATCTTGGAATGGTTGCAATCGTTAGATTAGGGTTAGTTCCTGTGTGAAAAATTATGGTAAAAGCCATTTAATTTAAAACCCTCAAATCCTAAAAATTTAGAAATTTGAGAATATCTATTGTAAATCAAAAGGGGGTGATTCTCTTCTAATAAAATTAGACTGAAGACTTGGAAAAAGAAACTTACCAAAATAGAATCCAGATATTCATTATTTATATCTCGAAAAAAACAATTTAACACGATTTCTATTCACAAGTTATAAAAAAAAAACTGATTAAACAAAAATACAGAACCAAGGATCGAAAATTGTTACCTTGAAAATTGTTTTCGTGATGCTATTAGTCGAAATAACAAAATAAAAAAGAACATGAATCTTTAGCGATATTAATTGAAGATAATATCTGTTAATATGTGTGGTTTTAACCATTTATATTAGTTTCATTAAAATAATTTGTAACAAAGACCAAGTTTGGCTATCCCATTTGGGTGACATTTAGACACAAGAAGTAAATATGGTCATTGTGTCTAGTGTGCATAATAACCAAGTAGTTGTGGGTTTATATCCCATTTGGGTGACATTTAGACACAAGAAGTAAATATGGTCATTGTGTCTAGTGTGCATAATAACCAAGTAGTTGTGGGTTTATATCCCATTTGGGTGACATTTAGACACAAGAAGTAAATATGGTCATTGTGTCTAGTGTGCATAATAACCAAGTAGTTGTGGGTTTATATCCCATTTGGGTGACATTTAGACACAAGAAGTAAATATGGTCATTGTGTCTAGTGTGCATAATAACCAAGTAGTTGTGGGTTTATATCCCATTTGGGTGACATTTAGACACAAGAAGTAAATATGGTCATTGTGTCTAGTGTGCATAATAACCAAGTAGTTGTGGGTTTATATCCCATTTGGGTGACATTTAGACACAAGAAGTAAATATGGTCATTGTGTCTAGTGTGCATAATAACCAAGTAGTTGTGGGTTTATATCCCATTTGGGTGACATTTAGACACAAGAAGTAAATATGGTCATTGTGTCTAGTGTGCATAATAACCAAGTAGTTGTGGGTTTATATCCCATTTGGGTGACATTTAGACACAAGAAGTAAATATGGTCATTGTGTCTAGTGTGCATAATAACCAAGTAGTTGTGGGTTTATATCCCATTTGGGTGACATTTAGACACAAGAAGTAAATATGGTCATTGTGTCTAGTGTGCATAATAACCAAGTAGTTGTGGGTTTATATCCCATTTGGGTGACATTTAGACACAAGAAGTAAATATGGTCATTGTGTCTAGTGTGCATAATAACCAAGTAGTTGTGGGTTTATATCCCATTTGGGTGACATTTAGACACAAGAAGTAAATATGGTCATTGTGTCTAGTGTGCATAATAACCAAGTAGTTGTGGGTTTATATCCCATTTGGGTGACATTTAGACACAAGAAGTAAATATGGTCATTGTGTCTAGTGTGCATAATAACCAAGTAGTTGTGGGTTTATATCCCATTTGGGTGACATTTAGACACAAGAAGTAAATATGGTCATTGTGTCTAGTGTGCATAATAACCA
>CM067172.1:14283737-14486237 GCA_034093135.1 Erigeron breviscapus | reverse complement strand
ATCCCCCCCTTTTCTCTACAAAATTCTTAAAACAGCCTATATGTTTGTTTTTGGTTACAATACATCTCCCATTCTCATCTTCATCCCACGGTTGTTCACATATACAATCAAGAGATAACCCAGTAGCTCCTTGACAGAACAACATCATGACACGGTTCATATATACATTCAAAAGATAACTAGTAGCTCCTTGTTACAACAACCTTTTTTCCTGGTATTGAATTCCCTCTAAGATTTCTCAGAATCTTCTATAAAGGATAGACCTCTAGCCGTCATTGATTCGAGTTGTCTAAATTTAGAACCTAAAGTTGATCAAGTTTTCAAGTCTAATGCTTTATTAGAGAAATCGAACCAAAACTCAAAGAGTTTACAAGTTCAATATTCCAACAAGCTTAGACCAAGACTAAATCAAAATTACAAGTTCTTGACAATTCGAAAAGTGATAAATTAGAATCCAAAGTTGATCAAGTTTACAAGTCCAAAACTCGATTAACAAATATCAAACCTAAACTCAAAAGAGTTTACAAGTTCAATATTCCAACAAGCTTAGACCAAGACTAAATCAAAATTACAAGTTCTTGACAATTCGAAAAGTGATAAATTAGAATCCAAAGTTGATCAAGTTTACAAGTCCAAAACTCGATTAACAAATATCAAACCTAAACTCAAAAGAGTTTACAAGTTCAATATTCCAACAAGCTTAGACCAAGACTAAATCAAAATTACAAGTTCTTGACAATTCGAAAAGTGATAAATTAGAATCCAAAGTTGATCAAGTTTACAAGTCCAAAACTCGATTAACAAATATCAAACCTAAACTCAAAGAGTTTACAAGTTCAATATTCCAACAAGCTTAGACCAAGACTAAATCAAAATTACAAGTTCTTGACAATTCGAAAAGTGATAAATTAGAATCCAAAGTTGATCAAGTTTACAAGTCCAAAACTCGATTAACAAATATCAAACCTAAACTCAAAAGAGTTTACAAGTTCAATATTCCAACAAGCTTAGACCAAGACTAAATCAAAATTACAAGTTCTTGACAATTCGAAAAGTGATAAATTAGAATCCAAAGTTGATCAAGTTTACAAGTCCAAAACTCGATTAACAAATATCAAACCTAAACTCAAAAGAGTTTACAAGTTCAATATTCCAACAAGCTTAGACCAAGACTAAATCAAAATTACAAGTTCTTGACAATTCGAAAAGTGATAAATTAGAATCCAAAGTTGATCAAGTTTACAAGTCCAAAACTCGATTAACAAATATCAAACCTAAACTCAAAGAGTTTACAAGTTCAATATTCCAACAAGCTTAGACCAAGACTAAATCAAAATTACAAGTTCTTGACAATTCGAAAAGTGATAAATTAGAATCCAAAGTTGATCAAGTTTACAAGTCCAAAACTCGATTAACAAATATCAAACCTAAACTCAAAGAGTTTACAAGTTCAATATTCCAACAAGCTTAGACCAAGACTAAATCAAAATTACAAGTTCTTGACAATTCGAAAAGTGAAATACGAAAACAAAACGACTGAGAGATTAACCCTTAAACATAAGGTTTAATCTCTATTTATACTAAACTAATGGACTAGTCGAGCCTCGAGTATCATGGGCCGAACCCAACACGTCTGACCATTCGAGCTCGTGTAGGTCGAGCTCGACCAAGTCAACACAAGTTTGACCAATTCGAGTTTGACTTTATTACATGCGAAAACTTAACGTTTATTAAAAGTACATATTCAATAGACTCAAGACAAACTTCTATAATGATGTTGTCACCCGGAAATGCACCAACAATATGCAATCCAATAAAAGGTACAAAAGAAAATAGGAAATTAGAAATAACCCCTAGAAAGGAGTCGGACACAGGACCAACCGACTGTTAAAACAAGAAGGCAATTAGGATCAGAACGAATTGTCATCGTTTCCTAATTTGAGGAAATCGTGTCTTGGGCAGAAAGTCTAGGGTCATTATGTAATCAATACGTGATTTTGTTTCTTAAATTAAGCCATCAAAGTCATGTATAAATAGAAGATAGGTTTATTTGTATTATTATCACAATCAATAACAATGTAATCCTCTAGTTCTCCTCAAAGGCTATTTACAGCCGTGTTTTCTTATAATAATTCTTCTATTTTTATATATCATTTGTTAACATGGTATCAGAGCGGTGTTCCTGATCCTTGGAACAAGCTGCTTAACGATCTCAAAATTCCCAGAAAAAAAAAGGAAGAAAAAAAAAAAAAACAAAAAACTCAACTCAAAAAAAAAAAAAAAAAAAAAAAAAAAAAAAAAAAAAAAAAAAAAAAAAAAAAAAAAAAAAAAAAAAAAAAAAAAAAAAAAAAAAAAAAAAAAAAAAAAAAAAAAAAAAAAAAAAAAAAAAAAAAAAAAACAAAAACAATGCTCCTGACGGCGGCAGTCAATCAAACCAACCAGGATAATCTGGTTCCAATTCCTCTTGCTCTGACTTTCGTCTTCTTCAACATCATATTCTTCTTTCATATACATCAATAAATATTCCGTCTTCGTCACAAAAATGGCGGCCATAACCCGCCTTCTCAAACCCAAATCATCAATTTAATATCTTTTCAGCAGATCACTTTCCTCCACCACCACCACAAACGTCGTGATTTCAGAAATTGAATCCAACAGACCTAATTTATTAGATCCAAAAAGGTTCAAGAAACTTTCAGTGGGTGTTTCTCGGCGTTCCCGGTGTCGGAAAAGGAACTTATGCTAGTCGCTTATCCACTCTTCTTAGTGTCCCTCATATCGCCACCGGTGACCTTGTTCGCGAAGAATTGTCTTCTTCTGGCCCTCTTTTCAGTCAGCTTGCTGAGATAGAGAATCAAGGGAAGTTGGTTTCTGATGAAATTATATTCGACTTATTATCAAAGAGGGCGCTGGAGAATCAAAAGGAGAATCAGGATTTATTTTGGATGGTTTTCGTCGAACTATAAGACAAGTTGAAATTTTAGATGAAGTGACAGAAATTGATTTGGTGGTCAATCTCAAGTTAAGGGAAGATGTATTGGTTGAAAAGTGTCTTGGTAGAAGAATATGCAGTCAATGTGGAAAAGGTTTTCACGTGACCAGACAAAAAGAAAGAGGTATCCCGTGCTTTGTGTTTAGAATATTGATAATGGATCAATATTATTTAAAAAGGGGGCCGGCTCATTTGTTTTGTTCGAGGAGTGGACCAACACATAAAAAAGAGGAGGGTTGTAGCAGTCGCGAGCGGAAAAAAAGTCGGGTTCAAGAATTTGAACCCGCAAGAAGAAAATGCCGGGTTCTGATTTGAATCCGCAAGAAAAACAAACACTCCAACTTGAGGGGGTGTTAGAAAAGTAAGAAATATACCTGTATCTTTTTTAGGGGGAGATATAGGTATATAAAGAAGTGAAGGCGGTAGGTCAAATCAAAAACTACCATGTCTGAAGAAGGCGGTAGATCAAACAAAAACTACCATGTCTAAAAAGGCGGTAGCTCAAATCAAGGCTGCCATGTCCGAAGACGGTAGCACAAATCAAGGCTGCCATGTCCGAAGACGGTAGCACAAATCAAGGATGCCATGTCTGAAGGCGGTAGCTCAAATCAAGCCTACCATGTCTGAAAAAGGCGGTAGATCAAACCAAAACTACCATGTCTGAAAAAGGCGGTAGATCAAACCAAAACTACCATGTCTGAAAAAGGCGGTAGTCCAAACCAAAATCTACCATGTCTGAAAAAGGCGGTAGATCAAACCAAAACTACCATGTCTGAAAAAGGCGGTAGTCCAAACCAAAACTACCATGTCTGAAGAAGGCGGTAGTCCAAACCAAAAACTACTATGTCTGTTGAAGACGGTATCTCAAATCAAGGATACCATGTTTGTTGAAGACGGTATCTCAAATCAAGCCTACCATGTCTGAAAAAGGCGGTAGATCAAACCAAAACTACCATGTCTGAAAAAGGCGGTAGTCCAAACCAAAATCTACCATGTCTGAAGAAGGCGGTAGATCAAACCAAAACTACCATGTCTGAATAAGGCGGTAGCTCAAACCAAAATCTTCAAGTCAAACTCAAAACCAATCCAAGTTGAATATTGGTGATCCCACTATTCAACTTGAGGGGGAGTGTTAAAACAAGAAGGCAATTAGGATCAGAACGAATTGTCATCGTTTCCTAATTTGAGGAAATCGTGTCTTGGGCAGAAAGTCTAGGGTCATTATGTAATCAATACGTGATTTTGTTTCTTAAATTAAGCCATCAAAGTCATGTATAAATAGAAGATAGGTTTATTTGTATTATTATCACAATCAATAACAATGTAATCCTCTGGTCTCTTATTCTCCTCAAAGGCTATTTACAGCCGTGTTTTCTTATAATAATTCTTCTATTTTTATATATCATTTGTTAACACCGACCAGGGGATTAAGAAGGGTACAAAGCACCGATCTACCAAGCCCAAACATATTTCATATTTGTTATCATGTTATCTTGTGTCTATAAAGATTTCACATTTCAAAAACAGCCGCTACTGTTCATAAGCCCACACGTTGATAAAGGAAGTAATTTAGGAGAATTTACATAACCAAAGATCATCTGCTGGACTTATTTGCAAAATGAACGCTATCGGACAGATTAATAGGGATTTTTCGAGGGTCTTGGGTTTCATCACAGGCCCGCGTGTAATTTAGGAGTAAATATTGATTAGAATGTCGTTCAAAAGAAAAAAAATGATAATCCAAACAATATTTTATAAACCACAGTAGATGTTGTTTTTGTTGTTGTCGTTTTGATCTTGTTGATCCGTTCAACTTGAAAAGCACTCAAAATGCAACTTGCGAAGCAAACTAATGAATTTACCACCAGAGTGCATACAAAAGAAATGACACAAAAGTACAGAAAGAAAGAAACTTAATTACCAAAAGATAATCGGATAAATCCAAGTCACAAATATCGCTGCGTGAACTCACAGTGATTGTATCTTGAAGCAGAAACCGTTGGAATTAGAGAACAAGAGTAATATTGGTCCAATATTATTGGACTAATGAAGGCGTTGAATGGGAAAACCAAATAATGTGTTTATGTTACCTATACACCTCACCTTCAAAAGAATCAGAGGTTACCCATGCCTCCGTAGATGCCGAATATTACCTAGACACTATAAATATTTGAATGATGAACAAATATTAAATACTTATTTGTGCATAGAACATGACTGAATTATCAGAAAGAAGTAAAAAGGATTAGATCGTGATAATCAAGATAAATCACGTACTCGGCTATAGCCTTGGTTAAATGCGATAGAAGAGCCTGTAACACATGTTTTTTGTATTTGTATATATGTACGACAGTACGAGTAATGCCACCTTCTACGATATACGTGGCGATTGTCCAAGAAGCACCTACAAAACCCAAAACTGCATGCGAGCTTTCCCATCAACCTAGATAATGAAAGACGATGAAATTTAAATTCAATCTAAGAGTTAATGTTAGGGGCAAGGGTGTAGAGCCAATGTTTGGCAAATTGGTAAGTTTTGGCAAGTTTTCATCCACTAAAAAAATGTCATGTGTACAAGCCAATTTTAGCCAATAACTAGCCAAATCTTGCCAAACTACATGCTATAGTGCCAATTCTTGCCAAATTTTGCCAATTTGCCAATTGGATAAATTTACAAAACAAACCTTAAACTTTTATTAAACTTAAAAAACACAATACAACTAGATAAAACATTACATTTATTTAAAACATAAAACACACAAATACTTAAAAATAAAAAACAAGATTACTAAACATCGATATCTAGATCTCTCACGTGTTCCGTAATATCACGACGTAACATGTAATGCGTCTCTTCGTTACGTTAGTGATAGAAAAAATTAGGGTCGGTAACACGAAGATCGTTAGGAGGATCCCTGATGTACACCGGTGATATCGCGTTGCCGTCGTCCTTGAGGATCATGTTATGTAAAATAACACACGCATACATCGTGTTAACGATCTTTTCTTTGTTCCTCATCCGTGCCGGTCGTTTGATGATAGCCCACTTGTTCTTCAGAAGCCCGAATGCTCGCTCAACGTCTTTTCTCGCGGACTCTTGGAGTTTCTTCATTACCTTCTCCTTATGAGCGACCGGGTATGCATACGCCTTCACAAAACAAGACCAAGGTGGGTAAATATCATCCCCTAGATAGTATCATCTGTTGTAACAGTGACCGTTTACGGTAAACCCGTACTCAGGAGACTTCCCATTCACTTCGGGAATAAACAATGGCGATTGCTTCAAAACATTGATGTCATTGTTTGACCCTGCAACACCAAAATACGCATGCCAAAACCATAAATTATAGGAAGCAACAGCCTCAAGTATGATAGTCGGGCGTTCATGATCACCCCGGTGGTATTGCCCACGCAAACTATGTGGGCAATTTCTCCAAGTCCAGTGGGTACAGTCGATGCTACCGATCATGTCAGGAAAATGATGTCTAGCTTCATGCGCCTCATATAAACGCGCAACATCGTGGCTAGTCGGAGAACGCAAATACTCTTCACCATAAAGATGCTTTATGGCGATGCAAAATTTGTCTAGACACTCACGTGCAGTTCTAGTAGAGAACGACAACCCCTCATCATAGTTGTCGGTGAGGTTGCCGTACGCTAGTTGCCGTAGCGCGCACGTGCACTTTTGAATTGCCGAGAACCCTCTAATACCCGCCGCATTCACAAAAGACCGAAACCATGGAAATGATGCAGTGATATTTTCTACGATTTTCAAAAACAACCGCTTCGACATACGATATCTCGTACGGAAGACATCGTCCTTAAACATCGGGTCATCCACAAAGTACATGGACATCAATCTCTCATGAGCCGAGTGCCGATCTCTCCAAATAAATCTTCGTGTGTATGCAGAAGAAGAAGATGCAGTGTCTTCTTCTAAGGCTGCAATAGTAACAGAAGCCAAAAACTCGAAGCCGCCAGAAGACGACGATGACGACGAGAAATCGAAACTTCCGAATTCAGGGATTATTGCTACGGGTAGTTCGTCGTCAGACATTTTGCCTTATGAAATTTGATAATATGTGATAGTATGTTTGGTGTTTGATTGTATGTGATAGTATGGTTGTTTGATAATATGTGATAATATGTGTATGTATATATAGAAGTAAGGGGGGAAAAAAGTCACAGCCGCTCCCAACGTTCAATTGCACAAAAAAACAAAAAAAACGGTCACCACAGACGCTCCCAACGTTCACTAGCATCGGCCAAAACTAGCCGATGTACCTTGCCAAAACTTGCCGATTAAACTTGCCAAAACTAGCCGATGCATGTGCTATAGGGTTGCCAAAGAGCCGATGTAGCCGATGCTTTTTGCCGATAAAAGTTGTCGACTACACCCTTGCCCCTTAGATTTCTTAGTCAAACCAAGTACACGTATCATTTAAAATCGATTCAGAAGGTGTTTCAAAATAGAAAGTAGAGACTAGAAATGTCACGTTCAAATCATTTATATAAAAACAGGTAAAACAGGTACACATAATAAAAAAGTAGTTAAAAATTAAGAAAGCATGTCAAAACTCGTCTAACATGTATTAAAATCCTTAGAATGCTCTAACATGTATTCAACTAGATTAAACCCCGGTACGGTAATAAAAAAAATATAATTATTAAATGATTAAAGTAATCATATAAATTAAAAATCTACTGATACTTAATAAAAAATTACATTAGGTGTATTGTACTAAAAAAAAACTATGCCGTTGTATCATACAAAAATTAACTATCCGATTAAGATACAATATAATAGATATAAAAAAACATATATCTTATCAAAAAAGTATGATATAATAAAAGTAATGGATAATAATAAACTTAAAAAAGTTATGGTACTTATAAAAATAAGGAGTCGAGATATGATAAAATGTTATCATTGGTAAAGAAAAGATATATAATCCAATTATATTATTAAATAAAATGTTTATATATTAATTTACACAACTTATTAATTTGATTCAAGATGATAGCGATCTTATTAATTTGATTCAAGATTTTTACAACTTATTATATATTAATCTTGTAGGTTTATGATTATTCAAAAAAAAATTATTTTTTTAATTATATATAATGATGATTAGGATTAATGATTAGAAATAATTTAAATGACATGGATAAACACATGGTAACTTAAAATTAGGAAATTAATGAAAAAAATAACACATCATACAAAATCCTACATGACATGCTCTTACAAATAGGAAAAACATATTCTCTCTTAGTTATATAGAGAGAATCCTTAGAATAATGTTTTCTTTAAATATTATTTTTATAAAATTTCGGATAATTAAACTCATTTTTAGAAATATGTTTAGGAAGTTAATATTTACATAATATACATAACTATTTGCTAATGGATTAACTAAACTCAACTACTTGACAAAAATACACTTTTGTCAGTTGGTTTCGTGGAAACAGTCTTTATATCTTTAGCTAGAGGTATGATTATGCTGTAACGGAATTGGATGTTGTTCTTGTACTCAATAAAATTAAAGACACTTAGGTAGTGTTTGTTTAGTCTCTTACTTAAAAAGTTGTAACTTAATCAAAAATACTTAATCCATTAAGTCATCAAAAGTTTTTTTTTTATTTTGACTTAATCCATTATTATTATTATTATTATTATTTGCAATTTCAACAAATGACACCTACAAGTTTTAAAACTAATACTTTTATTATTAGAGTTTGTGTTATTTGACTACATCTTGTCATGTCTTGTCATGTGCCAATATGTAAAAGGAAATAATTATTATAAAATTTATCTAAAAAAAGATACACACTCTTTTTTAACAAACTTGATTAGTTGCTCTATTATCATCCTAAACGATTAATTAGATATAGTATATTGTCTTAAACTATTATAATACATTAAACATTCTAAATAATTAAATATCTACTAAAAGCTAATGTTTAAAGACATGATTGTTAGATAAAATAACTTAAGTTAATATAACTCTTATTTATATTATGTTAAAATATAACTAAAAAAAATATAACTGAAAAAAATTCTTAATAATATTACGAATCGTAAAACACTTATATACTAACTATACTATATTAAACCTATGCGTTGCATGGTGAATAATTGTTGTCATAATTTTTTTTTAAAGATAAATAACGCATCATCCAAATTTAATGTATAAAAAAATACAATATTGTAGCAACAACGTATTCAAATGTAAGCTTATTTATTGAAGGCAATTACATCATAAATGTATATAATTTAATACTAACCAATGGACTTGTTTTTTAATAATGTCTCAAATATATAATCATATAATTAATGAATAAAGTATATAAAATATATACTTCATAAATAAACCATCAATCATAAGTTAAATTTCAATGCATAAAGCATAAACTGTAAAGGTTAATTTCAAAGAAATAAATAATTTATTGAATTTGAGTAAAAAATTAGAATTTTGTATAGTAACTAAAGGTAAATTAAGATCTTTTAATTTTCAAAGGATGAAAAGAATAAAAATCACTATATCATATTTAATTCAGTGATAAAGTCTTTCGATATAATCGATATGTAGTTATTACTCTAGATAATAACTTAATTAAATTAAGTTTAAAATTTGAAAGTTTTTACTCATTATATAATCCTTACATAATAAATTGAACTAAATATTTCCTTTAAATAATATCACAAAATACTAAAAAAAAACTAACAAATAAACAAAAAACTTCGTCGACACTCAAGACTTAAGCCTTATTAGTCCTACATTATTCACATTAAACATAAAGAAATTAAGTAAATTAACTATAAATAAATATTTTTAAAAAATAGATTAAATAAATTGAAAGATTATAAAAAGATAAGTACAAAATTTGCATAGCATGCAAAAAAATGCAAAATATTTGAAAAAATTACAACTTAACAAACATCATATCTGTCATCTAGATAAGTATGCCACATGGAAGTTTTCATATTGTATGAAGAATAATTGTTGTCGAAAAATTTGTCAAGAATAAATAACGCATCATCCAAATTTAATGTATAAAAAAATACAATATTGTAGCAACAACGTATTCAAATGTAAGCTTATTTATTGAAGGCAATTACATCATAAATGTATATAATTTAATACTAACTAGCACGGTACCCGCACAATTCGGTGGTGGTCGTGGCGGCAAAGGTGTGGTGGTGGGAGACGACCGTTGGCGGTGGAGACGGCATCGAGTGGTGTAGATAACTGATGTAAAGTAATTTATGTAAAGGGTTAATGGAGATATTTTTTTAAGATAAATGACTAATAGTGTAATTTAATCATTAACGATATCTTAGACAATTCTTCTATGTAACTTTCAGCAAGGAGCTATTTCTTTTATAAGATAATATGGATCAATGGACTTGTTTCTTAATAATTTTTACATCATGTAATCATATAACAACAAATGAAATCAAGGAATAAAGTATATAAAATATACTTAATAAATAAACCAACAACATAAGTTCAATTTCAATGCATAAAACATAAACGGGTTAATTTTTAAAAAATGAATAATTTTATTAAATATGAGTAAGAAATTGAATTTATTAAATGATGAAAAGAAAAAAAATCACTATATCATATTTAATTCAATGTTAAAATAACTCGATATAATCGATATGTAATTATTATTCTAGATAATAACTTTAACAATTACGCGACTAAATTTAAAATTTGAAAGTTGTTATTCATTATATAATCCTTAAATAATAAACTTGACTAGTATTTCTATTAATTATTATCATTATTATTATTATTATTATTATTATTATTAACGTTTTCATTATTATTATTATTATTATTATTATTAATATTATTATTATTATTATTATTATTATTATTATTATTATTATTATTATTATTATTATTATTATTATTGTTATTATTATTATTATTATTATTAATATTATTATTATTATTATTATTATTATTATTATTATTATTATTATTATTATTATTATTATTATTATTATTATTATTATTATTATTATTATTATTATTATTATTATTATTATTATTATTATTATTATTATTATTATTATTATTATTATTATTATTATTATTATTATTATTATTATTATTATTATTATTATTATTATTATTATTATTATTATTATTATTATTATTATTATTATTATTATTATTATTATTATTATTATTATTATTATTATTATTATTATTATTATTATTATTATTATTATTATTATTATTATTATTATTATTATTATTATTATTATTATTATTATTATTATTATTATTATTATTATTATTATTATTATTATTATTATTATTATTATTATTATTATTATTATTATTATTATTATTATTATTATTATTATTATTATTATTATTATTATTATTATTATTATTATTATTATTATTATTATTATTATTATTATTATTATTATTATTATTATTATTATTATTATTATTATTATTATTATTATTATTATTATTATTATTATTATTATTATTATTATTATTATTATTATTATTATTATTATTATTATTATTATTATTATTATTATTATTATTATTATTATTATTATTATTATTATTATTATTATTATTATTATTATTATTATTATTATTATTATTATTATTATTATTATTATTATTATTATTATTATTATTATTATTATTATTATTATTATTATTATTATTATTATTATTATTATTATTATTATTATTATTATTATTATTATTATTATTATTATTATTATTATTATTATTATTATTATTATTATTATTATTATTATTATTATTATTATTATTATTATTATTATTATTATTATTATTATTATTATTATTATTATTATTATTATTATTATTATTATTATTATTATTATTATTATTATTATTATTATTATTATTATTATTATTATTATTATTATTATTATTATTATTATTATTATTATTATTATTATTATTATTATTATTATTATTATTATTATTATTATTATTATTATTATTATTATTATTATTATTATTATTATTATTATTATTATTATTATTATTATTATTATTATTATTATTATTATTATTATTATTATTATTATTATTATTATTATTATTATTATTATTATTATTATTATTATTATTATTATTATTATTATTATTATTATTATTATTATTATTATTATTATTATTATTATTATTATTATTATTATTATTATTATTATTATTATTATTATTATTATTATTATTATTATTATTATTATTATTATTATTATTATTATTATTATTATTATTATTATTATTATTATTATTATTATTATTATTATTATTATTATTATTATTATTATTATTATTATTATTATTATTATTATTATTATTATTATTATTATTATTATTATTATTATTATTATTATTATTATTATTATTATTATTATTATTATTATTATTATTATTATTATTATTATTATTATTATTATTATTATTATTATTATTATTATTATTATTATTATTATTATTATTATTATTATTATTATTATTATTATTATTATTATTATTATTATTATTATTATTATTATTATTATTATTATTATTATTATTATTATTATTATTATTATTATTATTATTATTATTATTATTATTATTATTATTATTATTATTATTATTATTATTATTATTATTATTATTATTATTATTATTATTATTATTATTATTATTATTATTATTATTATTATTATTATTATTATTATTATTATTATTATTATTATTATTATTATTATTATTATTATTATTATTATTATTATTATTATTATTATTATTATTATTATTATTATTATTATTATTATTATTATTATTATTATTATTATTATTATTATTATTATTATTATTATTATTATTATTATTATTATTATTATTATTATTATTATTATTATTATTATTATTATTATTATTATTATTATTATTATTATTATTATTATTATTATTATTATTATTATTATTATTATTATTATTATTATTATTATTATTATTATTATTATTATTATTATTATTATTATTATTATTATTATTATTATTATTATTATTATTATTATTATTATTATTATTATTATTATTATTATTATTATTATTATTATTATTATTATTATTATTATTATTATTATTATTATTATTATTATTATTATTATTATTATTATTATTATTATTATTATTATTATTATTATTATTATTATTATTATTATTATTATTATTATTATTATTATTATTATTATTATTATTATTATTATTATTATTATTATTATTATTATTATTATTATTATTATTATTATTATTATTATTACTATAATTCTGTTTTTGTATATTATTATTATTATTATTATTATTATTATTATTATTATTATTATTATTATTATTATTATTATTATATTCTATTACTTATTATTATTATTATTATTATTCATTATTATTATTATTATTATTATTATTATTATTATTATTATTATTATTATTATTACTCATTATATAATCCTTACATAATAAATTGAACTAAATATTTCCTTTAAATAATATCACAAAATACTAAAAAAAAAACTAACAAATAAACAAAAAACTTCGTCGACACTCAAGACTTAAGCCTTATTAGTCCTACATTATTCACATTAAACATAAAGAAATTAAGTAAATTAACTATAAATAAATATTTTTAAAAAATAGATTAAATAAATTGAAAGATTATAAAAAGATAAGTACAAAATTTGCATAGCATGCAAAAAAATGCAAAATATTTGAAAAAATTACAACTTAACAAACATCATATCTGTCATCTAGATAAGTATGCCACATGGAAGTTTTCATATTGTATGAAGAATAATTGTTGTCGAAAAATTTGTCAAGAATAAATAATAAATCTTCCAAATTCAAAGTATAATACAAAAATAATGTAGCAACAATGTGTTCAAATGCAAACTTATTTATTTAAAGCAGATACATCATAACTGAAATATATTTTAATACTAACTAGCACGGTACCCGCACAATTCGGTGGTGGTCGTGGCGGCAAAGGTGTGGTGGTGGGAGACGACCGTTGGCGGTGGAGACGGCATCGAGTGGTGTAGATAACTGATGTAAAGTAATTTATGTAAAGGGTTAATGGAGATATTTTTTTAAGATAAATGACTAATAGTGTAATTTAATCATTAACGATATCTTAGACAATTCTTCTATGTAACTTTCAGCAAGGAGCTATTTCTTTTATAAGATAATATGGATCAATGGACTTGTTTCTTAATAATTTTTACATCATGTAATCATATAATAACAAATGAAATCAAGGAATAAAGTATATAAAATATACTACATAAATAAACCATTAACATAAGTTCTATTTCAATGCATAAAACATAAACTGGGTTAATTTCAAAAAATGAAAATTTTATTAAATATGAGTAAGAAATTGAATTTATTACAATGATGAAAAGAAAAAAATATTCACTATATCATATTTAATTCAATGTTAAAATAACTCGATATAATCGATATGTAATTATTATTCTAGATAATAACTTAAAATTACGCGACTAAGTTTAAAATTTGAAAGTTTTATTCATTATATAATCCTTACATAATAAATTGAACTAAATATTTCCTTTAAATAATATCACAAAAAAATAATAAAGAAAAAAATGACAAATAAACAAAAAAAACTTTCTCTCTTAGTTATATAGAGAGAATCCTTAGAATAATGTTTTCTTTAAATATTATTTTTATAAAATTTCGGATAATTAAACTCATTTTTAGAAATATGTTTAGGAAGTTAATATTTACATAATATACATAACTATTTGCTAATGGATTAACTAAACTCAACTACTTGACAAAAATACACTTTTGTCAGTTGGTTTCGTGGAAACAGTCTTTATATCTTTAGCTAGAGGTATGATTATGCTGTAACGGAATTGGATGTTGTTCTTGTACTCAATAAAATTAAAGACACTTAGGTAGTGTTTGTTTAGTCTCTTACTTAAAAAGTTGTAACTTAATCAAAAATACTTAATCCATTAAGTCATCAAAAGTTTTTTTTTTATTTTGACTTAATCCATTATTATTATTATTATTATTATTATTATTATTTGCAATTTCAACAAATGACACCTACAAGTTTTAAAACTAATACTTTTATTATTAGAGTTTGTGTTATTTGACTACATCTTGTCATGTCTTGTCATGTGCCAATATGTAAAAGGAAATAATTATTATAAAATTTATCTAAAAAAAGATACACACTCTTTTTTAACAAACTTGATTAGTTGCTCTATTATCATCCTAAACGATTAATTAGATATAGTATATTGTCTTAAACTATTATAATACATTAAACATTCTAAATAATTAAATATCTACTAAAAGCTAATGTTTAAAGACATGATTGTTAGATAAAATAACTTAAGTTAATATAACTCTTATTTATATTATGTTAAAATATAACTAAAAAAAATATAACTGAAAAAAATTCTTAATAATATTACGAATCGTAAAACACTTATATACTAACTATACTATATTAAACCTATGCGTTGCATGGTGAATAATTGTTGTCATAATTTTTTTTTAAAAATAAATAACGCATCATCCAAATTTAATGTATAAAAAAATACAATATTGTAGCAACAACGTATTCAAATGTAAGCTTATTTATTGAAGGCAATTACATCATAAATGTATATAATTTAATACTAACCAATGGACTTGTTTTTTAATAATGTCTCAAATATTAATCATATAAAATGAATAAAGTATATAAAATATTACTTCATAAATAAACCATCAACAAATTAAATTTCAATGCATAAAGCATAAACTGAAAGGTTAATTTCAAAAAATAAATAATTTATTGAATTTGAGTAAAAAATTAGAATTTTGTATAGTAACTAAAGGTAAATTAAGATCTTTTAATTTTCAAAGGATGAAAAGAATAAAAATCACTATATCATATTTAATTCAGTGATAAAGTCTTTCGATATAATCGATATGTAGTTATTACTCTAGATAATAACTTAATTAAATTAAGTTTAAAATTTGAAAGTTTTTACTCATTATATAATCCTTACATAATAAATTGAACTAAATATTTCCTTTAAATAATATCACAAAATACTAAAAAAAAAACTAACAAATAAACAAAAAACTTCGTCGACACTCAAGACTTAAGCCTTATTAGTCCTACATTATTCACATTAAACATAAAGAAATTAAGTAAATTAACTATAAATAAATATTTTTAAAAAATAGATTAAATAAATTGAAAGATTATAAAAAGATAAGTACAAAATTTGCATAGCATGCAAAAAAATGCAAAATATTTGAAAAAATTACAACTTAACAAACATCATATCTGTCATCTAGATAAGTATGCCACATGGAAGTTTTCATATTGTATGAAGAATAATTGTTGTCGAAAAATTTGTCAAGAACTCCCAAAAATTCAAACTTTAACTAAAGTTTAACTACAAAATTTTGAAATTTACTCCCAAAAATTCAAACTTTAACTAAAGTTTAACTAAAAAAACTTAAACACTGAGTGTTAACCACATACTTTTTCCCTCCACTTTAATCTAAATTCCTAACACATAACACACCTCCCACACACTAACTTTTAGAAAACTCAATTTCATGGATAAACAAAAACAATAACACACCTCCCACACACTAACTTTTAGAAAACTTAATTTCATGGATAAACAAAAACAATATTTGTCGACACTCAAGACTTAAGCCTTATTAGTCCTACATTATTCACATTAAACATAAAGAAATTAAGTAAATTAACTATAAATAAATATTTTTAAAAAATAGATTAAATAAATTGAAAGATTATAAAAAGATAAGTACAAAATTTGCATAGCATGCAAAAAAATGCAAAATATTTGAAAAAAATTTAAAGTTTTTATCATTATATAATCCTTAAATAATATCACAAAATACTAAAAAGAAAAAAAAAAAAAAAAAAAAAAAAAAAAAAAAAAAAAAAAAAAAAAAAAAAAAAAAAAAAAAAAAAAAAAAAAAAAAAAAAAAAAAAAAAAAAAAAAAAAAAAAAAAAAAAAAAAAAAAAAAAAAAAAAAAAAAAAAAAAAAAAAAAAAAAAAAAAAAAAAAAAAAAAAAAAAAAAAAAAAAAAAAAAAAAAAAAAAAAAAAAAAAAAAAAAAAAAAAAAAAAAAAAAAAAAAAAAAAAAAAAAAAAAAAAAAAAAAAAAAAAAAAAAAAAAAAAAAAAAAAAAAAAAAAAAAAAAAAAAAAAAAAAAAAAAAAAAAAAAAAAAAAAAAAAAAAAAAAAAAAAAAAAAAAAAAAAAAAAAAAAAAAAAAAAAAAAAAAAAAAAAAAAAAAAAAAAAAAAAAAAAAAAACTTCCATACCATCGTCCTCTGCTTTTAATGGTAATTGTCTATCAGTTTTGTTAATGTAAACTAATTATGACTATTAATGGTAACTATTAATCGACTTCTTTATGATGTAAAAGGTTCCCCAATGACCAACTTTGCATCCAATAACACACTATCAAATTCCATTCTTCATACTCCTCCAATTAGAGAACCTATCAATACTTTGAGAAAAGGAAAGCAAAAGGTAAGTACTGGTACTCATCAAAATACTACTTCATCTCAAATGCATGGTTTATTGTTCAATCAGCCTACCAGAAAGTCCAATTCTACCCGCAAATCCTCCTATTTGAACACCAATGACATACCTCCATTGAATTTGGAGATGCTTGATGACCCTTCGACGGAAGAAGTTAAAAAGATGAAAGGAATATCTACAGGTATTCCTTTTGTATAATTCTTTGCCTACAAAGTTGATTACATACATTTAGTTAAGCAATTAATGACATATACTTATTTAATGTTTTACAGAATATATTGATCATGGCGATCCCATACACGTATGTGCCAATTGTCATGCCATGTTGTGGGAAGCTGAAATGCTTAGAGGTAATCAAGATCGTAAGAAGCGATCATTTTCGCTTTGTTGTAAGAATGGACAAGTTCAGCTTCCCGATGCATTAGAACCTCCACCTTTGTTACGGAATCTTTATACAGGTTCCCATTCAAGGAGGTCCAATTTTATGAATAACATCCGTGCTTATAACACGATGTTCTCTTTCACATCGATGGGTGGTAAGGTTGACAAAAGTGTTCAAATTGGTAGAGGTCCATACTGCTTTAGACTACAAGGACAAAATTGCCATAGATTGGGTAGTCTATTGCCTGCTGCTGGAGACCAACCAAGATTTTCACAACTTTACATACACGATTCAGATAATGAGGTTCAACATCGACTAAATGCATTCAGGTGAGTGTTACCCAATCTGACCCATCCCAAGCTGACTCGCCCCAACCTGACCCACCCCAAGCTGACCCATCCCAATCTGACCTATCCCAAGCCGACCCAACCCAATGATGTAGTGTTTGTTTTATTAATCATTAAATTTTTCCTCCACTAAAATCTACTTATTGTGTACCCGTCTTTTTATGAAACTTATATCACTTACATTTTTTAATGTTTCTAACAACAATAAATTTTTTGGTGGACATCTTAAAAAACAGTTCCACTGCTGTAAAACGAGATGATCTTGATCCAAGCATAATCAACCTTCTTAAGAATATGTTAGACTCTTGCAATCCCCTTGTGAAGTCTTTCCGGATGGTAAGAGAGTGTTTGAAAGAAAATGAGTTACAAGACGTAAGCCTTAAACTCATTGCAACAAGAGTTAAAGACGGTAGAACTTACAATTTGCCAACAGTGTCAGAAGTTGCTGCCTTAATAGTTGGTGATATTGACGGCTTAGTTGATCAACGGGACATTATTGTTAGGACTAAGTCTGGATTTCTACAACGAATTAGTGAGTTGCACCCTTCCTACCTTGCTTTACAGTATCCCCTTCTATTTCCTTTTGGCGAAGATGGTTTCAGACTGGGCATTAAACACAGGGGGATTCCAGATGACTGTGATAAACTGAAAACCAACCTTACCCTTAGGGAGTTTTTTTGCTATAGAATACAAGACCGAGTCAAGCCGTTTTCATTGTTAACACATTCGAAGAAGTTATTTCACCAGTTATTGGTGGATGGATACACCATGGTGGAAGCTGATAGATTGTCTTACATCAAAAAACAACAAAAGAAACTAAGAACTGATACATTCCAAAATTTGCAAGACAATGTTGCAAATGGGAACAACAATGCATCGCAAATAGGTAAACGTATATTGTTACCGTCATCGTTTACTGGTGGATCCAGGTATATGATGCAAAAGTATTTGGACGCCATGGCCATATGCAAGTCAGTAGGATATCCGGATCTGTTCATAACAATTACTTGCAATCCCAACTGGCCAGAGATCCATAGGTGTTTGTTTAATAAAAATTTAAGGCCTGAAGACAGGCCTGATATTCTTACAAGAGTTTTCAAGATGAAACTGGATCACCTGATCAACGACTTCAAGAAGGACCAAATCTTTGGTCCTCTACAAGCAGGTCAGTTTTTTTGTTTATATTGTTCATTCAATTTATACATTTTATTACTAACGATTAAATAACATACTTTTTTATTAATTACTCGCCCATCAATGTGTAACAGTTATTTATACAGTGGAATTTCAAAAACGTGGACTACCTCATGCGCATATTTGTTTGTTTTTGAGCCCTGGCAACAAGTTTCCAACAGCGACACATGTAGATCAGGTAATTAGTGCTGAAATTCCCGACAAAGCAGAAGATCCTGTGTTGTATGAACTTGTGAGCCAATTTATGATTCATGGGCCTTGTGGTAAAGATAACCCAAGTTGTCCATGTATGGTTCAACACAAATGCAGCAAGAACTTTCCAAAGAAATTTAAAGATGAAACCTCTGTTGATGATGATGGATATCCCGTTTATAGGCGTCGACAGAGAGGACATACAGTCGAGAAGAATGGCATCCCACTTGACAATAGATTTGTTGTTCCTTATAATGCTTCCCTGCTTCGAAAGTACCAATGTCACATGAATGTAGAATGGTGCAACCAGTCAGGTGCCATCAAGTATTTATTTAAATATATAAACAAAGGCCCTGATAGAGTCACCGCTTTCGTATATCAAACAAATCATCAGAAAGATAAAGATGCTGTAGAACAACCAGTGGATGAGGTCAAGAATTACCTCGACTGCAGGTACAATCTTCTTTAAATAAACTTTATAAGTTTACAGAACTATGAACGTAGTTCATATAATTACAACTCCCTTTTTTGTGGCAGGTATGTTTCTGCTTGTGAGGCAGCTTGGAGGATTTATGGTTATGATATACATTATAGATGGCCTCCTGTTGAAATACTACCATTTCATGACAAAGATAAGCAGACTATTGTATATGACGAGAAAGCTAACCTATGTGATGTTGTCACTAATCCCACTGTCAAACAGTCAATGTTTATTAAGTGGATGGAAATGAACTCGGTTGATTCGTTTGCCAGAAGCTTGCTTTACGTAGAATTCCCAAGGCATTATGTTTGGATTCGTAAGGATAGGGAATGGGTAAGAAGAACGTATCCCGGTGGTAGTATTGGTAGAATTTCTTATGTTCCACCCTCACTTGGAGATGTTTACTATTTGAGGATGATATTGAATCACGTCAGAGGACCACAATCTTGGAAAGATTTAAAAACTGTCAATGGGCAGCCCTTTGAAACCTACAAAGAGGCATGTCAAGAAATGGGCCTTTTGAGTGATGATAAAGAATATGTTGAAGCAATTGAAGAAGCAAGCCTTTGGGCCACTGGTGCATTTTTGCGCCATTTCTTTGTCATGTTACTACTTTCTAATTCCATAACATCTCCAATTCAATTATGGTCCAAAACATGGAAGTTTCTAATTGAAGACATTCAGCAGAGACAACGGTCCATTCTGAATTGTCCAGGTAACAAATTATATTTGATAAAAACTATATTTTTCCTGGTATGTATAACACATTCTTTGATGCAATTTTAACAAACATGTAGCTTTTTTATAGGTTTGGTTCTTCAAGAAGATGAATTGAAAAACCTATGTCTATCAGATATTGAAGGTTTGTTAAAAAGTAATGGGAGTACAGTCAAAAACTTTCCAGATTTGCCATGCCCTGACGAAGAATATGTAACATGCTTGAACAATCAATTGATACGAAACGAACTTATGTATGATAAGGTAGCTTTACAAACTGAGCATGCGACTTATTTAAGTAGCTTAACCCAAGAACAGCATCATATTTATGATACTGTTATAAAGGCAGTTGACAAAAATGAGGGTGGCGTTTTTTTTGTATATGGATATGGGGGGACTGGGAAGACCTACCTTTGGAAAACACTGACAGCTGCTATACGTTGTCGAGGTGATATCGTGCTAAATGTTGCATCAAGTGGCATCGCATCACTCTTGCTAGACGGGGGCAGAACGGCACACTCAAGATTTATTATTCCAATACATATAGTGGAAAATTCGGTATGTTCCATCGACCCCCAAAGTGATCTTGCTGCTTTAATAAAGAAAACAAAACTAATTATTTGGGACGAGGCACCAATGATACACAAACACTGTTTTGAGGCTCTTGATAGAACTATGAGAGACATCTTACGTTCCAGTACGCAAAATAGTGAAAATATGGTGTTTGGGGGGAAGGTTGTCCTCTTTGGTGGCGACTTTAGGCAAATTTTACCTGTTATTCCCAAAGGGACCAGAAGCGACATCGTAAATGCAACTCTGAATTCTTCTTATCTATGGAATCATTGTCGTGTACTCAGATTAACCGTAAACATGAGGTTAAGAGTTGGAAGTCCCCAGTCTGATTTAAACGAGATAAAAATGTTTGCGGATTGGATTTTGAAGCTTGGTGATGGTCTTCTTGGCGAGGCAAATGATGGGGAGGTAGGCATCCCAATTCCTGCTGATTTACTTATTGACGACATTGAAGATCCGGTGAATTCTCTAATTATGTTTACATATCCTAATATGGATTCAAACTTGCATGATCCGCTTTATTTCCAACAGAGAGCCATACTTGCTCCAACCCACAATTTAGTCAATGCTATCAATGAAAAGTTACTTCAAATGATTCCAGGTTTATATCTCCTACTTTGTTTGTTTTTTAGAAAATTATATTATGTTCTACTAATATCCTTGGATTAGTTGATTTACTTATGTTTTTCCAAATATATTAATATTCCCAATTGTTTTTCAATTTTCTTCAAATAATTGTAGGCGAAGAAAAAATATATCTTAGTTCTGATAGTATATGTGAATCTGAACAACCTACCGAGTTTGATAGTGCATTATTTTCTACTGAGGTGTTAAACAGTATGCAACTATCCGGGTTACCTAACCATATATTAGTTTTGAAAGTTGGCACTCCAATCATGTTACTTAGGAACATTGATCAGTCAAATGGTTTATGCAATGGAACACGCCTGCAAGTCCTCAAACTTGGGAAACATGTCATTGAAGCAAAAGTCATCACCGGGACCAACGTTGGTCAATCTACTTTAATTTCAAGATTGAAGATGACACCATCAGACAAAAGAATTCCCGTTAGAATTTGTCGAAGGCAGTTTCCTATTGCTGTATGTTTTGCAATGACGATAAACAAAAGTCAAGGCCAGTCTCTTGATCGTGTAGGTTTGTATCTTCCTCGGCCAGTTTTCAGCCATGGTCAGTTGTATGTGGCCGTATCCCGGGTCAAAAGCAAGAAGGGCTTGAAGATCTTGATTACTGATAAAGATGGCAAGCTAGCGCCCAATACAACTAATGTTGTTTTTAAAGAAGTTTTGCAATACTTATGAATTGTATAAACAAGTTATCAGAGTAAGTTTTAATTTTTGTTTGTTATCACTAATAATGGACCTGGTTAATCTTTACTCTCTTTTGACATATGATTTTCTCTTTAATATAAAGCTCTGTGATAACAATTACACAATTAATATACCACTTAGTGGCAGCCCGGTCTTATGCATTACAAAAGAAACAACACAGAATTACGATAACTAAATACTTTAAAACATACCAAAGTTTTGTCACGTTAATACATCAAACGTCCTAAAAATACCTACCAAAGGGTTGTAGCTACAATTTTGATACCTAATCAACCCACCAACAAAAGAACAAGTTCCAGCAAATACAATGCCGATAGACAATACCAGAAATAGTACCAAGTATCACAGCAGACATGTTGAACATAATATTATCACATACAAACTTATGACCAAATGACACACATGTTGAACATTACCATGAGAAGTCCTTCAGCGCACATGAGATTTCATCAACTATTCATAGCATATGTCAAAATCAGCCACGTCTCCGTCACATTTGTCAATATTGAGTTGAAGCCTCATTTCACACTTCACATCATCCCCCACTCTCATTCCAATGTCTTCAACAACTTTTCGCCAGTTGACTTGCAGCACAACATGGGTGTAATCTCCTGGTCTTCGGCTGTCCAAACGGATAATCACTTTTCCAGCATACCAAGCATTCTGAAAATGAACCTTAGCCCAAGAGTACTTCTGAATTTGATGTTTTCGAACAAAGTTTTTGGGAATAGTCTACAATATAACAGGAATCATATTATATTTGGAAAATGCATACAAAAACACAAACCAATTTTTTTAGATATATAGTTAGAGATATATACACATTTATATTTCACTAATTACCAGGCAACGTGTTCTTAGGTTATGAGGACGAAGTTGCACCATGATCCACGAGTCAACCCCAATGCTGTGAGTATGATTACGAAACCTACAGCAGTGGTTGCTAATACTTCCAACAGTTGCTGCATTAATGGTAGTTACAACATGTGGTTCATTCTTTGGCTCCCCATCATGATTTGCAGGCTTGGGTTCATTAATCCAACTTTCAACATCGGGTTGAAGCTTTGGAAAAACACCCAACATAAATCCTACAGCAGGCTGCTCCTTTGGCGCCTCTTGATACAAAAATTCTACATAATCATTATCATCATCGCTTTCATCAGTTACTGGTGCTTTATTCAATGTCTTTTCATACTTTTTAAGCATGTGTTGATGAAGAAATTCGGCAAAATCTGAATCACCATCACTTTCAGAATCCGGTGAATCATAAGAAGTCAATACATCAATCACACCTATACGATTTGAATAAGTCAAAGATTAGTTAGAAAGTATTTTAAGTTACTTAACTGCACAAATATAAAGTATCTAATTTAATTTAAATAGACTTACTTTGCTGACCAACTTGAACACAAGCTCCATCCGTCTTGAATACATCTATAACAAAGCTTCCATCTACCACCTTGGATTTTGAAACTTTCATTGTCCTTCCTGGCATAAAATCATTATCGATGCAGAAATCAACCCAATTGGTGCCCTCAAACCCCACTGGTATTGGTCCACTCAACAATTCTCCATTGACTTGGAAATCACGAACATCATACCATACTTCAACAGTTGCACCTTGCACAGGCCCGATTACTTTGCAACTTTTTGCAGGTTCCCTATCACCATTACCATTCAACGACAGCAGCAATTTGTAAGGTAAAGTCTGCAACAAGAATTTAATCAAATGTTACTACAAATTCATCAAATACAATCTAAACTAATATTATTAATTTCATAAAAACGCACCTGTTTATGGAAAGTGTTTTGTGTGATATTCAGCAAACAACTATGTACATATGATTCCCCATCCGCTGCCACCCTGTACTCCAAATCTTGGAAATCATAAAATTGTACTTCAAACACATATTCTGGTTCAATTTGTCTGAAACATATCTTGTGAAAAGGTGGTTGGCAAGCAGCAGAGGCAAGAAATAATTTCCAGTTCTTTCCAACAACTTTGATTAGACCATTCCCATGGCGTTCTACCTCAAGACGAAATTTTCTGTTCGGATAATGCAGTAAAAGTACATGGGTGGCAGTTCTTGGTATTGCATTACCAAGCTTCGTTGGCAACACCTATAGTGTATACAACTGTTATGTTTTCAGAGAGCACCTAATTCGTTGCACACTGATTAAAGTATACGAAATATGCAACTTACCATTCCTCTGCCTAAGTCATCTTTTAGAGAAATCTCCATGATAAATTGAAAGGGTATCTGTTTTATATTTCAATTATTAATTACATAGAAATATATATTATATATGGTCCCAACAAATAAAGAAACAATCATGTAACCCAAGATGGAGCCGACAACAAAGACCTACCATATATGTATACATGCTTACAAATCAAGTACATCAAAAGTGATATGTAAAAAAAAAAAACCATGGTCCCCATAATAAAAATAATCAAATCAAGTACATCAAAACTGATATGTAAAAAAAAAAAACCATGGTCCCCATAATAAAAATAATCAAATCAAGTACATCAAAAGTGATATGTAAAAAAAAAAAACCATGGTCCCCATAATAAAAATAATCAAATCAAGTACATCAAAAGTGATATGTAAAAAAAAAAAACCATGGTCCCCATAATAAAAATAATCAAATCAAGTACATCAAAAGTGATATGTAAAAAAAAAAAACCATGGTCCCCATAATAAAAATAATCAAATCAAGTACATCAAAAGTGATATGTAAAAAAAAAAAACCATGGTCCCCATAATAAAAATAATCAAATCAAGTACATCAAAAGTGATATGTAAAAAAAAAAAACCATGGTCCCCATAATAAAAATAATCAAATCAAGTACATCAAAAGTGATATGTAAAAAAAAAAAACCATGGTCCCCATAATAAAAATAATCAAATCAAGTACATCAAAAGTGATATGTAAAAAAAAAAAACCATGGTCCCCATAATAAAAATAATCAAATCAAGTACATCAAAAGTGATATGTAAAAAAAAAAAACCATGGTCCCCATAATAAAAATAATCAAATCAAGTACATCAAAAGTGATATGTAAAAAAAAAAAACCATGGTCCCCATAATAAAAATAATCAAATCAAGTACATCAAAAGTGATATGTAAAAAAAAAAAACCATGGTCCCCATAATAAAAATAATCAAATCAAGTACATCAAAAGTGATATGTAAAAAAAAAAAACCATGGTCCCCATAATAAAAATAATCAAATCAAGTACATCAAAAGTGATATGTAAAAAAAAAAAACCATGGTCCCCATAATAAAAATAATCAAATCAAGTACATCAAAAGTGATATGTAAAAAAAAAAAACCATGGTCCCCATAATAAAAATAATCAAATCAAGTACATCAAAAGTGATATGTAAAAAAAAAAAACCATGGTCCCCATAATAAAAATAATCAAATCAAGTACATCAAAAGTGATATGTAAAAAAAAAAAACCATGGTCCCCATAATAAAAATAATCAAATCAAGTACATCAAAACTGTGGTCCCAAGAATAAAAAAAACCCTAAATCAAACATATATAAACTGATATGTATATCAAAAACCCTAACTGCTATATTTTACCCTAATCAACACATGTATACATACATATACTTACATACATATTTATATATATATAACTGCAATCAAGAAAGAAGTAATCTTACCTTTGGAGCCATTAGGGTTTTCGATAGGAACAAAGCTCGGGAGTTAATACGAATGAGGATAAAGTAAATGAAAGGAAATGGTAAAGAAATTTGTTATATAAATGATAGAGGTCAACACATGGAATTAGATTGTAGTTTTTTTTCTTTTATATAAATGTATGAGCTACTACTTTCAAGAAGAAAAAGGGACATATCTATATTTACAAGGACATATAGATTTCATTTATGATTTTATTACGTTTCATTCTATAATGGGCTTATATAGTTTCAAATACTCTCAGACTGTTGAATCAGACTGGAGAAATAAAATTAGGCTGGAGAATCAAACTGGAGAAATGGAATGAAACTGGAGAAATGGAATCAGACTGGAGAATCAAACTGGAGAAATGGAATCACACTGGAGAATCAAACTGGAGAAATGGAATCAGACTGGAGAAATGGAATCAAACTGGAGAATCAAACTGGAGAATCAAACTGGAGAAATGGAATGAAACTGGAGAAATGGAATCAGACTGGAGAATCAAACTGGAGAATCAAACTGGCGAATCAAACTGGAGAAATGGAATGAAACTGGAGAAATGGAATCAGACTGGAGAATCAAACAGGATAAATGGAATCAGACTGTAGAAATGGAATCAAACTGGAGAAATGGAATCAGACTGGAGAAATGGAATCAAGCTGGAGGATCAAACTGGAGAAACAAACTGAATCAAAAGTGATATGTAAAAAAAAAAACCATGGTCCCCATAATAAAAATAATCAAATCAAGTACATCAAAAGTGATATGTAAAAAAAAAAAACCATGGTCCCCATAATAAAAATAATCAAATCAAGTACATCAAAAGTGATATGTAAAAAAAAAAACCATGGTCCCCATAATAAAAATAATCAAATCAAGTACATCAAAAGTGATATGTAAAAAAAAAAAACCATGGTCCCCATAATAAAAATAATCAAATCAAGTACATCAAAAGTGATATGTAAAAAAAAAAAAACCATGGTCCCCATAATAAAAATAATCAAATCAAGTACATCAAAACTGATTATGTAAAAAAAAAAAAATAAAATAAAAAAAATCAAATCAAGTACAAAAAAAAAAAAATGTATATACATGCTTACAAATCAAGTACATCAAAAGTGATATGTAAAAAAAAAAACCATGGTCCCCATGATAAAAATAATCAAATCAAGTACATCAAAACTGATTATCTTAATAAAAAAAAAATAAAATAAAAAAAATAAATCAAGTACAAAAAAAAAAAAAAAAAAAAAAAAAAAAAAAAAAAAAAAAAAAAAAAAAAAAAAAAAAAAAAAAAAAAAAAAAAAAAAAAAAAAAAAAAAAAAAAAAAAAAAAAAAAAAAAAAAAAAAAAAAAAAAAAAAAAAAAAAAAAAAAAAAAAAAAAAAAAAAAAAAAAAAAAAAAAAAAAAAAAAAAAAAAAAAAAAAAAAAAAAAAAAAAAAAAAAAAAAAAAAAAAAAAAAAAAAAAAAAAAAAAAAAAAAAAAAAAAAAAAAAAAAAAAAAAAAAAAAAAAAAAAAAAAAAAAAAAAAAAAAAAAAAAAAAAAAAAAAAAAAAAAAAAAAAAAAAAAAAAAAAAAAAAAAAAAAAAAAAAAAAAAAAAAAAAAAAAAAAAAAAAAAAAAAAAAAAAAAAAAAAAAAAAAAAAAAAAAAAAAAAAAAAAAAAAAAAAAAAAAAAAAAAAAAAAAAAAAAAAAAAAAAAAAAAAAAAAAAAAAAAAAAAAAAAAAAAAAAAAAAAAAAAAAAAAAAAAAAAAAAAAAAAAAAAAAAAAAAAAAAAAAAAAAAAAAAAAAAAAAAAAAAAAAAAAAAAAAAAAAAAAAAAAAAAAAAAAAAAAAAAAAAAAAAAAAAAAAAAAATACATGCTTACAAATCAAGTACATCAAAAGTGATATGTAAAAAAAAAAACCATGGTCCCCATAATAAAAATAATCAAATCAAGTACATCAAAACTGATCTGGAAACTGGAGACTGGAGTCTGGAAACTGGAGACTGGAGACTGGATCTGGAGCCTGGAGACTGGATCTGGAGACTGGAGATTGGAGTATGGAGACTGGAGACTGGAGACTGGAGTCTGGAGACTGGAGGATGCACCTGGACGATCTTCACTGGAGGATCCAACTGGAGGATGCATCTGGAGGATCCAACTGGAGGATGCATCTGGAGGATCCAACTGGAGCACTTTTTGTGGAAATGGTTCGGGGTCATTTCCGCATCAATAACATCCCACCAATTGCCAAAAAGAAATCAAAAACAAAGACTAAATTGAATATTTAATATAACCAATACATGTAACTAATGAACTTGATTTTGTACGTCGTTAGATAAATATGTAACGTCAACAAAAATTTTAAACAACGGCCATCGATTGACCGTGTTTCTACACGGGTCTAAAACTAGTTCAAAGTATAATACAAAAATAATGTAGCAACAATGTGTTCAAATGCAAACTTATTTATTTAAAGCAGATACATCATAACTGAAATATATTTTAATACTAACTAGCACGGTACCCGCACAATTCGGTGGTGGTCGTGGCGGCAAAGGTGTGGTGGTGGGAGACGACCGTTGGCGGTGGAGACGGCATCGAGTGGTGTAGATAACTGATGTAAAGTAATTTATGTAAAGGGTTAATGGAGATATTTTTTTAAGATAAATGACTAATAGTGTAATTTAATCATTAACGATATCTTAGACAATTCTTCTATGTAACTTTCAGCAAGGAGCTATTTCTTTTATAAGATAATATGGATCAATGGACTTGTTTCTTAATAATTTTTACATCATGTAATCATATAACAACAAATGAAATCAAGGAATAAAGTATATAAAATATACTTAATAAATAAACCAACAACATAAGTTCAATTTCAATGCATAAAAAAAAAAAAAAAAAAAATTGATAGATTACAAAGAGATAAGTATAAAAAAAAAAAAAAAAAAAAAAAAAAAAAAAAAAAAAAAAAAAAAAAAAAAAAAAAAAAAAAAAAAAAAAAAAAAAAAAAAAAAAAAAAAAAATAAAAAAATATCTTAAAAAAAATGAAAAAAAAAATATTCACTATATCATATTTAATTCAATGTTAAAATAACTCGATATAATCGATATGTAATTATTATTCTAGATAATAACTTTAACAATTACGCGACTAAATTTAAAATTTGAAAGTTGTTATTCATTATATAATCCTTAAATAATAGAATTTGACTAAGTATTTCTTTAATATTATCACAAAAAATTAAAAGAGAAAAAAATGACAAATAAACAAAAAAACTTAGTTGACATTCAAAACTTAAGCCATATTAGCCTTAATTACATATCTCTATATCTATATATATATATAATTCTCTATCTCCAAGTGATGTGGCATATCTCTTTGCTCGCCACATCATCTTTTCCTACGTGACATCTTCATATCGTTTTGATCTAGAAGCTTGACACCTCATCTTCCCACGTCAACTTAAATGGCATTACATATATTCACTTAAACATAAAAAATAAAGAAGTCGGCTGTGGGTATTGATCCTGCAACCTCGCGCATGTTTAGATAGTATTCGACCATTAAGGCAATGTTGCTTTCGTTTAATAATTTCTATCCCATAATATATAAATTCAAGTCAATCACCACTATTTCAATAAACATGAATTTCATATCTTTCAAACTCCCACTGCCACATAAATTTATAGGGATATAATCGAATTAGTGTCCAAATTCAAATCCATTATTATTCTGCATGTATTTTTTATTTATTTAATATAGTAATATTCCTAAGTTTGAATTTAGATTGAATAGTGTGTATAACATCAACAATGAAATCACTTAATATTTGGAATGGTGAGGATTCCTTCAAGTTAGGGATAACTTGAGAGGTAAATTTGAAAAATTAGAGTAAAATTAATAGTCAAAATTCAATTATCATTTTTAAATCTTAACCCTTAATTTTAATCAAAGGGTCAAAATCATCTCAACTTTACCCCTCAAGTTACTCCTGACTTGAGGGGATCTCTACCCATTTGAGATTGAGGGTTTTAATTCAAATGACTTTATTACAACAAAATTTATCTGCAACCATTGTTTAAATACCGGTATGTATTAGTCGGTATTACCGGACATTAGTCAATCGTCCAGTACAACTAACTCGATATTTTGTCCGGTATTTTCATCATTTATTACCGCCAGTAATTTCCTATTTTTTTGGTATTTCTGGTATTGTAAAATCAGTTTTTTAATTTTTTTTTGAATTTTTAAAAATTATTTTTATGATACTTTAATGTTATTTTTTGTTGTTTGTAAACTTTAAAACTTATATTTTTTTTTGAACAGTGAGTTAATAGTTTAGTAGTTTAGTTTCGAGACACCACAGTGACATCTAATTGGACAGTATGCGGAGTTTGAACCACTCATGCCTGGAATGAAACCCAAGACTCTCGAAAATCCCCCCATTAATCCACTTCTACAAATGTAGAAATTGAGATTCGAACCCTGGTGGATTTTCCCAAGGTCTAAAACCTTACCAATAGGTGACCAACCCATTAGCTTAAAACTTATATTTTGATATGAAATTCCTATTTGGTATTATTTTTTAGTTGAATATAACTGTATTTTGACTATTTTCGTTGAATTATCACAAGTTTTGTAGTATTTTTATATATAAAAAAAAATAAAATTAACCATATCGGTAATACCATTAAAAAACCTGATACCGGAACCACACAGATGCGACTAAAATACCGGTATTTAAAACATTGTGTGCAACAGAATTTGGTAATTGTTTTCCTTATTCAAGTCCTTTATTTGTTTTTTTATTATTTTTCTTTTATTCTCACATCTACCATATTTCGTCATGGATGTCAATCGCATTGTGTTCATACATTGATGTGTTTATTGTATCGTTAAGAACTGAGCATCAACAAGTATATTCCGTTTTAACCTATGAATAATGAACAATATATCACACCACAATCGAAGTTGAAAATAGAAACATCGGAGATGGTTTTCTTTTGTATGGAGTATGGTGGTACATAAACAATATTTGAATGGAAAATATTAGTACGACAATCTGTTCTAAGCTAGAAAGTGTGTTGAATGTTGTCTCAAGTGGGATAGCAACCCTGTTACTCAAAGATGGAAGGACATCTTATTCCAACTTTGCTATTCCGATAAATGTCAATGAAACATCATTTTATTGTACGTATTCATCTTGATAATGATTATGCTGGTCTAATACGTAAATTAAAACTCCTTTTTGAGATGAAGCCCCAATGTCCCATAAGCATTCGTTTGAATCTTTGGAAACTTTTAGTTTTTGTGGTGATTTTAGACAAATGCTACCAATTAAAATGTAAACGGGATTTGAAAGTTTTGATTTTGGACAAGGAGGACAACATTGCGAACACCACGAAGAATGTTGTCCTCTAGTAGATCTTGGCCAGTTTTTAATTCTATATACTATACGATTATATTCTTTCACCTTTACAACTTTTTCTCTTTATAATAAGGTTTAATACCTTCTGCTTTGTTGATATTTTATTTGAATTTATTATAATATATAATCATTCACCTCAACTTCTATGATTCTTTAGATAGTATATAATTTACGAGAAATCAATAACAAATAAGATATAAACGTGCAACGCACGGGACTAATCTAGTTAAATATATAAAAGCGTTATTAAATATTAAATAGAAACCCCTTTCATAGAAACCGGTTGTAAAAGGGCTTTCTATGACCCCTTAAAACTGGTCTCCTTTACTTATTTTTGTAGTAGTGAAATTTATATTAATAATTAGTAATCTTATTACTTGCAATATTATTTGATAAAAAAAAAGACTAAAGTTATAATATATCTTGATCTTGAAAAGGAAGAAACAAAATAATATTTAAAAAAGAAAGAAAATATAATAATATTTTGTATATATAAATTAAATATTAATGATTAATGATTAAGATCATACATGGCAACATAAATATAGAAATTTTAAATTAAAAAAATGACAACTCATTAAAAGTCCAATGTGCCAATAATGTATAAAAAAAATATTATATAAAGAGATTCGTGTATTCATGCAGGTCTAAATCTAGTTAGATTCTACATGTAAACGATCAGGACCCATTTAAAATTTTTAACCAAAAGATATTAAAGGAATGACGAATAATTGCGAAACAATTATTACAACTTACATATATTTTAATATATACTTAAAAGGCAACTGATCTAACCTCAATTGACCAATCACAACTCTCAATTTCTCTAATTTAATTAAATTAGCACATGTCATAATATAATTTACACTTTTTGGTTTTTCCATCACCAATTTACACTTTTAGACATTTTTCTTAAAATAATAACTTTATTGAAATAAAATATATAAAATATAAAACTCATGTTTATCCCAAATATCCAACTAATTAAATATAAAAATATCTTTTTAATAAATAAAAAACCCAAGTTTGTTTACAATTAGTTTTCATCCAACTATAATTATAACTTATTCAAGTTATTTTTAATGATAACTTATCAAATTATTATCAATGGTTATATATAAAAAAAATTAAATATTTAACTGATCACAACTATATAATTTAAAACTTTCATGAAAAACAAATGCCACAACTAAAACTACAAAAAGTTTTTTTAATTGTATTGTAACACCCCAAGCCGAGGCTCGAAATATCACGGAAATCATATAGCGCAAGGTGGAATTACAATAGAACAAGAACTAAATGCAAATAAAGATTCAGTGAATCCATTACAATGTGAAACAAGTACCAAAATACATAAGGAGCAAATAACCATCAAAGTTTTCAAAAGAACATCCCGAAGATGGCAAATCGATCCTAAGTATAATGCAAAAGAGAAGGTCGATGAATCCTTGATTCATAAAGTCCAAAGCCCGGGTTTAACAGCAAGCAAGCAACTAAACTCCACGTCCGGGGATAACCTGATTACCTGAAAAGTGCACTAAGCATAGTCAACACAAGGTTGGTAAGTTCGTAGTAATGGTCCATAAAGAACCAGCGTCAATAATCACAATGTACGAGTAGAGGCTAGACATAACTTACAGTGAGCCTCTAAGTAACACAATAACGTCCAACAATCAAGATTACGCAAAGTAAGTAAGCGTGTAACAGGAAAGTACAAATGATAAAAGTATCAATGCAAGTGCCAAATGCATAAATAAACCAACATGCCTATCTTATGCGTGAACTCAAGTCACCTATGCAACGATACCCGCCTGTCATCACAATGAACAAGGCTGCATCTCAAAAACATCGAGATATATATGTCTATATACTCGGGATCATGAACTCAACATCCATCAGATAGTGTATACATCTATACACTTGGATGTATGCACTCCTCAACCGAGGGATTATCAACAATGTATGCATGTTTACAATCAATCGAAAATGCATCAATCATAACTCAACAATCACAATACGATGAACATGAACCAACAATCAATATTCGACAAACATGAGCCAACAATCAATATTAACACCAATTCTATACGTACATACACTTAAGAGGATTCTACTTTCTTCGAGTGCCAGATGCTTATATATAGGGTCACCCGCAGCCTTCCCACCACATCTAAAACCCATTGAAGGCATAACCGACTTCCATATATGTACGTCTATCCTAATATTGATGAAATACTTAACCAAAACATAAACCAAGTCAACCAAACGAAATGAACCGTCACATCAATCCAACAATCAAAACAATCAATCAATCAATCAATCAACGAATGCAAGTAAACACGCCAAACCTACACTTTTCAGCCCGAATCTCAAACGAGTAGGGAGCTACGAAACTCACCTTGATCGGCAAAGAAGCTTAAGTCGAGTTAATAAAAGATTAATAGCGAGTATTGGGCCCCACGCGTTCACAACCTATCAAAGCATGTCATATCATAATGTCAACTTTATAATCATAAATAAGTTGGTTCCTTAGGTTTAAGTTGAGTCACGAACCCACAATTACTTTCTTAACATTACCGAGTGTGAAACATAACACTTTGGCTCGACATTTTTAGAGATTTACGAAGATTCATACAAAATGAAGGTTACTACGAGAAACTAGACTCTCTTACGATTCCAACGATAGGTCATATGACTTATTTGGACTTACGGATCAAAAGTTATTAACGTTTGAAAACTGACGCGCGAAATTCCCAAAACTATCTCACTGCGTCGCAGTCAAGGCATTGCCTTGCCACTGCGCCGCAGTGAGGCTAATCGAAGCAAAAGGTAAGTACATTTCCACTGCGCCACAGTGGAACAAGGTCCTGCCACTGCGCCGCAGTGGGACAACTTCTTGCACCAGCACCAGCAGTTCTTAAGTGCAAAAAACGAGCCAAAACTACCAAAACTTGACCCAAACCATACCAAAACGATTTGTAGGAGTTTGAAACTCATTTTGAAGCTTAACTAAGTGCCATTAAACATAAATACACATAACCCATTACAAATTTACATTCCAAAACATCAAGAACACTTCCAAATCATTCAACCCAAACCAAAACCCTAATTGAACCCTAATTTCATTTCGACCCGATTTAAGACTTGTAAATACTTTAAATCGACCAACAACATATAAATAAGCATAAATAGGTGAAGATGGGATGAATTTGACTTACCAAAACTTCTTCTTGAGCTCAAACCCGAAATTAGGTCAAAATGGGTAAAATGCTTGCACCTAGCAACTAAATCCTTTGCTAGACGATAATGAGGTGAAGATGATAATGATTTCCGAGTTAACCCAACCCAAAACACCAAATGATGCTAGAGAAAATGAAGAACTAGAGATGGATGGTCTTGCTTTTACTTAGAGAGAAAAGAGAAGAAAAGAGATAGAAGAAATAATGAAAGGCAAAGGAAAGGATAAGGGGGGGAGAAATGGGTCAAGGGGGCTGATGGGTCGTGGATGACCCACGGGCCGACCCGTTTCTCTTCTCAAGCCAAATTACAATCGTTAGACATTTAAACACCGATCAAAACATATTATCGACCCGAATAACCCACATTGTCATTTAATTCACAAAACGACCCAAATAATTCATTAACTTAAATTGTTAGTCATATTACACGAAAAGTCAACGGGTCAAAACTCACGGATGTTACATTATTCCCCCGTTGAAAGAATTTCGTCCCGAAATTCAACAAAACACTAATTACTAAATAAATGCGGATACTTAGACTTCATATGATCCTCTCGCTCCCAAGTGAACTCGGCTCCACGTCTAGCATTCCATCTAACCTTAACAATCGTGTAGCGTTTATTCTTGAGTTTCTTGTCTTGATGATCCAAGATCTCTACCGGCTCTTCAACAAAATTTAGGTTCGAATCCACCCTAATCTCGTCCATGGGCACATGATGTGTAGGGTCCGCCAAACACTTGCGTAGGTTGCAAATATGAAACACATCATGCACACCGTTAAGCTCTTGTGGTAATTCTAATCGGTAGGCAACCTTTCCAACCCGTTCAAGAATCTTGAAAGGACCAATATACCTTGGCGCAAGTTTTCCCCGCTTCACAAAACGTACAACACCTTTCCAAGGTGACACTTTCAAAAGTACATAATCACCAATTTCAAACTCTAACGGTCTCCGCCTCACATCGGCATACTTCTTTTGACGTTCACGGGCCAATTGCAACTTCTCCTTAATTTGAGATATTACCTTAGTCGTTTCAACCACAATTTCTGGCCCGATAAGTTGACTCTCTCCAATTTCCGCCCAAGCTAAAGGAGAACGACATATCCTACCATACAATGCTCTAAAGGGCGCCATTTGAATGGTGACATGATAACTATTGTTGTACGAGAACTCAGCATATCTTCAAGTGTTTGAATGGTTCTCTCGGTTTGTCCATCCGTTTGAGGATGAAATGCCGTGCTCATGTCGAGTCGAGTACCCATTGCTTTTTGAAAAGCTCCCCAAAAGTTTGATTTGAAACGAGCATCTCTATCTGAAATGATAGAAATCGGTACTCCATGCTTAGATATTACTTCCTTGATGTACAAACGAGCCAAAGTGTCAAATTTATCGGTTTCACGAATGGCTAAAAGTGAGCCGACTTCGTTAACCGATCTACTATCACCCAAATCGTGTCACGACCGCTTCTCGTCTTCGGTAGTTTAGTAATGAAGTCCATTGAAATATGTTCCCACTTCCATTCGGGCATCACCGGTTGTACCAACAATCCGGGTGGCTTCTTGTGATCGGCTTTGACTTGTAAGCAAGTAAGACACTCACTCACATACTTAGCCACATCACGTTTCATGCCCGGCCACCAATACAAGTTTTTCAAATCAAAATACATCTTATCCGACCCGGGATGGACCGAATAAGGCGATTGATGAGCTTCATTCATAATAAGTGTTCTTAAGTCACCGAAAATAGGAACCCAAAGTCTTTCAACCAAGTATAGCCCGTTATCACTCTTTCGGTCGAATTGTTGTTCCATGCCATCTAGGTTCTCGTCTCCAAAGTTTTCCGGTAGGGTGGCTTGAATTTGGGTTTCAATAATCCGGTCACGGATATTTGGCCCCACCGTGAGGCTCATAGATCTAGCCCGTCTTGGTTTCACTCTCTCCTTCCTACTCAAGGCATCGGCTACTACATTTGCCTTGCCCGGATGATAACGGATGTCACAGTCATAATCACTAAATAGTTCAAGCCAACGCCTTTGCCTCATATTCAATTCACTTTGGTTAAAGATGTGTTGAAGACTTTTGTGATCGGTATAAATCACACATTTGGTGCCGTAGAGATAATGTCTCCAACACTTCAAAGCAAACACAACCGCTCCCAATTCCAAATCATGTGTCGGGTAGTTCTTCTCATGCACCTTCATTTGACGGGAGGCATAAGCAATGACTTTACCCCTTTGCATAAGAACACAACCTAACCCTTGCCCCGAGGCATCACAATAAACAACAAAATCTTCAATTCCATCCGGTAGTGTCAAAATAGGAGCATCACATAGCATATCTTTAAGAGTTTGGAAGGCGTTTTCTTGTCTTTCGCCCCATTCAAAGTTTCTCTCCTTTTGAGTCAAGAGAGTGAGTGGTTGTGCACTACGGGAGAAGTTTTCAATAAATCTTCTATAGTAACCCGCCAATCCAAGGAATTGGCAGATCTCGGATGGCGATTCGGGTCTTCTCCAATTCTTGACCGCTTCAATCTTGCTTGGGTCCACGTGAATACCATCCTTGATCACTACGTGACCAAGAAAGTGGACCTCTTCCAACCAAAACTCACACTTGGAGAATTTAGCATACAATTTCTCCTTCCTTAGTAGTTCGAGCACCTCGCGCAAGTGCTCAACATGCTCTTCCTTAGTCTTTGAGTATACAAGTATGTCATTAATTAACACAATGACAAACTTGTCTAAGTATGGTTGGCACACCCGGTTCATCAAGTCCATGAACACCGCTGGTGCATTAGTCAACCCGAAGGGCATTACGGTGAATTCAAAGTGACCATACCTTGTGCGAAAAGCCGTCTTGGGGATATCGTCTTCATGTACCCGGAGTTGATGATAACCCGAGCGAAGATCGATTTTTGAGAAGTGCTTAGCACCTTGAAGTTGATCAAATAAGTCATCGATTCTAGGGAGGGGATATCGGTTCTTCACAGTGAGCTTGTTTAATTCCCGGTAATCAATACACATTCTGAAGGACCCGTCTTTTTTTTTGACGAAGAGAACAGGAGCACCCCAAGGAGATTGACTAGGGCGAATGAAACCCTTCTCTTGGAGTTCCTTGAGTTGAGTTTGTAATTCTTGCATTTCGGTTAAGGCTAGTCTATACGGAGCTTTTGCTACGGGCGCAGCTTCGGGGATAAGATTAATACGAAAGTCAAGTTCACGAGGTGGAGGTAATCCCGGTAAGTCATCCGGAAAAACATCAGGGAATTCACAAACAATTGGAACAGTCTTCAATTCTACCTTCGTGATGGTAGCACTAAAGACTTTAGGATTAGAGGAATCGGAGATTTCGCCTTGAACCCTAAGAATTCTACCGTTAGTCAAAGGTATCTTAACAACTCTCTCACCACAATCAATCATCGCATTTACCGCCGTTAACCAATCCATACCCACTATAATGTCAAAACTACCAATGTCAAGAGGCATGAGGTCAATGAAGAAGTCGACGTCTTCTAAAGTCAAGACACAGTCGCGAAGTATTTAACTAAGTCTAGTTAGTGACCCGTTTACCATTTCAATGTCAAGCACATAGTTTAGAGCACAAGGATGCACATCAATCAAAGGAACAAAGTTAGAGGACACGAGGCTATAATCGGCCTCGGAATCAAATAGAACGGTTGCATAGTGACCATTAAGGAGAAAGGTACCTGCTACTACGTTGGGATCATTGCGGGCTTCATTTGCATTGGCCGCAAAGGCTCGGCCGCGTGGTTGCACTTGATGGCCTTGTTGTCCCCGGTTTTGGTTAGGCCCTACCATTTGTAGTTGGTTGGGGTGGACGGCTACTTGCACTTATTGTCCCACCCATCGAGGACAATTATTACGATAGTGGTCACGACTACCACATTCGAAGCACTCACCTCTTCGTTGATTACCTTGGGGAGGAACGGCCTGAACAGGAGCCACATTCATTTGGCCCGCTCTTGGAGCCCTACATTCTCTGGAGAGGTGCCCCACCTGGTTACAATTAAAGCATGCCTTGCATTGGGCATTGGCGGGGTGATGTTTGTTGCATCTCCCACAGAAAGGATGGGGTCCAGTATAAGCTTTCCTGGCCGGTTCCACCGCCGCCATCACCCTACCCCTATTAGCATTTTTAGGGTCAAACCTTCCCATTTTCTTTACCCCACTTGACTATCCCACTTCTTTCCTCTTGTTTGTTGAGGATTTGCTCAAGACACCGCTCCTCAACAAGTCTTCAGTCACACTCCCGGCTCAGTTAACAGCATCGGCTAAAGAAGTAGGCATGTTAGAATTCACATAAGATCGGACTTGAGGATTCAAGCCCAATACAAACTTCTGGATGGCCTGAGACTCGGAACCCACCAAGTGAGGAATAAGGGTAGACAACTCTTGAAATCGTCTAACATAGCTCTTGTAATCGGCTCCCTCCATGTTGAGATTAGCAAACTCAATGGTCAAGTTTTGTAGTTCATAGGGAGGACAAAACTTTACCTTCACTTTGTCCTTGAAATCGACCCATTCCAAGTTATAAGTCCGCCCCAAAGTTATCTCTTGGTTCCACCAACTCAAGGCGTCATGTCTAAACATGCCGGATGCATAAGAAATCCGGTCGTCGTATGTGTAATGACTTCTTTCAATCACTGCCTCAATCTCTTCAAACACCTTATACACTCAGTGGGACCACCTCTTCCATTAAACTCCGGTGCTCCACAGCTTTTGAAGTCCTTAAATATACACCCCTGTCGATATCCCCCATATTGATTATACATGGGCATGCGGTTATCAATTCTCACTGGTTCCTCTTCTTCGTTTTCCACGGCCTGAGGTTGAGCATTTTCATTATTCACATTTTCTGGGGCTTCATTGTTTTGAGCCACATTATTCTGCCCAAGACTTGCCGTGACTTGAGCAATAATGGTCGGCATGATATTGGTGATCATATGAGCGATCACCTCAGCCATGTTTGGCTCAGGAGCTTCACCACGGCCCCTACCGCGGCCCCTACCTCTACCTCCTTGTACCTCCAGTTGAGCTTCCTGTTGAGGTTCTTCCGATTCAGCCCTATAGTTCGTTCCGGCTCTCCTTGGTCTCACCATTTCTATAAAACAAGTGACACGTTGACCCGAGAGTTAGTCTCAAATGCTCACATGTTAGTCACACAAGTAGTCAATGCTCTCAAACCGATACCACATACTCATTTCATATCATTAAGCTAAGGCAAGAGTGATAGAATCCTATGGGATTGTTACTTAGCATGTCATCATGTCAAATTCATTACAATTGTCTATCATTAACTCAAGTAATCATGCTCAAAACATCATACAATCAAATAACTAACACGAATGATTCAAAGTATAATCCGAATTCGATATGCTCTCTAGTTATCGACCGGGTATGTATACAGGGTGTACCAATGGCTAACCCTCCACCTAATCAACTTCCATTAAGCATATCGGTTCCTTATTATACTTTAAGCCACACGTGCGCAATCCACGATGTCATTAACTTGCTATAATGTTGGGTAACCATAAAAGAGTTGATCGGGTTCTTTTAGGGTTGCCACAATATTATACTAAGTTAATGACATCACTTCATTTTGCCCTAAATCATCAAATTAGCTCCAACCAATAACAACAATAAACCATATTAACCACATTCATCACATTGAATTCAAGCTATCACACAAGTGGTCTTAACTACGAACTCACACGGGGATTCACATAATTCACATTACACACGAATTTCCTAACCATGCATGCTATATGAAGAGTTTTAACTTAAGCCGTAGTCTAGGTCAAACCGCCTAATTCTCTACGACCACGCATGGGCCACCATTCTGTAACACCCCAAGCCGAGGCTCGAAATATCACGGAAATCATATAGCGCAAGGTGGAATTACAATAGAAAAAGAACTAAATGCAAATAAAGATTCAGTGAATCCATTACAATACGAAACAAGTACCAAAATACATAAGGAGCAAATAACCATCAAAGTTTTCAAAAGAACATCCCGAAGATGGCAAATCGATCCTAAGTATAATGCAAAAGAGAAGGTCGATGAATCCTTGATTCATAAAGTCCAAAGCCCGGGTTTAACAGCAAGCAAGCAACTAAACTCCACGTCCGGGGATAACCTGATTACCTGAAAAGTGCACTAAGCATAGTCAACACAAGGTTGGTGAGTTCGTAGTAATGGTCCATAAAGAACCAGCGTCAATAATAACAATGTACGAGTAGAGGCTAGAAATAACTTACAGTGAGCCTCTAAGTAACACAATAACGTCCAACAATCAAGATTACGCAAAGTAAGTAAGCGTGTAACAGGAAAGTACAAATGATAAAAGTATCAATGCAAATGCCAAATGCATAAATAAGCCAACATGCCTATCTTATGCGTGAACTCAAGTCACCTATGCAACGATACCCGCCTGTCATCGCAATGAACAAGGCTGCATCTCAAAAACATCGAGATATATATGTCTATATACTCGGGATCATGAACTCAACATCCATCAGATAGTGTATACATCTATACACTTGGATGTATGCACTCCTCAACCGAGGGATTATCAACAATGTATGCATGTTTACAATCAATCGAAAATGCATCAATCATAACTCAACAATCACAATACGATGAACATGAACCAACAATCAATATTCGACAAACATGAGCCAACAATCAATATTAACACCAATTCTATACGTACATACACTTAAGAGGATTCTACTTTCTTCGAGTCCCAGATGCTTATATATAGGGTCACCCGCAGCCTTCCCACCACATCTAAAACCCATTGAAGGCATAACCGACTTCCATATATGTACGTCTATCCTAATATTGATGAAATACTTAACCAAAACATAAACCAAGTCAACCAAACGAAATGAACCGTCACATCAATCCAACAATCAAAACAATCAATCAATCAATCAATCAACGAATGCAAGTAAACACTCCAAACCTACACTTTTCAGCCCGAATCTCAAACGAGTAGGGAGCTACGAAACTCACCTTGATCGGCAAAGAAGCTTAAGTCGAGTTAATAAAAGATTAATAGCGAGTATTGGGCCCCACGCGTTCACAACCTATCAAAGCATGTCATATCATAATGTCAACTTTATAATCATAAATAAGTTGGTTCCTTAGGTTTAAGTTGAGTCACGAACCCACAATTACTTTCTTAACATTACCGAGTGTGAAACATAACACTTTGACTCGACATTTTTAGAAATTTACGAAGATTCATACAAAATGAAGGTTACTACGAGAAACTAGACTCTCTTACGATTCCAACAATAGGTCATACGACTTATTTGGACTTACGGATCAAAAGTTATTAACGTTTGAAAACTGACGCGCGAAATTCTCAGAACTATCTCACTGCGCCGCAGTCAAGGCATTGCCTTGCCACTGCGCCGCAGTGAGGCTAATCGAAGCAAAAGGTCAGTACATTTCCACTGCGCCGCAGTGGGACAAGGTCCTGCCACTGCGCCGCAGTGGGACAACTTCCTGCACCAGCACCAGCAGTTCTTAAGTGCAGAAAACGAGCCAAAACTACCAAAACTCGACCCAAACCATACCAAAACGATTTGTAGGAGTTTGAAACTCATTTTGAAGCTTAACTAAGTGCCATTAAACATAAATACACATAACCCATTACAAATTTCCATTCCAAAACATCAAGAACACTTCCAAATCATTCAACCCAAACCAAAACCCTAATTGAACCCTAATTTCATTTCGACCCGATTTAAGACTTGTAAATACTTTAAATCGACCAACAACATATAAATAAGCATAAATAGGTGAAGATGAGATGAATTTGACTTACCAAAACTCCTTCTTGAGCTCAAACCCGAAATTAGGTCAAAATGGGTAAAATGCTTGCACCTAGCAACTAAATCCTTTGCTAGACGATAATGAGGTGAAGATGATAATGATTTCCGAGTTAACCCAACCCAAAACACCAAATGATGCTAGAGAAAATGAAGAACTAGAGATGGATGGTCTTGCTTTTACTTAGAGAGAAAAGATAAGAAAAGAGATAGAAGAAATAATGAAAGGCAAAGGAAAGGATAAGGGGGGGAGAAATGGGTCAAGGGGGCTGATGGGTCGTGGATGACCCACGGGCCGACCTGTTTCTCTTCTCAAGCCAAATTACAATCGTTAGACATTTAAACACCGATCAAAACATATTATCGACCCGAATAACCCACATTGTCATTTAATTCACAAAACGACCCAAATAATTCATTAACTTAAATTGTTAGTCATATTACACGAAAAGTCAACGGGTCAAAACTCACGGATGTTACATGTATTGTTAAAAAAACAGTTACAACAACAAGCCTTGACAGGATATTAATAGACGGAAAAGTTGAACGCTTTCGTCAATGTTCCAGTATTACATTCTATTACTTTGATTTCCATTACATTATTTATATTTGAATTACCAGTTTGTTCTTTCACAGCTTTTTTCGGATTACATATATTTAATTTTATCTTTAATGTGTCATAAACAATCCGTGTATTTGACACGGGTCTAAATCTAGTATACATTATACATATTTGAAAAAAGGTCAAATAGGAAGATCGAGTATGAATTTAAAATACCAATAATATTTCTTATTTTATATATAAATTAAATTCATTAATATATATTATACTAGTATTCAGGCCGTATGGACGGGTAATTAAAAAAATGTCTTATAGATTTTGTTTCAATATGTTTTTAGTTTTCATGATAAAGTGAAGAAGCTATAAATACTCGAAACGGACCATCAACTAACCGATAGCACCCAACGATGATGCAAATGATACCGCAATTTTAGTAAAATTATTTTAGAATCGAGGCACAAAAAATAAGTATAATTTTAACTTATTTTAGAATATCATGTAGCCTAAATACTCAGATTTTTAATTTAATCTAATTTTGATTACAAACTAAGGCAGTTCTTTGAAGAAATCTACATAACTGACAAAACACGAACAATTTGATCAGCACATTACAAAATTGAACAAAAAGCTACCATCAGTTTAATCACAACGACAGACTTTAGTCTTGCCACCGTAAGTATTTTGGCATAGGTTGAACCCATTTTCATTGGTATTGAGAGAATCTTCCGCAACATAAATGTGGCTTAACCTTTTCAATTAAGGAGAAAAACAAAATGCAAATCAGTAGTGCTTGGCCTCATGCTGATTAGAAACTACAAATATATCAAACAACTACTTCAAAGGTTAGAAAGAAATGCAGAATTAATGATCCATTCAAGAAAGAAATAATAATGTTGCTATTTAAGAGTATATAGTAATTTGATAGTTATTACGTACCAGTTTACCACTGCCTTATGCATATAGATATTGCACATGACACAAGCCGTAAAGTACATTAAGCTCTCGTCTAATGTGAAGGGCAAGTTCGTCCTTAACATCTAGCCGACCTGCTAGGGGGAGGGGGATAAGAGTCTAAACACCATATACATAATAACCTTATAAGCTATGAAAGTCTTACCAAACAAACCTTCAAAATGCAATATACAACGTAGTTATATACTGGAAAAATACCAAAGATGAATACACTTCCAAAAGGTACAAAATGGATACAAAGTCTACCCTATATATGAATATTTCCGCTCATGTTTTGAACTGTAATAAAGGGCTGATTAAATCTACCTTCTTAGCTGAATCTATATTGACAAATGAAAAGTAATTAGAATACATGGCTGCTTACCTTTATTACACTACATGATATGACATGTAATATGCCAGTTTCTTCCTCTGTATATGGCAGTTCATGAAGAAGCATTATGCGTCAACGCTCTTCAAAAATTCTATCTCCTCATAGGACTCACTATCAATACGGCGAAACGTGTGCCTGAAAGTAGATATGTATAGAAGTACCAGCAAATGAAGACCTAACAAATACTCTTATGGGCTTATCAAAAAGTAAGTAGCTATAAAACCCCTTTAGCACCCGAATGAGACTGTAAGAAACCTTATCGAAACCTTGTTAAACTCAACCTTTCACTAAACGTGTAAAGAAGGGCACTATCCTTTCGCCACCCTCACAAAATTTTGCATACGTAACTCGTATTACCAAATCTCTACATGTGCTCAGAGATGACAATTTTAGACATTTACTTATGTATGGGTTAATTCAGTCAAAAAATATAAAGAACGAATTGCATTTTTGGTCCCTGTGTTATCACACATTTTGCAAGTTTGATACAAACATGTGCAAAGTCGCGAAACGCATCCCTGTCATATCACACCTGTTGCAATTTTGGTCCAACAGTAACGTTCCGTCTATTTTCTACCGTTAAGGGCATCATGTGCCCCTCACGTGAGGGGCAATACTGTCTTTTTATATAAACGAGGACTATTCTTGCAACTCACCAAAAATGATATTTCTAACTATTTATTCTTGCAACCCCCCACCCCACCAACCCCAATATAAATTCTAACTATTTTCACATGATATTTCTAATCCAGATCGAGACATTCATTACCACCAAAAATGCAATTTACACCAGATCGAGACATTCATTACCACCATATCAAAAATCTATTTGATTCAATTTACTCGAACACGTATATTATATCATACAATTTTATTTGGGGTTTTATTTCTCTTCATCTCTTCAATCCATAACTCTCTACCAGGTAGAGATCATAATGAAATCCATTAGTGCACTCAAACAATCAGATCTTATCTCTCACCCATCAGATCTGAATCAGAGGTGGGGTAAATGATGATGACATACGCAAGATCTGAAAAAAGAGATCTCGTGTATTTCAGTTTTCTAAGCATGGATGTGTAGATACAGAGGTGAGGTATGTTTATTCCGTTAACCATTTTTGGTGGTGGCAGTGGCCGGGATAGTGGTGGCGCAAGTGGCCGGAAAGTTGGCGTCGGGAATGGAGAAGATGGTGGTTGTGTATATATTTGTATTTTAATTCTTTTTATTTGATTTGTGTATATGTATTTGGATTTTGTTTGGATTTGGGAGTTTTGAAAACCCAAGTTTGGAATTAATAAATGAATTTTCAGAGATTTATGCATGTGTTTATATTTCTTTTCCTGATCTATATATCTTTGTCTTGATGATATCTTTTGACTTTAACAGTTAACCATTGTTACAAACCTCAGTGTCGTTATGAAGTTCTTATGTTTATTGTGGTGACATTCAATGAAATCTAATGACTAACGACAATATGTCGACTTATGAAATTCTTATGTTTTTTTGGTGACATTAAATGGAATCCGGTTATATTTTTGATGTTTTGAAATGATGATGATAATATATGAGTGAGAGAAAGCAGGCTGATGATGATGATGATATATGAGGGGATGAAAAAGTAGCAGATTTGAATAAATTCCATGTCAGCTTAAATAAACGTCCACGTCATTGCCACCTACGCGCCACGTCGTTTAAATATGTATTTGGGTGAGTTGCAAGAATAGTCCTCGTTTACATAAAAAGACAGTATTGCCCCTCACGTGAGGGGCACATGATGCCCTTAACGGTAGAAAATAGACGGAACGTTACTGTTGGACCAAAATTGCAACAGTGTGATATGACAGGGATGCGTTTCGCGACTTTGCACATGTTTGTATCAAACTTGCAAAAGGTGTGATAACACAGGGACCAAAAATGCAATTCGTTCAAATATAAATTTGATCTCTAAACGGGTCAAAAGTTGCCCGGAAAGTATATTTAGCCCATAGACTATAGCCCCATAGAATCTATTACACCAATTTATTAAAAACTAAAAACAGTTACCGAATACTCTAACCTTAATGCGGATTTCAGGAACATGTCCCTCTTCTGCAATTTTAACTGAATATTTAAAAAGCGATATGAAATTTGTCGAGTATAATCCTCAAACACAATTCCTTATAAAAAGCATGCATCCACCATTAAACCACTATAACATGTTAAAAAATAACCAACTTGGATGGAATCTCTCATATATCGTAAAAAACAATGGAAAGATGCATAGCTTAAGCTATATAAAGATTCAAGATACATAAAAACATAACAATCATTGGTGAAAGAATATGATGTTTCACTTACAGAGACTTACTGCTGCTTTTCCATTTTTTGTCATTCCGGGATCACTTAGAACCTGATAGGCCTCTTCAAGAGCCTCTGTGCATGAAAATATCCATAAATAAATGTCATACATACAAACAATTCAGAAGTGTGAAGCTTGGAAAGAGAAAACATGTTAAAGATAATTAAGTCCAACGGCACACCTGAAATAGTTCGTCAATAGATAGTATAGAAGCTAAACAATATAGGGGACAACTATGGTGGTATAACCATCAATAAGGTTATAAGGCTAGAAGTAAGTAATAAGCACACCCCAAAAAGCGTAAATTAAGAACGATGAAGTAAATTCAGCTATAGTTTATGTATTACCAGTACTACATAGAACACAACCCAATATGAACCATATCTATATCTATCTATACTATATTATAAAGCAAATAAGGTTTCAACTTTCAACTTTCAATTTCAACAATGTACACATGATAATCTATATCTATCTATATCTATACTATATTATAAAGCAAATAAGGTTTCAACTTTCAACTTTCAATTTCAACAATGTACACATGATAATGCATGATGTATCATACATCAATGCCTACAACTTTCTATCTCCTCCATAAATCATTTTATTCCTCTAATTCATTCAAAATCTTTAATCTCAAAAACCGTACGTCGATAAATTATAATGATTATATGGGTGTTCTTAAAATTCCATGCTCTTTCATTAGAGATGTCATTCGATATACTTTTGACGAATTTTTAAATCCGAGGGCGGAGCCCGTACGGCTAAGTCATTTGGCTATGACACTCTATGACATATCACCTCCTATGACCTATCCCACTCCATGACCTATCACCCTCACCAACTCACCGCCGCAACGCGCGGGTACTTGCTCTCGTATAAGTAAAGGGGTCGAATTAATTCCAAGTTTTTGAAAGATTTAGGGTAGGGAAGAGGATCAGAGAGAGATGGAGAGAAATAAGATTAGGATTAGTTTTAATTATTAATTATTACTCCCTCCGTCCCAATTTAAATGTCCAATTTTGACTTGCTAAGTCTTTCTCCTCTAACTTTGACCGTAAATATTTTTGTTTATATGATATGATACCTAATGAAAGTTATATCAATGAAAAATACATCTAAAGCTCAATCTATCCACATATTTTACATCAATTATTGTATAGCACACGCGAAATAATTTACGGTCAAAGTTGCGAAAAAAAGACTTTAAAAGTCAAAATAGGACATTTAAATTGGGACGGAGGGAGTATTATATAAATGAAAGAAAAGTGAAGGCGTGTTTATGATAGGCTAAAAAAAATAAAAAAATTAAGAAAGTAGGAGAGGGCGCGTAGGCTAATTAGGAGGAGGATTAGGGGTGTCAAGTGTACCCCCAACCTCCTCTTTTAGTTATATTATTATTATTATTATAAATATGTTAAAATCAATTCGTCGAATTGCGTGTAAAGAATAATAACTTAGGTTTTAAACTTTCGTATTTTAATAAGATGTGACAACTTGATTTTTTTAATCATTTGTTGCATTTTCAAACAAATTAATACTACACGTTTCATTACAAAAGATTTATGATTTTTTAATTTTAACGCCCGTTCCTTAAATACATACATTTCCAGAAACCGACGCCTCCTTATAGGGTGGTGAGAATCGCCTATGTGTAACACATTATATCATTGTTATCGAGGTGTCGTTATTAATATTAATAATATTTCATTGTCATATTTTTCTATTATTATTATATATTATGTTCGTGAGTATCCTATGGGTATTTGCATAATTCACAACATAATGTCTCTTAGGGCAATTCTCATTTGACATATCTCGTTTATAAGTATAATTAAAGGCATAAGTTTTTCTTTTCCTTTTAAAAGCACAATAATATTAAATGAAGTGTTGACTTAGTTATTATTTGTTAATTTTTGAAAAGAAACGTTGATCTTTTTATTTTATTTATAAAAACTTCGCTAAACACCATTTTTAAACTTATATTATCCTAATAATATATATTTAGTAGTCTTATTATTTGTACAATAACAAAAAAAAATATCCCATCGGACAGCTACAAATGAAAGAGAAAAAAACAAAAAAAAGGAAGGTTATTTATTCAACATGGAATATTTTATTCTAACATGTTTGCTAAATTAAAGACACGTGACAGCTCTTTAAATATTTTATTTGACATCAACATTATATAGATTAATACATTCAATAAATGAATATATAACTGATATTAACGTAACTAATTTATTTTGAATGTTATTATAGCTTATGTTTACAATACTTTTAGATTTTTTTTGTTTGTATTTCCATTTATAGTATATGCGTTTATTTATATGTGTAAGTTAGTTTTCATATATTATAAAGATGAAGGGTTATTAATGTTCAAAATAAATACAACCTTAACTTATAATTATACATTTTTTCTTACACACTTTCTAGTTTTGTTGTTTAAATGTGTGCAGGGTATGTTTTGGACTTAATGTGACTTAAGGAAGTTGACAAGGACTGAAGATGAAGATTTAGAAAAAAAAGAAGGACTAAGCTGAAGTCGGCTAAGAGATCAAGGGGTCTTTGTGTATTCTTGGATGTGATATATACACAGCCCGTTTAGGGTTGTGGAGTAGACAACACACATACATATTTTTCATATCTATATTTTCTCTTTCGATCGATTAGAGTTCTGGTAATTTTGATCTTATGATTATTCTGATCATCTGATCATTTAGTGGTTATTCTGTATTTGATATCTAAACTTATTGTTTAGATATTCAGTTTTCTTCTTTAATTTGTAATTGAACATTGATAATAATAAAGTCACAGCCGATTAAGGTTTTCGTTCATGGTGTAACATCCGTGAATTTTGACCGTTTGACTTTACGTGCAATTTGACTAACAATTTAAGTTAAGGAAGTTTTGGGGTCGTTTTGTGAGTTAAAATGACAATGTGGTATATTCGGGTCGATGATATGTGTTGATCGGTATTTAAAGGTGTAGCTATTGTGTAGTGACTGGTGAAGGGAAGCGGGTCGGCCCGTGGGTAGTCCAAGACCCACCAGCCACCCAAGACCCAAATCCCCCTCCTTATCCCTTTCCTTCCCTTTCATTTCTTATCTATCTATCTTTTCTCTCCTTCTCTCTTTTCTCTTCCAAGAAACACACACAAACACATATCTCTCTCTCTCTAGATTTCTATCTCATACATTGGAAATTAAGCAAGATTTTGTTTGGGGTTTTCATCATCAACCTCATCTTAACAACATATCAAAAATTTGGGTTTCAAAGTGCAAGATTTCTAGCCATTTCGGGTCAAATTCGGGTTAGAGACTAGGTGAAGGTTTTGGTAAGTCAAATTCATCCCATTTACTTCTATTTATGTTTGTTTATGCATTTCTAGTCATCTTGAACAATTTCAAGTCTTGAATCGAGTCGAAAGACGATTTAGGTCAAACTAGGGTTTCGTTTAGGGTTGGAACGATTTGAGGTGATTTTGATGTTTTGGGTCGAATTTGTGGATTGGGTTATGTTTATTTATGGTCAATGATGTTTATTTATGCTTCAAATTAAGTTATAAGTTCCTACAAATCGATTTGGTTAGGTTTGGGTCGAGTTTTTAGGGTTTTGGCCTTGTTTTTCTTGCTGCTGGTGCAGCTGCTGCTGCTGGTCAGATTGGAGCCACTGCGGCGCAGTGGCTTGGGCCTAGCCCACTGCGGCGCAGTGGCTAGGGTCTGGTCTAGTTTGGGTCAGCCCACTGCGGCGCAGTGAGCTTGGCTAAGGCTCACTGCGGCGCAGTGGTTAGATGCTGGAATTTATGCGCGCCGATTTTGAAACGTTAATAACTTTTGATCCGTAAGTCCAATCGAGTCATATGACCTATCGTTGGAATTGTAAGAGAGTCTAGTTTCTTGTAGTAACACTCATCTTGTATGATTCTTAATCCATTTCTAAAAATGTCGAGTCAAAGCGTCTTGTTTCATATACGGTAAAGTTGTAAAGGCGTCTAGGGTTTGCGATTTGACCTAATTGTGCTAAACTTACTTGTTTATGGTATTATGATGTATAATTATAGGTTGTGGACGTGTGGACCCGATTACTCGTTTGTAATCTTTTACTAGCTTCTTTGCGGACAAGGTGAGTTTCGTATCTCCCTACTCACTTGAGATCCGGGCTGAAAAGTGTAAACCTGGTGTGTTTACTTGCATTTATTGATTGATTGATTGATTGATTGATTGTTTTAGTTGTTGGATTGGTGTGATGTTTCCTTTCGTTTGATTGGTTAAATTAGTTTGAGTATTGAATTGTTGAGATGATTATCACGATTGAATGACTTAGTTTATAATTGTTAAGTATCTAGAAATATTAGGATGGATGTACATACATGAAAGTCGGTTATGCCTTCGTCGGGTTTTAGATGTGGTGGGAAGGCTGCGGGTGACCCTATATATAAGCATCTGAAACTCGAAGGAAGTAGAATCCTCTGAAGTATATGTACGTATAGTTGGTTTAAGTTGTGGTTGGTGGCTTACGGTTGTCGAATGTTGATTAGTGGGTTAAGATTGACGATTAGTGATTATTAGTTTATGGTTCATCATATGTTGATTGACTTGGTTAATATTTTGGTTAAGTATTAATGGCCGATGTTGATGAATGGTGATTATTGGTTTATGATTGACGTTTATTGATTGATGACTCAGGTTGGCGAATATTGATTATTGATTCATATTCATCGTATATCGATCGTTGGTTTACGATTTATGCATTTACATTTGATTGTAAGCATTGCATACATTATTGTTGGACCCTCGGCAGGGGATTTGCCGGCATCCTGGTGCATAGATGTATGCACCCATTTTGGATGTAGACCTGACCCCGAGTATATAGACATATATATCTCGATGTTTTTGAGATACAGCCTTGTCCATTGCGATGGCAGAAGGGTATCGTTGCATACGTGATTGAAGGTCACGCTCAGGATAGGCATATTTGCTTATTCATACATTTGGCATTTGCATTGATACTCATATCATTTATGCATTTCTCATTACACATTTACTTGTCTTGTGTAATCTTGTTGTTGGGCGACGTTGTGTTATGTAGAGGCTCACTGTAAGTCATGTCTAGCCTCTATTCTTATATGTTGATTATTGATGTTGGTTCTTTACGAACCATTACTACGAACTCACCAACCTTGTGTTGACTATGCTTAGTACACTTTTCAGGTAACCAGGTTATTCAGGACGTGAAGTTTGATTGTTTGCTTACTGTTGAACCCGGACTGGACTGATATGGATCAAGGATCCATTTGCCTTATGTTGCATTGTATTTAGGATTGATAGCCTTCTTTTGTTGTCGATTGTAATCTTGATGTTTACTTGCTCCTGTTGTATTTTGTTACTTGTTGTCGTTTTGTATGGATTCACTGAATCCTCTAATTGCATTTAGTTTGTTCTATTGTAATTCCACCTGGTGCTATGTGATTTCCGTGATATTCCGAGCCTCGGCTTGGGGTGTTATCATGGTATCAGAGACAGGTTATCTCTGATTGGTGTTATTTCTGGTGATTTTCTTTGATTTAGAGCGTATTTCATCCTGAAACTCTAAATCGAAGAAACCCTAATTTTTTAGGGGTTCTCTCTTGCTTCGATCGTTGATATTCCGCTGCATATTAGATCTTCGATCTATCGTAGATCTCTTCTGATCCTGGATCTGTTTTGACTAAGTGAATCAAAATCAGATCTAGGGTTCTTCAACCTTCTGCAATAAAGCACTGTATTGTGATTCCTTCTCTTAAACTTTTAATATTTTGATAAGTGAATCAAAATCAGATCTAGGGTTCTTCAACCTTCTGCAATAAAGCACTGTATTGTGATTCTTTTCCTTAAACTTTTAATATTTTTTTTATTAAAACTTGTTTTTATTCTATTTCTCATAAAAACGAGTGTGTTATCCTTGTCCGGCCTTCATCTGAGAGGCTTAGGAATCTAGTCACTGGCACATTCGTGAGAATAGATTCTGTTTCTAAAAAGTTTTTTATTAAAGTTGTTTGTTTAAAGTTCTTTATTATCTGGTTATTTTGTTGAAATATCTGTGATTATTTGCTTTTGTGTGGTTATTAATTGATTGATTTTATTGTCTGCCTTATTTGTGGTTCTGTGTTTAATTGATCTAGTTTGTTTCGTGTGTTCCTTATTATCAGTTGTCTATCTAATTGTTTCTGTTTGATTTACTTGTTTGATTGTTTAAAATGGTTAATACTCCTCCTGGTTCTGTTCATGGAAATACTCCTCCACATTCTGTTCATAATGAAGAATCTGATCATGAAAATGATTTTGAAATGATTAATACTAAAATAAGCAAATTAGACTTTGGTGATCCTCTGTATTTACATGCTAGTGATATAACTAATACTCCTTTAATTAGTTTAAAATTGAAAGGTACTGAAAATTATAATATTTGGAGTTGTGCTATGTTACTAGCTTTGGAAACTAAAAATAAAAAGGGGTTCATAGATGGTTCTTGTGTGAAATCTGTTAATAATGATGTTTTAGCCCAACAATGGGATAGGTGTAATGTTGTTGTTCTTTCATGGATTCTGAATTGTGTATCTGAAGAATTATATCTAGGACAAATTTTCTCTAAAAATGCTGCTATTGTTTGGAATGAACTTAAAGAGACTTATGATAAAGTTGATGGAGTGGTTACTTTTAATTTGCATAATAAGATTAATTCTTTGTCTCAAAATAACTCAACCTTGTCTGATTATTATCATAAACTCAATTCATTGTGGAAACAATTTGATGCTCTCATTAAACTGCCTGCTTGTGTATGCCATGCTGCAAATGATTTTCATAAACATAATGAACTAATTAAACTAATGCAGTTTTTAATGGGATTAGATGAGTCTTATAGTTCAATGAGAAGTCACATTCTTACTTATGATCCTTTACCATCTGTTAAAAGTGCTTATGCTTTGTTGTCTAGAGAAGAATCACATAGAAATACTTCTAGCACAATAGGATCTAATAAGGCTTCATCTAGTGCTTTTGTTTCTAAGTTTAATGATAATAAAAGGAGATTTAATTCAAATAACTTTGGAAATAGAAATCAGAATTTTAACAGAGGTCCAAAAAAAAAGAGAAGACAGAATGGAGCGAAGGGAAGAACAGCGGAATGATAATAAAAGGAGATTTAATTCAAATAACTTTGGAAATAGAAATCAGAATTTTAACAGATGTCCAAATACTAGTCTTAATTGTACTCATTGTAAAAATGTTGGTCATACTGTTGATAGATGTTATGAAGTGATTGGATATCCACCTGGTTATAAAAGAAATACTAATTTTCAAGGATCTCAGTCAAATTCTAGGCATAGTTATAATAACAATGTGATCTCTGACAAAGGAAAAATGCATGATTCTTCTGCTTCTTCTTCTATCACTCCTTCTGCTTTGTCTCTTACTAATGAACAGATGTCAAAACTTTTGAATCTGCTGAATGATAAACCTTCTGTTTCTGCAAATCTCTCCCATATGTCTGGTACTTATTTTAACTCTAATTCCTTCTTTAATAACAATTTTGAAAAAAAATTTTGTTCTTCAAGTGAGCAGAATTCTAAACAAAAACATATTGGATGGATAAGTGACTCTGGTGCTAACCAGCATATGACTTACTCATGTGAGAATATTGAGAATGGCATTGATGTGTCTGATTTGAACTTTACAGTAGGACATCCTAATGGAACTTTAGCTAAAGTTAAAATGATTGGAAACTTAAAATTAAACAATATGGTTACATTGTTTGATGTCCTTATTGTTCCTGAATATTGTGTCAGTTTGCTTTCTGTTCACAAACTTGCTAGAGATAGTAAAAGATTTATAGGGTTTGATGAGTTTAAATGTTACATTCAGGACTTAAAAACCAAGAAAACTCTATGGACTGGTAGTGAAAGGAATGGTTTATATGTTGTGGATGATATCTCAAATTGCCAAGGTGTGTCTAATAATTGCATTTCTGTGTGTTATGTTTCTCATTCTTTGTGGCATAGCAGACTTGGTCACCCTGGTGATCAAGTTTTAAAAGTTTTACAGCACAGTCTTAACCTTGATAATAAAGTTATTGATTCACCTTGTGACATTTGTCATAAAGCCAAACAAACAAGAGAACCATTTCCTTTGAGCAGTCATGTTTCAAGGGAGGTTGGAGAACTTGTTCATTTGGATTTATGGGGTCCTTATAAAGTTACTAGCAAAGAAGGGTTTAAATATTTTCTAACTATTGTTGATGACTTTTCTAGAGCTGTTTGGACTTATTTACTTAAGTCAAAAGAAGATGTTTTCTCAAATATTCTTGATTTTGTGTCTCTTATTGAAAACCAGTTTAGTAAAAGGATAAAGGCTTTTAGGTCTGACAATGGGACTGAATTTATAAATCAAAAGTTCAATAAGTTTTGTTTAGAAAAAGGAATTTTGCATCAAACCTCAAATGTGTACACTCCTCAACAAAATGGAATTGTTGAGAGAAAGCATAGACACTTGCTTAATATTGCTAGATCTCTTATGTTTCAGGGGGAATTACCTCTTGTTATGTGGACTGAATGTATTCTTACTGCTACTTATTTGATTAACAGGATTCCTTCTTCTGTGCTAAATGGTCACTCTCCTTATTTTAAGTTGTTCAATTCTGAACCTTCTCTCTCTCACTTAAGATCTTTTGGGTGTCTTTGTTTTGCTACTATACTTAATAATCTGGATAAGTTTAGTAGTAGAGCAGAAAAATGTGTCTTCATTGGTTATTCAAATGAGAAAAAGGGTTATAAACTTTATAGTTTGGACAATAAAAATATTTTTTATTCTAGAGATGTTAAATTCTATGAAACTGTGTTTCCTTTTAAAATGAAAAATATTTCTAAAACTATTGATAATTCTGAATTTGAAAATATTAATCATTTAAATTTTTTTGACACATTCTTCTCTGAACCCATACCCTATGATGATGTGAGAGATAATACTCATTGTGAAGGTAGGTCTAATACTCCTAGGACTACTGCTAATGATGGAGATAGAACACCTAGTGTTCATTCACCCATTATGTTTGGCAGTCCAGGGATTAATAGTCCTGCAACACAAAGTGAAGATACTAATAATTCTGAGGGTAGTCACACTGATCAAGAGCAGAATGCTCTTGAACATGTGAACATAGATGATGTTGTTGATTCTGCAAATTTGAGAAGGTCTGAAAGATCTTCTGTTTTTCCTAATAAATACAAAGATTTTGTTTTAGATGGAAAGGTCAAGTATGGTATTGAAAAGGTGGTCAATTATTCTTGTTTAAATACTGAAAATTTCTGTTTCATTACTAATCTTAATAAAAGTAGTGAACCTAAAAATTTTAATGAGGCTTGTAAGGATTTAAATTGGGTTCAAGCTATGAACAACGAAATGGAAGCTTTGCATAGAAACAATACTTGGGTCTTAGTTGATCTTCCTAAAGGAAGAGAACCTATAGGTTGTAAATGGATATTTAAAATCAAGTATAAATCTGATGGATCTATTGAAAGATATAAAGCTAGACTTGTTGCAAAAGGTTATAGTCAAAGAGTAGGAATAGATTTTGATGAAACATTCTCTCCTGTTGTTAAGATGGTCACTGTCAGATGTTTGTTATCTTTGGCTGTTAACTATGATTGGCCTCTTTATCAATTAGATGTGAATAATGCCTTCTTATATGGTGATCTTTATGAGGATGTTTATATGCAATTGCCTGAAGGATACTATGATAGTCAAAACAATAAAGTGTGTAAACTTGTTAAGTCTTTATATGGGCTTAAACAGGCTCCTAGACAATGGAATGAAAAACTTTCTAATGCTTTATTTGAGTATGGGTTTGTGCAAAGTAAAAGTGACTATTCCTTGTTCACTTTTACAAAGAATACTGTGTTTGTAGCCTTGTTGGTTTATGTTGATGACATTGTTTTGACTGGAAATGATTCTGATGAGATTATTAAAGTTAAACAGTTTATGCAAACTAAATTCATGATTAAGGATTTAGGGAAACTTAAATACTTTCTTGGTATTGAGGTTCTTTATAATGATTTTGGTATGTGCTTAACTCAAAGAAAGTATTGCATGGAATTGTTGAATGAATTTGGTTTACTTGGTTGTAAACCTATGAAAACTCCTATGGAAGGAAATTATTCTATTTCTAAAACTACTTCTAATGATAAAATCTTGGATAACATTTCTGTTTATCAAAGATTAATGGGTAAATTGATTTACCTTACTCTCACTAGGCCTGATATAAGTTATTCTGTTCATGCATTGAGTCAATTCATGCATGCACCTACTGCTGAACATTTGAAACTTGCTTTTAGGGTCTTAAGGTATCTTAAGACATCTCCAGGAAATGGTGTTCAATTAAGTAAAAACAAAGTGATGGACTTATGTGGGTATGTTGATTCTGACTGGGGAAGGTGTTTGAATACAAGGAGGTCTGTTACTGGTTTTGACATTTACTTTGGTGGGAACTTGATTTCCTGGAAAAGCAAAAAGCAACCCACAGTGGCTAGGTCATCTGCTGAAGCAGAGTATAGGGCCTTAGCCTCTATTACTTGTGAAATTCTTTGGATTATTAACCTGCTTTATGACCTAAAGGTAACAAATATTATTCCTGCACAGATTTTTTGTGACAATAAATCTGCTATACAAATAGCTGGTAATCCTGTTTTTCATGAGAGAACTAAACATTTGGAAATTGATTTACATTTGGTAAGAGAAAAGATTTGTGCAGGATTAGTCAAAGTGGTTAAACTTAAGTCCATTGATAATGTTGCTGATATTATGACCAAGAGCTTGTCTTCTGAACATCATAAAGTTCTTTGTAACAAGTTGGGTTTAAAAGATTTCTTCCAAGTTAAGGTTGAGGGGGAATGTTCAAAATAAATACAACCTTAACTTATAATTATACATTTTTTCTTACACACTTTCTAGTTTTGTTGTTTAAATGTGTGCAGGGTATGTTTTGGACTTAATGTGACTTAAGGAAGTTGACAAGGACTGAAGATGAAGATTTAGAAAAAAGAAGGACTAAGCTGAAGTCGGCTAAGAGATCAAGGGGTCTTTGTGTATTCTTGGATGTGATATATACACAGCCCGTTTAGGGTTGTGGAGTAGACAACACACATACATATTTTTCATATCTATATTTTCTCTTTCGATCGATTAGAGTTCTGGTAATTTTGATCTTATGATTATTCTGATCATCTGATCATTTAGTGGTTATTCTGTATTTGATATCTAAACTTATTGTTTAGATATCCAGTTTTCTTCTTTAATTTGTAATTGAACATTGATAATAATAAAGTCACTGCCGATTAAGGTTTTCGTTCAATTAATAGTTTGTTAAAGATTTTTGGTTAAATGGTGGAATTTTTTCATAGTTAATTAATAACAAATTTTTTAGGATAACAAATTTGCCCTTCTGTCTACGTAAAGGTGACAGTGATGTCACATAAAAATAATATCCTTTCTAAAGATATCAATAGTCTATCATGGCCCTTTTTCGGATATCAATAATATAGCAATAATCCCCTTGATTTGATAAGATTCTTTTTGAAAATTATGTCGTTCCAAAAAAATGATGGGGACCTTGTATAATGGTTATTGTAAAACAAGTATTAAAGTAAAACAAATAAGACAAGATCTTGACTCTTAGATCATGGTTAAATTGATGCACGAAGATTCACGAAGCAATTGATACACGATGATTTTCATGATGCACGATGATTTTCAGTGAAGAGAAACCTATTGTTTTATTTGTTTTACTTTAATACTTGTTTTATTTTACCTAAAATCTATATACATGTTCAGACAAAACAAAAAACGTGCTTGATAATTTTAAAGACAAGCCAGGGGACCATGTCAATAAAGTAGGACTACACCAAAACTTTTGGTATATATAGTAATAGTATAATTAATATATATCAATGTACTGCAACAAAAAAGATTGAAAATGAACAACCTTTATAATGCAGTGGTGGTGTTTTTAGTTGTTACCACGTTCACGGGCTTGCTTCCGTCTACTCACTCCAACAATGATCAAGAGATCGCCATGGTCGTTGACGATGATAATCCGTCGACACAACATATGGATCAAAAGATAATAAAGGTTAAGTTACTTCTTCTTTTTTTCAGAAGAAAAAAACAAATCTTGATATATTTTTCATAAATATAAATTACAGTCTTCACTTTATGTCTCTCCTATAGTACGACAATCGTCAAGTTCAAACTCGACAACTCAAGTTGGAAGACGGGAAACTATTGACACTTTTGCGGCCGAATGGGAGAGAGAATTGTGTTGGCATTGACCAGAAATGTTGGTTTGATGAGGATTGCTGCACTGGCTTATATTGTGGTACCGGAACAGTAGGTAGCGGAAGATGCCAGCAGCCTGAACCTAAACCTAAACCTGAACCTGAACCTGAACCTAAACCAAGTCCAAGTGATTGTGTTGGCATTGACCAGCCATGTGGACCGCGTCTTCCTTGCTGCGGTGACTTGCATTGTGATTATGGGTTGTATTATATTATGGGAATATGCCAGCAAGCTGAGCCTGAGCCTAAACCAGAACCAGAACCTGAACCTAAACCTGAACCTGAGCCTGAGCCCGAACCCGAACCTGAACCTGAACCTGAGCCTGAACCTGCCTGAACCTGAACCTGAGCCTGAGCCTGAACCTGAACCCGAGCCCGAGCCTGAGCCTGAACCCGAACCTAAACCTGAACCTGAGCCTAAGCCTGAACCTGAACCTGAGCCAAAACCTGAACCTGAACCTGAACCAAGTCCAAGTGGTTGTATTGGCGTTGGCCAGTCATGTGGAGCGCTTCTCCGTTGCTGTGATGGCTTATACTGTGATTATGGGTTGATACCTCTTATCGGAAAATGCAAAGCCAATAAGGTCCTTGCCAGTTTGCAATGAAGGATTACATTGTGAATTAAGTTCCTACTCAAAGAATGTATTTCCATGTTGTTCTGGTATTTGTGTTAGTGAACCATGGATTGGTGGTGTCGGCTACATATGCTTATAAATGATGTTTTTGTACGTGTAATAATGCTACGATGTGCATGTCCTTATCCTTAATTGAAATAAACAAGGTTTTAAATATATATGCTTCTTCCCAATTAGCTATAAGCTAAAATTATATATTCATTAATCACTAAATTATATATTCATCGATCACTAAAATTATATATTCATCGATCTGAAAGAACTAATCATAGTTCTATAAGAAATGCCAGCAAAGCTATGAGTAACTAACCCAATATTAACTTAAACTATAAGGTAGTTAGTTGTTTACATGGTGGTCATTTTGCTAATAGTACGCTTGGATTGATGTGTTGGAATATAACATGATTCAATTCGTAATAAACACGTACCGGGGAATCCATATCGTCCTGTGGAACCTGTAACAGCATAAAGCATGATTGCTATTGATTTCGGGTTCCCATAACAAGATGATTGATTTAGGATGGATTGATGAATTCATGATTAAGGAATTCATCAGAGGATGAAGGACGAATTTTAAGTTTAGGGAGGCTGCCAATTTTGTGTGTTGATTAACCTGAAATTAGGTTAATTACTCTCCATTTATATAAGGAGCATATTTTCACATTTAGTCCCTCTGGTGTTTAATTCGTGCCTCATTAGTTCTCTTAAGTCCAATCACCTAATGGGAAACCCTATAATACGTCTTTAAGAGTAAATACGTCCATCGAATATTTACTAGACATAGGGATTTCAGTTATCGTCAATTATCATATCAGGAAGGATAGATGATCAGTGACGGTCACACTAACGTGGTTCCAACATTCTCCCACTTGACCGAGCGATCATTTATCTATGAGCATTTAATAAGTCCGGCCGGGATAATACTCATTTTTGTTTTAAACCGAAATCATAGCCAATAAGTACAGTCGTAGAGAAGAACATCAACTCAGGACCCCCACTAGTCAAACTATGACTCAAATTTAAAACTAATAAGCAATGATCAATTGACTAAGACAAATTTTGTTATATAATGTCTTTACACTGTTATGAGCTCGAAGTGTAACTAATAGACAAACAAAATCTGAATAAGGAGGAAAATTTTCATTAACATAATAATAATAATGACCAACAAGTACAACATGCTATCATAATAGGTCCTTTAGTAAGCCTCATCTTCGATAACGTATCCTACGAAGATTTTTAGGAGGAAGACCTTCGGTCATTGGATCCAGTAGCTTCTTATGTGTACTTATGTACTCAATACAAAGAACATTTTCCTCAATCTGTTTACATACAAACAGAAACTTTGTATCAAGATACATCTCAGCGCCAGTTGAACTGTTACTGTTCAAGCAAGTTACGGTAGCTGAGTTATCACAGTAAAGCTTCAATGGTCTATAAATAAAGTTGACGATTTTCGAGTCCACTGACTAAGTTCTTAACAACATCCCATGACATGAAATTATAAACGTTCAGACATCATGGTAGACGTTGCAGTCAGTTTCTACTTATGACTCCGTCAAAATAGGTTTGCCAACTAACCATAAATATATACATTCAGAAGTAGATTTGTTATTGGAATTAAAACATCCTACTACTTCTAAGTTGTCACCTCTTCTATAAGTTAATGTGTAGTCTTTGGTCCTTAGCAGATATCGTAAAACCTTTTAGCCGCTTTCCAGTGTGCTAATTCGGGGTTAGATAAGTAACTCCCAAGCATACCGGCGATATAAGCGATATCTAGATGAGTACAGACCTGAGCGTACATAATGCTCCCAACTACTTATAAGTAAGGTATCATCCTCATTTGCTCCTATTTTATCTCAATGATTGGACTTTGGAAACAATCACATACGTCTCCTTTTACTACTAGAGTTATAGTGGGTGTGTAGTGCTGCATGTTATGGCGTTCTAAGATGTGTTCAATATAAGTCTTTTGAGAAAGAACCAGAACATCATTACGCCTATCTCGATGTATTTCGATACCTATAACATAAGAGGCATCACGGAGATCTTTTATGTCGACATTCTGCGAAAAAGTAAACGCTTCGACTCATGCAACATATCCAAGTTGTTACTTGCAAGAATATCATCCATGTGCAAAACAAGGATTGTAAATTTACTCCCCTGATCTTGAGATAGGTGCAAAGATCCACTTGATTCTTTAGGAATCTTGTCCTTTTATGACTTTATTAAACTTAAGGTACCATTTTAAGTGATGCTTGCTTCAACCCGTATATGGACTTATTCAACTTGCAGACCATGTGCCATTTACCTTCTGGAATTATAGGTTCACATGTATACGTCTAATTGCAAGTTTCCATTCAGGAAAGTGGTTTTGACATCCATCTGATGTAACTCTAAATCATAATGAGCTACTAATGTCATGACAATCCTTAAGGAATCTTTATGAGACAGGAGATAAAGTCTCTTGATAATCGATTCCTTCCTTTTGAGTAAAACCCTTTCGCAACTAGTTATGGCCTTATAGCGTTTGACGTTTCCTTTCGGTCTAATTTGGTTTTGAAGATCCATTTACAACTTATAGGTTTGGATTGTTCAAGAAATTCAACCAAGTCCCAAACGTCATTATGCTATATGGAATTGAGCTTTCAAATTACAGCTTCATTCCACTATGTGGCCTGATCGCTAATAATGGCTTCTTAATAAGAGGTAGGATCAGTAAGCTTTCCAATGTCCTCAACTTCAGTTAAATAAGTTATGAAATCATCAAAAGTTATGGCCTTGCGTGACCTAGATGATCTCCTGAGTTGATTTTCAGTTTGAGTAAGGAAGATGCTTTAGCATTAATAGCATTAATAGTAAGATGCTTTGCTTTAGCATTATTTAATAAGATGCTTTATCATTAGTAGTATCATAATTAGGAGGATTAGGATTCTGATTTGGAGAAGGTGGATCAGTGATTTTAGGAGCAGCGTTGAGTACAAGAGGAGTTATCGGAGGAGTAATAATAACCGACGAGTGGTTCCCCCCGCTTCTTGTACTTATAGCAAATCTTAAGTTATGATTTGTCGTGCTCCCACTGATCTCTTAGTCTTTGAGAAACGTGGCATGATGCGTGTCAATAATGCTAGTAGTTTAGAAAAGACAGTAAAACTAATAACCGATAAGTTAGGGTTACAGACTTATGCTTCGGCATGACAGCCTCATACTTTCATATATTTTAGACTCAGATTCCTTTCTGTCCAGGACTCTTAGGGACAGATTCTAATGGAACTTTTATTGAGTATATGAGAAGCTGTTTTAAGGCCTTAGTCCAAAGGAAAGTTGGTAAGTTAGTGTTGAAAAGGCATACTCTTCACCATGTTCATTAAGGTTCTATTTCTCCTTTTAGCAACATAACATTTTGTTGAGGAGAACCTGACATGGTGTATTGGTTACTTATGTCTTGTTCCTTTCAAAATTTATGGAAAGACCATGAGCTTCACCAATATCAGTATGTCTACCATAATACTTACCTTCTTTATCTGATCTCACAACTTTTATTTTTACGATCAAGTTTGTTTTAAACCAAAGGTTTAAGATCAATAAAAGTCTCTAGAGGGTTCAGATCAGATTTAGGTGCATATAATCGTGAATAATCGTTAATGAATGTAATAAATGATGCATGTCCTGAAATGAATGCGGGATAGGGGCCACTTAACGTCAGAGTGAATTATTTCCAACAAGTTGGAACTTTAAGTAGCTCCTTTCTTATTCCCTTTAGCCATCTCACCTTAGAGGCAGTAAATACATGTTTCAAAATCACTAAATTCAAGAGAATGTAATATTTCATCCTTTATGAGTCGTATCACGCGAACTCGTGATATGTGGCTAAGATATTTATGCCACATTATGAAGGAATTCTCTAATTATTTAGGTGATTTTGTCTTTGTTTTAGTTATGTCATCAATATCAGGAGACAACAAAGACTGTGAGAAATTATGATCTAGTTCTAACTTATACAACATTCCATTCAAGAAACTAGGACAACGTAATGCATTATTATGAGTAATGGCAATCTCGTCATAACCATGAATTATTACATAACCTTCAAGGTCTTAGACTAAAAAAACAGATACAAGGTTTCGAGAAATTCTCGATACACATAAGGTATCTACTAGTCTAATACACTTTCCATTGTTTATATGTAAATCATAAGTCTCCATGGTTTTGACATATAAGAGATCAACCCTTCCAACTCTAGGCTTTCTCTGGTCATTTGATAGTTTCTAGATTGCATGGAATCCTTGTATAAAACTAGAATCACTCACACATTTATTGATAAGTACATCAAACATAAAAGAATCAAATATTACAAAAAATAAGTTACCTTTCTTAGCTAGCTACTCCTTGATTTTAGGGCAATCTGGGCACAATCAGAATTTGCAGTTAGGATTGCTTGTCAAGGACTTAATGCTAGAGGTAGTAGCACCATGATTAGCCTTTGAACTTTATTTGCAGTTTTTTATTACTGTTTTTTATCTTTCCTCTTAATGGAATTAGCAGTGGTACTAAGATGAACAACTTAAGGTTGGCCCAACTTAAGGCGACCATTTTCTTGCACACACATTGCTATTAGTTCACTCATCAACCATTTATCCTTCATAGCGCTAAAATTAATTTTGAAGGAGTCGAAATGAGCAAGCAATGAGGTCATTAAAATGCAAAAGAAAATTGTCATAGACTTCCATTTTTTTTTTTTTTTTTTTTGGACTCTTAAGCTTATGAGTCATGTCAGTCATTTACATTATGTGTTCACAAGCACTGCTATTTCCTTTGTATTTAAGCTACTTGCAAACGCCTTATACATTCCCTCGGAAACTATGATTGATGAAGTTTCTGACCATCATTATTGACAAGTGATTCGCCCTATCCCACTTTATTAAAAATTCGCTTTCTGAGCTGCGGAAGAGTTAGCAGTAAAGCAGTGGGTTCATTATGGTGAATGACATAGTCAAGGTCTACAGAATTAGAGGTAATTAATCCTTTCATAAAGCAAAGTTTGCATCAGTAAGTGGCTCAATGCCTAAGTTAGGTACTTCAGTGGAAATAAGGAGGATATTAATTTATGATACAAGCAATAGAAGATTATACTAGTAATGCCTAAAATAAGTAGGCTTAATAGTAATGAAATTATAGTGACATGATTAGCTATATAAGGCAAACTAAGTAATGTCTATAAAAGTAAGGGAACTAAAGTAATGCCTAAAACTAACTAAGGGCTAATAATAATGTTCCTTATAGCAACATAATTAGATTTCAAAAGGTAATGAGACTAAGACCATTATACTAATGAAGCTAGTGATAAGTAAGCCTATTGTAAACACCAAAACAATAAGCTAAAGTAAGGCTCTACTTAGATGTTACATCACCTTTGGGCAGAAATAACTAATATCTAAGTACACATGAGCATTAGGGTCATGCAACACAACGCTTATCTTTTGATCTTTGGGCACAAAATTAAGAATCGTGTATATTAGGCATGAAAAGAATCCCTTTGCTACACAAAACATATTAAATCACCTTTGGGCAGAATTAATATGCTAAGTGTTAATTATGCAAAAGAGAAAAGAGCGCAACATGAGAATCACATTTGACCTTTGGGCGCAAATGATGAAACCATGTACATTAGTGCGAAGCCCCCACACATTACGGGGTCCGGGGGCAGCGCCCCTGGAAGCGGGGTCCAAGGGGCGGCAGCCCCTGGCGGGGTCCAAGGGGCAGAGCCCCTGGCTGGGTAAAAATGCCTCAGAAAAAATTATTTTCCGAAAATAAGGGTCATTTTTTTCCATTTAAACTTTAAGGTAAAACATAAGCACGAACTTGATAATCAACTAAGTTAATCAGTAATCCATGAAAAATAAGCATGGTACGAAGATAGTTAAGTTCGTAATAAGGATTAACTTCGTAAGTAGTGATTAACTTCGTAAGTAGTGATTATCTTCGTAAGTAGTGATTATCTTCGTAAGAAGTTATTAACTTCGTAAGAAGTTAATTATCTTCGTAATAAAAGTAAATTCGTAAGTAGTTAACTATCTTCGTAAGTAACTTACGAAGATAGCTTACGAACATAAGAACGAAGATAGCTTACGAAAATAGCTTACGAAAATAGCTTACGAAAATAGCTTACGAAGATAAAGTTCGTGAGGAAGTAAGTGCGAAGATGAGCAGAAGTTTCGTACACAAATAAGCCTTACGAACTTAGTAATTCCTTACGAATTTAGAGTTCAAACGAATTTAGAGTTCAAACGAATTTAGAGTTCAAACGAACTTAGAGTTCAAACGAATTTAGAGTTCAAACGAATTTAGAGTTCAAACGAATTTAGAGTTCAAACGAATTTAGAGTTCAAACGAAGTTTAGAGTTCAAACGAATTTAGAGTTCAAACGAATTTAGAGTTCAAACGAATTTAGAGTTCAAACGAACTTAGAGTTCAAACGAATTTAGAGTTCAAACGAATTTAGAGTTCAAACGAATTTAGAGTTCAAACGAATTTAGAGTTCAAACGAATTTAGAGTTCAAACGAACTTTAGAGTTCAAACGAATTTAGAGTTCAAACGAATTTAGAGTTCAAACGAATTTAGAGTTCAAACGAATTTAGAGTTCAAACGAATTTAGAGTTCAAACGAATTTAGAGTTCAAACGAATTTAGAGTTCAAACGAATTTAGAGTTCAAACGAATTTAGAGTTCAAACGAATTTAGAGTTCAAACGAATTTTAAGTTTTAGGGAGGCTGTGATTATGTGTGTTGATTAACCTTAAATTAGGGTTAATTACTCTCTATATATATAAGAGAGTATTTTCACATTTAGTCCCTCTGGTGTTTAATTCGTGCCTCATTAGTCCTCTTAAGTCCAATCACCTAATGGGAAACCCTATAATACGGCTTTAAGAGTAAATACGTCCATCGAATATTTACTAGACATAGGGATTTCAGTTATCGTCAATTATCATATCAGGAAGGATAGATGATCAGTGACGGTCACACTAACGTGGTTCCAACATGATGGCCTGTCGCTCTGCAGCCCTTCAGGTGTGCTGATGATTAATAAGAATTAGTAAAATTATGGCTGTCAATATACATGAGCAACCACTGCCACTGATCCTTTAATTAGTTCTTCCAAATTGCATCTAGAATCAAATAAAAGTTACAAAAAAAAGGAGAAATTATTATATATAACAATTCCCGTGGAGTCCCCCCTCTCACATTTCACTGTAGCGACAACCGTAGCTTTTACTTTTACTGTAGCCCTACAATGATTGCTGCAGTACCTTTTTATACTCACATAACACTGTAGCAGTTACTGTAGTTTTTTTTTCCCACGCTTCTTCTTCCCTGTCTCACGTCTGCTCACCTTCTTTTCTACTCCCCCATTTTTTTCTCTTCTGCGATTCCCTTTTCTCCTATCAAAACCAAACGTGTCACTTGCTGCTGGGGTGGAATCCACAAGGTTCTTCAAACCAATCAAACTTTCAAAACAAAAAGAAACCCTAAAATAACAAGACGATTATGTCGCCGGGGTGTTCAGTCAGTCCACTTGCCTCAAAGCTCCATTCCTTCTCCGAGCGATTGATTAGAAGCATGTGTTTTATACTTGCTTATGTATTCCGTTTTTATTTTCTGATTATTAATATACACACACATATAAATAGGTGCTTAATTATTATATGAACCTATATATATATATATATACATATATTTGTAAGAGTATTTATATGTATCAGTCAGTCCACTTGCCTCAAAGCTCCATTCCTTCTCCGAGCGATTGATTAGAAGCATGTGTTTTATACTTGCTTATGTATTCCGTTTTTATTTTCTGATTATTAATATACACACACATATAAATAGGTAATTATATATATGTAACACCCGTCATTTTAAAAACCTGGATTTCAAAAACTTTTGTCAAACGGCGTTTAAAACATAGCGGAAAAGGATCACTTAAAAACTGCCTCATCCGTAACGGATGGTACCTTTCATTAAAGTTTGGTGTTACTAATAGCATCATCGTAATAGTCAAAGTAAAATTCAAGTTATGGCACTAACATAATTGCCATAAACACTACAAGAGACATAAATCATAAATAAAGTAGCCGAACATATGGCTATGGGTAAAGTCTAATCATAGGGAGACTAATGTTAATCTTCCTTTATTCTTCTACCCATCTCACGATCCACGCACTTCACTAGCTTATACCTGCTTATCCTGAAGGACACAACATTTTCATAAAAGCAAGTGTTAGCTAATAAATTAGCTAAGTAAGATACACACATTCTGATAAAACGTTCTTCATTTTACTTTCATATAACTTCGTCATATTTTACTTATCAAAACGTAACCACATTACATATCATCCACAACAATCATAGATCAACTCATACTCCCCTTTTCCACATTGCATCACATTTCATTTCATATCAACATATACATCTTATCATCATATACCCACATCTTAATCAATACCTTATATCATATCAACATAGACTTACCACTAAACGTAACTTCATATCATATCTTGGCATATCACACATAAACTTGTCACACGTATTCATATTAGTACATATTCTCACGTCACATTGTGATCTCAACGTAAAGCACATATACTTCTTTCACACATATCTTATTATCAACTTAATCAACTTAATCAAATTCATCTCACGTCTTACATATCACACATAAACATATCGCACATATATGTATAGCACATGTAGGATATATACTCCTAATTGTGCCTATGCGTCGTTCTTATCACACGTCTCAACACATCTTATTAAATCCCACATCACATTGTAATCCCACGTCTTAAATTACATGTACATCTTTCTCATGTATTCTTATAATTATCTTAATCAACTTATTCCCACATCTTACATCTTTAATCAATTTACATATTACGCACTAGCTTTACAACTAGCACGATTTCCCACGTCTTAACTTTTAGGAAAGGCAAAGCCATTTTCATAGTATCCCGTCATGCTTTGAACATTGGTGGTTAGTCACTCCACCCGGAAATACTAGTCCCACGTAACTATGCCGCAAGGAGCCACTCAAGCGACCACGTACGAACTAGTTTTACAACTAGCACGGGTTAAGCTTAACACTTCCCACGTCAATCTCACGTATTTAGCTATAGCATTTCTCACGTATTTATATCTTTCTTACTTTTACGCACTAACACTAAGGCTAGAACGATTTCCCACATTTCACACTTTACTTTAACATTAGGTATATTCATTACCTAACTAATCACACATCTACTTTAACGTTTGATCCCACTAACGTACACAACTCATAACATTTCTTACGTATATCTAGTGAACTAGACATTATCAAACTTAAGTCTCACATATAATTCATCACGTATCATCGTCAAATCATAACATCAACATCATTAATCCCACATCTACTTTAGTGTTTAATCCTACTAACGTGTACAGATCATAGCATTCCTACGGGTAACACACTTAAATCCCACACATCAGCCATCACATGACAATCATCAAAGCATATCATTTGACATTATCATTATCACAACACATATCATAATCATTTCATGGCAGTATAACTATAATCAACATACTACTTATGCATATAACCACTTTACTTTAAACGTCATCATATCATAATAAGCCACTTCATCATACATACCTTCCCACATAACCTCCCGCATAACCCGAAAAACCCAACACACATAAGATAATCCAGTTAAGAGGTTAATTAAAGAAAACTACTTTTGTTGTGCCTCCAGCGTGATAAAAGACATGTATCTTACCTGACGACGAGCACAACGATCAACAAGCAACTTTAACGTATCTTTCTTGAGTTCCCAACTACCTATCACACAAATATAATCGACATGTAACATAAACGAGATCTTAAAGAACATCTCCAAGTTCCCTAAACATCAACATAACTTATACCTAAGGTATATGGGTCAAATGAGCAATAAAACAAGCCTAAACGACCACCAGACCTCCAAGTGCGCCGCACCCCCCATCTGTGCGTCGCACCAAACAACCAGGGACTTCAGCCCAGCACCAGGTGCGCCGCACCTCGGGTGTCGACCAGCAAAACCAACTTCGTTTCTCTTTATTCACCTTCCGAACGGATCCCAAACCTCCACCGCGACTTACACCCATTAAATTGACATCAAATAGGTCACAATTAAACATTTGAAAACATCAATTAATCCTTGAATCAATTGCATAAATGAATCCCTCTTTTTGATCATCAAAACGACTCGAAACCGCAACGTTTGGTTACAAAAACACAATTGAACACACATGGATCTAATTAAACACCTGGGATTCACTTATTTACATATAAACAACATTATTCAACATTAAAGTTTGCATCTTGACATAGTTAATCAACTCTATTAATGATTTTACTCACGAAAACATCGTTTTTAACCGAAAACATCAACTTCCAACAACCCCAGCCCTCATGGTCGAATCTATAGGGACAAAACCTACTTTAAAACTTAATCAACAATCAATTGATGATATAATACCTGTAGGGTTGATCAACGGATCGAAAACCAAGCAAAAACCCTTCCAAAATCCCCTGAATTCGACTAGAATTGAGGAATTGACCTAGGGTTTTGTGTGTGAGAATATATTCTAGGGTTTAGATCTGATTTCCCAGCCTTTAGGCCGTGCATAAGGTCCTATATATAGTGGAACAACTTTCAAAACTTTACATCTAGGCCCTCGCACTTCGTTACAACTCGTTTCGTCACTTAACGGCTCGTTTAACGCCCACAGAAACACTTATCGACCCTTAAATCTTATCGGGAACATTAAATGACTTCATTTATCATTATCTACTTTAATTTCATTATTTTAAATCATTTTAACACATAACTCACGTAATTCGTTTAATTCACATAAGCACATATACAACACATAGTTACTAACGGTCACTAACGACAAGTTGACGGTCAACGTCAAAAGTCAAACTTGAAAAGTTTGGGATGTTACAATATATATATAATTTGTTACTGTTTTCGCACTTAATTAGTCTTTGGTGTGTGTGTTTATAGATATGTTTTTATTTAGTAGGATATCGTGTCTGTAATCGGAGAACCTATCTTATTCTTATATTGTTCCTATATAGTTCTGTTGTTGTTAAGGGTATTACTTTTATTAGATTTATGGCACAATTATAAACGTATCATACCAACTGATGAAATGGGCAATGTCTTCTTCATTCACAATAATTACATAGAAGGAACCTTATAGACTACATGATTTAGGTTACTTTTAAGATTTGATGTTTTACAATCGGGCAAGCAGATATAGTTTTCTACCTAAAACGAAAAAGCGAGTGCTTACATTTACTACTGTTCAGTTTGTTTTGCTCTATGCTTACTAAGTTCTGCCCAATTTATCGTACCGTCTATAAAGCTAGGTGGCTAAATACACCTTACAGAAGAGAAAATCCATGAATAAAGCAAAAAAACGAAAGAGCATCAGGCTTTTTTGTTTTATAACTAAAATGATACCCTGACCTTATAAGTGGGTGGATGTATTGCGCTTGATTGTTTAGCTCACCCAATCCACAATGCTATGTTCTTCCCCAAATAACGAATCCACTGATCTGTTTTTGCAAATGTGTTCCATTAACAGTTTGTCACAACACTAAACTTGAATGGTATTAAGTTTATGGCTTGCCAAACTAGCCACCAAATAGTGAGTCTTTCGATCCCCTCAAGGACTTTTATTCCTTACGATATTGAACTTTCTAACATTTTTTTAACCATAAACAAACTACGACGAGAGTTTTGCCTTTTGAAGCGCCAGTCGCGTAGGGCGACAATCTGAAATATGATTTTCTCAGTTCAAACTTTATTTTCTCAGTTCATTTAAAACAGGGGAGGTTTTGACAAAATTTACATTATCATCTGCGATTTATAGAATATTATCACAATCAACGCTTCTCCTTTTTTTGGTTGTGACAACGATAGAAAATATTGCAGCACACCATCCCGAGTTATTGCCCAGATCATGTGTGCTAATAGTTAGGAACTGCTTTGCTACAAGAAACCTCTTTCATATGATGTTTGGTTTTAGTTATTTGTTTAAGACAAGGTGTAGGAGCCTGTAACTACCTTCCCTCAAGTGGTGCTTTACATGTTATAGATGAGCAGGAGAATTGCTTAAGATTACCACCACATTAAAGCTTGCGTTTTGGACTCATTTGTGATTATTAGATGTGTATAAATTCGTATCCAATACAAAGTAATTTGGGTTGTGACAGTAACATTGTATTCATTTACATGTATACAAGTAAACAACACATTAAAACATCTACAAGTTCGATGACTTCAGTTCCATAGCTACTGAAGTTTTTGCTGCCTAGGTATATTTTTATGACTTTTCGCATATGGTTTTCTGCTTTTATGTTTTTTGACATGGTTCCTTATGAAACAATAGACATTAGTTCAATTTTTGTTTGGAAATTGGCTTAAAAGCAAAACTAGCCTAATGTATGTTCACATTGCAGGTTAATTCTAAAAACTATAAAGCTTTGGAAACAAGATCAAGACATAGCTCTACTTTTGCTCGGTGCAAACACAAGAGGACATTTTATATGCAAGGCTTATTTTGTATGAAGATGATGAATAGGTAAAATCTACCTATTATATATGTTGGTATTAAAATTATTTTTGTGTGATTTTTTTTTTCTTTTGGGGCAAATGGTTTTCAGTTTACTTTGCTTTGTTGCAAGAAACAAATTTTGTATGATGTTGACCTTGGAAAAGAAGTTGTTAATCCTCACGCCTTTTGTAATTTTGGCTTTTGGGGTGAACCAGAAAGAATAGGAATTGATATTATTTGCGAGTAAGTTATGAGTGTTTGGATAACATGGTGGATGGCTTTTTTTTTATTATTGAATTCTAAAAAATCACTATTTGTACTAATTGTTTGTATAATACAATGTAGCAAGCTTTAGATCTGCTCAATTGCACTAACTTGACATTTGTACATTATGTACTCTGGATATTTAAACCATTTTCATGCTTTGATTTATTAGGACTCGAATAAGACCATACGGGTAGAAGCTTATGACCATGATGGAAGATTGCAAGATTGCTGTAAATCCTGTGAAACTAAGGTCCTTTCAACAACGCTAAACAGAGGTGATTCGGAATCAACTCCATTGATAGGGACTCCGCGCAACGCGCGGGTTACAATTCTTGTTATTAATATATACAATTCCCTTGGATCCCTCCCCCCTCACAGAACACTTTAGCAATTACTGTAGCGCGTACAGTGTCGTGCACTGTAGCATTTTTTTTTTTTTTTTTTTTTTTTTTTTTTATTATTGAATTCTAAAAAATCACTATTTGTACTAATTGTTTGTATAATACAATGTAGCAAGCTTTAGATCTGCTCAATTGCACTAACTTGACATTTGTACATTATGTACTCTGGATATTCAAACCATTTTCATGCTTTGATTTATTAGGACTCGAATAAGACCATACGGGTAGAAGCTTATGACCATGATGGAAGATTGCAAGATTGCTGTAAATCCTGTGAAACTAAGGTCCTTTCAACAACGCTAAACAGAGGTGATTCGGAATCAACTCCATTGATAGGGACTCCGCGCAACGCGCGGGTTACAATTCTTGTTATTAATATATACAATTCCCTTGGATCCCTCCCCCCTCACAGAACACTTTAGCAATTACTGTAGCGCGTACAGTGTCGTGCACTGTAGCATTTTTTTTTTTTTTTTTTTTTTTTTTTTTTTTTTTTTTTTTTTTTTTTTTTTTTTTTTTTTTTTTTTTTTTTTTTTTTTTTTTTTTTTTTTTTTTTTTTTTTTTTTTTTTTTTTTTTTTTTTTTTTTTTTTTTTTTTTTTTTTTTTTTTTTTTTTTTTTTTTTTTTTTTTTTTTTTTTTTTTTTTTTTTTTTTTTTTTTTTTTTTTTTTTTTTTTTTTTTTTTTTTTTTTTTTTTTTTTTTTTTTTTTTTTTTTTTTTTTTTTTTTTTTTTTTTTTTTTTTTTTTTTTTTTTTTTTTTTTTTTTTTTTTTTTTTTTTTTTTTTTTTTTTTTTTTTTTTTTTTTTTTTTTTTTTTTTTTTTTTTTTTTTTTTTTTTTTTTTTTTTTTTTTTTTTTTTTTTTTTTTTTTTTTTTTTTTTTTTTTTTTTTTTTTTTTTTTTTTTTTTTTTTTTTTTTTTTTTTTTTTTTTTTTTTTTTTTTTTTTTTTTTTTTTTTTTTTTTTTTTTTTTTTTTTTTTTTTTTTTTTTTTTTTTTTTTTTTTTTTTTTTTTTTTTTTTTTTTTTTTTTTTTTTTTTTTTTTTTTTTTTTTTTTTTTTTTTTTTTTTTTTTTTTTTTTTTTTTTTTTTTTTTTTTTTTTTTTTTTTTTTTTTTTTTTTTTTTTTTTTTTTTTTTTTTTTTTTTTTTTTTTTTTTTTTTTTTTTTTTTTTTTTTTTTTTTTTTTTTTTTTTTTTTTTTTTTTTTTTTTTTTTTTTTTTTTTTTTTTTTTTTTTTTTTTTTTTTTTTTTTTTTTTTTTTTTTTTTTTTTTTTTTTTTTTTTTTTTTTTTTTTTTTTTTTTTTTTTTTTTTTTTTTTTTTTTTTTTTTTTTTTTTTTTTTTTTTTTTTTTTTTTTTTTTTTTTTTTTTTTTTTTTTTTTTTTTTTTTTTTTTTTTTTTTTTTTTTTTTTTTTTTTTTTTTTTTTTTTTTTTTTTTTTTTTTTTTTTTTTTTTTTTTTTTTTTTTTTTTTTTTTTTTTTTTTTTTTTTTTTTTTTTTTTTTTTTTTTTTTTTTTTTTTTTTTTTTTTTTTTTTTTTTTTTTTTTTTTTTTTTTTTTTTTTTTTTTTTTTTTTTTTTTTTTTTTTTTTTTTTTTTTTTTTTTTTTTTTTTTTTTTTTTTTTTTTTTTTTTTTTTTTTTTTTTTTTTTTTTTTTTTTTTTTTTTTTTTTTTTTTTTTTTTTTTTTTTTTTTTTTTTTTTTTTTTTTTTTTTTTTTTTTTTTTTTTTTTTTTTTTTTTTTTTTTTTTTTTTTTTTTTTTTTTTTTTTTTTTTTTTTTTTTTTTTTTTTTTTTTTTTTTTTTTTTTTTTTTTTTTTTTTTTTTTTTTTTTTTTTTTTTTTTTTTTTTTTTTTTTTTTTTTTTTTTTTTTTTTTTTTTTTTTTTTTTTTTTTTTTTTTTTTTTTTTTTTTTTTTTTTTTTTGTTTTTTTTTTTTTTTTTTTTTTTTTTTTTTTTTTTTTTTTTTTTTTTTTTTTTTTTTTTTTTTTGCAAAAAAGGAGTACTACAATGGAACAAAAATTCAAAATAAATATGTAAAGAAATTTGGAAATAAAAAGAAAAATCACATAATGGTGGTGAAAGGGTGGTTTTATAAAGAAAATGATAGTGGACGGAGGAAACTAGGGGATACATACTGAAAGATGATGACACCTAACCAGCTGTCTTTCACTATCTTCATATGTATTTTATTTTCTTTTTGAAATGGTCCATATAAAGATTTATATATGTTTAATTACTTTTAACTTTTTTTAAAAAGGTATTATAACTTATAACTTAATTTAATGGTTTTATGCTATCAAATTTATGCTGAAAAGTTTATGCCCTATTGTTTACATATTGAGTTAATTACAGAAATCGTCCCTGTCGTGGACCTCTACTTGCAGCTTTCGTCCCTAAGTTTAATAAATTATAGTTTTAGTCCAAAAAACTTTGCTCAATCAACACTTTTAGTCCTGAGCATTAACATCCGTTTAATATGTCATCATGTGCCCGTCATGTGATGGGTAATTTCGTCTTTTAATGACACAAGGACCAAAAGTGTGGTCTTTTTCTTATCAGGGGACCAAAAGTGTGTATCATATATATATTTGAGTGTGTATATATATATATATGTGTGTGTGTGATAGATATAGATATACAGATTTTGTTTTGATATGTATCTATCTTTTATTCTTCATCATCATCATCATCATCATATATATTTTACGTTTATATATATATATATATATATATATATATATATATATATATATATATATATATATATATATATATATATATATATATATATATATATATATATATATATATATATATATATATATATATATATATATATATATATATATATATATATATATATATATATATATATATATATATATATATATATATATATATATATATATATATATATATATATATATATATATATATATATATATATATATATATATATATATATATATATATATATATATATATATATATATATATATATATATATATATATATATATATATATATATATATATATATATATATATATATATATATATATATATATATATATATATATATATATATATATATATATATATATATATATATATATATATATATATATATATATATATATATATATATATATATATATATATATATATATATATATATATATATATATATATATATATATATATATATATATATATATATATATATATATATATATATATATATATATATATATATATATATATATATATATATATATATATATATATATATATATATATATATATATATATATATATATATATATATATATATATATATATATATATATATATATATATATATATATATATATATATATATATATATATATATATATATATATATATATATATATATATATATATATATATATATATATATATATATATATATATATATATATATATATATATATATATATATATATATATATATATATATATATATATATATATATATATATATATATATATATATATATATATATATATATATATATATATATATATATATATATATATATATATATATATATATATATATATATATATATATATATATATATATATATATATATATATATATATATATATATATATATATATATATATATATATATATATATATATATATATATATATATATATATATATATATATATATATATATATATATATATATATATATATATATATATATATATATATATATATATATATATATATATATATATATATATATATATATATATATATATATATATATATATATATATATATATATATATATATATATATATATATATATATATATATATATATATATATATATATATATATATATATATATATATATATATATATATATATATATATATATATATATATATATATATATATATATATATATATATATATATATATATATATATATATATAGGGGTATACATAAGATATCTCATGTTAAACACATTTCAATCGATCCGTGTCTGTGTTTTTTTCCGACAAGAGTTTGGAAGGGGTGGCTGGCGGTTATCTATGTTTCTTCCGTCGAGAATTCAAAAGGGTGGCTGACGGTTGAAGATCGAGCAAAGAAGAGGACAAGAGAGAAGGAATTTTGGGTTCTGATGATTTGGTGAACACATGATTGATTTATTGATGATGATTTGGTGTTTCAAATTTCCAGATCCCAAAACAGTAGCATATATACTATGTATATTCTTTTCTTCTTCTCTTATGTGAATTTCTGTTTGAAGGCCCACAAAGGTTTTTTATTCTCATAACAAATTCATACACAGTGATATTAATTTGGAATTCTTTTCATCCAAGTTTCAAAGTAGGAGTGGAATAACTTATTTTGAGCTTTACTCCTTTTTTTATTATCATGATTGATATTTGCTAAATGAAAAGAGGTTTGGGTTTTTGTTATGGTGATTGATGATAGATCGAGCAGATCTATATATGTATCTGTTTTTATCTATTTTTATTGTGATTTATGTTAATTAATTTGTGAATCTGAATTCTGTTATTTGTTTATTGTCATGTGATTGTACATGTTACTATGTTAGACATGTTAAAATTTTTAGCCTAGCTGTAACTAAAACTTATAAAATTTTTGTTGTTGTTGATGATGATGATGATGATGATGATGATGATGATGATGATGATGATGATGATGATGATGATGATGATGATGATGATGATGATGATGATGATGATGATGATGATGATGATGATGATGATGATGATGATGATGATGATGATGATGATGATGATGATGATGATGATGATGATGATGATGATGATGATGATGATGATGATGATGATGATGATGATGATGATGATGATGATGATGATGATGATGATGATGATGATGATGATGATGATGATGATGATGATGATGATGATGATGATGATGATGATGATGATGATGATGATGATGATGATGATGATGATGATGATGATGATGATGATGATGATGATGATGATGATGATGATGATGATGATGATGATGATGATGATGATGATGATGATGATGATGATGATGATGATGATGATGATGATGATGATGATGATGATGATGATGATGATGATGATGATGATGATGATGATGATGATGATGATGATGATGATGATGATGATGATGATGATGATGATGATGATGATGATGATGATGATGATGATGATGATGATGATGATGATGATGATGATGATGATGATGATGATGATGATGATGATGATGATGATGATGATGATGATGATGATGATGATGATGATGATGATGATGATGATGATGATGATGATGATGATGATGATGATGATGATGATGATGATGATGATGATGATGATGATGATGATGATGATGATGATGATGATGATGATGATGATGATGATGATGATGATGATGATGATGATGATGATGATGATGATGATGATGATGATGATGATGATGATGATGATGATGATGATGATGATGATGATGATGATGATGATGATGATGATGATGATGATGATGATGATGATGATGATGATGATGATGATGATGATGATGATGATGATGATGATGATGATGATGATGATGATGATGATGATGATGATGATGATGATGATGATGATGATGATGATGATGATGATGATGATGATGATGATGATGATGATGATGATGATGATGATGATGATGATGATGATGATGATGATGATGATGATGATGATGATGATGATGATGATGATGATGATGATGATGATGATGATGATGATGATGATGATGATGATGATGATGATGATGATGATGATGATGATGATGATGATGATGATGATGATGATGATGATGATGATGATGATGATGATGATGATGATGATGATGATGATGATGATGATGATGATGATGATGATGATGATGATGATGATGATGATGATGATGATGATGATGATGATGATGATGATGATGATGATGATGATGATGATGATGATGATGATGATGATGATGATGATGATGATGATGATGATGATGATGATGATGATGATGATGATGATGATGATGATGATGATGATGATGATGATGATGATGATGATGATGATGATGATGATGATGATGATGATGATGATGATGATGATGATGATGATGATGATGATGATGATGATGATGATGATGATGATGATGATGATGATGATGATGATGATGATGATGATGATGATGATGATGATGATGATGATGATGATGATGATGATGATGATGATGATGATGATGATGATGATGATGATGATGATGATGATGATGATGATGATGATGATGATGATGATGATGATGATGATGATGATGATGATGATGATGATGATGATGATGATGATGACTTTTTTTCAGAAAATAATTATGCTAATTTCTTTAGTCATCTGTTTAATGTGATATTGTTGTACCTATTGACATACTAAAATTTATAACCTAAATTTACTTAAAAGTTATAACAACATTTATGGCCTAGCTTTACCGCTGCGAAGCGCGGGTTATTATACTAGTTGAAAATAACAGCTAGATAGGAGTCAAACACAGGACCATCATGTTTTATATATGTTATCATGTTATGTTGTGTATATTAAGTTTTCACAATTTAAAAAAAGCAGCTACCGTTCATAAACCACAGTAGATGTAAGACTAAAATGACAAGTCACTCATGACAACTTATGAATGAAACTAATGAATTTATTTTTGTGACTTGGTGTTTGAAGCCGAGTAACAGGCATAGTGTACATAGCAATAACTTCTTCACAACCAACCCTCAGTCTCAGGCTTACCGAATAGATAAATGGAGTCCACGATCGACTGATAATTAACTATAGATAAATTAGTACATATTAATTTACCAAGTACTTTTGGAGGTATTAATTAAGTATACCGATAGCCTGAGAGAAGCATACAGTCAAATCTTGTATCCAAACACAACAAGTCGATGATATGGTGGCTATCAGAGCCGGCCCAAATGTGTAATTGGGTCAAGCAGCCGCTTTGGGCCCAAAAAAACACAAAGGCCCCAAATTTTGTGATATATGGACTTATATCTAAAAAACAAAGAAAAAAGAATAAGCGGCTACTCTCCATACGACCAGACACACTCCTTGAAAATCGAAAAGCTACACCGATTTCCTCTCTCTCAATATGATGACAACGCTCAACAGTTTTAATTACGGTGAAATCGAATCGTCTCCAACGTTCTTATGATTGAAGATTCATCTATAAATTTAGGTAAATTTATTCATTATTGTTCTTATCATCTTATGCCTCAAAAAATCAAAATCTTTCAATTACGTTCTTTAAATTCTTATATGCTCAAAAAATCTGTTTTGGTGTAGACTACAATTCACAGCAAACAGCAAGTGAGGCAACCAGCGGCGGCACGGCGGCAATACTTGGTCAACCACCTACGGCAGTGGCACCACCAGGTTTACTGTTAACCTTTTGTGATTTTTATCTATTTTTATTGTGATTTATGTTAATTAATTTGTGAATCTGAATTCTGTTATTTGTTTCTATTTAATTTCCATCTCTTAATCTGTGATTTTTGTGAATTAGTGATTTCTAAGTTTTATTATTGATTGTTAATGGCGAACCGAATTCGTACATATGAATGTGGTAATTCGAAAAGGATTAAAAAGTTAAAAAGAGAGGCTTTTATAGAATCACAAAAAGGAGCGCTATTGAAATTTATAAAACCTCTGAATGTTGATGAAAGTGTTGATTATGAAGAAAATGTTAATGTAGATGGTAATCTTGATGGAAATAATGTTGATACTAATCTTGATGAAAATTTTGATGAAAATCTTGATGAAAATGATAATGTTGATGCTAATCTTGATGAAAATGCTACTGTTGATGCTAATCTTGATGAAAATGCTACTGTTGACGCTAATCTTGATGAAAATGCTAATGTTGATGCTAATCTTAATGAAATTGATGTTGATGCTAATCTTAATGAAAATGCTACTGTTGATGCTAATCTTGATGAAAATGCTACTGTTGACGCTAATCTTGATGAAAATGCTAATGTTGACGCTAATCATGATGAAAATGCTAATATTTATGAACCAAGTAGTTGGAATAATATAAATAATAATTAAGAGATTTATTAGTTCAAAAAGGTCCTATAATGTTTAAAAATTTTCAAGGTCCAAAGGATGAAACTTGATTCTTTAGTTCTTCTTACTATGTGCTAGATTTACCAAATGGAGAAAAATTTGAAAGAAAGTGGTTGGCTTATTCTAAAGTGTTAGATAGAGTATTTTGTTTTTGTTGTAAGTTATTTGATGTTAATCAATGTCCAAGTAAACTTGCAAGTGAGGGTTATAATGATTGGAGAAATATTCATGTTGCCTTAAAAAGTCATGAAAAGAGTCAAACACACATTATACCAAAGTTCACTCTTAAATCTTTATCACAAACACGTTGGGAAAGTCGGGTAGAAAGTGTCAAGGCAATTATACATCAAGCACCACAAATAAAAGAAGCATTGTTGGCGGTATGTGATGATTGTAAAAACGACTCAGAAACTCTAAGTAATGCTAAAAGCTTGGTAGAAAATGAATTTGAAAAGTTTGAGTTTCTTTTAGGACTAGTTATTTGGTATGATGTTTTGTTTGCTATTAATTCAGTTAGTAAAATGTTACAAACAAAAAACATGTGTATTGATGATGCCATAAGGGAATTGCGTATGCTTTTGCGTTACTTTGAAGATTATAGAGAAAATGGATTTGAAAAGGCTATGATCGACGCAAAAAAATTAGCTTTAGATATGAATGTAGAACCTAAGTTTTGTGAGAAACGTGTCATTCATAGAAATAGACGTTTTGATGATAATGTTGCTAACGATACAATAAAAAGTCCTATTGAATTATTTAAAACTGATTATTTTTTGTATGTTCTAGATCAAGCTATTACTTTGATTAGAAGTAGATTTGTTCAATTTAAAGAGTATGCAAATACTTTTGGTTTCTTGTTTAGTATTGAAAAGCTAACTTCTTTTGATGATGAAAGTTTAAAAGAGCATTGTATTAATCTTGAGAAAGTTTTAAAGTACGGTGATAGTTTAGATATTGATGGTCTTGATTTATTTCAAGAACTAAAAATCTTAAAACATATTATCGATATAGAAAGTGACACACCTATTAACATTTTAATTATATTCAAAAGTTTAATACTTTTCCAAATGCGTATATTGCTTATAGAATTATGTTAACTATTCCTGTCACCGTTGCCACCGCCGAAAGAAGTTTTTCTAAACTAAAAATTATAAAAAAATAATACTTAAGGTCTACAATGTCACAAGAAAGATTAAATGGGTTAGCTATGTTGTCAATTGAAAAAGATTTATGTTATGATATTGATTTAGAAGATTCGATTAAAGAGTTTGCTTCTATAAAAGCTAGAAAAATAAACTTTATATAAATAATTTTTATGTTTTCTACACATAAAAAAGTAGGTTAAATTTTACTTTTTTTAACTCCGCCAGTTATAAGCTTTTAAGTTTATAATGCCGGTCCCAAGCCCGGATTAAAGGAGGAGGGTTTATAAAGCCATCCTGGTAACTATTGCTTTTGTGACCATGGATCTTCATTTAATGGTCATGTGTTGCTGCAATTATAAACAGGTACCAAACAATTCTTGTTGTACAGGTCAATAGGTCACAAAAGCGAACCAGTGACGAGCAGGAGGCAGTGACGAGCAGGAGGCAGCAGCTAGTATAATAGGTGACGAGCAGAAGGAAAAGCAGCTAGCAGACCAGGTACCCGTTTTCTTCTTTATTTCTTTACTTTACTTTGTATGTTAATAAACTAGGCCCCCAAATTCGATCTCGTTTAAGGCCATCAAAAAGCTTGAGCCTATGTTATAAGTTTATAATCAAATAAGAGCGTTTGTAGTGGTTCACACCACCACACCAGGTGGTGTGACATCATTGCCACATCAGCACCACCCAACAACCACACCACATCCATAACAATAACCACACCATATCATATTTTTACAATAAAAAATAATACAACTTATTTATTTTTTAATGAAAACTAACAGTTTTAATAACTAAATATATAATACATTCATTCTGGAAATAAAAATATTGGGTTAAAACATAATCGTTTGCGTTTTAAAAAATTATATATACATAACACATTTATTTACACTAGCATGGTACCCGCGCAATGCGGTGACGGCGACGGCGGTTTAGTGGTGTCGGTGACGGGTGGTGATGACATCGACAATTGGTGTCGAGTGGTGTAACCGTGTAAGTTGATGTAATGGTAATAGTGGAAATATTTTAGAAGATAAGGACTTAGAGTGTAAATTAGCAAGATAAGGGTTTAAAGTGTAAATTAATTCATTAAGGGCAAATTTGGTAATCTCTAATAACCATTTCCATAGAGAGGGTTTATTAAGGGTAATCTAGTACTTTTGCATCTAACCATTGTCTAACACTTTCCAAAAATAAGGGGTTGATAATTATTATAAAGGAGTATAGATGTATTATTAGATTTTTATAATTGAATGTAAATAAATTTTACACCCGCAAAAATAAACATACCCACCAAACAAAGATAATGATGAAAAAGATGACGCCATTCTCTTCTCCCCATCCTAGTTTCCATCTTCTGCAACATACGCCCATCAAGATTTTCAGAAAAATAAAATAAAAATCACACCTATATCCATCTTCTTTCTGTCATCCCTACCAACAACAATGGCAGTGGCTTCAACTACTGTCACCAAATCTTGAAGAATTAGAGAAAAAAAGAAACTATTAAATAATGGAAGGACACCAACGACCCCAACTTTATGCACCGTTGATACACCCACGCCGGCTCTTCCACACCACGATGACCCCACTCGAGTAATGGTCCACCCCACGACGCCGGGGTGGTTGGGTTTCAACGCCGTCCACACAAGTACCATTACAGACGCTCTAAGGACCAAGTTATCAGTTGGAGTGGACCAACAGGTCAGAAGTTTCTTTTTGTTAGTTTCGATAAGGGAAAAGTACTTTTCTAATGCATCATTGAAAAATTGCATTATCAAAAAAATAAAATAAATGATAACGCAAACAATATTTATAAACCGTAGTAGTCATTAGTCAATATGCTTGGACAGATTAAAATCTGCTATGTATTGCAGTTTATGACTATTAAATCTTTGCGGATTTTAATCCTATTTTAAACTTTTGTTAGGTGGAACAAGCTAATTCAAAGGACATGAAAATGGTGATGACAAGCGAGGGCTAAACCTTGTAAAAGCTATTTTAAGGCCACTCATATTGAGGAGAACAAAAGATACCAAAGATAAAAGAAGGAAGGTTTGTACCATTTTCATAAAAAGTTTTAGTGTTTTATGCACCATTCTTTTGGTTATTACTTATAAACAGGTACTAGCATGGTACCCGCGCAATGCGGCGGCAGTGATGGAGACGACGATCTAGTGGTGTCGGTGACGGTATTATTGGTGGTGGCGGTGTCAAATGTAGGTTGATATAAAGGTGACAGTGAAATATAGTGAAATATTTTAGAAGATAAGGACTTAAAGTGTTAATTATTAAAATAAAGGTTTAGAGTGTAAATTAATTCATTAAGGGCAAATTTGGTAATTTATAAAAACTCTTTCCATAGTGGGTATTTATTAAGGGTAATTTAGTACTTTTGCATCTAACTATTTTCTAACACTTTCTAAAAATAGGGGTTGATAATTATTATAAAGGGGTATAGATAAGGGCAGATTTGGTAATTTATAAAAACTCTTTCCATAGTGGGTATTTATTAAGGGTAATTTAGTACTTTTGCATCTTACATTTTCTAACACTTTCTAAAAATAGGGGGTTGATAATTATTATAAAGGGGTATAGATATAGATATGTGAAGGAGGAGATTTATCTTTTAGTTACGATTTTTATACTAGAACTGATAACATCATTTATTATATTCAATACGGTCATTCAGGCCAATTCTTGTTCTCCCACCAACTGATCATATTCAAATCATTGAATGTGAACAATCAGAAGCTGAACTGAACATGATTTCGACGAGGCCCTCGTAAAATGGTCGGTCTTGCAATGGATAAACCTCGGTACATAGAAAAAGCCATAGATATGGAGTAAAATGGACTTTGCCTACTACTCGTTGATATAAGGCTTTGACCAAAGCTCGCTCCCACATATTAGGAGGCAATTAATTGTCCACCCCAAGAATCGAATATTTGTACACAATGATCAGCTCCCGATTTCACTTGATATATAAACCACGTACTCGGCTATAGCGTTAGATTTGATAGAAGAGGCTGTAACACATGAGGTACTGTATGTCACATGCTTTTTATAGAAATATGGGATTTGGCCACGACATTTTTGGCCGCGACTTTTTTTTTCGTGGCCAAAGGTCACTAAACGACAAAAATATTAATAACTTTGACTAAAAAAGTCAAATTTTCTTTGGCCACGATTTTGTCGTGGCTAAAGTTGTCCCCAAATATTTTTTTATTTTATTTTCGAATTACATAAATAAGTGAAATTGAAAAATAATTTTATTTTATTTTATTTTCGAATTACATAAATCAGTGAAATTGAAAAACCCTAGTTGGTGGTAATCAGAATAGTTTGAAGATGGAATTCGCAAATATGGGTATGCCAAATTCCGAAACGGAATGGCTCCGATGGGAAGCGGGAAGGGAATTTACCGAGTATCGGTCTAGAGTATGGGAAGGGAATCAACACCTCTCTCTCTCTTCTCTCTCTCTAGAGAGCCGTTGAGAGGTTTCTCCGGCTTCTCTTTGAGATCGAGAGTAGATCTGAGATCGAGATTTTTCCGGTTAAGTCTTCCACTCCGGTGGATCTAACCCTATTTTTTTTCACCCCGGGCCGGAGGTCCCTTCCACCTCGGTGGATCTGGAAGCAGCCTCCCCACCTTTGTGTGGGGGTAAGGTCTGTCTACATCATACCTCCCTCATAGCCCGACTTATGTCGGGATTGAGTACCTTGTTGTTGTTGTTGTAGTGAAATTGAAAAATCAGTGGCTAATTGATTTTTAATTAATTTTATTCGTTTTCACGCGAACATAAAAATTTCCCGCCAATTATTTAGTCACGACTATGTCGTGGCCAAATATTTTTCAATTTCCCTTATTTATTTAATTCGAAAATAAAACAAAATTTTCTGAAAAATTCTAATTTCTTAATTCCATCCACAGCAAAAGTTCCCGCTAATTATTTGGCCAGTCGTGGCTAATCTATTTTTTCGGAAAATTCTAAAATTTTTAGTTTCCCTCCACAACAAAAATTTCCCGCCAATGATTTGGTCGCGACTTTAGCCACGACTTTGTCGCGACCGAAACTTTTTTTCAATATTTAATTTACTAATATTTTAAAAGTTATAGTTAAATATAAATAATTAAATAATAAATGTTAATTATAAATTTTATTTCTCTTTTATTATTTATTAAATATCGAGTGAAATGTCACTCATGTATACATACATACATTTATACTTATCGATGAATCATGTTAATCCCAATCGAATGATCGGCAAATATATTGGGCCTAATAGGCTTGTGAGATAACAAATGAGATTTAAGGCCCAATAGGCCCATTCGAGTGAATGACAAAGACACACAACCCATTTAGCCTATTTATACAAGTGGTGAACATATTGGTCCCAATAGGCCCAATGATTAGACATACATACATCCTTATATACATTAATACATACATACATATATACATACATTTATACTTATCGATGAATCATGTTAATCCCAATCGAATGATCGGCAAATATATTGGGCCTAATAGGCTTGTGAGATAACAAATGAGATTTAAGGCCCAATAGGCCCATTCGAGTGAATGACAAAGACACACAACCCATTTAGCCTATTTATACAAGTGGTGAACATATTGGGCCCGGCTTATGTCGGGATTGGGTACCTTGTTGTTGTTGTTGATACAAGTGGTGAACATATTGGGCCCAATAGGCCTAATGATTAGACACACATACATACATACATACATCCATATATACATACACACATATATACATACATTTATACTTATCGATGAATCATGTTAAGCCCAATCGAATGATCGACAAACATATTCGACCTAATAGGCCAGTGGCCAGTGAGATAACAAATGAGGTTCAAGACCCAATAGGTCCATTTGAGTGAATGACGAACACACATACGAGATAACAGGCTCATTCGAGTGGATGACGAACACACACGGCTCATCTAGCCCATTTCTATAATTGGTGAACATATTGTGACTAATAGGCCCAATGATTAGACACATACATTACGTACATCGATATATACATACATACATATAGATACACACATTTATACTTATCGATAAATCATGTTAGGCCCAAACAAATGATAACAAAAAACTAAAAATTGTTAATTATATTTAAAATAAATGATTAGGTGAGTTATCTTTTAATATAGATAAAGATTACTAATTTTGTCGTAACACAATACAAATAACATAATGTCTAATATAAAAATCTAATATTCTAATTAAAAAGTTTAGATCCATTAATCAAACGGATATCTAGATCTATAATTGAATATATTTTTTTATTGTATATCTATATACCTTATAAAGCAAATCCACTATTTTTTCTCTTAAACTTTTGTCTTTAAAAAGATGAAAATACCCTTATTTCTATAACTATTCTTATAACCTACACCATGAAATACTTACATTACCCTTTCCTAACACCTACTTTTTTTTTCTTTTTCTTTTTGTATGCTCTCTCCTCCCTCCCTCATTTCTCAATCGAAACAAAATCCAAACAATGTGAAAAAGGTATTGCCCCTTAAATCTATATCTATATCCATACCCTTTTACATACGTTAACGCCACCATCACTCGCCGCTGTATTGCGCGAGTACCCCTCTCGTTGTTATTAATAAAAATAACATGTCATCTTATTAAAATTGATATAAAATAAAAATACTAAGATATTGACATAGTAGTGAACAAATGAAATTACCATTGAAAACTGAAATTGCCATGGAACATTACCGTACGATTCATAAAATAGATATTGGAATATTAAAATAAATATATATATATATAATATATAATCAATATATATATAACAAAGGTCCTAAATTCATATCTTAAACAAATAGAAACCCTTGGATGGATTCCATCTTTGATTTAGAACCATTAGATCAAATTTAATTATTTCATCTTTATTAAATGACAATATTAATACTTATACTTTATATAATTAGACAAAAAATCCCCTTCTTTAAATCAGGAATCATAAATAACTAGAAAAATACTTGTGCGTTGCTCGGGTTACAGTTATTAAGTAAATTCAGAAATCAACATTAAACAACTAAATAAAGACCAAATCAAGATAAAATTAAACATAATCGTAAATAAATAAAAAAAACATGATATGATATATAAAGATGCAAATGAATTAATAAATTACCGAGACCAGATAAACTAAATCAACATAAAACTAATATAATCGTTAATGATTTCGTTGCATCTTTACACATATACTAACACTTTTATTTCTTTACGATATGTTTAAATTTTTTTTAATTCGGTCTATTTGGTATCATCTTTTAACTCGTTTAATTAATGTGACTTATAAATTACTTTTAATAACCATAACCAAACAACATATGAGTACGCTATAGGAAGTTAAGATATAAAAAATGGATGCGACATGAATATTTAGAGTTTTGCTAACGATAGTTCTATAGACTGTCATTAACATGCTTAAACTATTTGTATTTTTATCATAAAATTAAGGATGTGAACTTTTGATCTGAAAAGCATAAATTTTTTATGCAGGTTAATGACAGCCTAAGGATTGTCGTTAAAAGAACTTATATATATATATATATATATATATATATAATGATATATTAGTGAAAAAAAGTGGAGATAGAAGTCAAAGTTTTTTCAAGTTTGCTGCAAAATAAGTGCAATTTTTTTAAGGTTTATTATAAATTTAAGGGTGGACTTTTAATAGATAAAAGTTTCAAGTTTTTTATGCCGGTTATTGATCATCCTTAGAGTTGTAATTAGAAAAACTATTTTTTTAATATTTACTTACAACTGCATAAAAGTACTAAAATAATTTTGAGTTTTGTTAATGACAGCCCTAAGTATTAGTATTTTGGTGAAGCTTATGATATAATGTGTAAAATTGTACAAATAAATGTGACATGCATGTGTTTATATAGGGATATGTTTGTGAACAGAGGGAAAATGTGTATATGAATTTTAAATTAGCGTGTATATCTCAACCGTTCATGATTAAAGCGTCCTAAATATTTGTTTTAGTTAACTTTAAAAATCAGTGGAGATGATAATACTTATGAGCACGTAATTAGCACATGCATTTTTAAAATTAACAAACTTGAAGATAAAGTCCACTTTAAAAGGAAGACTTTAAATGGTGATGATCAAATGAAATTTTGATTAGATGGCTCATTTTCTTTTATATATTTACTAACCGGAAACTATAAATAAATATAAATGTAAATATATATAATATGGCTATTAAATTGCAACTTCAAAATTGCATTATCCTCGGAAATTTCGTATTACATAAACTGCCACATTATTTTGTTTTAAAAAAACCATAATAGATAAGAGCACATGTCACATATAAGATAACAAACTTCCCTTATTAAAAGGAAGAATTTTGACGTTCTAGATTAAAAGTAATAGACATCTTACGGTTAGCATTTAATTTTATTAACATTAACCGGCAACAATATATATATAGAATTATGCACACTTAAAAGTAAATTTATATCATTATCAATTCTCTAGCCATTGATATATGATATAGATATATATATATATATATATATATATATATATATATATATATATATATATATATATATATATATATATATATATATATATATATATATATATATATATATATATATATATATATATATATATATATATATATATATATATATATATATATATATATATATATATATATATATATATATATATATATATATATATATATATATATATATATATATATATATATATATATATATATATATATATATATATATATATATATATATATATATATATATATATATATATATATATATATATATATATATATATATATATATATATATATATATATATATATATATATATATATATATATATATATATATATATATATATATATATATATATATATATATATATATATATATATATATATATATATATATATATATATATATATATATATATATATATATATATATATATATATATATATATATATATATATATATATATATATATATATATATATATATATATATATATATATATATATATATATATATATATATATATATATATATATATATATATATATATATATATATATATATATATATATATATATATATATATATATATATATATATATATATATATATATATATATATATATATATATATATATATATATATATATATATATATATATATATATATATATATATATATATATATATATATATATATATATATATATATATATATATATATATATATATATATATATATATATATATATATATATATATATATATATATATATATATATATATATATATATATATATATATATATATATATATATATATTTATCCGGAGTTTCACTATAGTAACCAAATACGAGTGTGTATATTCACGCAAAAGATATATATATATATATATAGTGATATATATATATATATATACATGTATTATATATAACTATTAATAATTATGTTATTATGAAAAACTTCATATAGTTATCTCGCGTATTACGCGGGAAAATATAGATATTGGAATATTAAAATAAATATATTATGGTACAACCAAACAAAACCCCTCTCCCTTTCTCACGCGGATCATGATCCTGTGAAACACAACCCCAAAAGATTAATCCAATGGTTCATAAGCATCTTAAAGAAACACAAAACCAAACCACTATTTCCTAAAATTAGTAAACAACCCATCAGGCACTACCTTGGATTGAGATCCTCTAAAGTTCAAATGAACTTTATAGGTAACGTTATGCGATTTTAACCATTGGATTAAAATCAATGGTTAAGATTAAAAAGTCAGCTTTGAATCTTAACTCTTGATTCTAATCTAAGGGTCAATATTCTCCTAACTTTATCTATATAGTTACTTGAACTTTAGAGAATCTCTATCCCACTACCTTTCCTTTACCATCATTTTATTGGAATTAAACAACCATCCCACTAATTTTCCTTTACCATCACTTCACTGGAATTAAACAACCATTTCACCCTATTCGAGCTCTACAACATCTTCTCCATCTTTTGATTTTTTTAAACTCAATTATGTCATTTGTCGCAGCCAAATCCCATTTTTCTTGTAGTCAGTGTCACTTTCTAACGATATATTGTCCAAGGAGCAACCACAAAACCCAATACTCCAGCTTTCCCATCACCCAATGTTTTTTTGAACGACATACCATTATACTCCTAACTCAACATTTAGTTTCCAATCACTCAACAGTTATTTTTCCCCACTCTAACATTTATTTTTCAACCACTCAACATTTATTTATTACCAGTTTAACATTTATATAATATCATTATATTTCAACATGTATTATATATAACTATTAATAATTATGTTATTATAAAAACTTCATATAGTTATCTCGCGTATTACGCGGGAAAATATAGATATTGAATATTAAAATAAATATATTATGGTACAACCAAACAAAACCCCTCTCCCTTTCTCACGCGGATCATGATCCTGTGAAACACAACCCCAAAAGATTAATCCAATGGTTCATAAGCATCTTAAAGAAACACAAAACCAAACCACTATTTCCTAAAATTAGTAAACAACCCATCAGGCACTACCTTGGATTGAGATCCTCTAAAGTTCAAATGAACTTTATAGGTAACGTTATGCGATTTTAACCATTGGATTAAAATCAATGGTTAAGATTAAAAAGTCAGCTTTGAATCTTAACTCTTGATTCTAATCTAAGGGTCAATATTCTCCTAACTTTATCTATATAGTTACTTGAACTTTAGAGAATCTCTATCCCACTACCTTTCCTTTACCATCATTTATATATATATATATATATATATATATATTTTTATCTATGTACACATTATATAGTTCTATCCAACAATCTTCAACTTCTCAAACATGAACAATCAACCTTTCGACCCATTTTGTTCATCCGATTCACCATCACAATCTTCAAACAACTCAACCGCCACCTCCCATATTCCTGCTTTTGCTTTTGGATGACCATACAATCCGTTAACACAATCTCAACAACATTCATCACCAAATCAATTTTTGGGTTATTATCAATCCCAACTTCCAAACCAAAAATACCAATACGATCAAGAACAACAACCATTTCCACCACAATATTATGATGTGACACTAATAAACTGAGAGTTCAATGTGGTGAGCCAGTGTATTGCTGACGTGATACCAAAGCACTGAGTTTCAGTGTAGTGGGTTAAAGATGATCTTATGATTTATAACATTTTTATGTTTTTAATTAAATATCAGATTTATTTTATAAGTTATTGTCATTAATATATTGTTTTCTTTAATCTCTTTTTCAGATATAATAATTGGGTTTACTCGAGGGTAAAAAAATGTTAGCCCACCCTATTTGGACATGCCAAGGTTAGCCCAGACTTTCACTTAGCCCGTTAGCCAATTTTTACTTACTTCTATTAGAGCCCATTGATTTTATATTTGACCCACCATTATTCAAACCCTAAAACTTCGCTCCTGCCTCTATATATATGTAGTTTATTCATACTACTTTGTCACTATTACAACAGATCCGCTTTTTAGGTTAGGATTTTCATTGTATGTTTTATTTATTCTTTAAAAATAATTATGCCTCTATATTTGATGTATTTGAGTATTTTTATGGCTTTATTTTTTTAAATGACTTTAGTTGAAAATGGTTTCTAATTTTTTTTTACATTTTTAAAATGGTTAGTTACAAAAATAATCACAACTTTACTTTTTGTTAAGAAAGTAGATGAGATTTGGCGTGCGTTTTTGGTTATAAATTAGTGTTTTATTTTTTATTTATTTATCTGGAATTTATGCTTGTTATGTTTTTTAATCTCTTTGTTATTTTGCATTTGTTTGATATCTTTATTTTTAGGATTTTTATTCTAAATGGTTTTAATTGGAATTTTTTTTTAATATTATATTCAGATTTTATTGGTATAGAATATGCTTAGTACAAAAAATATCACAACTTTACTCTTTGTTAAGAAAAAAAGATAAGACTTGGTGTATGTGTGTGTGTGTATTATGGTTATAAGTTGGGGTTTTTTAAGATTGCTTACCCGGTTCTTCTAAACTACTATTTAGACAAGTAATTTTCATAAAATGTGCTTTTGTATGCTGTAAAAATACGTAATAAGCACTTAAATTAAATGTTGGTGGATTTGATTATGATTGTTTATCTTAAACTTTTAGCTTTTTTAATGGTTAGGTTTGAATATTTTTTTAAATGTGAAGATGTATAGTAATAAGATGGGGTGCATGAGATAATGTTTTTAGGCCTTGGCTTATAATTTATTTGGTGTTTGTGTTGGCTTTGATTATTAATATTAAATGATTAGAAATGAATATGTTTTTATTTTATTTTGAAGATTATGATTAAACGTGTTATATAGTGGTTGAGCTTGCTTCATACATGATTTTGATGGTTATGATTGTTTAACAAATTGTTATTGTTATTTTTAGAAATTTCATTTATGTTGAGAATATTTATATGCTTTTAGGTAGTTATTTTTGTTTCAGGGACTATTGTAAGTTTTTTATTATTATTGCTAAATAGTGTTTTTGGGCTTGGATTATAGTTAATTGTGCTTGCATTGGCTTTAAATATTTTATATATTAAACTAGTTCTAATACCCGTACGATGTACGGTAGATATATACATTATATCATAAAGAAATTCGAATATGCCTCATTTGATTTTGGATCGTAAACTCAAAATTTTGAAGTCTTCATGTTAATAACTTATTATAAGTAATATAAGTAATAGGAGTTAAAGAATTGAGAAAGAAAAATAGACAATTTATTAATGAGAAAACGATCAATCAAATAAGGTTATAATGTCTTTTGTATTAATAAGCCAAGAGTTAGAGTTTAATTGTAAGTCTAATAAGAAAATTGAATTTATATACAATTAAAAAAGCTAATTTAATAAAATAAATAAATTAAAATGACACGTGTCGATCAAGGATTATGCCACATTGTTTCAAGAACATCTCAAAATCCCGTTTTAGTTTATTGGTAGATGATTGGAAAACGAGCAAAAGTTACATCAAAAGAAATGGTCCTTACTTAAAAATCTAAAGTATTTTAATATTTTACACCGTTATTCCTTTCAATGAGTTATATCCTATTAATGCAATCACCTCAAAAATAAAGAACGTTTTCGAAAAGCAGGTAGTTTTTCTTTTTCTTTTTCAATTTTTGCAGCGTAACTAATACCTCTTGTCTATAAGCTATGAATTAGGGCTGGAAGGGTTAAGCTGGAACAAGCTCAAAGGGAAAACTCATGTTTAGATGTAGAAGTAAATAGAAGGTGTTTTTGTAAAGGAGAAAAAATGGTATATCAGAGGAGATTGGAGTGGTAAAACCATGACTATCTTTGAAAAGGGTGTGGTTGTAGCAAATGTAAGTATTTTAATTAGTCTTTTGTTATTTGTATTATTGTTTTCGGTTGAATAGGGTTGGGTAACACGGCATAGTTAATTTTATGAGGGGTCATTACATAGAATTTATGGTAACTTTTCCATATTTTAGCGTTTAATGGTGATGAGTAGAAGTTTAGTGTTCAACTCGGATCGAGAGGGGATGTGGATTTAGTTGGGCCGTTATCTGTCATGATCCAGTCGATAAATCTTCATCGTAAGAAGTTTAAACTTGAGTTTTCTAAGCCGTGTATGGCTGATGCCGCTGGATCACTGCACAATGCATGGGAGGTTTGAGTTCCATGCTTATATCAAAACTTCTTACGATGCAGTGTGCAGCTGATCCAGCGACAGACATCAGCCATGCAACGCTTAGAAAACTCAAGTTTAAACTTCTTACGATGAAAATTCATCGAGTGGATCATGACATATAACGACACAACTAAGCTTCTCGCCACCATTAAGCGCCAACATCTGGAAAAACTTACCATAAATTTTATGTAATGACCCCTCATAAACACAGAATCATTTTGCCCTGTTACCCAACCCTATCCAACCGGAAAACAATGTAAACAATAATACAAATAACAAGGGTCTAATTAAAGTACTTATGTTTGCTAAACCGCACCTTTTTCAACATAATAGTCATGGTTTTAGTACTCCAATCTCCTCTGATATACCAATTTTTCTCCTTCACAAAAAAAGCCTTCTTTTTCCTTCTGCATCTTGAAGAAGAGTTTTCCCTTTGTGCTTGTTCCAGCATAACACTTCGAGCCCTGATTTATAGCTTATAGACAAAAGGTATTAGTTATACTGCAAAAATTGAAAAAAAAGAAATTTACCTCTTTTTCGATAACGTTCTCTACTTTTGAGGTGATTGCCTTAACAAGATATAACTTGTCGCGAGACTCATTGAAATGAGTAACATTGTAGAGTATCATATCATGGAATTCCATCGAAATTGAGGATACGCGATAAGCAGTTGCATATCCATGTGCAGGGGAGGGTATGCATTTGCATACCTTATGTAAAAAAAACAAATGAAAAGTTTTTATGTATAATAATTTCTAATAAAATAATTATAGTGATATCTTAAAAAAATTGATGCATATTACATTGCATTCTCGAGTCTGGAAACAAAAAAAAAAATGAAAAGATAAGAAAGGGTTAGGGAAAAAAAAAGAAAAGGAAATGAAAGAAACAAAATAGCAAATTAAAAAGCATTGTTGATTGAAAAGAAACTCAAGGAAAAAAATAAATGGTAACTAGTTTTTAAATTTTCGACTTCGAAGGAAATAGAAAACAAAAAAAAATTATAATTTTACAATTATGTCTTTAATATATATATAGAGGTTAGTTATTGTAAAACAAATATTAAGGTAAAACAAGTAGGATAAGATCTTGACCCTTAGATCATGATCAAATTGATGCATGAAGTACAAGTATATATATTGATACACGATGATTTTCATGATGTACGGTGATTTTCAATGAAGAAAAACCTATTATTTTATTTGTTTTACCTTAATACTTGTTTTATTTTACCTAGAACCTATATAATTATGAATAGAATTATGTTCATAGATAAATTTGTAATTTCTTGAAAGCATAGAAAGTTTTTCTTCCCAATCAGCTCATATTTGGAATGAAAAACTTTCTACATTTTCGAATTTTAAGTAACAAGAATATAAAGTGAGTAAAAAGAAAAAGATTACAAAAATGTTATTTTAAGTCAAAAAAAATAAAAGAAAATAAAATTGATAGTGGAAAAGATTACACTCATATAGTTTTATAGTTATATACTTATTATGGTTTTGTGTAAAATAAAACAAGTATTAAACTAAAACAAATAAAACAATAGGTTTCTCTTTACTGAAAATCACCGTGCATCATGAAAATCATCGTGCATCAATTGCTTCGTGAATCTTCGTGCATATTATTACCCCGTATTGACTTACAATTAGAGATTAATAAAAAATACTAGTTTTTTTTATCTCAATCTCTCCATATTTGGAAGGAAAATTTTGGGATTACAAATCACTGCTTTCATTTATTTTCTTTTAAATGGAACTCAAAAATATCTTTCAACGTTTTTTTCCTTTACTTTCCAATCAAAAACCAACTCAAAAATGAAATGTAAGGAATGGGTAGATATAACACACCTTTTAGTGCTTATGAGTCCGAACAAAAAATCTGATTTCTAAAATATTATTGAACTTTGCATACTCTATTATCTTTTTCTGGATACGCCACTGCCAGTGATTGGTTGGTCTTTTCTCTTACCCTTCTAGCGACTTAATGAGATAATAGTCCTTAGCTTTTTATGTTTATCTATTGGTAGACGGTTGGGTAACTAAAATATGAATTCGAGACAAAACAGGTCTGGTCTGTTTTTTACTAATTTTGTAAACAATTAGTGACCTAAATATGATTAAAACTGATAATACTGTTGTAGGTAAATGTGTAAAAACGGTTGGGTTGGATAACTGGTTGCAGGTGCAAGTGAGAACATGGACTATGCAATCAGATCATCAGGTGTATGACTGTATGAGCATCCAATGTATGACAACAATGTCACTCTAATAAGTGATCTGACTCTTAAGGTTCCATGTTAGCTGGATAATTGTATCATTATTGTTATAGAGGGTGTTTCTTTGTGGTAGAAACTACGCTGTTTTTCTTGTAGTTAATCATTATTACTAGGATGGAGCTTTTCACCCGATGTTATCCTGTTGGCTCCCTTAGTGAATCAAGGAATGTGAGTTCCCGATACTTGTTGAATCCAACCAACCATTAATTTCTTGATTTTGGGTTGCTGTGATATACTTTGTGTCGTCCCTTCAGTAAGATGGTACTAACTTGGAGTATATTTGAGCTACAATCCCTTGCAACAGAGTTGGGAAATTAATGTGGGGACTAACTGAATTTTACATTGTGTGGGCAACCGGCGGTTCGTCAGAAAGTTCTGAAACACAACTCCTCGAGCCACCATGACAGCTACCAGACTAAGTATGAGCACTATCATTTTTGAAGTTGAGTGAGAGAATGGAGTGCATCATTTCTGAAAATGTTGTGGTATTTGTTCTGTTAATGACACTAAATGTTTCTAATAAATACCTTCATCACACGCTAGCAGCCATTGAACAGGAAACCTGGTAAAAAACTAGACGATAGACGATAGTGGTATCAATTTCGACCCTGTACTTATAACAAAGATGGCAGGTAAATTCTAAAATAATAGCTGGTAAAACAGGTCAAAAGTCACCAAGTGTTAATTTGACCAATATAACATCATATAACAACTGAATCGACTTTCATTTGAGCTATGGACTCGAGCTCTCGTGGATATGTTATATTTTGGATTACCCTTGTTATAGAGTATATGATTCATTAATATAAAAGTTGTATTGATTACTTGATTAGTTGAACTAGGATTTCGGTTCATAGGAATAGAGGTGTCAAAACAATGTCTTTGAAGAAGAAAATGGGTGTGAATAAGCACCTTTTTAGGTACTGATTTTCACAAATAACTGCTGCAATTTCAAATGAAGTCATGTTTTTCACTCAGCTTTGTGTGCATTTATAATCTGACAAGTCACTACAAGAAATCTGACTTTAGAAGACCACCGACTTTTGGAGACGACATTTTGTCGTCCCAAAAGTCGCTAAAAGACAAAAAAAAAGTTGCTTTTTGACTTTTTTGGTCAAAAAAGTTTTCGAGACGACAATGTCGTCCCTATGTCGTCTCCAAAGATAATATATAATTTCATTTTCATTTATTTTTTTGACAAAAATAAATTAAACAATTATTAAACTTTCGGAGACGACAATGTCGTCTCCAAATGTTTTTCGGAAATTATTTGACTTTTCTTTTATTCCCGCCAAGTGAAAAAAAATTCCCTCCACACTTTTGGAGACGACAAATAATTTTCCCAAAAAGTTTGTTTTTTTAATTCCCACCAAATAAAAAAAAAAATTCCGAATTTTTTTTGTTTTTCATTTCCCTCCATATTAAAAAAAAATTCCCTCCACACTTTTGGAGACGACATTGTCGTCCCCAAATAATTTTTCAAAAAAAAATTATTTATTTAAATTCTTTAAACGGAAAAAAATATCACAATATATACAGCATTTTAATTCATATATATTTATTAATTTCTTTTAAACAATATTATTATTGTGTTATATAATATTTAGTTTAAAAATATAATATTTTATATATGTTTATATTTAGATGCCTTTCTTGTTATAAATACATACATACATATAATTCATGCATAAAAGTCATGTATACATTAACATATACTAAATATGTGTACGTAGTATACATGTATGTATTACTGGTACAATATATATATGTATTGGGCGTGAGTTCTATGTGATCAATGTGTGAAGATGGTGACTTACCGAGCATGAGTTCTATGCGGTGCGCTAGGTATAAGTACTAAGATGATACATGAGCCACAAATACACATACCTATGGAGTACTAAATATATGTACGTATGTAGTATATATTAAATCTGCATACATACTATTTAGGGGCAAGAGGCCAATTGGCTTTGACCTCGGTACGCCCACATGAGACAATGAACGAAGTTTAAGACTCAATAGGCTCATTCGAGTTAAAGACGAACACATATGACCCATTGACACAATTGTGAAGGTATGGGCCCAATAGACCCAAATACATATGGATGTACTAGATATATGTACATATGTAGTTTATATTATATCTACAAACATACGATTAAGGGACAAGGCCTAATAGGCCCATTCAAGTAAAAGAAAAACACATATGGCCCGTTTGGCCCATTGATACAATTGGTGAACGTTGGGCCAATAGGCCCAAATACACAAGTTATATACATACTTGAACCGTTAGGTCCAAACAAATAATTGGTCCAATAGGCCAATTCAAGTGAAAGAAGAACACACGTGACCCATTTGGCCCATTGATATAATTGGAGAATGTATTGGGCCAATAGGCCCAAATACGCCAGTTATATACATACTTGACCCGTTAGGTCTAAACAAAAACATAGTTGGCCCAATAGGCCCATTCGAGTGAATGACGAACATATACGACTCATTTGGTCCATTTATACACATAATAAACATTTCCGCCTAATAAGCCCAATAATTAAACGAACATTAGAAATGAACATGTCGAAAGCTAAACAGCATACATACATATATATATATATATGGGAAAAGTGAATATAAGGCTGTCCGGCACCTAAGCTTAGGTGTGGAACCCCTCACATACCAATTTTTTAATATTTGTTGAATTTTAATTAAAACACATGGCCCCTGATTTTTATGGATTAAAAAAACAATATGTGAGTGTTCCACACCTAAGCTTAGCTACCTAACAGCCTTATATTCCCATCCCCCTATATATATATATATATATATATATATATACATACATTCATACTTATCGATGAATCATGTTGTGATGACATACTCGATGAATCATGTTCTGCTTACATAAGATTATGTGACTATGTACGATCATAGTATTACAGGTTGGTCGTTTTGTTTTCCATATGCGTGTCCATTCTCTTTTTGGTGAAAAGAAGACTCAAAATCTGAATTTTTGACTCGTAACACACACCGTGACTCAAGTCGTATGAGTTAGAGTACTAGATGACATATATTTTAATAGTTATATATAAGTATTTTAACTCGATTTAGATACCGTATCGACACACCACACACAATAATATTTATTACGAGTATATGATGTGATTATAGTTAGGTTTATTTTTAGATTGATAGTGTAAGTTAAATGGGAAAATCGGTTTGAATATTTTAACGCTTGTAATAATTCATACTCTTTTTCTAATAAATTAATAATTTTTTAATAATAAAAGGAGTAGAGTGGTAATGTAATTGTTATTAACCATTTTTATCAACTATTGTTTGTATCACCAACATCCAATTTTCATAGATGTATCTAATAAAAATATAAATAATATATGCATACGCTTTATATACATACAGTGCATATAAAAACTAATAATATGAACTAGTATCCATTTAACCAATATACTTAAAATATAATTATAATCAATTTAGTTATATTGTTTTAGCTGTGGATCACATGAGACATAATATAGTAGAAGATGTATACGTTGATACATAACAATACACAAATACTTGTATAATAAACTAAGTTTTAATTTCAATTTTATATAAACAACTAAACTTTAATTAAAACTTTTTTATATAAAAAATGGAATAAACTGAATAAAATATATTTTTTTTTAACGCGTGTTAGTTTGTTAGTGGTTCGAACCCTAGCAGTGACATCCAAACGGGCAGTATGCTAGCGGTTGGAACCCGAAGGCACCCCTGGAGACCAAAGGTGCGATAACACGGCCCGCACGCGTCCGAAGAGGTAAATGCACTAGACCATGGGGAATAAAATATAGTATTAATAATAATAAATTTTATCAAAATTTTTTAAAAGTATAATTGAATAATATAACTAATAAACTTAAGAAAATCAACAATATAAATATTAAACTTAAACATAATTAAAAATTTAAATATATTGAAGTTAAAAAATATTACGAGTACTTATTAGGACTAAGACTAGTAAAAAAATATAATAAAGATAAATTTCAATAACATAAATAATAAGACTTTATGTATAACAAATCTAATAAAATTCATTATCAAATTTTAACTTATTAAACAATAAATTTTTTTAATAAATAATAAAAATAATAATATTGCAATATATATTATAAACCCATTATAAATTAAAAACATAAAAAAATTATAAATCCATCTATTTCCAATTTTCCATCCCTCCATTTTTATCCCACAATTTTTAAAGATCCTTCCAATGAGTTGATCATATCATACAAGTGATATGGATGACACTCATTATTAGTTTTCTTGAATATGATTCAGTTGCCATCTTGTATATTTTCTTGGTGGTTGTGTTATATTGCTTACAAAGTTTGTGGAGTTACCTCTATCGTGATTTAATTCGTTAAATGCTACTTCTTGAGTTCAGGAGTAACAATCTTTAGATTGTTCACTTTGAACATATTCTCTAATAAAGGCTTAGGTTATAGTGAGGTAGTCTTTAGATGAGGTAGATGAGGTATCTTTTATCCGTTAAAAAGAAGAGAGAAAAAACGATGAAAAACGACGAGGCAACTTTGAGACTATTGAACCAAAAATGTGATCGACGGTGAAAGGATGCGGCTGCAATTTCGTAATTAACTCAAACTTCAGTTTTCCTGTATGGGATAAGTACTTGGGGATGTATGTAACTTTTACACTTTTCCTATCGTGTGAAAACAACTTTCATTCGGTTCATTATATGTAATTTACTTGCAAAATTAAACAAATCGTGTAGACAATGTGTTAAATGCTAATGTGGAGGTCACTCATTGGGCCACCTATCAGACGTCAGATGGTGCCACGTTAGTATCCGACCGACTTCTTACACGATTCGTTCAATTTTGCAAGTTAATTACATACAATGAACCGAATGAAAGCTGTTTTCATATAATAGGAAAAGTGTACAAGTTACATATATCCCTAAATACTTAACCCTTTCTTTATTCAATCCAGTTCATCAGTTTTTTTAAGCTTCATCAGAGATTTTATACGAGTTTAACAAGTTGAACTTAGACATATCATTTATTCATTTTAAATGACTAATAATCGTTTTTTAAGTCAAACATACACGGCCTTGTCGGATATCCATAAAAAAAAAATGATGCCTAACCAACTTTTTGTATTTTACAATTCCAACTCTACGAAAGATGAACCATTTCTTAGCTAAATGAACTCAATAGTCGTAACACTCTCTTATATACAAAATTCGCTATTAATTCCTTTCAACTTTTTTTCATAACATGGGTTTGCTTATACCCTGTCATCTAAATTTCATTTCAAAGCAAAACTAAAAACATTTCATTTAAATGCGGGTTTTTGCCTGGTCTTGCTAAACTGTACATCACCATCAAGAACCGAACCAATGAATTTTTCAACTTGTTCTAAAAGCTGGAAACTTCGACTTGCACGGTTTGTACGCTACCAAAAGTGTGATGATTTGAACCCTGATTTGTCAAACGCGTACAAGAACGAAGATTGATTTGAAGCGTCCATAAGCGCATAAGAAACATAATCCCTTGGACCAGAAGTTGGATTTTGCCTCCTTAAGAACGGCTTTTGTGATATGTGTAGTCACACACAAAAGAAATGATATTAACACATGAGTGAAGGCTGCAGAAAGTCAATTCTATTATTTTCTGAACCCCAAATTTTATGGAGTCTGTATACAAACTAAGCACCAACAACTAATTAAGGGATGTCTGGATTGAGTTTTGAAACTGAGTATAATGAAATTCCAACCATAATGCACAACAAAATGGCATGTGAGACGGTCTTTCGGCATACTTCGACCATCTAAAGTTATGATAATCGGAAATATTTTCATTCGTAAAAGTTCCATGTGAAATCACAAAAAGGACAATTTTTTTGTGGGAGGCACCATAAGACATCTTTCCAAACACTGAAACTGATTATCAGATATACAGTTATATAGCCTAATTCTGTGAAGCTCAATACTCATAACTCATCTTGTGAATGGTATATATAACATTTGGAGGACCAAACGAGTTCGAAAAAGATCGTACCCCTATATTCAAACCATCACACGAGCTGGATACCTTTATGACTGCTATGTGGAGGTCACTCATTGGGCCACCTATCAGACGTCAGATGGTGCCACGTTAGTATCCGACCGACTTCTTACACGATTCGTTCAATTTTGCAAGTTAATTACATACAATGAACCGAATGAAAGCTGTTTTCATATAATAGGAAAAGTGTACAAGTTACATATATCCCTAAATACTTAACCCTTTCTTTATTCAATCCAGTTCATCAGTTTTTTTAAGCTTCATCAGAGATTTTATACGAGTTTAACAAGTTGAACTTAGACATATCATTTATTCATTTTAAATGACTAATAATCGTTTTTTAAGTCAAACATACACGGCCTTGTCGGATATCCATAAAAAAAAAATGATGCCTAACCAACTTTTTGTATTTTACAATTCCAACTCTACGAAAGATGAACCATTTCTTAGCTAAATGAACTCAATAGTCGTAACACTCTCTTATATACAAAATTCGCTATTAATTCCTTTCAACTTTTTTTCATAACATGGGTTTGCTTATACCCTGTCATCTAAATTTCATTTCAAAGCAAAACTAAAAACATTTCATTTAAATGCGGGTTTTTGCCTGGTCTTGCTAAACTGTACATCACCATCAAGAACCGAACCAATGAATTTTTCAACTTGTTCTAAAAGCTGGAAACTTCGACTTGCACGGTTTGTACGCTACCAAAAGTGTGATGATTTGAACCCTGATTTGTCAAACGCGTACAAGAACGAAGATTGATTTGAAGCGTCCATAAGCGCATAAGAAACATAATCCCTTGGACCAGAAGTTGGATTTTGCCTCCTTAAGAACGGCTTTTGTGATATGTGTAGTCACACACAAAAGAAATGATATTAACACATGAGTGAAGGCTGCAGAAAGTCAATTCTATTATTTTCTGAACCCCAAATTTTATGGAGTCTGTATACAAACTAAGCACCAACAACTAATTAAGGGATGTCTGGATTGAGTTTTGAAACTGAGTATAATGAAATTCCAACCATAACGCGCAACAAAATGGTATGTGATACGGTCTTTCGGCATACTTCACCATCTAAAGTTATGATAATCAAATATTTTCATTCGTAAAAGTTCCATGTGAAATCACAAAAAGGACAATTTTTTTGTGGGAGGCACCATAAGACATCTTTCCAAACACTGAAACTGATTATCAGATATACAGTTATATAGCCTAATTCTGTGAAGCTCAATACTCATAACTCATCTTGTGAATGGTATATATAACATTTGGAGGACCAAACGAGTTCGAAAAAGATCGTACCCCTATATTCAAACCATCACACGAGCTGGATACCTTTATGACTGCTAGTGTTCCAACCCAAACCCGTTTTAACAGTTACCCATGGACCGGTCCACTGACATCTCTAATTTAAGCATGTCCCTACCCCATGTACACCAAAAGAATCTAAAGACGCCAATTATGCAAACGGGTGTTTTTCCCCCACACACAGCATCAACCATAGGGATCACTTCCTTGTCTGAATCAGTCTTAATCTGAGTTGAAGCTATCTTCTTGTTCTGTTTCTCCAACTCTATGAGTACAGAACCCAGGTCACTAATTGTAGATTTCATATCTTTTACATAGATACCAGTTTTCAAAATCCGCTTCTCTCAGCCAACTAACTACAGCTGGAAGTTCATCAACACCTACTTTTTTTGCTGTTGGATCCGAAACATCTTGCACCTACAAAAACATTATTTTTAAAGTTATCATGAAGTGGTTATACAAAGAACGAATAATGTTAAATCATTCTAATAATTAAAGGTGGTTTACAATATACTCATTTAATGGGTGGGTTGGGGTGTACGGGCTGGTGCTAGGTATGTGGGTTCGGGGGGGGCCTGTTGGGTGTGTGGTTTGGGGTGAGGGGGGGGGGGGGGGGGGGAATTTAATGACTTTTGCGAAAACAATTCCTAACCTACTTTTGTTTATATAGACTGAAAAGTTAGAGCTATAAATTTCAACCCTCATAACTTTATATTTTTGATTTTTATTTTTAGATGTATACTTTTAGAGTTTCTTATTTTTACCACTTATCTTTTGGGTTTTTTAACTTTAGTCTAACTTTTTTTATACAAGTATATTTTACTTTAACTTATTTTACCACTTATCTTTTGGGTTTTTTAACTTTAGTCTAACTTTTTTTATACAAGTATATTTTACTTTAACTTATTTTACCACTTAACTTTTGGGTTTTTTAACTTTAGTCTAACTTTTTTTATACAAGTATATTTTACTTTAACTTATTTTACCACTTATCTTTTGGGTTTTTTAACTTTAGTCTAACTTTTTTTATACAAGTATATTTTACTTTAACTTATTTTACCACTTATCTTTTGGGTTTTTTAACTTTAGTCTAACTTTTTTTATACAAGTATATTTTACTTTAACTTATTTTACCACTTATCTTTTGGGTTTTTTAACTTTAGTCTAACTTTTTTTATACAAGTATATTTTACTTTAACTTATTTTACCACTTATCTTTTGGGTTTTTTAACTTTAGTCTAACTTTTTTTATACAAGTATATTTTACTTTAACTTATTTTACCACTTATCTTTTGGGTTTTTTAACTTTAGTCTAACTTTTTTTATACAAGTATATTTTACTTTAACTTATTTTACCACTTATCTTTTGGGTTTTTTAACTTTAGTCTAACTTTTTTTATACAAGTATATTTTACTTTAACTTATTTTACCACTTAACTTTTGGGTTTTTTAACTTTAGTCTAACTTTTTTTATACAAGTATATTTTACTTTAACTTATTTTACCACTTATCTTTTGGGTTTTTTAACTTTAGTCTAACTTTTTTTATACAAGTATATTTTACTTTAACTTATTTTACCACTTATCTTTTGGGTTTTTTAACTTTAGTCTAACTTTTTTTATACAAGTATATTTTACTTTAACTTATTTTACCACTTAACTTTTGGGTTTTTTAACTTTAGTCTAACTTTTTTTATACAAGTATATTTTACTTTAACTTATTTTACCACTTATCTTTTGGGTTTTTTAACTTTAGTCTAACTTTTTTTATACAAGTATATTTTACTTTAACTTATTTTACCACTTATCTTTTGGGTTTTTTAACTTTAGTCTAACTTTTTTTATACAAGTATATTTTACTTTAACTTATTTTACCACTTATCTTTTGGGTTTTTTAACTTTAGTCTAACTTTTTTTATACAAGTATATTTTACTTTAACTTATTTTACCACTTATCTTTTGGGTTTTTTAACTTTAGTCTAACTTTTTTTATACAAGTATATTTTACTTTAACTTATTTTACCACTTATCTTTTGGGTTTTTTAACTTTAGTCTAACTTTTTTTATACAAGTATATTTTACTTTAACTTATTTTACCACTTATCTTTTGGGTTTTTTAACTTTAGTCTAACTTTTTTTATACAAGTATATTTTACTTTAACTTATTTTACCACTTAACTTTTGGGTTTTTTAACTTTAGTCTAACTTTTTTTATACAAGTATATTTTACTTTAACTTATTTTACCACTTATCTTTTGGGTTTTTTAACTTTAGTCTAACTTTTTTTATACAAGTATATTTTACTTTAACTTATTTTACCACTTATCTTTTGGGTTTTTTAACTTTAGTCTAACTTTTTTTATACAAGTATATTTTACTTTAACTTATTTTACCACTTAACTTTTGGGTTTTTTAACTTTAGTCTAACTTTTTTTATACAAGTATATTTTACTTTAACTTATTTTACCACTTATCTTTTGGGTTTTTTAACTTTAGTCTAACTTTTTTTATACAAGTATATTTTACTTTAACTTATTTTACCACTTATCTTTTGGGTTTTTTAACTTTAGTCTAACTTTTTTTATACAAGTATATTTTACTTTAACTTATTTTACCACTTATCTTTTGGGTTTTTTAACTTTAGTCTAACTTTTTTTATACAAGTATATTTTACTTTAACTTATTTTACCACTTATCTTTTGGGTTTTTTAACTTTAGTCTAACTTTTTTTATACAAGTATATTTTACTTTAACTTATTTTACCACTTATCTTTTGGGTTTTTTAACTTTAGTCTAACTTTTTTTATACAAGTATATTTTACTTTAACTTATTTTACCACTTATCTTTTGGGTTTTTTAACTTTAGTCTAACTTTTTTTATACAAGTATATTTTACTTTAACTTATTTTACCACTTAACTTTTGGGTTTTTTAACTTTAGTCTAACTTTTTTTATACAAGTATATTTTACTTTAACTTATTTTACCACTTATCTTTTGGGTTTTTTAACTTTAGTCTAACTTTTTTTATACAAGTATATTTTACTTTAACTTATTTTACCACTTATCTTTTGGGTTTTTTAACTTTAGTCTAACTTTTTTTATACAAGTATATTTTACTTTAACTTATTTTACCACTTAACTTTTGGGTTTTTTAACTTTAGTCTAACTTTTTTTATACAAGTATATTTTACTTTAACTTATTTTACCACTTATCTTTTGGGTTTTTTAACTTTAGTCTAACTTTTTTTATACAAGTATATTTTACTTTAACTTATTTTACCACTTATCTTTTGGGTTTTTTAACTTTAGTCTAACTTTTTTTATACAAGTATATTTTACTTTAACTTATTTTACCACTTATCTTTTGGGTTTTTTAACTTTAGTCTAACTTTTTTTATACAAGTATATTTTACTTTAACTTATTTTACCACTTATCTTTTGGGTTTTTTAACTTTAGTCTAACTTTTTTTATACAAGTATATTTTACTTTAACTTATTTTACCACTTATCTTTTGGGTTTTTTAACTTTAGTCTAACTTTTTTTATACAAGTATATTTTACTTTAACTTATTTTACCACTTATCTTTTGGGTTTTTTAACTTTAGTCTAACTTTTTTTATACAAGTATATTTTACTTTAACTTATTTTACCACTTAACTTTTGGGTTTTTTAACTTTAGTCTAACTTTTTTTATACAAGTATATTTTACTTTAACTTATTTTACCACTTAACTTTTGGGTTTTTTAACTTTAGTCTAACCTTTTGCAAATTTGGTACAAATTAACGGTGGTTGTTAAACGAAGCCGTTAAGTGCCGTTAGAATTAAAAATGGTGTTTGATTGTAAATTTCTAAAAGTGTAAGGGATATTGGTGTTAATAGTTTTGGTCAAAAAGTTTGTCCTGTTGTCACTGAGATATACACGTGATTATTTTGTAAAAATTTATAAAAATTTACGAGCTCTAAAAAGAAAGATTTGTAATTTAGCTCGCTAAATGTAAGAAACAATGGCGGCCGGAATGTTCAACAGTTCGCCGGAAAATTCAAAATGCGCCGGGAAAACGAAATTCACGATTTCTCTCTCCTTTCTTCGAGTAAAAACACGAAACTGATACCAATCGACTCAGAATTCCACCGCTCACAAACCCGGACCAAAATGAACTTTAGAAATCGTCGCCGGAAAATATGGCAATATGCCGGAAAACTTAAATTTGTGATTTCTCCTTTGTTTTTACGAATTAAAACACGAAACCGGTACAAAAATGCCCAGGTTTGCATTCCGCACAAACCCTAGCCTATTATTCTGTCAAAAAACTTTGCCGGAAAATTCGCCGGAAAAGTAACTGTCAACGAATCTCGATGAATCAGAAAACTTAAAATATGAATATGACCGGAATGGGATCGTGAACAAAACCTGGATTTTTTCAGATTAATTTGACAAATCGCGAAAACGGAATCGAAGAGGGAAGTTTGTAGAAAAATAACTCTTTTTCTTTGTTTTTTTTAAATAAAAGAAATGGATATAAAAGCAATAAAAAGAATAAATTGTATTAACAGGACAAACTTTTTGACTAACACTATTGACACAAATACCCCTTACACTTTTAGAAATTTACAATTAAACACCATTTTTAATTCTAACAGCACTTAACGGCTTCATTTAACAACCACCGTTAATTTGTACCAAATTTGCAAAAGGTTTCCGAAATAGGGACCAAAAATGCAATGAAACCTGAAAAAGTCCTGAACCTGCCAAAACATACAAACCACAGGGACCAAAAATGCAATTAACTCTATAAACATAGACTCAAAGTCTGTTTCTTGCACGAATTGCACAAAGATGATTCTACTTCACAATTAACACCTCCCGCCTGCATTTCAGATGTCACCAAATGTTACTACACGCATGATCAAATGATAATGAAAAAATTAAGTAAAGATCGGATGTGCATTCTAAAAGCAATTATATGAGACAGTAACCAGAACCAAATAATCAGCTGTTCTAAAATATCTAGACAATGGTGGTTCAGTGTGCTTTTGCTATCTGCAGTTGTAATGACCCAAATGGTATGTTTGTGAAATAAGGAAACATCTTGTGAACAGGGAATAAAAGTCATAGATAAACCCTTAACAAAATCAAATAATATGATAACTCGAAGCAGAAACCAGAATATCCAGTTTCTTAGTTCCACGGCATGAATCCAAACGCCGCCAAAATAACACAAGTAATAGCATAATCACCTGTATCAGTCCTTTCAGTGAGCTAGCAAATTCATCTATAATAGATTCATAGTGCTCCATCCCATTCATTGATGGGGCATAAGAGATGAGAAGCCAAGTGATTCCTCATCAATTACTTCTTTCTTATACATCTGTGAATCGATCGACATTAGGTTCCTAGGAGAGCTCCGAAAACTGGAATGTGACCGTCCTGAATTACCAAAGCTTCCAAACTGTCTCCCGCCATCACTCATGCCGCCCCCAAAAAAGTTAGAAAAAAAAAATCACCTATATCAAATTCAAATGAACCGCCACTACTAGGCCTGCCATTTCCACCAAAGGATAATGAATATGTCTTTAAACTTGAACCACCACTTTGACCACCCATTGTTTGCCACTCATCAGGCGAAAATCTAAATCACTTTGTCCCGGACCACCACTTCTGAAGAACGTATCTCCGCCACTCTTTCCACCATTCCCCACATCAAATCCAGGACTACCCCTTGCATCCCCAAACAAGAGATACAGATTTGACAAACATGATAACAATAACGACTGATGAAATAAAACATTTAATTTAACAGTCAAACCTAGGTATCAGTTAATTCTAAAACTAATATGCAGATTTGGCAAAATGTGTGACAACTTACAGCAATACGCAAACTCCTACAGATATAGTTCCAAGCAGCACATGTAGAAACTTTTTGGCGTGCAAATATACTTCCAGGAATGAACAAAAAGTTTTGAGAATTCACCTCTGATGCTATCATGACATGCAACCTAAAATATACACGTAGCAACCACTGCCACTGATCCTTTAATTAGTTCTCCCAAATTGCCAGCTAGAATTCAATAAAGGGTACAAAAGGAAATAAAAAATAACCCCTAGAAAGGAGTCGAACACAGGACCAGCCGACCAGGGGATTAAGAAGGGTACAAAGCACCAATCCTACCAAGCCCAAACATGTTTCATATTTGTTATCATGTTATCTTGTGTATATAAAGATTTCACAATCCAAAAAAAGAAGCTACTGTTCATAAGGCCACACGTTAATAAAGGAAATAATTTTGTCTTAGCAATCAAAACAAAATGATAAGTAATAAGTTCAAGAGTGCCCTGTACCTTTCTGATTCAATGTGTCTGCTCTATCTTATCTTAGCATACTTAAACAGAGCAGCAACTTTCCAATCGGTAGAAACCATTATACAGAGAATGAACATGATCTACTGATGATTAACTATAGAAGAATTAGTACGAATTGATTTACCAAGTATTTTTAGAGGTATTAATTAAGTACACCGATAGCCTCAGAGAAGCATTCAGGCAAATCTTGTATCCAAACACAACCAGTCAATGATATGGCGGCTTCATGAATCAGAAATTACCAAAACACCAGAGTGCATAAAAAAAGAACGGACACAAAAGTACAAAAAGAAAGAAACTTACCAGAAGATAATCGGATAAATCCAAGTCACAAATATCGCTGCGTGAACTCACAGTGATTGTATCTTGAAGCAGAAACCGTTGGAATTAGAGAACATGAGTAATATTGGTCCAATATTATTGGACTAATGAAGGCGTTGAATGGGAAAACCAAACAATGTCTTTTGCATGATGCAGTGTCATTTTGAGCTATCAACAGGCTGCTTTTTGTTACCTATATACCTCACCTTCAAAAGAATCAGAGGTTACCCATGCCTCTGTAGATGCCGAATATTTACCTAGACACTATAAATATTTAGATGATGAAACACATATTAAAGACTTGGGAAAATATTTCTATATAGCATAACATGATTGAATTATCAAAAAAAGCTACAAGCAATTATGTTTCTTCCCAAAAGAATTACACACTACAGGTAAAAATACTGCAGCCTCAATATATAAACAAAAAATCCGATCCCATGCCTCCGTAGATGCCGAATATTACCTAGATACTATAAATATTTAAATGATGAAACAGATATTAAAGACTTGGGAAAATATTTCTATATAGCATAACATGATTGAATTATCAAAAAAAGCTACAAGCAATTATGTTTCTTCCCAAAAGAATTACACACTACAGGTAAAAATACTGCAGCCTCAATATATAAACAAAAAATCCGATCCCATGCCTCCGTAGATGCCGAATATTACCTAGACACTATAAATATTTAGATGATGAAACACATATTAAAGACTTGGGAAAATATTTCTATATAGCATAACATGATTGAATTATCAAAAAAAGCTACAAGCAATTATGTTTCTTCCCAAAAGAATTACACACTACAGGTAAAAATACTGCAGCCTCAATATATAAACAAAAAATCCGATCCCATGCCTCCGTAGATGCCGAATATTACCTAGATACTATAAATATTTAGATGATGAAACACATATTAAAGACTTGGGAAAATATTTCTATATAGCATAACATGATTGAATTATCAAAAAAAGCTACAAGCAATTATGTTTCTTCCCAAAAGAATTACACACTACAGGTAAAAATACTGCAGCCTCAATATATAAACAAAAAATCCGATCCCATGCCTCCGTAGATGCCGAATATTACCTAGATACTATAAATATTTGAATAATGAACAGATATTAAAGACTTGGGAAAATATTTCTGTATAGCATAACATGATTGATTTATCAAAAAAAGCTACAAGCAATTATGTTTCTTCCCAAAAGAATTACACACTACAGGTAAAAATACTGCAGCCTCAATATATAAACAAAAAAACCGATTTTCCACTCCCCTCCGGAAAAATCCTCAAGAGCACAACCTTTGTCCTATGAGAAAACACCGATCACACTCAAACTGTAACGGTAGATTTCTCCTCAACAGAATCAAAGTTGAAGCTTCTTGCGACATCAAAGAACCGAGCCACGGCTTCCTCGGGGGTTCCAACAAGAACACCATGGCCTAGGTTCAGAATGTGACCCTTCGGTCCAGCACACTTCACAACCCTGTCATATAAACAGTTATATATCTTTTAAGAGCACTAAAATCATCTCTATATATGTTTAAATTACATTAATTTGGCCGAAAATGACACTAACCTATGAATTTCATCAGTCAAGGCTGGAAGAGGCGAAAACAAATAAGCTGGATCAACGTTTCCTTGTACGCTGATGTCATCACCAAGCCTCCGCCTGCCATCAGCCATATCAACTGTCCAATCCAATCCAATCACATCAACTCCAGTCCCTTTCATCTTTTCAAGTAATCCACCATTTCCATTGATGTAAAGAACAAGTGGGATTTCTGGACACCTCTTCTTGACAATAGCCACAATCTAAAAACAGAAGAAAAAAAGATTAGATCTTGATAATCATGATACACCTCTGTAAATAGAAAATGCCAAAGATAGAGTAAAATGGACTTTGCCTCGTTGATATAAGGCTTTGACCAAAGCTCCCACATATTAGGAGGCAATTGTCCACCCCAAGAATCGAATATTTGTACACAATGTGCTCCCGATTTCACTTGATATACCATGTACTCAGCTATAGCCTTGGTTAAATGTGATAGAAGAGCCTGTAAAACATGCGGTGCTGTATGACACATGCTTTTTATATTTGTATATAGCATAACATGATTGAATTATCAAAAAAAGCTACAAGCAATTATGTTTCTTCCCAAAAGAATTACACACTACAGGTAAAAATACTGCAGCCTCAATATATAAACAAAAAATCCGATCCCATGCCTCCGTAGATGCCGAATATTACCTAGATACTATAAATATTTAGATGATGAAACACATATTAAAGACTTGGGAAAATATTTCTATATAGCATAACATGATTGAATTATCAAAAAAAGCTACAAGCAATTATGTTTCTTCCCAAAAGAATTACACACTACAGGTAAAAATACTGCAGCCTCAATATATAAACAAAAAAACCGATTTTCCACTCCCCTCCGGAAAAATCCTCAAGAGCACAACCTTTGTCCTATGAGAAAACACCGATCACACTCAAACTGTAACGGTAGATTTCTCCTCAACAGAATCAAAGTTGAAGCTTCTTGCGACATCAAAGAACCGAGCCACGGCTTCCTCGGGGGTTCCAACAAGAACACCATGGCCTAGGTTCAGAATGTGACCCTTCGGTCCAGCACACTTCACAACCCTGTCATATAAACAGTTATATATCTTTTAAGAGCACTAAAATCATCTCTATATATGTTTAAATTACATTAATTTGGCCGAAAATGACACTAACCTATGAATTTCATCAGTCAAGGCTGGAAGAGGCGAAAACAAATAAGCTGGATCAACGTTTCCTTGTACGCTGATGTCATCACCAAGCCTCCGCCTGCCATCAGCCATATCAACTGTCCAATCCAATCCAATCACATCAACTCCAGTCCCTTTCATCTTTTCAAGTAATCCACCATTTCCATTGATGTAAAGAACAAGTGGGATTTCTGGACACCTCTTCTTGACAATAGCCACAATCTAAAAACAGAAGAAAAAAAGATTAGATCTTGATAATCATGATACACCTCTGTAAATAGAAAATGCCAAAGATAGAGTAAAATGGACTTTGCCTCGTTGATATAAGGCTTTGACCAAAGCTCCCACATATTAGGAGGCAATTGTCCACCCCAAGAATCGAATATTTGTACACAATGTGCTCCCGATTTCACTTGATATACCATGTACTCAGCTATAGCCTTGGTTAAATGTGATAGAAGAGCCTGTAAAACATGCGGTGCTGTATGACACATGCTTTTTATATTTGTATATGTACGAGTAGTGCCACCTTCTACGATATATGTGGCTATTGTCCAAGGAGCACCCACAAAACCCAAAACTGCAGCTTTCCCATCAACCTGGATAATGAAAGACGATGTTATTTAAATTCCTTCAAGTATTAACGTTAGACTTCCTAGTCAAACCAATTACACGTACCATTTAAAATCGATTCAGAACTTGTTACAAAATAGAAAGTAGAGACTAGAGATGCCAAGTTCAACTCATTATATAGAAAACAGGTAAACCGGGGTCGTATAATTTGCTAATTGGTCAAACATGTAAATACAAAAAAGTAGTTGAATGGAAACATAGTCTTTTTGTTAGGATTAAAACAGCATACACACACAATACAGAATTAACAGAAAGAAGCAAAAGAACACAATGGTTTAACGTGGTATCTCACACTAAACTGCACGGGGGCAACTGGGATTTCTTTGATTTCCATAAAAAAAAATACATGATATATATATTTATAGGCTACACAATTAGGGTTTAATTCTTTTTCCCCAAGTAACTAATAAAACCAGGCCAATTTAATTAAGGCTGGCTGCCTTAATTCCTTTTAGTGGGCCAGTTTTCTTAGCTCAATAGAAAGAGGCCGGCTGCCATCTAGCCTCAGTGGGCCGTAGACAACATTACTCAAAAAAAGCTACAAGCAATTATGTTTCTTCCCAAAAGAATTACACACTACAGGTAAAAATACTGCAGCCTCAATATATAAACAAAAAATCCGATCCCATGCCTCTGTAGATGCCGAATATTTACCTAGACACTATAAATATTTAGATGATGAAACACATATTAAAGACTTGGGAAAATATTTCTATATAGCATAACATGATTGAATTATCAAAAAAAGCTACAAGCAATTATGTTTCTTCCCAAAAGAATTACACACTACAGGTAAAAATACTGCAGCCTCAATATATAAACAAAAAATCCGATCCCATGCCTCCGTAGATGCCGAATATTACCTAGATACTATAAATATTTGAATAATGAACAGATATTAAAGACTTGGGAAAATATTTGTATATGTACGAGTAGTGCCACCTTCTACGATATATGTGGCTATTGTCCAAGGAGCACCCACAAAACCCAAAACTGCAGCTTTCCCATCAACCTGGATAATGAAAGACGATGTTATTTAAATTCCTTCAAGTATTAACGTTAGACTTCCTAGTCAAACCAATTACACGTACCATTTAAAATCGATTCAGAACTTGTTACAAAATAGAAAGTAGAGACTAGAGATGCCAAGTTCAACTCATTATATAGAAAACAGGTAAACCGGGGTCGTATAATTTGCTAATTGGTCAAACATGTAAATACAAAAAAGTAGTTGAATGGAAACATAGTCTTTTTGTTAGGATTAAAACAGCATACACACACAATACAGAATTAACAGAAAGAAGCAAAAGAACACAATGGTTTAACGTGGTATCTCACACTAAACTGCACGGGGGCAACTGGGATTTCTTTGATTTCCATAAAAAAAAATACATGATATATATATTTATAGGCTACACAATTAGGGTTTAATTCTTTTTCCCCAAGTAACTAATAAAACCAGGCCAATTTAATTAAGGCTGGCTGCCTTAATTCCTTTTAGTGGGCCAGTTTTCTTAGCTCAATAGAAAGAGGCCGGCTGCCATCTAGCCTCAGTGGGCCGTAGACAACATTACTCCAACAATCTCCCACTTGGTGTCTTCGGACCTCTAACTGCACCATCTACAATCTCAACTGCACCATCTACAATCTCTTCTGTACAACTGCAATAAGAACCCCTCTTGTTCTTCAATGCGCCCTAGTTGCCCCTTCGGGAACGTGCTAGGAAAGGTTCAGAGAAACCAGTCAGGGGTTTTTATGACAGTGAGAGCATGGATGTTGTGCTTCAGTCAGAACTTCCAGACAATGGGTTAAGAGAACTAGTATTCTAGCTGTTAAAAATTCTCTCCTCTGCTTTATTCGGGGAGTGTCTGTTCTCAGCATGTTCTAGGAATCGGCAGTTCAAGTCAGTGGGAGGCGGCAGGGATGGAGAGCGAGTCAATGTTTGTGACTCATGGGTTGAAGCTTAGTGAGCGCTTTAACGGGCCTTCAGGTGAACTGATGAGAAGGCCGGAGGGGCAACTAGGGCGCATTGAACAACAAGAGGGGTTCTTATTGCAGTTGTACAGAAGAGATTGTAGATGGTGCAGTTCGAGGTCCGAAGACACCAAGTATGATGAGGCCTAGGTGAATAGAAGAATGATGAGGCCTAGGTGAATAGAAGATGGCACAAAAGTCTTCCAAGTCCAGAAAATAAATGATGCAAGGGGGGCGGAGGAATAAATGCAGAGGCATCTTGCCATGGTGGTCAAAAAGGGGTGTAGGTGATTGGACTCATCAATCACGGTATTAATTAGAGAAAAAGAAGTGGGTTAGTATTAATCAAGGTTAACTATCTCTGCATTTATTCCTCCTGCTCCCTCCTCCGCCCCCTTGCATCATTTATTTTCTGGACTTGGAAGACTTTTGTGCCATCTTCTATTCACCTAGGCCTCATCATTCTTCTATTCACCTAGGCCTCATCATACTTGGTGTCTTCGGACCTCGAACTGCACCATCTACAATCTCAACTGCACCATCTACAATCTCTTCTGTACAACTGCAATAAGAACCCCTCTTGTTCTTCAATGCGCCCTAGTTGCCCCTCCGACCTTCTCATCAGTTCACCTGAAGGCCCGTTAAAGCGCTCACTAAGCTTCAACCCATGAGTCACAAACATTGACTCGCTCTCCGTCCCTGCCGCCTCCCACTGACTTGAATTGCCGATACCTAGAGCCGATACCTAGAACATGCTGAGAACAGACACTCCCCGAATAAAGCAGAGGAGAGAATTTAACAGCTAGAATACTAGTTCTCTTAACCCATTGTCTGGAAGTTCTGACTGAAGCACAACATCCATGCTCCCACTGTCATAAAACCCCCTGACTCGTTTCTCTGAACCTTTCCTGGCACGTTCAACGTTCAATCTGACCTGTAGCTTTGGGTTTGCCATCTGCAAAGCAAACCTTCTTCTACCCAAGAGATTCTGTGAACCGGATTTTGCTTTTCTTCTGAAGTGGGATGGTCACTCCCTCTGTAAACTGACCATATAACGTGAACCCCGTTTCTTACCTCGAGCCATGACTAGATTTCCCTTGAGAACCTTCCACTGCCCGTTCCCGAACTTAACCTTATGCCCCTGCATCCAACTGCCCGACAAAACCGACTGCTATTTCAGACTTGGAATTCCCGGACATCCTTTAAAGCCATAAACAGACTAAAGTCTTCAAACCTATGTCACCCTGCTCGTCATATCAAGAACTTCATCGTTCGCCAGTCTTACCTTTCCAAAATCCAACTTTCAGATTCCGTATTGCTTCACTGTTGTGGGTAGCGTGAAACGAAGCTCCGAAATCCATGACCCAGGAATCCACAACTCTCTACTCTGCAATCAACGTCGCGTCTGGAGTCTTCGGTAGTGTTCAGTTCTTTGTTATTTTCCGGACATTGATTCCTAAAATGTCCCACCTCTGATCATGCTTGTTCAAAGAAGCATCTCTAGCGACTAAGAAAACAAGGCACCTGCTTCTAATGTTTTCTTTCACCTTGCTAAACGAGACGAATCCAAAGCCACCTGCTCTGTGGATCTTTACTGCCTGTTTTTCATGCAACACGCAGGTCCCTTCTTATCAAAAACAAGCCAATCAAGGCCCGCAAAGAACTCAACATCAGCAGCGTGCTGATAAAGAAACTTTTGATTTGACCTTCACTACCCAGTTAATTTCTTTCCCAATTGCTAAACACATGCTTACAACCACCAACCTAATGAAAAAAAGAAGAAAAAAAAACTACCCTTCTGCTTCTAACGTCCCCTTTTTTTCACCAGCTAAGCGTGTAAGCGTGTGACCTGATTCAAAGCCTCCTGCTTGACGAATCTTTCCCATTCGCTTCTGCTCTTCTGGTTGGAATGACTTCTGTCTCAAGAATAAGTTGTCTTGCTTTTCCGTTCTTATACTAGGCACAAAAGAAAGAATAAAACTTGGTTTGAAGATACTTGATCAAAACAGTCCTGCAAAAAACATCCAAAAACAGACTTGAACACCCTCAAAGTCTCCGTTTTCCTGCTATAAACACACTCCCGAAACAGCCCCTGCTGTCCCGGAACCTAGTTCTTCCTTTTGCTAATTTACGAACCCCAAAAAAAACCCAATTAGCCAAATCAAGCCCTAATCTGCCCAACTCAGACCTAAATCTGCCTAAATCCGCTTTGCCCGAGCCCTAATCGGCGGCTGTGGTGACTGATCTGCTGTTCTGGCTAATGGCGGCTGCTCTTGGCTGGAACCCTTATCTGGGTGACGGCTATGGTGGTGATTATGGGGGTGGCTGTGTGATTTGTATGCAACCTATACCACTTGTTAGGATTAAAACAGCATACACACAATACAGAAGTAAAAGAACACAATGGTTTAACGTGGTATCTCACACTAAACTGTGTGAACTAATCCACGGGGGCAACTGGGATTTTCTTTGATTTCCACCCAAAAAAAATACATGTACAAGAGATATATATTTATAGGCAACACAATTAGGGTTTAATTCTTGTTCCTCAAGTAACTAATAAAACCAGGCCTAATTTAATTAAGGCCAGCTGCCTTAATTCCTTTTAGTGGGCCAGTTTTCTTAGCTCAATAGAAAGAGGCCTGCTGCCATCTTTGGAACTCAGTAGCCTCTGTGGGCCGTAGACAACATTACTCCAACACTTTTTATATATTAACGTATATTAGTAAATCAATTACTAATGGAACTTCAAACCAAAAGTGTTGGCAGTTCAGTGCAACCTAACATATCTTGACCCAAACCATTTTGACCCATGACCCAACACACCCAGCCTACACATTTTTCAATCTTTGAAGAATAACATTTAACATCTTTTAACTATTTGAGGGGCAGATAAGGATCATAGGAAGATATTAGACTATAGACAATTAAAGCTAATAAATTTTAATCTTAAAAGTCAAAATGTTATAACCTGTTGTCTTAGAATCTTGAGGGAATCACCAACAAAATTTAGTTGATCCAAGTTGATTGGATGCAATGCTTTCAATCCTTCCTCGGAACGAATTGGGGTTTGAATTACGGGGCCCCTCACTTCTTCTATGTCAAAGGGAACACCAAATGCGGGTAGAGGGGTAAGAATATCAGAGAATATAATAACTCCATCAGGATGGAAAGCTTCCCATGGCTGCAATGATATTTCCACAATGAGATCAGTTGTTTCAGATCTCTCTCTAAAAGATGGATGTTTCTCTGCCAGCTTTCTGTAAACCGCCATATACCTTCCAGCCTGACGCATCATCCATGCTGGTGGTCGGCTTACTGGAAGTCCTCTTGCCGCCTTCACCAAAAGTGGTTCTGAATTTCCATTTATGATAAGAACACAATTAAAACAGAAACGAAGAGAGTAAACTGGGATTAATATTAACATAAACATGAATCAACACTAATGACCTTAGAATTCAATGAGCTAATCTTAGTCAAGTTCGAGTGAGACAAGACTAGTTATCTTCATAATTTAGAATAGTTATTTTCATCAGAATTGGACAAAAGTGATGTACTTGATTTGGTCACGAGAGTGTATTTCTTGATCGAATCTACAAGCGTAGTCACTTACTGCAGCAGTATCATGGGATGCAAAGAAACTATTTGATTAAATAGATCTTTTTGTAAATATAACTAGAAAAGATGTTAAAAGCACAATTGCTTTATTTTTTTTCAGAATTAATTGCTTAAATTAAATCACACCCACCCATACAAAAACATGATTATGGTCCATTGCCTTAATAACTTGATTGAGAAATGATATGCTTGCAGAGTCAAATCATATCTGCTGCAACCATAGTCACATAAAACGCGGTACGCTTCGGTACGGGTACGCGGTTCGGGTACGTAATTCGCTAGGTGTGACGAATTCGGTACGGAGGGGGTAGGCTCATTTCGGTACGAGGCGGTACGAAGTGGTACGGTGTACCATGTACCAAAAACATAAGTAAACAAAACTTATAAATTTCATAAGATAAAGATAAAATAACATGATAAAATCCAACAAAATAACAAAACAACCATAAAGTTTCTATTCTACTCGTTTCCTTTTTCCTTTGTCATTGAAGATAATTGAAAGTGAATGGAGAAATTGTAGTAGAAGATTAGAAGTTGGTGTCTTGGTGATATAAAACTCTGTAAAGGTTAGTATATATAGAAGAAACATATACATGTAAATTTAATTTTGTAATTAATATTAAATAAGTTATTTTGTTAACAAGATAGTATTAATTAGAAAATATATTGGGAACTTGTAAGATACACTCTTTTTGCCGCTCAAATAAGTCCTGGAATCTTACTTTGGTAGTTGGGAAGTCAAAACGGTAATGGTACGCGTACCAGTACATTTGAGTCGTTTATATTTTCGATTTGGTTCGACGTACCAATGGGAATGGGTCGCGTTTATTTTACTTTGTGGTTCGTCGTACCACCCGATTCGGTACACTGTACCACTAGCGATCGGAACGCTAGCGACTTCCGTTTCGGTACACTTCGTACCAATACGAGATACGCGGGTCTATGAGCGTTTTATGTGACTATGGCTGCAACGCTGTTTAAAATGAAATTGAAGTTTAAAAAGATCCTCAAAGATAGTAGCTACTGTAGACAGCCAAAATTAGATGTTTCAAGATGTCATAAATGTGTTTTGTAACATTTAGTGGATCATAGCTGGTGCCATGGATCTGCATGACTCCTGGTCAATTATGATGAGGAATATGATTGAAGTTGCAGTAGTTGCATTCCTGGAGAGAAAAAAAAAAGAGGGCAGGACATTTTTGTTTAACACCTGTCGTTCTGGATTTGCAAGTTTGCAAATTTGACAAGTCTGGGGGGAAAGAACAAAGCTATTGAACATGCTTTCTTTACTTGAAAAACTACTACACGTTGAGACAGCTAACAGCTTTAAGGCCATAGGTAGGGATGGCCAAATGGGTGGGTCAGGTAAGTAGAGGTGACCAAATGGATGGGTCAGGTCACTGGTCACCCTAGGTTCGGGTTGAAAAGGGTCTGTTTTTATATGAGTCAACTTGTATAGCACACCTCAAAGTAGAGGTGAGTATTGGGATTTTTGCATTGCTTAATTGGGTGGCAAAATAGGCAGGTTAAGCTATGGGAAAGATTAGTGCACGTCAAAAAGGGTTGGATAAGGTTGACCCGAGTATGCTCTAATGTGCACTTTTTGTTTTTGTTCTTTCAATGTTACGACAACTATTATAACACAATGAATACAAAGTTTCAACAAATTGGGTTTAGGAGGTTGTAAAGATTGAAAATAACACTTTGGCAGCTTTCTCGACCCATTCCCTCTAAAATGTTTGAGTTGGCACTTAGGAAAGAGTAACCAAAACCGGCACTTAGTATGGGTTGATATTGCCACCTACTTGAGATCATGGACTCTAAAACTTGATCCGATTATTTCTCGCTTAAAAAGTGGAACTGGTAATCTTGGTAGTTCATGACTTCATGCTTCAAATTATTATCTTCTTTTTTCTTCCTTAAATTTATCAGGGGTATTACTGTTTGTGACCTACCGGAGGATACAATGCTTTCATGAGAAGTGCAGAACGTGTTAAATACTATGTATGATCGAAAACTTATCAGTTCAGGTGAATTTGCTTATATCTGTATATATATATTAATCGCATAATAATACAATGTAAAAGCAAAAGAAAAAACAATACCAGAAGAAGAAGAAGCAGAGGCAGAAGGGCTATCAACTCTGAACCGGTTGGAAGGTCCGACCCGGATACCATTTGGAGTGGTTGAATTAAAGCCTGATAATGGTTGTAAAAAACTTGATGATTTCCATCCCAGACTGCAACAGCCACACCCACTGCAATTACATTACATTAACAACCACCAATTCATTAAAAATCATAAAAATTAATATAATTCAAACAAAAGATTTTGATGGGTATGTGTGAGAGAGGCGTACCTGTTTAAAGAAGCAAAACCCATTTGGGAAAAATTATAAAGTTTCAATCTTTCTTCTTATTATTATTATTTTTTTTTACGGTGAGTAATGATAACAATAAAGATAAGAAAAAGGAAATGGAAGTGGAAGTGGAAGTGGAAGTGGAAGTGGGAGTTAGTTTGGTTCTGCCATGGAAGGGTGATTCAGAGATGTGTTTTTCTTATCTAAAAGTGGATATACATTTTCATCTTCGTTTTTTTTTTTTTTAATCTTTTGTTTGATTGCTTCTTTATATACTCCCGGTAAAAGTATTTACTATTTACTAGGATGCGTATGACCCCAAAAACCTGTGACCGGGCCGGGACCGCCGGGGTTTGACACGTGAAGAACAAAAACCTTTTTAAACCCGGGAATCGAACCAAACCTGTACAATCCGACCCACCCGAAGGGATAACGGGCCAGGTAACGGGTTTAATTTTGTTGCTTTATCGGGTCATGAGTTTGCAATGATCCAGTTAAGTTTTGACTCATATACATGCCTACTATATACTGGGAGTATATAAACTTGATACATGTTGAAATCTTTTTTAAATTAGATACATAAATAGATAGAATAGCCGTAAATAATAATTTTTCAACATGCATATGTACAACAACAACAACATGACCTAATCTTTGTGAGGGGTATGATGAGGTGAGATGTAGATAGTTTTGCCTCTACCCAGAGGTAGAGATACTGCTTCCATAAAGACATTCGGCCAAAAGAGACAAAGATAAAAGATAAAAGAGTGTAAAAAGTTTGGTACCATACATGTCGGCTGAGTATCACCTATTTTAAGAGTAAATAAGAGTAACAAACATACCATACTTTAACGCTAAATATGACATTTGAATCTATTAGACATTAGCATAAAGACATAATGTATATATCCGTTTATAAAACCATGGGTTGAGAATAATAGTAATAAAAAGGGTTGGAACTCAATCTCTTACAAATTCACAAATGATCATCGTGTATGTATAATTGCATTTAAAAACAATATTAAATTAACTTTTCAAGTAGGTGATCAGCTAAACATAGTTTACTGGCACGCAAGTTGAATGCGCATACTATTTTTTATTTAAGTTCTTTTTTTTTAACATACAAAATGAAACGGGAAACCTTGTGATGAAATTTCTTGGGCCTTGCAACTTTGTTAATATTGATGAACTTAGTATAGCAAGAGTTTAAATACCTTCTATCATGTAGAAGTGACAAAATCGGTTCTATATGTAGAAAAAGTTTAAGTGCTAATTGATATTTCTTTGGTAAAATGATTTTCCACCTTCGATCGAAGTTCACGAGCGTAAAAAATTCAAAATGTGTGAAACTTTTCTTAAAATGATTTTAATATCGTTTAACAAGAAGTGCCCGCATAAAACGGTTTGGAATTGGAACAAGGTGAAAACCAACTAAATTGACCATCCCTTTGGGGTTAGTTATCATCAAGAATGAGACAACTCCTTTTACATTAAAGTAATTTTTTATGACATGTTAAGCACAAGTTTATGTGACCTTTTTTTTTTTTCAAACGACAACTGTATTATATAATAATAACAGCCACTAGCAAAGAACTAGTGAACAAGAATTACAACAATCAATTACAAAAATCTAGATAAGCAACATACAACTATACCTGGACTCTTCCCGAACACTTTTGAACCTGGGTGTATGGTTTTCATTAGTCCGAGTTCATAAGCCTTGTTAAACCATCAAAAACTTTAGTAGCTTATCGTTTTCATAAGTTTTCAAACCATATGCTAGTTGAAGCAACTTTCGGAAAATAGCTTGAGCTTGTATAGAAAGATGAATTACCTAAATATTCCGTAAATAATTATATTTCATCTTTTGACAATAATATCTTTGTACTTATACATCATTTTATACTTATAAACTAAAGTATTCTGCTGCTTTATCTAACACATAATACTTATAAAAGTTTACAAGCTCTGATTACCAACTTAATCTACAAGCTAACTTGTAAAACGTATCCCGAAATATTACTTCTTAATAAGATTTCTTCAAATTTATTAAAATTTCATATAGACAACCAAACTTTTGTGCAACTAAACAGACCAAGCAAATAGTGATTTCAGGACTTGCAGACTTGCAAAAACTGTGTGTGTTTCTTTGCTTCATCATTTATAATTTGTTTGTTACCCGGACTAATGTGATATTAACCTATCTGCTCACTTTATTGCACTGCATACCAGAGGACTATAACTCTATAAGTCTTAATTTTTAGTTGGCTACTTTGTGGCAAAATTCATCTATATATAACTGCAATTAACCAACAAATAGAAGATGAGCAATACAGCGATGTGAGATATGATACGCACCATGGTCGAATAATGTAATGTTGTTCTTTCGTGACCACAGTATGGTAAAGATGTGACTATTACCATACCACCATATGATTGCGAAAGGAAAATAATAAGGAAGGCAAACGGGTTTTTGAATTAAGACATGAAATATCCATCACCAAGTCCAAATCATCCAATTTACTTGTCCACCCTAACAACAATCATTTAAATTTAAATATAAACCTAAAAAGAAGATGACAACACACCAAATCTCTTGTCATATCAGTGCCTAATGCAGATTGCACCCTGCTAGCGACAAGCCCTGCTTCTTGACATGTTAGTTTTCTCTAGCGAGACACGTGCCCTCTTCCTGTCCATCCGGTCTTGCTTCTCCATAAACTCCCTCAAATCGTCACCAAACATATCAACAAACGTTTTTTGCAAATCCTCCAAGCTTTCCGTCTGTTGGTTTCTCCATAATTAGTCATACACTTGTTCACTTTTTCTTTTTGAAAAAGGGACCAGTTAACCAAATAAGTTTAAGAGAAAAAAAAAACTTTTATTTATAGTTCATACCTCAGCCTTGGGGTTATTGTCCATCATTTTCATTAAATCGTGCAAAAAATCTCCCATGCCCTGCAATAGCTTGAGAACCTTAAGGTACAACTTGAAAAATACATAGGATACAACATTTTCATGTAAAAAAAAACCATGATTTCTATATAACTAAATTCAGTTTTACAAAAGAAATCATTTGAGACATTGTCATCGCTTTGCTATAATGATATTACTAATAGGATTAAACTGCGCAAATTTATCCATACACCTCTAATACATGTTTTACACCACCTTATGTACTGCATTAGTTACCGAAGTAGGACAATTTTTAGCTGATTATTAAAATGGTCGCTCTGTTATATCACTTTTCCTAGAGAGGACAGAGCCCCAAGTCACTTTTTCACATGTTTGTTCTTTTAAACCTATATGAACATAATATATCCTACTAAAAAAATCATATGATCCTCCTAACAGCTTGATTACATGATCGAGTTGGTGCGTTGATTATTAGGCAACTTTTTAGGAAGACATATCATTTCCTTATGGTTCTCATTTTTTTGTGAACGGCTACTATTTCTACTTCTACTTCTAAATTACCCCAAATTTTACTAGATGCACCAATGCTAGAGATTGAACCCTGGTCTTCTCAATAGGCAAGAACCTCTATCACCCCGCTTAAGCTGGAATGGCATGAATGGTCCTCATACACCTAAGTCGACAAGTATACCCTTAAATTATCCATTTCTTTCGCTTTCCATCTATATATATATATAGTAAATCACAGAACAATGTATATGGCGCTCCATTTTCTTCTAAGACTAAACAACTATCAACAGTGACTCACTTTCACTAGACTTAGAAGATCAGTGAAGTCGGGAGCTAAGGTTTGGATTTCACTACCTTTGAAAGATTGAAACTTGGTTTGAACAGGACATAGAGTAAATTAGGCACAAAAACAAGGAGAATATGACAATTGCTTAATGTGTCGATCACGATCAAATTTGGGTTTTACAATGTAGATAATTTAGTGGAATCCGTTTGACTAAAGAAGATAGGTTTATATGATCAGCTACCGCTGAAAAGATTTCATTTTTTCAACGGCAAATTTCTTATTACACCTACATTACCCTAAATAATCCTAAATATGGCTGTATCATCCCGGAAAAGAATTCGCAAGCAGAAAAATCATTACTCTTTATACAATTGATAATTAAATACTCCGTAATTAATTAAGTTAACCACATTATTCATACTATACTTAATTAACTAGATTTTAGACTCGTGTGGCTTATGACATGAGTTACAAATATAAGTTGGGTGGTCCATGTCAATGTGTTATGTACAAACAAGTGAACAACATTACGATAATGTATTTTTTCTTTAACAGTGAAATAATTTAGATGTGTATCTCTCGATATTCCGTTTTTTATCATATAATTGATTGGGACTTCATATAATGATGAACCATTTTCTGGGTTACCTTCTGTTACAGTTGCTATATGCTAATTAATTTTTTGTTTTTTGGGTTTCTGTTTCTCATTAAGATTTCTTGAATTGTTGTTCATATTGTTAATGAGTTTGTGTAAGTGTGGATGTTGAATATTAAGTTTGACAAATTGAAAAAAGATATGAATCGTAATATAGAAGAAGATTATATTGCTTGGTGGTAGCTTTTTTTTTAAGGATTTGATAAATGTAAGCTTATAGTACTACAATTGTAGACAATATGAAGTTTCTTTACCAGAATATATACATCGTACATATAATCAATTAAAGATTGTTAATATTAATATAATAATAATTTTTTCCTCAAGATAATAACTAAATTATTATATTTTAATATTAATTAAATCACAATTGTAGATATGTTATACACACATTCACATGAAACTATATAATTTGCTATAAAAATAGCTCATCAGGTAAGTAAAAGATCTACTCATATGGACTTGTATTTATGTTTTTTTTTTTTAATATCTATATTATTGTAATTTGTTAAAATATTTTTATTTGATATAAAATAATTAAAAATTAGAAAGAAGAAAGAAAAAGAAAAATGAAAATGTAGCATTATCCTAATAAATACAAATTAAGTATTAGGCTAAAAAAGTGTAAATTATTGATGAAAAACAAAAAGTGTAAATTAGAGATTTTTTCTATAAATATTAATATAAATACTAATATAATAATATATTTGGATAATAATTATTAGAAATTTTAATTTATAATTAAACTAAATGATGACATAAGCGAGAGTCAATTTGATGAAATCGAGATGTGATTGGTTAATAAGTTATTAGCAACTGTCTTATAGTATATAGATAAGATTAAGATTAACTAATTAAGCCAACCACGTTGATCATGCTCAAAAACGGTGTCGTTTTCACCTTTAAAAAGTAACATGTCTCTCTACTCCAATAGGACAAAAAAGAAAGAAAAAATCTAGATATTTTTTTTGATAGATAGAAAGAAAGAGAGTGTTTACGTACTTCCTTGTCATCAATGTCGTCGAATAAATCAAGAGCTCCAGCATCATACATTGATTTTTTATTTTCATCTGATAATACTGCCATGCCATTTTTTCACAATCACAATTTCTAATTAATTAATTGGACAATTTCTAGACTTTGACCCAAAAAGGCAATAATTTCGACTAATTGGGCTAACCTTAAAATGCCAAAATCTAATAAATAATTAAATAAATAAATAAAAAGAAAATGACCTGAATAAGCTTCTTGAATTTTTTGAAACTTGCGATTTGCTTCTACAGCCTCAAGTGGAGGCTTATTTGTCCACTTGTCCGGATGCCATTCCTTAATAAAACACAAAAAACAAATTATCATTAAAATCCGACAATGATATATAAATATATATACATATATAATATCAAAGCATATAATTAACGTACCAGAGCGAGTTTTCGATAAGCTGAACGAATATTGGAGGAAGAAGCGTGTTTAGAGAGACCCAAAACAGAATAATAACAGGATCCCTCCATTAAATTGAATAAAAGGATAATCTATTAGAGTTTCTTTCTTCTTCTTTTTTTTTTCCTTCTAATTGTAGCGAAACCCCAATAGATATTTGCTACCAACTTCTTCAATTTTCAACATAAATTTGGTGTTTTTGAGAGAGACAGATGGAGATTGGAATGAAACAGAACAAAGAAGAGGAGAGATATAATAAGTAATTGGGTTGAGATATTTGTTTGGAGGAGAAACTAGGAAAAGATTTTGTGTGTTTGGTTTGGACCCTTGTCTTTTATTACTTCACACTTTCAGTACCTTTGGTTGTTTTTCTTTCAATAAAGTCGATGATTATATGTATAATTTATTTTTTTATGTTAGGTAGTGTTTATTAGGGTCTTAATCAAAAAATCATGACTTAATAAAAAAAACTTAATTTATTTTGACTTAATAAATAAAAAGCAACTGTATTATCTTAATCCATACAAACATTATTTATCCATTCAATCACTTTATTAATCCAGTCACTTAATGATTAAAAAATAAACAAATCTTTAGAGTCCATGATTCTACATGTATTATGCTATTCGCTTACTCAAATCATAATCTTCATTAATAAGCAAATACACATACTATTATACTACTCTGTAGTTATTTTTTTTTATCTATTAAATCATATGTGCTTTAAAAAGTTAGTTTATGAAGTAGTTTGACTATACTTGGTTATGAAGTCATAGTTATTAAATTTAGTGAATGTAGTTCGAAACTAGATTAAGCACACATAGTTAATGATATAACTAACTTTGTTTTTAACTGCTTTCTATAGTATTTATTATTTTTAACGTTTCTTTAAAGTAAATTAGCTTGCATCGCCATATCATAACATGTCATGTTGGTCATCTAGTCATTTGATTTTAGTAAAATCTAATCATAATTTAAAATATTCACCAATGGTGACATATATACAACATTTTATAAAGCAAATAGAATCATCCAAGGAACAATTATCAAATTTTGCCATTGTCTAGCTACATATCATATTTTACCAATTGATTCAAGCTTTTGTATCTACCACGATATAGAAATATTGACTACTCTATATTTTGTAAGTTAGGTTGTCTACATTAGTTGGTTAGATTTTTATGGGTTCATTTGAATGAAAATAATCGTAGAGGGTTAAAATTGAGTAAAACAATAAGCTAAAGTGCTAAAATTGTCTACTTAGTCAAATTCTACGGCTATACGCCAGGGAACATTCGAGAGCTTTGAGCTCGTGAAGATATTTTTGTAGAGTCAGTTACGAATTAACCCCAATCATTACCAAAATTGCAAAACTACCCTAAAGTGCTATTGACACGTATGTTTTGGCTCTCTGGACAAAGATCGCGTGTATCATGTAAGATACAAGTCATCTATTCGATATAAATAAACTAACTTATCAACATGTTTCACTACAAATATAGAATAATGATATTTATAATTGGTAAACTTTGATCTTTGTCATTATCAACCATTGAATTCAATAATAAACAAAAACGTGATACTTATTTTTTTTTTTCTTTCTTTTTCCCCTTTTTCTTTTCCTTCACCGACTTCCTCCACTTGAAATCCATCAAATAAATCGGACGATTGATGGTTCCTCTTCAACTGTCAGAATCTCTAACATTGATGTTCCTATTATGTGGAGAAATTAGGTTTTCGCTCGTCAGGTATTCGTGTTCTGATTTTTGTGTCTAATTCGTAGAAATTTCTTTTGCACTGATTTAATTATTCGAACTTTTTTTTTAATGATAAGTATTGGGATAACTATAATCGATATTTTCTGGATGTTTTTTAGTCAATCTAATAATACGCGTTGGTTTGATTTGTACTTTTATTTTCGTAATTTTGTTTTACTGTATGCCACATCTGTTACATAGAATTTGTGGTGAATCAATAAAGAATAGTGCAAAGGAGCGTTATGGGTGCTCAATATGAGGTATTCATTCTAACTTATTCGTTGTAACTTGTGGATGATTTTTTTTGGTTGGTTTCAAAGGATGTTGCTTTATGTTACCCAACACATTATCAGTTTCATAGTGCCAATCCAAACACAAAGCTGATTGTTTTTTTGCTTATCTGACTAAAAACGTTCTTAAAATATAACTATGAGTTTGTTCAATATCTTGAAACCAGTCAAATGATATGAGTTGCATCAGAATGAAGATTAGTTATACATTATCTGAACTTGGATTCATACTGTATATAATGACCGGATTTCGTAATTAGTTTTTTATTACTAATTTGTATTGTGTGCCGTATGTGTTATATATATGAATGTTGGTTTACGTATTATTTACATGAATGTTAGCTTTCATTACTAATTTGTATTGTGTGCCATTTGTGTTATGTATATGAATGTTGGTTTGTCGGAATGGTAATGGATATCTGTAAATTGAAAAGCAATAGTGGAGGCATAGCTACTTGCTAATCGATATTGATAAGTTGCAGCTATATTGGCTCTAAGTAGAACAACATTATTGTACTTTTCTCTTCTGTATTTTTGGTAACTTTGTGTTTTTTTATTAATTTACAAGGCTGATTTTTTTTACCATGTATTCAACATACTACTTTGGCGTATATACTATGGATCGTTTCTCTTATATAAGGATATGTGTTGGCGTGTTCGTTATATGGTTGGTAATCAGTTGAACGAGCTATGTGAATGTGCTCACTTTGGTATTTGACTGGATTCTTTCTATTTCTTTCATTGTAAACTGCTTTAATGGCTGCCCGGATGTGACAGGACGGATTTAGTTCCAGCTTATGTGACCTTGCATCAGGATAACGCGGAGGTACGGATTGCAGCTGCTGAAAAGGTCACCAAGTTTAGTCGGATTCTTTGCCCAGAACTTGCAATTCAGCATATTCTTTCATGTGTAAAGGTATCATCTCTGCTAAAAGGCTGTTGGTGATCTCTTGGATTTTTTGTCTCTTGGAAGAGGTGTCTAAATGGGTGGGTCATGCGGGTGCTAACAGTTAGGAATGGGTAATGTTTGGTTTTCAGCCCATTTAACCTTTTTTCTGAAGCTAAATAACCGGTTCTCTTCTAGATTCTGGACGCCCATCTTCTTGCAGGTTTGTTTAGTGCAATGGATCATTAATATCGTTATTTGTTTACTTCTTTTTGTTACATTGTTTTATTTAACTTGCACATAAACTAACTAAACTCATTAACTACTTCAATAATATTGAAAAACCATGCATTTCCTTGTGCTCTCAAGGATTCAAGGTTGACAAACCTGGTGGAACAATAAAAGTAGATGTGGACTATAACGCCATTTTCAACTTCAATCTTATTTCTTATATTCTTATTCGTAAACTTGAAATCGTTTTTTTTATTTTTCAAACACGTCTGCGTTTTGTTATTTAAAAGCTTGGTGACCATACTAAGGGCACTCCTTTATTTTATGTCTTCATGTATAGATGCTGTAATTTCATTAAATGACTGACATCGTATAAGCAAAATCTATCTGTGGATACAACACCCCTAAAAATCCCTTCATTTAGTACAAGTATGTTTTTACCTAAGAAATAAATTGTTAAGTATAATGATCCGGTTACTTCTCATAGTTAATGGTGAAAATTCTATATTCTTTCTATTATTCTAAACTCCATTGCAAATTCACAACCTTATCCACTTATTCATAGATGACGATTAATGATTTATATAATGAAGTTGTAGTCTTCTTATTGTTGCCTTGATAGTCTTTTAAGATATGCATTCAAATGTCACCTGAAATCAAGAGCTGCCAAAAGGATAGTAATGAGCTGAAAGTGTGTTTCTAATCACTTCAATAGAGCATCAGCTGCTAATTTGACATGAATAATGTTAATAAGAAACATACTTTAGGCTGTATCATTACTTACAGCAATGTGATTTAATGTAAATTTTCAATTGAGTTGACTCTTTGTAAACTCGGATTTGAATCTCGGCTGTCTCCCGGCGTTGACGGTCCCGGGCAACGCCGGGGTTAAAATTTCTTGTATGAAACAAAACACATTTCACGTATCTATAATCGTATATACAAAACACTAAGCGTGCCAATAAACCAGATGGTGCATTTACAATATAAAGAGAAAATTACACTTTTGGTACCTCAAGTAGACAACATAATTTTATTACACTCTCTAATTTTCAGCTCACACATTAGCATCTATCAAACAACACACTCAAAAATCAACACACATGATTTTTTTTATTTGTTGTTGGTGTAATTACGGGTGATGGTGGAGGAACTGAATGCATTGGTGGATCGATGGCCGGAAAAAACTCATGTCGCCGGAAAACGCACCCACCATCGATCTCTTTTCTTCATATTATTGAAAACCCTCTCACCCCTAAATTATCGTCTTCTTCGAACGGAATATGCTACAAACAAAACTTGATCGGGATATGCTACAAACGAGATCTGAACGGAATCTGCTACAGATGAATATATTTGCTACAAACGAGATTAGATCGGAATCTCTAACTAAGGTGGTAGTCGTGGTGCCTGGTGGTGAAGGAGATAGCCGACAACCCTTTCTGGTGGTGTATGATTTATATAAGAGATCTGAATCTATTTATGCATGTTTATGTATTGGATTTGGTATGGTATAGAGATATAGATATACATGGATATATGGATGATCTGATATGGATATATAGATATATTCCGCTCGAAAAGAGGATATATATCTATATATTGACAACTTGAGGTACCAAATAATAAGCAGCTCACTTCACTTAGAGACTATAAGTGAAAAAATGACAACTTGAGGTACCAAAAGTGTAATTTTCTCAAAAAAGGGGTGGTCAAAAGACTAAAATACCCCTCACATGTTCGTCACGTGAGAGCGTTAACGGAAAAAATAAACAGAGTCTGTGCATGGTACCAAAACTGAAAAAAAGAGCCAACTTGAGGTATGAAAACCGTAATTTCTTCACTTAGAGACTATAAGTGAAAAAACTGACAACTTGAGGTACCAAAAGTGTAATTTTCTCCAATATAAAAGATGAGTCATTTGAGTGCATATAGTGCATTCACTTAACACTCATTTGAATAAATTCAAAACACCGGTATATATGGTTTTTTCAAAACTTATTAGGTACTTGGATTAATACATATATAAAAATGATCTTAACAAAAATTTTGAAAGTCCACAATGTTAAGATGCAATGGATAACTATTAATAAAAGATCCATGTTGGAATATTTATGATTCGTATTGAATAATTTAATGAAAACATGATAGAAAACATACCCGTTGATCCTGAGGAACCTGTAAGATGATTAAGCATACTTGCCAGTTGTATCGGATTCCCAAAACGAGATGATTGATTGATGATGGGATGAAGATTTCGGTTTATGTTAGAACCGAAAACTAGAGAGGAAGAGAGCACACACACACAAAATAATGGTGGAAGATTAGGAGGTTAAAATGTAACCCATGAGTCTCTATTTATAATAAGAGAACTTACAGTTTTAACCCTGGTGTTTATTGTGTGCTATATTAGTCCCTGAAGTTCCAATCATCTAATGGGAAATCCTATAGTATGTTTTTAATAGTAAATACGTCCATCGTATATCTACCAAACATAGGGATTTTAGTTATTGTCAATTATCATATCAGGAATGATAAACGATCAGTGGCGGTCACATTTATCTATGAGTATTCAATAAGTCCGGTCGGGATAATACTCATTTTGTTTTAAACTGAAATCATAGTCAATAAGTACAGTCGTAGAGAAGAACATCAACTCAGGACCCCACTAGTCAAACTATGACTCAAATTAAAAACTAATAAGCAATGATTAATTAACTAAGACAAGTTTTGTTATAATAATGTCTATACACCGTTATGAGTACTCAAAGTGTAATTAATAGACTAACAAAATCTGAATATATAGGAAAATTTTTATTTAAGATAATAATAATGACCAATAAGTACAACATGCTATTATATTAGGTCCTTTAGTAAGCCTCATCTTCGACACGTGTCCTACGAAGATTTTAGGAGGAAGACCTTTGGTCATTGGATCCGCTAGCATATTATGTGTACTTATGTACTCAATAAAAAGAACATTTTCCTCAATCTGTTCGCTTACAAACATATACTTTGTATCGAGATACAGCTCAGCGCCAGTTGAACTGTTACTGTTCAATAAAGTTATGGCAGCTGAGTTATCACAGTAAAGCTTCAATGGTCTGGTAATGGAGTTGACGATTTTGAGTCTACTGACCAGGTTCTTTAACAACATCCCATGACAAGTGTCATTGTAAACAACAATGTATTCAGCCATCATGGTGGACGTTGCAGCCAGTTTTAGTTTATGACTCCGTCAGGAGATAGGTCCGCCAGCTAATCATATAAACTTAGAAGTAGATTTCTTATCGGAATCAGATTAACCTAATACTTCTAAGTTGTCACTTCTTCTATAAGTTAATGTGTAGTCTTTGATCCTTTGCAGATATCGTAGAACCTTTTAGCCGGCGATATAAGCGTTATCTGGACGAGAACAGACATGAGTGTACGTAACGCTCCCGACTACTTATGAGTAAAGTATCATCCTCATTTGCTCCTTTTCAATCTCAATGCTCAGACTTTGGAAACAGTCACATATGTCTCCTTTTACTACTAGAGCTATAGTGGGCGTGTAGTGCTGCATGTTATAGCGTTCTAAGATGTGTTCAATATAAGCCTTTTGAGAAAGACCCAGAACATCATTACGCCTGTCCCGATGTATTTTGATACCTATGACATAAGAGGCATCACCGAGAACTTTCATGTAGAAATTATGCGAACGTATACGCTTCGACTCATGCAACATATCCAAGTTGTTACTTATAAGTAGAATATCATCCACGTACAAAACAAGGATTGTAAAGTTACTCCCATTGATCTTGAGATATGTGCATTGATCCACTTGATTCTTTAGGAAGTCTTGTCCTTTTATGACTTCATCAAACTTAAGGTACCATTTTAGTGATGCTTGCTTCCACCCATATATGGACTAATTCAACTTGCATACCATGTGCTTTTTACCTTCTGGAATGAATCCACCAAGTTGCCGCATGTATACGTCTTATTGCAAGTTTCCATTCAGGAAAGTTGTCTTGACATCCATCTGATGTAACTCTAAATCATAATGAGCTACGAATGTCATGACGATCCTTAAGGAATCTTTATGACAGACAAGAAAAAAGGTCTCCTAATAATCGATTCCTTGTTCAATGTTTGTGATGTGCAAAATTGAGTTTAAAATTTACAAACAAGAAATACCCTAAAACTGACTACTACACACTCGCGGGCAGTGGACCCGTTCGTATATAGTATAGCTAAAAGGTAAGTCCAGGATCGAACACAGGGACTAAATCTAAGTAATTGTAGACATTAAGTAATTCTAATTAAAAGGGGTTTTGTGACCGAATTGTCACGTTGCAAAAGTCAGTAAAAATTAGTAATCCCAAAGGATTAATCGCAAAGAGAAATTGTTTTAAACAATAATTTAAAAGTCATCCATCTTGACTTCGCTCAACACATGTTCATATTGCACATAAATGAAGTTCAAACCCAAATTAGTTGATTAAATAACCGAGACTCAAACAAAGCACCAACCCCGTACCCGTCAAGTTGAAGACATCATTTGACTCTCTTGCTTTAACTAATTTCGTTACAAAGACCGGTACCCAAGACATCTTTTATAACTTCCTAAATCAAACAATTGGTTTGGTTATGTAGATAACAATTATACCTATCGATTGTACCCAACCGTTAACACATTTTTTCCTATTATCATGAACGATTATCTACCGTACCCGTCATAGACCCAATCGTTTGTACCCAAACAATCAAAATGAAATATACGTAATCAATAACTACCATTAAAGACACATATAAATCACCAATCAATTCAAGATAAATAATAAGGAAGAAATACGCTAAGATCCCGATATAACGTTAAATGAAATCAACATTGAATTAATAAAATTGTACAATCTTTACATAATGTCTCACTCCATCAAGATGGATGATGAAGTGATTAGCCACTCATATTAAAAGAAGAATAACAATTGAAATAAGAAGAATTCATTGTTACCTAATGATAATAATTGAAAGCTACGAACGAAAACGATCAAATCGTGTTTGAAAACCTAGAAATTGATTAAGATATGAAAATATCTCCAAACTAGGGTTCTTCACACGGCTGCCAAAAGAGAGAGAAGAGTGTTTTTGCATATTTTTCAAGCTATTTATATCGATCCCCAAAGGCTGCCAGATTCGCGCCCAGTTGCGGCGCAACTATGCATTGCGGCGCAACTGTGTAACACCCCAAGCCAAGGCTCAGAATGTCACGGAAATCATACAGCACCAGGTGGAATTACAATAGAACAACTAAATGCAATTTAAGATTCAGTGAATCCAAAACACAATGAAAACAAGTAACAATATACAACAGGAGCATATAGTCATCAAAGTTTACATAAAAACATCCAAAGATGGCGAACAAATCCTAAGTATAATGCAAAAGACAGGCCAATGAATCCTTGATCCATGAGGTCCATAGTCCGGGTTTACAGCAAGCCAAGCAACTAAACTCCACGCCCTGGGAGAACCTGATTACCTGAAAAGTGTACTAAGCATAGTCAACACAAGGTTGGTGAGTTCGCAGTAATGGTTCGTAAAGAACCAACATCAATAATCGACATATAAGAATAGAGGCTAGACATGACTTACAGTGAGCCTCTACATAACACAACATCGCCCAACAACAAGATTACACAAGACAAGTAAATGTGTAAATAAGGAATGCATAAATGATATGAGTATCAATGCAAATGCCGGAATGCATGAATAAGCCAATATGCCTATCCTGAGCGTGACCTTCAATCACCTATGCAACGATACCCTTCTGCCATCGCAATGGACAAGGCTGTATCTCAAAATCATCGAGATATATATGTCTATATACTCGGGGTCAGGAACTACATCCAAAATGGGTGCATACATCTATGCACCAGGATGCCGGCAAATCCCCTGCCGAGGGTCCAACAATAATGTATGCAATGCTTACAATCAAATGTAAATGCATAAATCATAAACCAACGATCGATATACGATGAATATGAATCAATAATCAATATTCGCCAATCCTGAGTCATCAATCAATAAACGTCAATCATAAACCAACGATCGATATACGATGAATATGAATCAATAATCAATATTCGCCAATCCTGAGTCATCAATCAATAAACGTCAATCATAAACCAATAATCACCATTCATCAACATCGGCCATTAATACTTGACCAAAACATTAACCAAGTCAATCAACCTATGATGAACCATAAACTAATAATCAATAATCGTCAATCTTAACCCACTAATCACATTCGACAACCATAAGCCACCAACCACAATTTAAACCAACTATACGTACATATACTTCAGAGGATTCTACTTCCTTCGAGTCTCAGATGCTTATATATAGGGTCACCCGCAGCCTTCCCACCACATCTAAAACCCAATGAAGGCATAACCGACTTTCATGTATGTACATCTATCCTACTATTACTAGATACTTAACAAATATAAACTAAGTCATTCGAACGTAAAAATCATCTCAACAATTCGATACTCAAACCAATTTAACCAATCAAACGAAAGGAACCATCACACCAATCCAACAACTAAAACAATCAATCAATCAATCAATCAATAAATGCAAGTAAACACACCAGGTTTACACTTTTCAGCCCGGATCTCGAGTGAGTAGGGAGATACGAAACTCACCTTGATCGGCAAAGAAGCTTAAGTCGAGTTAATAAGAGATTAATAGCGAGTATTAGGATCCACACGGCCACAACCTATACATATACATCATAATACCATAATGTCAACTATATAATCTTAAACAAGTTGGGTTAGCACAATTAGGTCAAATCGCAAACCCTAAACGCCTTTACAACTTAAACGAGTAAGAACAAGACACTTTGACTCGACACTTTTTGAAATGGAAGAAGGTTCATATAAAACGAGTGTCATAACATGAAACTAGACTCTCTTACGATTCTAACGATAGGTCATATGACTCGATTGGACTTACGGATCAAAAGTTATTAACGTTTCAAAATCGGCGCGCATAAATTCCAGCATCTAACCACTGCGCCGCAGTGAGCCTTAGCCAAGCTCACTGCGCCGCAGTGAGCCTTCCAAGCTCACTGCGCCGCAGTGGCTGACCCAAACTAGACCAGACCCTAGCCACTGCGCCGCAGTGGGCTACCCTAGCCACTGCGCCTCAGTGGGCTAGGCCTAAGCCACTGCGCCGCAGTGGCTCCAATCTGACCAGCAGCAAGAAAAACAAGGCCAAAACCCTAAAAACTCGACCCAAACCTAACCAAATCGATTTGTAGGAACTTATAACTTGAAATGAAGCATAAATAAACATCATTGACCATAAATAAACATAACCCAATCCACCAATTCGACCCAAAACATCAAAATCATAACAAATCGCTCCAACCCTAAACGAAACCCTAATTTGACCCAAATCGTCTTTTGACTCGATTCGAGACTTGCAATTGGTCAAGATGACTAGAAATGCATAAACAAACATAAATAGGTATAAATGGGATGAATTTGACTTACCAAAACCTTCACCTAGTCTCTAACCCGAATTTGACCCGAAATGGCTAGAAATCTTGCACTTTGAAACCCAAATTTTTGATATGTTGTTAAGATGAGGTTGATGATGAAAACCCCAAACAAAATCTTGCTTAATTCCCAATATGAGAGATAGAATCTAGAGAGAGAGAGAGGTATGTGTTTGTGTGTGTTTCTTGGAGGAGAAAAGAGAGAAAAAGATAGATAGAAAATGAGAGGGGGAGAAGGGATAAGGTGGGAGGTTGGGTCTTGGGTGGCTGGTGGGTTGTGGACTACCCACGGGCCGACCCGCTTCTCATCCCAAGCCAAATTACAAACGTTAGGCATTTAAACATCGATTATAACATATTATCGACCCGACGAATATACCACGTTGTCATTTAGTCACAAAACGACCCAAATATTTCATTAACCTAAATTGTCAGTCAAATTGCACGTAAAGTCAAACGGTCAAATTTCACGGATGTTACAACTGGGGTTTGACTTTAAGCTTTGACTTTGACTTCGTTGACCAAACTGGCTTGGACTTGGACCCATTGCGGCGCAACTGGAAGACGTTGCGGCGCAACTTATTCCTCTGATTATGGGTTGCGGCGCAACTGGAGAGCTGCGGCGCAACTAGCCGTTGACTTGCGTTGACCATTGACTTATGTTGACTCGTAGCTGGCCAGGAAGGAGGGGAGTTGCGGCGCAACTGGAAGGCATTGCGGCGCAACTTATTCTTCTGGAATTGGGTTGCGGCGCAACTGGCCCTTTTCTGCATTGACTTTAGTTGACTTCCTGCAATCTTCATCCAAATGCTTCCGAAATCTTCCGTTAGCACTTGATTCTCCTCAACAATGTCGTTTTCTCCAGATTTGCGCTTAAATACCTGTCAGTACCCTGAAACACTAACAAATACCATCAACGCACCAAATGTATACAAAAACGACTCATAAACCATGCAAAATCAACTAAATACGTTGTGGGAAATGGGTATAAAATACGACATATCAGTTTGCATTCGGGTCTAATTTGCTTTCGAAGATCCATTTACAACCTACAAGTTTGGATTCTTTAGGAAATTCAACCAAGTCCCAAACGTTATTATGCTACATGGAATTAAGCTTTTGAATCATGGCTTCATTCCGCTAAGTGGCCTGATCGCTATTTATGGCTTCTCAATTAGAGGAAGGATCAATAAGTTTTCCAATGTCCTCAACTTCAATGAAATAAGTTATGAAATCATCAGAATTTGTGGTCTTGTATGACCTAGATGATCTCCTGAGTTGATTTACAGGTTCAATAAGGAAGATGCTTCTGCATTAGTAGTATCCATATTAAGAGAATTTTAATTAGGAGAAGGTGGATCAGTGGTATTAGGAGCAACGTTGGGTACAAGAGGAATTATCGGAGGAGTAATAATAAACGACGAGTGGTTCCCCCCACTTCTTGTACTTCTTGCAAATCCAAGTTATGATTTGTCGTGCTCCCACTGATCCCTGAGTTCTCGAGAAACGTGGCATGATGCGTGTAAATAATGCTAGTAGTGTGAGAAGGACAGTAAAACCGATAACCTTTTGAGTTATCAGGATAACCGATAAAGAAACATGTAAGAGTTTTAGGATACAATTTCTTTAAGTTAGGGTTATAAACTTATGCTTTGGCAGGACAGCCTCATACTTTCATATATTTTAGACTCAGTTTTCTACCTGTCCAGATCTAATGAGGAGTTTTAGGGACAGATTTTGATGAAACCATATTGAGTATATGAACGACTGTTTTTAAGGCTTAAGTCCAAAGGAAAGTAGGTAAGTTAGTGTTGGCAAGCATACTTTTCACCATGTCCATTAAGATTCTATTTCTCCTTTTAGCAACACAATTTTGTTGAGGAGAACCAGACATGTATATTGGATAATTATGCCATGTTCCTTGCAAAAGTTATGGAAAGGACCAAGAGCTTCACCAATATCAGTATGTCTACCATAATACTCACCTCCTATATCTGATGTCACAACTTTCATTTTACGATCAATTTGGTTTTAAACCAAAACTTTAAGATCAATAAAAGTTTGTAAAGATGAAGATCAGATATAGGTGCATATAACGCAAATAATCGTCAACAAATGTAATAAATGATGTATGTCCAGTGATGGATGCGGGATAGGGGCCACTAATATCAGTGTGAATTATTTCCAACAAGTTGGAACTTCTAGTGGCTCCTTTTTTATTCCCTTTAGCCAATTCGCGTTTGAGGCATTGAATACATGTTTCAAAATCACTAAAGTAAAGAAAATGTAATATTCCATTCTTTATGAGTCGTATCATGCGAACTCGTGAGATGTGGCCAAACATTTATGCCACAACATGGAGGAATTCTCTAATTGCTTAGGTGATTTTGTCTTTGTTTTAGTTATGTCATCAATATTAGGAGACAACAAAGACTGTGATAAATTATGACCGAGAGTCATCCCATCATGTATTAATTCGAACATCAATAGTAAAGGAATCAAATATTACATTAAGTAAGTTACCTTTCTTAGCTAGCCATTTCTTGATATTATGGCAATCTTTCTGACTGTGCCCTTTGACACAACAGAATTTACAGTTAGGATTGTTTGTCAAAAACTTAGAGCTAGAGGCAACTGCACCATGATAAGCCTTTTGAACTTTATCCCCAGTCTTATTACTGTTATTACCCTTCCTCTTATTGGAATTAGCAGTGATAGTTAGGTGAACAACTTCATGGTTGGCCCAACTTGAGGCGACCCTTTTCTTGCACACACATTGCGATTAGTTCACTCATCGACGACTTATCCTTTATAGAGTTATAGTTAATTTTGAAGGTGACGAAACGAGTAAGCAATGAGGTTCTTATAAAGTGCACAAGAAAACTGTCAGAGACTTCCATTTTTAGGACTCTTAAGCTTATGAGTCATGTCAGTCATATTCATTATGTGTTCATGAACACTGCTATTTCCTCTTAGACGTTTACTTGAAGTGATAGCTTCTTGGATACTGAGATTAATGGAGTTCTTGACCATCGTTAGTGATAAGCGATTCGCCCTATCCGACTTTTAAAAATTCGCTTTCTGAGTTGCGGAAGAGTTTGCAGTAATAGCAGTGGGTTCATTATGGCGAATGGCATAGTCAAGGTCTAGCATCTCCAGAGTTAGAGGTAATTAATCTTTTCATGAAGCAAAGTTTGCACCAGTAAGTGGCTCAATGCCTAAGTTAGGTACTAGATTGGAGATAGGGAGGATATAAATTTATGATACAAGCAATAGAAGATTATTATAGTATTGACTAAAATTAGTAGGCCTAATAGTAATGTTTTTTATAGTGACATGATTAACTATCTAAAGCAGACTAAGTAATGTCTCTTAAAGTAATGGAACTAAAGTAATACTTAAAATAAGTAAGCCTAAGTAATGTTCCTTGACTATGACCATTATTATAGTAATGAAGCTAGTCATAGGTAAGCCTATTGTAAACACCAAAACAATATGCTAAAATAAGGCTCTACTTAGATGTTACATCACCTTTGGGCAGAAGTAACTAATATCTAAGTGTATATGAGCATTAGGGTCATGCAACACAACGCTTATCTTTTGACCTTTGGGCACAAAATTAAGAATCGTGTATATTATGCATGCAAACAGTCCTTTCAGCACACAAAGCATATTAAATCACCTTTGGGCAGAATCAATATACTTAGTGTTCATTATGCAAAAGGAAAGAACGCAACATGAGAATCATATTTGACCTTTGGGCACAAAATTAAGAATCGTGTATATTATGCATGCAAACAGTCCTTTCAGCACACAAAGCATATTAAATCACCTTTGGGCAGAATCAATATACTTAGTGTTCATTATGCAAAAGGAAAGAACGCAACATGAGAATCATATTTGACCTTTGGGCACAAAATTAAGAATCGTGTATATTATGCATGCAAACAGTCCTTTCAGCACACAAAGCATATTAAATCACCTTTGGGCAGAATCAATATACTTAGTGTTCATTATGCAAAAGGAAAGAACGCAACATGAGAATCATATTTGACCTTTGGGCACAAATAGTGAGACCATGTACATTAGTGCGAAGCCCCTAAGGTACGGGGATCCAGGGCAACACCCCTGGTAAATGTCTCAGAAAAATTATTTTCGAAATTTGAGAGACAAATTTTGCCATTTTTTTAAGGTAAAATTGTATTCGACAATTAAGAAGAATTCAACAATCCGTTAAGGAGAACTCGACAAGTAAGTAATATTCAACAATTAGAAGAAATTGACAAGGTTAGTTGAATTCAACAGAAGAGTTTGATAAGTGAGTCGAACTCAATAAATAAATCAAAGCTCGATAAATAAGTCGAACTTCAATAAAATAAATCGATCTCGACATGTTATGACATGTAAGGCCTAGTTAGACATGCTTCGGGTCAAAATAGACTAGCTTTAGGTCGAACTCAATCTTGAAATAATGTCGAATTCAATAAAGACTAAATCAAATTCAACCTAAAATAAGGTCGAATTAATAAAGACTAAATCAAAATCTTAGTATAAGGTCGAATTCAATAAAGATTAAATCAAATTCAACTTAAAATAATGTTGAATTCAATAAAGACTAAATCAAGATCAACTTAATAAGGTTGAATTCAATAATGGAATAAGGTCGAATTCAATAAAGACTAAATCAAAATTGACTTAAAATAATGTTGAATTCAATAAAGACTAAATCAAAATCGACTTGAAATAATGTCGAATTCAATAAAGACTAAATCAAAATCGACTTGAAATAATGTCGAATTCAATAAAGACTAAATCAAAATCACTTAAAATAATGTCGAATTCAATAAAGACTAAATCAAATTCAACCTAAAATAGGTCGAATTCAATAAAGACTAAATCAAAATCTTAGTATAAGGTCGAATTCAATAAAGACTAAATCAAAATAGACTATTAAAAATAAGATTAAGATCTAAACCCGACTATTAAACGTCGACATATATATGTAATGCGTGAACAAGTTATGAATCAAAATTAAAGATTCATTTTTTTTCCACCTGACGATCCAGCAAAACCAAAACCAAAATAATGGTTTTGTTAGTTGCCACATACAAATTAATATGTTGGCACATTAATTAGAAGTTGACCGACCGTTTTTTTTTTTTTTATTGCTTTATTTGTTATAATATGGAGAGAAGAATTGAGAGAGAAAGAGAGGTAATTCTATTAATGAGGGATAATAAGAGGGTTACAATAAGCCTTGTATTTATAGGCTCCAATAGAATGTTCTAGAGAATATGCCAAGACATAAATAAGGAAGTGAATATCCATACAATAATAAATATTCATAATACTCCCCCTCATTTGAATATCCGTCTTCGAAATATCAAATGTTGATCTTGTATATAAATGATTCGATAATTTGCTCAATTATTGCTCGATCAGGTGTGATGAAGACTAATTGTGTCACCGTCTTGTTGATCATATGTCGAGATTGACTCTATCATTGTTTGAGCTTGATCTATATACACTGCAATATCTTCAAATGATACTATTGAATATTTCTTGCCAATATGGCGAATACATTCTTCTTGTGCATCTTCATCATTGATCTTTGACCATGATCATCTTCATAGCTTGATGATGTAGTTCTTGATGATTGCTAAACCTCCATAAAATTTGTAGCGTCACCATTTGTGAAAAACCAAATTCTCCGTGACGGTGCTTTAGGCGGATAAGACAAATATCTAGAATCAACATATCCAATCATCTTTGCAAGTGAACTCTTTTGATCAAATAATCTCATATCTCATGTATCGAAGTATGTCTTCAGTTTCATCCAACGATAGCTTGTTGATTCGGAGCCATTTATTGCTAATACATTTATAGAATGATGTAATATCGGGGATATGCAGTACTATCATTAGTACTGATAAAATACATCAACATCCCATTTGCGGTTCGAAAACCGATAATAGCTTAATGAATAAGCCTTGCCAATGTTGAAGCTCTTTGACCTTTCGTCAATATACTTTCATAAATGGACAAAAATCTCATTCAATTTATGCTCGATTTTTCGAGATAATACAACACTAAGTTGTAGTATATCCATCTCTTCATGAGATTCAGTTATATGAATTTTGACATCCATTCATTAATTATTTATAAATCTCCCCCTTGGATGTCCAATTTGCAAATTGATGATATTGCATGTAGACAATTGTGCCATACACATATCTTGTTTTTTCATATAATGACATAATAATCTTAAAACCAATATCGTTCATAAGAACCATTCATATATATGTAATGCGTGAACAAGTTATGAATCAAAATTAAAGATTCTTTTTTTTCCCCTGACGATCCAGCAAAACCAAAACCAAAATAATGGTTTTGTTAGTTGCCACATACAAATTAATATGTTGGCACATTAATTAGAAGTTGACCGACCGTTTTTTTTTTTTTTATTGCTTTATTTGTTATAATATGGAGAGAAGAATTGAGAGAGAAAGAGAGGTAATTCTATTAATGAGGGATAATAAGAGGGTTACAATAAGCCTTGTATTTATAGGCTCCAATAGAATGTTCTAGAGAATATGCCAAGACATAAATAAGGAAGTGAATATCCATACAATAATAAATATTCATAATACTCCCCCTTGGATGTCCAATTTGCAAATTGATGATATTGCATGTAGACAATTGTGCCATACACATATCTTGTTTTTTCATATAATGACATAATAATCTTAAAACCAATATCGTTCATAAGAACCATTCATATATATGTTGATCATTAAAATTATGATACATGCTCCAAGCATTATATATCCATGTGAAACTTTAAGCCATTTGCATGCTCTATTGATAGCAAGGAGATACAAATAACTATTTGTATATCACGGTATTCAAATCTACCAATAATATGATCAACCATGGGAGAAATATATCTAGGTCTTTGCGAAAATCTATTGTAACATCAATTGCGCCATATACGTCAATATATCAATTTCTCATTTCGCTTTAGCACAAAGACCGATAAAGTATGCTACACATTCTTATATATGAACTTCATGTCCAAAACTTCGTGCACGATTAGAGGCTTTAAATATTTAGTAGCAATGTGCGTCTTGCTATTTTAGTCAGCGTATCTCAATTTCTTGCACCTCATAGCATATATGCTCTTAAAATTTGCACGCATAGTATTAAGCGCCTTATAGTATACATAATTGTTGTCGACATCAATCTTATTTCAATTCCATGCTTTCGATTCAATCAATACTTGACATGATATATTTTTGTAAGAGATCTCTTCATTATTCAAATATCATCGGTTCCTCATGAACCATCATGTCTATTGTCTCTCTAAGACACATCACTACAAAAAAAAATACCTTTTAGTGGCATATATTTATGTGCCACTATATAGTGGTCTTTAATGACATATGTACATGTGTTACTAAAGAATGGATGTATTAGTGGCACTTAATAATTGTGTTACTAAAGAATGGATGTATTAGTGGCACTTAAAACTTGTGTTACTAAAGAATAGATGTATCAGTGGCACTTAAAAATTGTGTTACTAAAGAATAGATGTATTAGTGGCACTTAAAAATTGTGTTACTAAAGAATGGATGTATCAGTGGCACTTAAAAATTGTGTTACTAAAGAATGGATGTATTAGTGGCACTTAAAACTTGTGTTACTAAAGAATGGATGTATTAGTGGCACTTAATAATTGTGTTACTAAAGAATGGATGTATTAGTGGCACTTAAAATTGTGTTACTAAAGAATGGATGTATTAGTGGCACTTAATAATTGTGTTACTAAAGAATGGATGTATTAGTGACACTTAAAAATTGTGTTACTAAAGAATGGATGTATTAGTGGCACTTAAAACTTGTGTTACTAAAGAATAGATGTATCAGTGGCACTTAAAAATTGTGTTACTAAAGAATAGATGTATTAGTGGCACTTAAAATTGTGTTACTAAAGAATGGATGTATCAGTGACACTTAAAAATTGTGTTACTAAAGAATGGATGTATTAGTGGCACTTAAAACTTGTGTTACTAAAGAATAGATGTATCAGTGGCACTTAAAAATTGTGTTACTAAAGAATAGATGTATTAGTGGCACTTAAAATTTGTGTTACTAAAGAATAAATGTATCTAGTGACACTTAAAAATTGTGTTACTAAATAATGGATGTATTAGTGGCACTTAAAAATTGTGTTACTAAAGAATGGATGTATTAGTGGCACTTAAAAATTGTGTTACTAAAGAATGGATGTATTAGTGGCACTTAATAATTGTGTTACTAAAGAATGGATGTATTAGTGACACTTAATAATTGTGTTACTAAAGAATGGATGTATTAGTGGCACTTAAAACTTGTGTTACTAAAGAATAGATGTATCAGTGGCACTTAAAAATTGTGTTACTAAAGAATAGATGTATTAGTGGCACTTAAAATTTGTGTTACTAAAGAATAAATGTATCAGTGACACTTAAAAATTATGTTACTAAACAATGAATGTATTAGTGGCACTTAAAATTTGTGTTAGTAGTGTGTATATATTAATGGGAAAAAAAATTATGTGTCACTATTACTACTACAAAACTAAAGATAAGGTCTCTCCTAACAAGTTGTCGACGACCTCATCGAAGAGCTCGTCGACGACAACCTTATTGGCAGCGAGGCCGTCGACGGCCTCATCGCCAAGTCCCATCGTTGGGTCGAAGAGGGTGGACGAGCGAGAGAGAGGGGATGTGGGGTTAAAGCTTGGACCAGTATGACAAACGAACATGTCTCTTGAAAATGAGACCTTCTCAATGTGTGCAATACTGTTCGTGGTGCGTTGATCCTAATATATCCCCTTTGTGGTGCAACCATAAAGCTTCGTGGCACGAAGGATGCCCAAAGTAACTCGGTCTATATATAGTTTGACACATTTCCGCACCTTAAAACTCATTTTCGTCTTGCCAAAACATACACAACATTCCAAAAATGACTTCAAATCAGCTTAGCTACATGGCTAAAACGACTATCGTATTTGAAAATCCCTATAATTTGTAACATAAATTGATTTAACTTAAAAACTCAAGGTTGGCGGAGTTTATTTTTATAGTCTTTCTTTTTATCATGGTGATGGATGCTATAAAATAATCTTTAATCATGACACATGGGAATGCATGCTCAACAATCGTGGCAATTGTGTCGTTCTTTCCACATTATTTTGCTAAAAAGATTAGTTAAATAGATTAGTTAAATATTCCCAGTATCATAAAAGAAAGATAATACTTTTTTTAGAGGCGGGGATCGAATATCACAACGAATGGTCTAAAATATGTTGTCTTAACTGCGTCCACGCTAGAGAGTCCCCTCACCCAAATACCTCATAAGATAAAAAAAACCCGCTAATAGTCCGCCCAAATACACAACAACATCATCACAAAGTCTATAACTCCTTTTTTATTTTGTTTATTTTTTATGCCATTCTTTTAATTATTTCGAATATCATTTTTTACGACCACATAATCACAAAGTCCGCCCATTCTTTTAATTATTTTTTATTCCATTTTCTATTTTTTATTTCGTTTATTTTTTATGCCAATCTTTTAGTTAAATTCTGATTTTCTCATCTCATATATTTATTTATCAAAACTAAAAGTTTCTAATTTTTTCCCTAGGTTTGACTTCTTATTATATCCCGCCCAAAATTTTTCCCCAAAATCAAAAAACTTGAACATCCCTCTTTTCAGTCTCACTTCTCCCAAATTAATAAAATCCACCAACTAACCCTATCTTTCTTTTACCCCTTTCTCTCATTCCCTTTAGAAATCTATCTACCGCCCCATCTTTCTCCTACTTCTTATCCTCTTAACCTCTTCTCCGATGGTCACCTCCACCATCGCCATCATATCCGGCCACCACAAGGTATTTGCTCCCCTCTCTCTATTTATTAATGAATACTTCTTGTTATCATTAATTAGTGATTGATAATATTTTGTTTTTTGTATATATGGAAAAATGAGGGTGAATGTTACACTGTGTATAGGTAAGCTTCTTGAGCCTGACATCAGTTAATGTATGTCTCTTCTTTAATTATTGAGACATATATGAATAATAACAATGATGTTATAGTCAAATTATTATTATTTATTATACAAAATGGGAAATGAGGGATTTATTTGAATTCAAAAGTAGTATCTATATTTTTACAATTCAGAGAACTTATCTAAAAATGGTGGTTTGTGATATATATTAGGGGCCTAAGATGATGGATCTGTAAATGTGTTTACACTGGATTTTAGGATTATTATTTTTTTTGCTTTATGAAATTTTTTCATTTTTTGTGCTTATATGAGTCATGGTTTTCTTTTGGCTTTGAATGATCGACCTTAATCGCTTATTGAGAATGAAAAAGGCTAAAAAACGTTTCTTTTAATTTTCTTTGTTTTGGCTTATCTTATCAGTTTGAAAACTTTAGCTTTTGCCTCAAATAAGCAATGGCCTCTATTTTTACTTAGGGGTATTTGGGCTGGCCCTATGTTCAACCTTAATCGCTTATTGTTTTCTACTCTGCTGTTTTTTATGTGATTTTCTTTTATTTGTGAGACATGGTTGCTATGTAAATTCACAATTTTTACTTACAATTGCATACAAAATTCTTTTTTGACTTGTGGCAGGAGGACATGGTTATGCGAAAACTTGCTACCAGCCATAACGGACTACAACATGGGTGATGAAGCTAACATAACGAATATCATTACATAGGTGGATAGTGATAATGTAAGTCATTATTTAACACCTTCTTGCTTCATGATAATATATATCACTGACATTATATAGATGTGCATTAGCTAACTTTATGTAAAATATAGAGAGTAACTATATTGCAACTAAGATTGATGGTGTGAAATATATTACATAGTGATTTTTGTTTTACGTTCCTGTTCAACTATGGTTTTTGATGAGGTTTGATCGAATTAGTGCAAGTTGTTTGTAAGAAAGCATTATTGTATTCAAAATAGTTTCACCTAATATCACTTGCATTGAAACTTATCAATTCTATGAATTGCCATTCTGCCATCCAGGTTAGCTTTTTTTGCTCATAGTATAAAAGGTAGAATTTAGATTACTCTCAGAATGAAGAGGCGAGTCTAACATTAGACTTCAATGGGAACAAGTGGAATTTCTGCTGTTTGTCGAGTATTTCTAAATGGGATCACTAAGGGAAATGCCAACACCAATATTCATAATGAGACTCCAAAGTCCAAAAAGTCATGGCCATTCCCTTCAGAAGATTGGGGTTTACTCCACTGATGAGTACAATGACAACCAAACAAAAAAAATTGCCTTTTCAGATTCCTTACTTCAAATATCCCCGTAGTAAGTACAATTTACTACTCTATTAGTCATACGTTATTCAATACATTAACTCACTTTACTTGCTAATATCTGTAGGTAATCCATTCTGTCCATTATAGTTGTGAGCAATACTACCCGCAATGGTAAATATACTGTTACTTTCGGTCTTATTTGTAATTCTGTTATTAAATTTTCTTTTAATGGTTTTTACGGAAACCGGTGGCACGTTAGTCTTAGAAAACTCTATTTTGGCTTTGTGTTACAGAGATACCTCAATTCAACTTCTTGTCCAGGTATATAACTCAAACTAACATCGTTTTATAACTATTTGACATTACACATTTGCATATATGTTGATTTATTTAGTCTTTACTTTTATTAGAGAATAATTTTTAGCATTTCCTTATCTTTCATACAGATTGATTTGCTTTCATGAGAGATTGAGCTAGAAGAGTCTGCTACATTTGATGAAGGGCAGTTTGTTTTAAGTTTTGGGTCTCTTATTTGAAATTTAGTTTTAGATTAGGCTCTCTCGTGTTTCTAATAGGAATCCTCAAATTGTGTTGTGGCTATCTTTTGGTTTTCTTGAATATTAGAGAACTTTGTCTAATAATATTTGTAAATGTATTGAAATTGATGGAATAGTTCTTTTCATTTTGTAATGTTCAAAGCAATCTTGATTAGTAATATATCATAAAACTACCATTGTAACACATTTTGATGGCATAAGATTTCTGCAATTAAATCTAGCTCGTCGTCATTGTCAAACAGGTCTAACGACACAAAGGTTGTGCCACAAAATACTAATTCTTTTAGTGACATAAAACTTGGGCTATAGTGACAGCACTAAAAACTGTCACTAAAGGTGGTGAAGCTGATAGTGGCATAACATAAAGTGCCACTAAAAACCATAAGACCTATAGTGACACACCAAAAAGTGTCACTAAGACCCTTTAGTGGCAGCGTCTCTAGTGACACTTTTTTTTTCTGCCACCCATTACCTGGGGGTTCTTTAGTGGCACTTTTTCTATATTTAGTGACACTTTTTGTGTGCCACTAGATGCTATTTTTTTTGTAGTGCATGTTTGGGTCTTTTTACCTCGATATGACCATCATAATGATTGCTCCTTTTATTGTCGAGGCTTTTTATTTGGAATCGATATCCTTTTGTGCGCGTGCCATTGACTCATATCAGTCATCATTTTTGAGATACAATCAATTTGGAGCATTGAAATCTGTATATGGCTTTATTTGATTTAGTGAGCGTGTAAGTCAATTGCCAAACTCAAGTGAATCAATCACCGTATGAACCTTATGTTCATGTTAGTAAGCTCACACAATAATCATTATAAATTGTTTGATCTCTCCCCCTGAATAGATTCCTCTTTTGAAATACATATATTTGCATTGGCATAGAATATATACCATATCCAAGATAACGGGGAGGAACTATTTTATTTTGTTGGCATGATGCATGATCATATTGTATAATGACTTTGCCCAAACATATAATTCAGAGTTTTGCTCTCATAATCATTTAATTTGCAATAGACGCTTAATAAGCGCTTTAAAATTCACCACCATTTACGAATACTCGCAATCTTATTAGCTAAGCCATTATTGAAGCAACGTTCATGTTGCGCTTTTCATGATATATGACCATTTAGACGATGCATCGCTTTTGAATAACTAAATGGTATATTAGATGTATAGGCCACATACATCCTCTTGTATATTAGATGTATAGGCCACATACATCCTCTTGTATCATCTTTAGATATATAAGGGAATTAGTCCCCACTTGGCTAGCAATTGGTGAATAATTGATATTTTCTGAGAGCTTATAAACTCATTACTTTGAAGAATCTACGGATTCTCTTTTGCATCATATATAGATCCGGGATGGTCTCACTGGTCATGCCAAACAATAATAACAAAATCATGGTTCATAAACTTCTCGTTATGACCATATGCGATTCGAGTATATTATGCATTGTATAATTCATATACAACGATGAGTGCATCATGCCTCTTAAAAGTTGTTCCTTTTGATTATTATATATTAGCTATCAAAATAGCTCTTTAGGAACCAACAATATGTCAATAATATGACAAAATACATATATAAATGTCTTTGAAGTGAAATAACTACGTATTGTATATAATCGTTTTTCTTTAGTCACTAATAATTTGGTCACTCATTGTGACAACTCGTGTTCATAATAGAAACACTATGATAAGTGAACTCTCATGTTCATTTGATCATATGGTGTCATCTCGTGTTCTTAAAAGAAACACCTTGATATTTGAATTTCCATGACCATGACACATATTGAGCATTCCGATCGCATGTAATTGCATTCACTTTAGTGAATGGATACCACACCGTTAGACGGCTTTAGAAAATTTATATCAAGTTGATATTTCATGAGCATCCATGCGAAGTTGTACTCGCTTATATTTTACAAATTTTGCAACTTCACGTGCAATTAATTATAGCGAGACTTTAAAAGAGTCGCATGTTCATAAATTCTTATGACCATTGTCATGAACTTTGATGTGCTCTCATATTGAGCTCTTCTAAAGATTCTCCATAATTATATGGAGTTAGATGGATCATATAGACAATAGTATGAATTACCAACAACGATGAATTTCACATAGCTTGATGATTATAGTCAATCCTTAGTCAAAGAACACTAAGTATATAAATAAAAATATTTGAATATATTATAAAACTGTAATATTAAAATAAAATATCAATTTATGACTTTTCTTTTCAAGAAAGAGTTATTACAAACATCTATTTGTTTGTCATTTATGTATCAAAAATTGTTTTTCAAGCCATGAAATTCATGTATACTAATTCATCATGGTAATTCATGTCAAGTATTTGACATAATTGCATGGTATTCGATAACCATGTTGCGTAATAAACTGATGTTACTAGCAAATCATAATTCCATCATACAAATCAGTAACTTCTGATTACGATTTTTGATCCAACAAAATCAAAAATTGTAGCCCGTTGCACAATAATTATTAGTTATGATTCCCAACGAAGAATCATTAAGAGCTTTTGAACTACATGAGGTAGTTTATTAACATGACAAATAATGTCAAAAATCAAATAACGATAACTATTTTTGCTTTGAATGTGTTCAAAGAATCACACAAGAACCTTTTGTTCTTTATTATAATATTATATATGAACTACATGTAGTAGTTTTATTCAATAACTTATAGTTATTCATGCTTTTAACCGTTAAATATTCAAGCGTTGACATGATTCCAACGAGTCTTTCATCGTTATATATTCGCTTTTCAAATCCTCATGGAGGTGATGTTGGAGAAAAATCATTGATTTTGCATGCTCTTGCAAAGAGGTCTTATTACCTCTCCAAGATTTATCATTATAACTACAAAATAAGAGAATATGTAGTCCATTGTAGTTCTTGTTTAATAAACCTTAGTTTATTAACAAATATTGAATTCAATTGTCATTGTAAATAACCATTGTTATTTACTTATATGAGCTACAATTATTTATGCTTTGAATATATATATTCAAAGAGTAGCAAAATAAAATTCATGCTCTTTAATCAAAAAGATGAAACCTTTAAGTTTCTTATGCATAACGATAATTATGTTATGATTCACTTTTAGTGAATAACAAAAGAACAATTTCTTTTATGCATAACCGATGTTATGTAGTCATATATTGATTCTATTAATCATAAGAACTATATGTTCATTAAAGAACAATTTATTCTTTTATGCATAACCGATGTTATGTAGTCATATATTGATTCTATTAATCATAAGAACTATATGTTCATTAAAGAACAATTTATTCTTTTATGCATAACCGATGTTATGTAGTCATATATTGATTCTATTAATCATAAGAACTATATGTTCATTAAAGAACAATTTATTCTTTTATGCATAACTGATGTTATGTAATCTCGTGTATTGCCTTAAGCAATCTTAAGAAGTACAAGTTCTTTGCACAACAATTTCTTCTTTTTATGCATAACCGTAGTTATGATTCACTTTAGTGAATAACGAAAGAACAATTAGTGAGGAAACCTTGAAGTTTCTAATGCATAACCGTAGTTATGATTCACTTTAGTGAATAACGAAAGAACAATTAGTGAGGAAACCTTGAAGTTTCTAATGCATAACCGTAGTTATGATTCACTTTAGTGAATAACGAAAGAACAATTAGTGAGGAAACCTTGAAGTTTCTAATGCATAACCGTAGTTATGATTCACTTTAGTGAATAACGAAAGAACAATTAGTGAGGAAACCTTGAAGTTTCTAATGCATAACCGTAGTTATGATTCACTTTAGTGAATAACGAAAGAACAATTAGTGAGGAAACCTTGAAGTTTCTAATGCATAACCGTAGTTATGATTCACTTTAGTGAATAACGAAATAACAATTAATTCTTTTTATTGCATAACTAATGTTAGGAAAACATAAAATCTTAAATATTGAAGAACAATAAGTTCTTTTAAACATATAAATCCATCGACAATTCATCAATAAAATACTAAAACAATTAATTTAGTATTGATAGTAATAAATGAAAAACTAGAAACTTATCGATATATAATAAATCTTTACGGTTAAAACGATAAATCAGAAACTTCAAAACGCAGAGTATATCAAAAGAAGTTCTGAAGTTGTTTTGAAATCCATGAGAAAACACAAATACTCGCATCAAGTTTAAATTAAAATAAAGAAAATAACTATACCTCTGTAAATTATAGTCGGCCCAATGATTTAGTCAGAATAACATATTTATTAATACAGAATTACCTTAGCAATAATCACCTTCATTACACTAATAGTTTCGAACTCGCAGAATATACCTTGCGAAGGAATAATTTTGACATACCAAAATGTCGGTTGAAAATAATAAGTATATAGTTTTGAGATATGGTGTCAACAAGAACCAAAATATAAGCCATCAGTTAATGCGAAGGTGAGCCATTGAATATATTTTTATTGTTGTAAACCTTGTAATTATTAAAAGACACGTGAGGACTGAATCATTCGACAACCCATCGGTTGATCTCAAAAGAAATTTGTCATCCGAAAATAAAGTGTGCATAAAACATAGTGTAAAAACAGAACAAACATGAAGCCAACGAATTGTTTTCTTGTCATCAGTTAATTTGTACTTCAAATGATAGTTATCCAAATCGAACCACTTGCCAAACTAAAGATGATCGTAATCAAGTTTACCGTTAGCGGTCAATTCAGATAAATCATTCAAATATACATATGTATAACACTAATAATAGAATCATGAACAAAACATATATTTTCTTTTTAATAATGAGAGTCACCCAAATCCAACTACTTGTCGAGATAAATAAGGCCGTAACCAAGTTCAATCATAATTAGTAGCAAATTCGGACCATCATAATTCAAAATAAAAAACTTGTTTCATTCGATGACTATAACAAATATTAATAAAAATTATTACTATAAAGATAAAAAGGAAAAAAATATTGATCAACGAAAAATTAAAAAAAATGTACCTTATAACAGTAGCATTAAAGAGTTCTTATCTTTGTTATGATTCCTTATTTTTCATGATACTATCTCATGATAATTACCTGTGATAGTGTTTTAAAAATAAAAAAAAACACCGCTACCCTTTAATCCATACCAAATCTTAAAGTCTAAAAAGATTAAGATGATTGATCCATAGACTCAAAAAAAAAATCGTCGGCAGAAACAATCATAACGTTGTTATTATGATTGATTTTTAATTTATAAAAAAAAACTATTAACTAATCATTATAGGAGGTGGATACTGATTATCTCAATAAAAAATCAAACAAATTGAAAATGTAATCATTAGTCGGCCGAAAAAAATAATTTATTTAGGGTTTTTGAGCCATTCGTGCTGATAACGTGTTATAATATGAAGAGGGTTACAATAAGCCTTGTATTTATAGGCAATGTTCTAGAGAATATGCCAAGACATAAATAAGGAAGTGAATATCCATACAATAATAAAATATTCATAATATTATTAATGTTTTCATAACAAAACAAATATTTTCGATTAGGCGGCAGCAAACAAATTGGTTCGGTTTAAGATCTAAAATTAGATCCAAACAATTAAGATCAAAAAAGTTATGTCGGTTTTAGATCCAAACAATTATTTCGGCCGACCATTATTTTCCTTAAACCATAAATGATTAGATCCAAACAATTTAAGATCAAAAATTATTTGGGTTTTAAAAATCATATTTTCCGTTTTTTAAAACAATACAAACCATTAGATCGGTTAAGAACCATTTGGCTCTGATACCACATGTTGGAATAATTATGATTCGTATTGAATAAGTTAATGAAAACATGATAGAAAACATACCCGTTGATCCTGATGAACCTGTAAGATGATTAAGCATACTTGCCAGTTGTATCGTATTCCCAAAACGAGATGATTGATTGATGATGGGATGAAGATTTCGGTTTATGTTAGAACCGAAAAATAGAGAGGAAGAGAGCACACACACAAAATAATGATGGAAGATTAGGAGGTTAAAATGTAACCCATGAGTCTATTTATAATAAGAGAACTTACAGAGTTGACCCTGATGTTTATTGTGTGCTATATTAGTCACTGAAGTTCCAATCATCTAATGAGAAACCCTATAGTATGTTTTTAATAGTAAATACGTCCATCGTATATCTACCAAACATAGGGATTTTAGTTATTGTCAATTATCATATCAGGAATGATAAATGATCAGTGACGGTCACATTAACGTGGTTTCAACAACCCATACCTGCGGTAGTGCGAGTCAAAAAACTCAACTCATACGAACCGTAAATCCAAATTAATTAAAGATGAAATGCTATGAATAAATATATAGTGATTATGACAAGAACTGTGAGTAATTTCGGTTGGCAAACAATGAAAATGTATCTATTACACTACAAGTTGATTCTTGGTAAAAACTTTTTCACGTTAAAAAAACCCTGAAATATCTTAAACCAAACCGGTCAGTCGGTCACAATAAACTGCCATGTGTTGGTTTACGGTCCAACCGGTCTAACCGGCTGGTCAATGTATATGAGCCGATTTACAACTGGGCGTAGACTCAAATAAGAGCAAGTTTGAAAGTAATTAGGGAAGTAATGGGCATAGACTACATATGACTAGCCCATATACAACTCGGCCTAGACTACATGAAATTTGGAGACAATAGCTTTCAAGACCAATAGGCTTTAATTTATGCAAGTCACCACAAGACACTAGTCCACTATACAGCTGAATGTATAATGTTTACACTACATTAATTTAACTTTATATCGATCATCAATCGATTATCTTATATTTAAGTTTATCTCGTCATGTCATTGTCTCTTGACAAACAAAGGATATTGTAGTTGAAAATTAGAAATGACAAAGGGAAGGTCGGCAGGTGGGAGTTGTGTTTATCCCACATCGGTTGGTTAGAAATTACAAAGTGAGGAAGCCTCTATAAATTGCAGTGAACTGCTTGATTGAAAAAGCACGCAGCCATGCAATGAGCACAGAGCGAACTATTCTTTCGCCTTTTACTAAAGAATACCGTGTGTTCGTTGTATAAAGTGGCATTCGTTTATTTTTGGAGAGTTCCGAAAGGATTCCAACCAATCACTTTAGTTTCAAAGTTATTTTTGGTTTCTATTATTTATTTATGTTATAATTTGCACCTTAAGTTTTTTTTCCATATAATTTATATAACACTTTTAAACTTGATGGATCTATAAAGGGTGGGGATTCCCATCTCACTGGAGGGGTAAAGTTGGGAGGTAAGTTGAGATAACTTGGATCTCTACCCATCTATAAAATGATGATGTATACATAAATTAAAAAGCTATATTATACAGTAGTTTTATTTGAAGATCAAGATTACATAACATTTGCATACATGTAGTAAAACTGTAAAAGCATGAAACAATGGCGATCGCAAGACACAGATCCAGCCACAAAAAAGTTACCCCATAGGAGAAACTTTACCTCCTATTCTTTGGTACAACTGCTTTTACATTTATACTACAGTACTTTACATTCTTTCATCTATTTTACAAACATAAAAACAAGTTTCAACCCTTGAAGGTGAAAAATAATGAAGAAATAAAGAACAAAGGAACATATTAAGTTATTAATCGAACCCATGTCAAGAATGCATACCTCCAACCCGAATGAGGTACATTATGACATATTCAAGATGAGAAATCGAGATACGGATACAGGTTGGCCATTCTTTTTTCAGCCAAATCACGCATCACGGAAACCCACTTCATGGCTGCCCGAATCTTGCACCACCTTCCCCTGGGTGATCCGTTTCTTGAGAACCGGATACTATAATCAGAGGAAAAATTATCTACAGGTTGGTTACATGGAGTACTGCACATTTCATTTGATTGCCATAATGATGCCCCAAGTTGAAAATCGAATTCAGCAGCCAGGTGACCAGATATCGTACCTGAGCTAGAACTGCAGCCTTCACCATAAGGCCCGCCGCTAAACTCTTTTTGCATAAGTTGGCTCCTTATAGCTGGATTATATAGTTGCATTGAAGAACCCTCTGCTATGTATTGGCTACTATTATCCACTCCATACATATATGGGGCCGCGGCCAGCTGCATTTGTGGTTGATCTGCATAAAACATGCTCATTAGCATTGAGAGACCGTAATACTACAAATAACGTTCACTTATTCATGATCAGGGATTCTAGTGAATATAGATGAAACATGGGCGGGGCGAGTGAGATTGGTTATAAATCAAAACAGGCAAGTGTTTTGGTACAGGTCAAAATGGGCCGCGTAGGGTTGAGTTTTGTCTACTTTTTGTTGATTAATGATGTGTTAGTTATTGTTAAAGCAAAATAGTATTATTTTACAATCTAAATCTTTGAGTAAAATGATGTAGGATGTTATATGTATTAGAACTAAGCTTTGTCAGAGTTTCTACCCGTTCGACCCATTCCCCTTTTAGCTAGTCTTTTCTAGTCGCCCCGTTTGAATTGTATAAGATAAACAAACTTTATATACCTTGGAGTAGAGCCGGGATATTCCCATTCTCGAGAAGTAAGCTAGCACCACTTCTATGAGGGTCACCAAGTAAATTGGATGTTAGCAACGGGACCTCAAAAACAGACATATCAACCATTGGTAACATCCCATTCAAGTTCTTGTAAAGTTGTTGCTTTAAAGATTCCACCACAGGCTGCATTTCACAAAAAAATTATCTAATAAGTTCATAATATTGCGCTTTATAAGAACATAGTTATAAGATATATAGAATCTAGGATGGAACACAAACCTTCTGATATGCTGCAAGTTTGTCCAGGGGCAAGTAATTTTGGCCATCAAAGGTCGCGCCAACGATCTTGAAAATCGAGTTGAACAAAAGCCCGATACCTTCTCCACCACAGCTATACATATACAATTTGTCGTCTAAAACACAATCATTGGCATGCTTAATGATTGTGTCCCATGTCTTGTTACATGACCCGCCAAGTATCTGTGTTGTTCAAAACAAAGTGTTAAATGGCCCGTTCATGAAAGATTCGTATAAAAGGCTACTTATGTCTACCGAAATGATATAACTGTATATTATTAACACGATATTACCTTGCGTAGTGAGGACTCATTAGTAACATACATTTGTAAAAAGTCCTTCACGGTGCGTATTCTTTCCAGCCCCAATCGCTTATGAAACGCACCGTCTTTCGCTATCTTTTCCAACCTCCATATGTCATCAACCAAATATGGAGGATGGTGCTTCTTGTATGCTGATTCAAGATAAAATCTATTACTCATTACTACAGGTCAAAACATGTCGTTTTCGATTCACAAATGATGGGTTGACCAAACAAATACAGTTTTTAGTCAAACTTACTGATAATGAATGCGACATCTATGATTACAAAGTTACAATAATAATCTAAATCTTTTAATATAATAAAGTCGATTTAGAAGATTGTATAACTTTGAAAACGATTTTGGTCGGTTATGTGATCCATTTGACAAGTTCTATACTTCTATTATTCCCCTTTTAGTTGAATATATCGATTGATTTGACGTTTGATGTGAAAACATAACCCATATCGACCCATCAATAAGAAAATGGATCGGATGTAAAATCAACACTTCCAACCCATTTACTTATTAACGGGTAGATTTTTATTCTTTTTACCTCAGATACTTATAATAAGTCGTCACTTGAATTCTTTTCAACCCGCACAATATATTACTCCATCCGTTCCACTAAATGTGTCATATTTTGAATTTTCAAAGTCTTATTTTATAAACTTTGACCTTAAATATTTTAATTTGTGTTATATAATATTTGATAAAAATTATACCAATAAAATATACATTTAAAACTCAATCAATTCATATAACTTTTATCAAATATTATATAACACAAATCAAAATATTTACGGTCAAAGTTTATAAAGTAGGACTTTGAAAATTTAAAATATGACACATTTAGTGGAACGGAGGGGGTAATAAATGCAGTCGTTCAAAAAAAAATAATACACGTAAATGCAAGACATCAAAAAGAGACTTACATTCGCCACGGTGATCTTTAACCATAAAAGCCTCACTTCTAGCTTCTCTAATTCGTACTCGAGAATTAACTTGAGCTCCAAGCCGGAACTTCCTACTTCTTCTCCAACTCGAGTTATCGGTGAAGTAGATTTCACCTAATTCCCCAACTCCTTCATTCAAAACCACCATCAGTTCTCCAGCCACTAATGGCCTTTTCCCATCTCTTGCACAAATAATTTTGGCCTCAAAATCCTTTTGAGACCAATCTTCATCATCGTCAACGGTGAAATCACCATCAAGTGGCACGATTTGTATCTTTGACGACGACAAAGGTCCAGATGATATGATTTGATTAGAATCGGTATCAAATAGGACTATTTTGACAGCACCATTGTCCTCAGATTCCACCTTGCTGCTTGTGAACAACATCTGAGGCATCTTTGTCACGAAACGAAGCTGCAACGACGTAGGTCCACATGGTTCAAGTGCATTGAAGGGGGATCTGTGACAAAAATGGTATAAACAACCGTTAAGAAGTATATACGCAGGTTCGTTATTTTATAACAAACCATATGGCACAATAAATAGAAAAGAATGAGAAACGATACGTGAAAGTTGTGCATCGATATTTGTGCTAGTATACAACAAGTTAAATCTGATATGCACAAGCTCAAATTTTGATACGTATCATTCACTCGTTTCTTTTTTATATACGATATAACTTAATTAAACTAAACTTTACTTTTACTTGAATAGATTCATATATATAGATTCATATATATATATATATATAATGTGAATAAAATGGAGATCTAACCTTGGTGATGAACAACAGAAGCTTTGACATGCACGTTGCACCTCATCTCGCACCTATCAAACGAAAGCGATCACGTACAAGTAATTAGCGCTAAATCGTTACTATGTCATTAAAAGTTAGCAATTTGGACTATATATTTAACTCAAAAAATTCAACTAAAAATTATTCAAGAAACTCTCTTACCCATCTTCGAATCAATGGTTCCAACGTCGAAACAAAATCCTGAGTTGAAAGCTCATGCATAACATTTCTAGCAAAACTTCAAAACCCAAAATTAAAAAACACATAATTACAACACTTGAAACTTAGTATTAATTAAGAACTAATGATCACAAAATCTTAACAATAACTACTTACTTTGATGACACATGATTTCTTTGCCTGGTTTCACGATTAAGAAGTTCACGACGACCTTCCTCTTCCGCCTCGCCTAATGGTCGTTTCAGTACCATCAACACACAACAAATGACTAATAATCTGATTATAACTATTTATCAACTTTAATTTAAGAGTTGATTTAACTTCAACTAATATGTATGGTACATAGAATAAAATCTAGCTAGACTTAACTATATAACGACCCTATATATAGAAAAAGTTGACATGAAGGTTCGGTGAAGCTTCCAAGTCAACGAACATAAATATAAAAATATCAACTCGACCCAACAGTTAAAAAGTACGTGTAGTAATATTAGTGTGGGATGGTGTGGGTTTGTCACTTTTCAATAAAATATATGCATTTGGGTTGGATATTCCTAAGTCTATAGTTCATTGGGCACACCAATGGATCTTTTCCTTTTGTCATATATATTTATTTTATTTTATTAATTAATGGTTTTCCAACAAGATTGCTTGAATTATACTCTTTTTGCTGATAATAAGATTTAGTTCTATATTGATATATGAATACAAATATTAAGTGACAGACCGCGTATATTTGGGAAGGCAAGGTACCTAACAAAGTACCACTATTACCAACTACAAAACTAAAATAAAATGTCCTTTACCCACCTTAATAATTTTATAATGTTGTTGCATTTTGATATTTGAAAAACTATTTAATGGTGTATAATCACATAGATATACTGATAAATATCAAAGGATTTTGTTCAAGTTATTTGAGAAAAAATCGAACAGTTGGCTCTGATATGGTCTAACCGGTATCAATTTCCGTGTCTTTTTTTAATAATTTCTTTTTTAATCTTACAATTTTTATTGGATGAGATACAAATTCAAAATCTTCCCCACTATAACCATCTTAGAAATGGTTTAATGGCGTGGATCATAGATAAGTAAACATCTTTTACTACTGTTAACTAAATTGCAATATTAAGATATGTGTCTTGGGCCGATGAGGTTGGTGACTCATTGATAAAATATTTGACCTTGGAAGGATCCATCTGGGTGAGTCCCACTTACATTTGTGGATTTCATCCGAAGCATACGTGTAATTTGGAATATGCATATGATTTACTCCGTATTTGATATTGGTTAAAGTATTAGTAACAAAAACTCTATGACTACAATTGCGCGTGAGAACTAGCTATCTTAAAACTAGAAAAGGTTATAGTAGTTTCGAATTCGTGAAGATTTGAATATTAAAACTTAAACCAAATTACTCACCCTTAGTTAGATCGCTCATTCTTATCATTATTCTTATGCATTGCTATATATATTCACTAGAACACCTCACATGAAACTAAGAATATGCTTTATTGCTTTTTCAATAACGTTAAACGACTACATTTTCTAGAATATAGAATATATTATTTTGGATAATGTATATAGCTAGACAGTTGCTACAAGTTACTCTCTATAATACTAACAATTTGAGTCAAAACGCGTAGGTGGTGAGTGGATTGATGTTGATTTTTAGTGTTAAAGGATCTTGCAAGGAAGCTAGGTGGAAACACGCCTTAGTGTGGCTAGTATGAATTAATTTTACTATTACAAAACAAACATAATTAATGTGTTTTATTTTATTTTATTTTTAATAATATTTTGGACGTTGATTTCATTTTATTTTATTTTATTTTATTTTATTTTATTTTATTTTATTTTACTTTATTTTATTTTATTTTATTTTATTTTATTTTATTTTATTTTATTTTATTTTATTTTATTTTATTTTATTTTATTTTATTTTATTTTATTTTATTTTATTTTATTTTATTTTATTTTATTTTATTTTATTTTATTTTATTTTATTTTATTTTATTTTATTTTATTTTATTTTATTTTATTTTATTTTATTTTATTTTATTTTATTTTATTTTATTTTATTTTATTTTATTTTATTTTATTTTATTTTATTTTATTTTATTTTATTTTATTTTATTTTATTTTATTTTATTTTATTTTATTTTATTTTATTTTATTTTATTTTATTTTATTTTATTTTATTTTATTTTATTTTATTTTATTTTATTTTATTTTATTTTATTTTATTTTATTTTATTTTATTTTATTTTATTTTATTTTATTTTATTTTATTTTATTTTATTTTATTTTATTTTATTTTATTTTATTTTATTTTATTTTATTTTATTTTATTTTATTTTATTTTATTTTATTTTATTTTATTTTATTTTATTTTATTTTATTTTATTTTATTTTATTTTATTTTATTTTATTTTATTTTATTTTATTTTATTTTATTTTATTTTATTTTATTTTATTTTATTTTATTTTATTTTATTTTATTTTATTTTATTTTATTTTATTTTATTTTATTTTATTTTATTTTATTTTATTTTATTTTATTTTATTTTATTTTATTTTATTTTATTTTATTTTATTTTATTTTATTTTATTTTATTTTATTTTATTTTATTTTATTTTATTTTATTTTATTTTATTTTATTTTATTTTATTTTATTTTATTTTATTTTATTTTATTTTATTTTATTTTATTTTATTTTATTTTATTTTATTTTATTTTATTTTATTTTATTTTATTTTATTTTATTTTATTTTATTTTATTTTATTTTATTTTATTTTATTTTATTTTATTTTATTTTATTTTATTTTATTTTATTTTATTTTATTTTATTTTATTTTATTTTATTTTATTTTATTTTATTTTATTTTATTTTATTTTATTTTATTTTATTTTATTTTATTTTATTTTATTTTATTTTATTTTATTTTATTTTATTTTATTTTATTTTATTTTATTTTATTTTATTTTATTTTATTTTATTTTATTTTATTTTATTTTATTTTATTTTATTTTATTTTATTTTATTTTATTTTATTTTATTTTATTTTATTTTATTTTATTTTATTTTATTTTATTTTATTTTATTTTATTTTATTTTATTTTATTTTATTTTATTTTATTTTATTTTATTTTATTTTATTTTATTTTATTTTATTTTATTTTATTTTATTTTATTTTATTTTATTTTATTTTATTTTATTTTATTTTATTTTATTTTATTTTATTTTATTTTATTTTATTTTATTTTATTTTATTTTATTTTATTTTATTTTATTTTATTTTATTTTATTTTATTTTATTTTATTTTATTTTATTTTATTTTATTTTATTTTATTTTATTTTATTTTATTTTATTTTATTTTATTTTATTTTATTTTATTTTATTTTATTTTATTTTATTTTATTTTATTTTATTTTATTTTATTTTATTTTATTTTATTTTATTTTATTTTATTTTATTTTATTTTATTTTATTTTATTTTATTTTATTTTATTTTATTTTATTTTATTTTATTTTATTTTATTTTATTTTATTTTATTTTATTTTATTTTATTTTATTTTATTTTATTTTATTTTATTTTATTTTATTTTATTTTATTTTATTTTATTTTATTTTATTTTATTTTATTTTATTTTATTTTATTTTATTTTATTTTATTTTATTTTATTTTATTTTATTTTATTTTATTTTATTTTATTTTATTTTATTTTATTTTATTTTATTTTATTTTATTTTATTTTATTTTATTTTATTTTATTTTATTTTATTTTATTTTATTTTATTTTATTTTATTTTATTTTATTTTATTTTATTTTATTTTATTTTATTTTATTTTATTTTATTTTATTTTATTTTATTTTATTTTATTTTATTTTATTTTATTTTATTTTATTTTATTAAAAAACGGTGTGTAAATACGGCGCAATGATTGCACTGACATGTCAGAGAATCACACCTCAGATTCAGGATATATTATAAAAGTAAGACGGACTGTCACATATTTAAAACGGTGGATATTTGATATTTATTAACAAAAAAAGGAGTAGAAAACAAAAAGTGTCCATGTGTTTTCACTATTTATCACTTATGGTCCCTCTTTCTTAATATTTTGCAATATCAATCACTTACCATCCCCACGTTAACCCCATCAATAGGTGTCCCATAATTATCCATATACTATAAAACGGAGAGTATTTTACCTGGCTAATATAATACGGTCCGTATTAGATAAATGGCATAAAAAGCAAATCAATAGGTGTCCCATAATTATCCGTATATTATAAAACGGAGAGTATTTTATGGCTGCTAGTCCATATTATATAAAACGACACAAAAAGTAACATTTTCTATAAAAAAAATCATATAAATTTGATATGCTACGGGTCAATATGCTTCTCAAATGGGCCTATTATGTTCATCATTTGTATAAATGGGCCAAATGGGTTGTATGTGCTCGTCTTTCACTCGAATGGGCCTAGTGGGCCAAATTATGTTCATCATTTGTATAAACGGGTCAAATGGATTATATGTGCTCGTCTTTCACTCGAATGGGCCTAGTGGGCCAAATTATGTTCATCATTTGTATAAACGGGTCAAATGGATTATATGTGCTCGTCTTTCAATCGAATGGGCCTAGTGGGCCAAATTATGTTCATCATTTGTATAAACGGGTCAAATGGATTATATGTGCTCGTCTTTCAATCGAATGGGCCTATTGGGCCTACATACTCGTTTCATATCTCATGTGAGTCGTGTGTATGTATATATGGATATATGTATGTAAATTCAAAAGATCCATATCGTTTGATATCTCATGTGAGTCGTGTGTATGTATATATGGATATATGTATGTAAATTCAAAAGATCCATATCGTTTGATATCTCATGGGCCAAATGGGTTGTATGTGCTCGTCTTTCACTCGAATGGGCCTAGTGGGCCAAATTATGTTCATCATTTGTATAAACGGGTCAAATGGATTATATGTGCTCGTCTTTCAATCGAATGAGCCTATTGGGCCTACATACTCGTTTCATATCTCATGTGAGTCGTGTGTATGTATATATGGATATATGTATGTAAATTCAAAAGATCCATATCGTTTGATATCTCATGGGCCAAATGGGTTGTATGTGCTCGTCTTTCACTCGAATGGGCCTAGTGGGCCAAATTATGTTCATCATTTGTATAAACGGGTCAAATGGATTATATGTGCTCGTCTTTCAATCGAATGGGCCTATTGGGCCTACATACTCGTTTCATATCTCATGTGAGTCGTGTGTATGTATATATGGATATATGTATGTAAATTCAAAAGATCCATATCGTTTGATATCTCATGTGAGTCGTCTGTATGTATATATGGATATATGTATGTAAATTCAAAAGATCCATATCGTTTGATATCTCATGGGCCAAATGGGTTGTATGTGCTCGTCTTTCACTCGAATGGGCCTAGTGGGCCAAATTATGTTCATCATTTGTATAAACGGGTCAAATGGATTATATGTGCTCGTCTTTCACTCGAATGGGCCTAGTGGGCCAAATTATGTTCATCATTTGTATAAACGGGTCAAATGGATTATATGTGCTCGTCTTTCAATCGAATGGGCCTAGTGGGCCAAATTATGTTCATCATTTGTATAAACGGGTCAAATGGATTATATGTGCTCGTCTTTCAATCGAATGAGCCTATTGGGCCTACATACTCGTTTCATATCTCATGTGAGTCGTGTGTATGTATATATGGATATATGTATGTAAATTCAAAAGATCCATATCGTTTGATATCTCATGTGAGTCGTCTGTATGTATATATGGATATATGTATGTAAATTCAAAAGATCCATATCGTTTGATATCTCATGTGAGTCGTCTGTATGTATATATGGATATATGTATGTAAATTCAAAAGATCCATATCGTTTGATATCTCATGTGAGTCGTGTGTATGTATATATGGATATATGTATGTAAATTCAAAAGATCCATATCGTTTGATATCTCATGGGCCAAATGGGTTGTATGTGCTCGTCTTTCACTCGAATGGGCCTAGTGGGCCAAATTATGTTCATCATTTGTATAAACGGGTCAAATGGATTATATGTGCTCGTCTTTCAATCGAATGGGCCTATTGGGCCTACATACTCGTTTCATATCTCATGTGAGTCGTGTGTATGTATATATGGATATATGTATGTAAATTCAAAAGATCCATATCGTTTGATATCTCATGGGCCAAATGGGTTGTATGTGCTCGTCTTTCACTCGAATGGGCCTAGTGGGCCAAATTATGTTCATCATTTGTATAAACGGGTCAAATGGATTATATGTGCTCGTCTTTCAATCGAATGGGCCTATTGGGCCTACATACTCGTTTCATATCTCATGTGAGTCGTGTGTATGTATATATGGATATATGTATGTAAATTCAAAAGATCCATATCGTTTGATATCTCATGTGAGTCGTCTGTATGTATATATGGATATATGTATGTAAATTCAAAAGATCCATATCGTTTGATATCTCATGGGCCAAATGGGTTGTATGTGCTCGTCTTTCACTCGAATGGGCCTAGTGGGCCAAATTATGTTCATCATTTGTATAAACGGGTCAAATGGATTATATGTGCTCGTCTTTCAATCGAATGGGCCTATTGGGCCTACATACTCGTTTCATATCTCATGTGAGTCGTGTGTATGTATATATGGATATATGTATGTAAATTCAAAAGATCCATATCGTTTGATATCTCATGTGAGTCGTCTGTATGTATATATGGATATATGTATGTAAATTCAAAAGATCCATATCGTTTGATATCTCATGTGAGTCGTCTGTATGTATATATGGATATATGTATGTAAATTCAAAAGATCCATATCGTTTGATATCTCATGTGAGTCGTGTGTATGTATATATGGATATATGTATGTAAATTCAAAAGATCCATATCGTTTGATATCTCATGGGCCAAATGGGTTGTATGTGCTCGTCTTTCACTCGAATGGGCCTAGTGGGCCAAATTATGTTCATCATTTGTATAAACGGGTCAAATGGATTATATGTGCTCGTCTTTCAATCGAATGGGCCTATTGGGCCTACATACTCGTTTCATATCTCATGTGAGTCGTGTGTATGTATATATGGATATATGTATGTAAATTCAAAAGATCCATATCGTTTGATATCTCATGTGAGTCGTCTGTATGTATATATGGATATATGTATGTAAATTCAAAAGATCCATATCGTTTGATATCTCATGTGAGTCGTCTGTATGTATATATGGATATATGTATGTAAATTCAAAAGATCCATATCGTTTGATATCTCATGTGAGTCGTGTGTATGTATATATGGATATATGTATGTAAATTCAAAAGATCCATATCGTTTGATATCTCATGGGCCAAATGGGTTGTATGTGCTCGTCTTTCACTCGAATGGGCCTATTGGGCCTACATACTCGTTTCATATCTCATGTGAGTCGTGTGTATGTATATATGGATATATGTATGTAAATTCAAAAGATCCATATCGTTTGATATCTCATGGGCCAAATGGGTTGTATGTGCTCGTCTTTCACTCGAATGGGCCTATTGGGCCTACATACTCGTTTCATATCTCATGTGAGTCGTGTGTATGTATATATGGATATATGTATGTAAATTCAAAAGATCCATATCGTTTGATATCTCATGTGAGTCGTCTGTATGTATATATGGATATATGTATGTAAATTCAAAAGATCCATATCGTTTGATATCTCATGTGAGTCGTGTGTATGTATATATGGATATATGTATGTAAATTCAAAAGATCCATATCGTTTGATATCTCATGGGCCAAATGGGTTGTATGTGCTCGTCTTTCACTCGAATGGGCCTAGTGGGCCAAATTATGTTCATCATTTGTATAAACGGGTCAAATGGATTATATGTGCTCGTCTTTCAATCGAATGGGCCTATTGGGCCAAATTATGTTCACCATTTGTATAAACGGGTCAAATAGACTACCTTTTGCAAGATTCTCTGCATTTCTCCTGATGTCCAAATGAATTGTACCACATGGGGGATATTTTGTTATACGGGGATCGATAGTTCATCAAAAATAATATTTACATATTTACTACCTGTATTAATTAATACGGTAAGAATTAATATATGAAGGCAAGTCTAACTTATTACGTTTCAGTCAACTGAACCTAATGTCGAGCAAAGAAGATCCCCTTGATAAATACGAGGAGTTTGGGGTACCAGAAACACCGCCGCATCAAATACGTGGGGGATTTCAATCTTTTAATGCACAATCCGAGTATGAGGAAATGCATGTTACACCGGATAATCAACAGTACCACGAAACTGATGGCACACCTATGGATACTAGCTACCCTGATTCTAATAATGGGAATCCATTAGGCGGGTCTCAGGTTTCGTACGAAACTGACAAGGTATTGTATTTTATCGAACTTTGCTACATTTTATATAGATGTATACCATTTTATAACAAATGACTACTGTTTTTATAAGGATTTCAAGTCTCGTGAGGACCTAGTGGGTTGGGCTACTGAAAAAGCACTAGAGCACGGGTTCATTCTTGTCACAGGGCGTTCTTCGAGCCGTTCAGGAAGGGTAGTCAGGGTGGAAATTCGGTGCACCCAATATGGGAAGCATAAATGCACCGCTAAAAAAAGACGTACCGGTAGCCAAAAAACGGGTTGCCCTTTTCTACTGGTAGGCACATACAATACAAAACAACATGTTTGGAAATTGGATGTCAAAGATGAAAAACATAACCACGACCCTCCTAAATTTATGGAGGCGCACACATTTGCACGAAAATTGACTCCCGAACAGACCGACACGATGAAGACATTGCACGAGCAAGGTTTGCAGGGCCGACGACTATTTTCTTCCGTTAAAAAACTATTTCCGAAATCATTAACCATTCTGAAAGACGTACAAAACTTCAATGAGAAGATCAACCAAACGAATAAAATGGGTGATACCCCAATGCAGGTATAACGTGTAATAGGAGCAATTGTAATTTTAGTTACACATTTACCGTTGTTATTGACAAGCCTTTATTTTACTTTCAGGTGTTGGAGAACGTATTGCGTTCGAAGAACTACGTTTATTACACTAAAAATGACACCGAAACAGAGGAGCTTGAAATGATATTCTTCGTTCATCCCTTGTCGTACGAGATGTGGCGCGCATTTCCGCATGTGTTGTTGATTGACGCCACTTACAAGACCAACAAGTATAAATATCCGCTCGTGCAAGTTGTTGGCGTGACATCGACAAGCAGATTCGTTTCTGTTGCACATGCATTCATAGGACAAAGGAAGAAACACGAGCGGGCGGCAAAGCGACCGAATCCATCAAAAAGAGGCAAGGAAAGAGCAAAAGCAAAAAAGTAATACGGAGGGACAAGCAAAATAACGATTGAATCGAGGGACAAGCGAGTGGAAAAGGCGGCGAAAGAGCGAATCAGGAGGAGGAAAAAACAAAGACCGACGAAAAGGAGAGGGTGGGAGCAGGAGAGAAGGGAGAAAAAAAAAACTACTGATTGACGCCACTTACAAGACCAACAGGTATAAATATCCGCTCGTGCAAGTTGTTGGCGTGACATCGACAAGTAGATCCGTTTCTGTTGCACATGCATTCATTCAGAAAGAACGCGGAGACAACTACAATTGGGTGCTTGATAGGCTAAGAGACATGTTGCATGATTGTATGGAGCCACGTGTAGTCATTACTGACAGGGATCTCGCCCTGATGAGTGCAGTTCGTTCCACGTTTCCCAACGTTACCTGCTGTCTATGTAGGTGGCACATATCGGAGAACATAGCCAAGTATCACAAAAATCCTTTAGGGGTGATAATTGGGAGAGATTCAAACATTATTGGAAAACATTGTGTGATTCCACAACCGAAGTTAGATACAACCACAATGTAGGGGTGATAAGGCAATTTCTTAACGACCTCCACCGAAACCGTACGTTATTTACTTATCACATATCTAAATATAAGTTATTGTACTTTCTCAATATAAATGTTGCATAAATTCTAACTTCCAGGTGTTTGGGATTATGTGAATGAGAACTGGCTAGGACCGTATGGACACATGTTTGTATCTTTATGGACAGACCAACACTTGAACTTTGGTCAGCGAACCACTAGCCGAGTTGAAAGCCAACATGCCAACCTTAAGAGATTCCTGAAAACCGAAAACAACACGTTGGAGAGGGTCATGGATTTTGTCGATGATATTGTCAGGGCACAACATATACATATCAAACACAGTTTTGGAATCAGTTTGACCAAGGTAATGGCACCGCACAAGGCTGTAAAAAACTCATCCGGCGGGGAGATGTTTGCTAATAGAAATGTCTCACATAAGGCTCTTGACTTGATGGAAGAAGAGTGAGACAAAATACATAAGTTGAGAGAGAATAATGAAATAATAGTTGTGGGTTGCCATGCGCATGTCGCCTCGAACGGATGATCACTGCAGGTAACAACTATCAAAACTTGTTATTTTGTTCGTATCAATTGTGATGGCTAACTGTTAATTTATAGTTACAGGGACCATAATACCACTGGAGGAAATTGACATATTCTGGAGGAAGCTCGATTTCAGTCCCGCGTTCCCTGTAGATGAGGAGAATGACTATGCCGGACAGATGGGGGTTGTCACCAACGAAATATTATCCCAATCCTCACCAACAGTGAAAAAAAGTATGGTATCTAAGGTCATGTCAGCACTTTTCCCATTGAAGTCAACCAAGGCTCCTAAAGTACAAGTGGACACTCGTGGGCGCCCAACATTAAAGCAACAACAACGCAGGCAAGGCATGTTTAATACAGGATCTCATGAGACCAACATTGTTGCAGGTATAAGTAGTTGTCACAACGGTTCAGCCAACTTTCAACCAACAATCACCCCCATTCTAAGGCGTAGTGCTTCAACAGCACATGTACAAGACACCATTCTCGAATTTCCATCGATGAGGCTGGACATGGACGTCATTGACGTTATGCGGCTCGAACAATATATACCGTCAATCTTTCACCCGTTCATTTCACGAATAACGGATGTCCCCGGCAATGGGCATTGTTGATGAGCGTCTATTTTGTGATAAAAACCCCTATCAAAAGGCTTCATTTCTATGTCTTAAATGAGTTAATATTCCAGAACTATCAATACTTAATGAGTTCTATGATTACGCAGGTTCACGGAAGATGCGAGTGAGGGTAAATGGCAACAAGTGACTCAAGATGGAAGCCTATGAAGTTACAAGACACAAGGAGGTGATCCGGGAGCCGAACGAAGCAAATCGAGAAGCAGCAGGAGCTGCCAGCGCCGCTGGAGCCCATCCCAGCGCCGCTGGGTGGCCCAGATCAGCAACCGACTTTCAGCACTATTTAAGTCGAAGTAACCCTCAAAACCCTAAGAGAGAGCCGATTCAGCAGCCCTAGCCACCCATATTCAACCCTAGGTCGACTTTGCAGATTCCAAGGAGGTTTTGGAGCTTCTAACACCTTCCGATCTTCATCTTCTACCTAGATCTACTCTTTTATTTTACTTTCAGTTGGTAAACAATGTCTTTCATCTTTTCAGACTTTGTTATTCCTTTAATAATGGTAGGATAGTAGGCTGAATACTTGTTTGGATCGATGTGATCATGTAGACGTTTATCTATTTTACTTTATTTGTTAGATCTGTTGGAGTGTGTCTTACTGTTTATCGTAGATCCATGTTTTACTAGTTCTTCATGTTATTATCGGTTCTATATCTGCATGTATTGATTTAATTCTGATGATTGGTCTATAATCATACACTAGGATTAATACTTAAGGATGGAAAACACTAGTCGGTTTTTAACTAGATGTAAAAGGTGATTCACTTGTAACCGAGGGATCCAGAACCGTAGTAATTAGGATGAATAGAACATGATGCTTAACAATGTCAGACGCGATCCAGTGACTTGGAAACGAGCACTGTGGTCACCGGAGAGAATTATTATCTGGTCATGGCTTAAGAGCCGGGTAACTAAAAGATGAATTAGTAACACAAACTTTAGGTCATTAATGCTTAAAAAATGAATCTAACGAGAATTTGTTTATAGGGTAGTGTGAGTCTAGCGACAACACTAGTTACTTAGGCAAAGTGAATCTAACGAGAATCTGAGTCGTGATTAAGTTTCCAACAGTCTAGCAAGTAGGTAGAATGATATTTGGTCGTACCATGAGATCGGAGATGCCAAACAAGTATTTTAATTTAATTACTGTTATTTGCTTTTTCAAACTATTTTCAGACTAAGCCCTCGCTGAATAAGCGGTTGCGGTTTCTATGTACTTTTCAGTATTTTAATTAGTTTAATAGGAAATCGTGACAACCCCATAACCGCTAGAATTACACATATTGCTAGATTAGGTAAAGCAACGCGTCCCTGCGAACGATCCTGTAACTTATCACTTAACTATACTACATCTGATCGGGTTCTCTGCTCGTAAGGTGTGTGTTTTGGGATAATTACTTGTACAACATTTTATAAATTTAAAAGCAAAAATAAAACCACCATCAAGCTTTTTGGCGCCGTTGCCGGGGACGCGACGCATTCTTAGTTTAGTAGTGTAGTTCGATCCTTTCTTGTGTTTCGGCACGAGAAAGTTACTTTTCAGTACTTAGGTTTAGGTCAATTAGGGTTTCGTAGTACTTTCATTTCATTCTTAGTTTAAGCAGTTAATTTTTCTTTTCATTTTTATATTGGTGCGTTTGATCTTTTTCTTGAGTTTTGCAGGATTAATTAGGTAGTTGATGCGTTTAAGATCGGGAACGGTTGTAAAGCATTTCTCTACAAGCTTAGGTAAACTCAAACGTAGAAGGAGAAATAACACACCAATTCTGATGATGTCTGTTTTTATTTCTGCTTTTAAATTTATAATTGTTGTACAAGTAATTATCTGAAAACACACACACTTACGAGCAGAGAACCCGGTCAGTGTAGTATAGTCAAGTGATAAGTTACAGGATCGTTCGCAGGGACGCTTGCACTTACCTAATCTAATAATATGTGTAATTCTAGCGGTTGTGGGGTTGTCACGATTTCCTATTAAACTAATTAAAAATACTGAAAAGTAAATAGAAGCCGCAACCGCTTATTCAACGAGAGGCTTAGTCTGAAAATAGTTTGAAAAAGCAAATAACAGTAATTAAATTAAAATACTTGTTTGGCATCTCCGATCTCATGGTACGACCAAATATTATTCTACCTACTTGCTAGACTGTTGGAAACTTAATCACGGCTCAGATTCTCGTTAGATTCACTTTGCCTAATTAACTAGTGATGTCGCTAGACTCACACTACCCTATAAACAAATTCTCGTTAGATTCATTGTTTAAGCATTAATGACCTAAAGTTCGTGTTACTAATTCATCTTTTAATTACCCAGCTCTTAAGCCATGGCCAGATAGTAATTATCTCCGGTGACCACAGTGCTCGTTGTAAGTTCATGATAGGATCGAAATCACGAGATCTCTATGGATATAGGTGTGCGGAATCCACAAATATCCATTGATCACGAGGCAATATTATACACACAAATACAACAGAATCAAGATGATAACGAGTGTAATTCTCTATTATTATTAGTCATAAGATTACAAAGATAGAATCCGTATGACTACATCACTATGTTTACGGATTACAAACATAGTGACGACTTAATTAAGAATTACATGATAGTGGCGGAGTAACAAGGCATAGATCTCTACCTTGCTATCCTTGGACGATACAATAGCTATTGCTAGGCCAATTCTGCCTAACCTCGTCAAACTCAAACCTAAGACCTATACAAGTATTTATAATGACATGACACAAAACCCTAGTCTATTACGGGCTGGACTTTTTCACGATATGGGCTTCATGCACTTACGACCTCGCATTTACATGTGCAGGTCGTATTCTGCATCACAATTACGACCTCGCAAATCCTTGAGGTCGTATTTCGGCCCTAACAGAATTCATATAGCAACGACCATAAATTGTACACCAAAACGTGCACTTACACTCGTTTCCAAGTCAAAGGATCGCGTCTGACATTGTTAAGCATCATGTTCTATTCATCCTAATTACTATGGTTCTGGATCCCTCGGTTACAATGAATCACCTTTTACGACTTGTTAAAGACCGACTAGTGTTTTCCATCCTTATGTATTAATCCTAGTGTATGATTATAGACCGATCATCAGAATTAAACTAATACATTTAGATATAGAACCGATAATAATATGAAGAACTAGTAAAACATGGATCTACGATAAACAGTAAAACACACTCCAACAGATTCTAACAAATAAAGTAAAACAATAAACGTCTACATGATCACATTGATCCAAACAAGTATTCAGCCTACTAGCCCGACATTATTAAAGGAATAAGAAAGTCTGAAAAGATGAAAGACATTGTTTACCAACTGAAAGTAAAATAGAAAAGTAGATCTAGACCGAGGATGAAGATCGAAAGGTGTTAGAAGCTCCAAAACCTCCTTGGAATCTGCAAAGTCGACCTAGGGTTGAATATGGGCGGCTAGGGCTGCTGAATCGGCTCTATCTTAGGGTTTTGAGGGTTAGTTCGACTTAAATAGTGAAATAAGTCGGTTGCTGATCTGGGCCGCCCAGCGGCGCTGGATGGGCTTCCCAGCGGCGCTGGGACTGGGCCAGCGGCGCTGGGCTGAGGTGAGCGGCGCTAGTGATTGGCCAGCGGCGCTGGCAGGGTTGCCAGCGGCGCTGGTAGCTCCTGCTGTAGTTCGTACTTCTTCGTTCGGCTCCCGAATCACCTCCTTGTGTCTTGTAACTTCATAGGCCTTCATCTTGAGTTACTTGATGTCATTTACCCTCTCTCGCATCTTCCGTGAACCTGCATAAATATACGACTCATTAAGTACCAATAGTTCCGGAATATTAACTCATTTTAGACATAGAAATGAGGCATTTCGATAGGGGTTTTTATCACAATATGGACGCTCATCAAATTCCACCACCCGTATTTAACCTAGAAAACCTCTTTAACATAGACACCCCTTTAGGATCATCCGACACCTCAACCGAAACTTTATCACAACCTAGTTCACCTAGATCCGAAATGGAAGAATTTGACCGACCTATGATGGAAAGGACGAGAGCCGTTGCACCGACACCGGGATCGGCTATTGTCCCACCAAACCTAGGAGATTCGTTTTCAGTCAAAGGCCACCACCTTAAGTTAATCCAAGACAACCAATATGACAGCCGAGCCAAATCCGACCCCCATAAGCATGTAAGCAAATTCACAAGTTTGTGCAAAATGTTCAAATACGGAGGAGACGTCACCGATGACGATGTGAAGCTTAGCTTATTTCCGTCATCTCTCACGGGAGAGGCACGTGCTTGGTTCGATGAGCTCGATGAAGGTACCATCACTACATGGAATCAACTTCGCGAACAGTTCGTCTCGCGATTCATTCCCCCGAGTTTAGCTAGGAAAATGCTTTCAGGCAACCTTGCCAGCGCCGCTGGCCCATGTCCAGCGCCGCTGGAGCCCATCCCAGCGCCGCTGGGCGGCCCAGATCAGCAACCGACTTTCACACTATTTAAGTCGAAGTAACCCTCAAAACCCTAAGAGAGAGCCGATTCAGCAGCCCTAGCCGCCCATATTCAACCCTAGGTCGACTTTGCAGATTCCAAGGAGGTTTTGGAGCTTCTAACACCTTCCGATCTTCATCTTCTACCTAGATCTACTCTTTTATTTTACTTTCAGTTGGTAAACAATGTCTTTCATCTTTTCAGACTTTGTTATTCCTTTAATAATGTCAGGCTAGTAGGCTGAATACTTGTTTGGATCGATGTGATCATGTAGACGTTTATCTATTTTACTTTATTTGTTAGATTTGTTGGAGTGTGTTTTACTGTTTATCGTAGATCCATGTTTTACTAGTTCTTCATGTTATTATCGGTTCTATATCTGCATGTATTGATTTAATTCTGATGATCGGTCTATAATCATACACTAGGATTAATACTTAAGGATGGAAAACACTAGTCGATCTTTAACTAGATGTAAAAGGTGATTCACTTGTAACTGAGGGATCCAGAACCGTAGTAATTAGGATGAATAGAACATGATGCTTAACAATGTCAGACGCGATCCAGTGACTTGGAAACGAGCACTGTGGTCACCGGAGAGAATTATTATCTGGTCATGGCTTAAGAGCCGGGTAACTAAAAGATGAATTAGTAACACAAACTTTAGGTCATTAATGCTTAAACAATGAATCTAACGAGAATTTGTTTATAGGGTAGTGTGAGTCTAGCGACATCACTAGTTACTTAGGCAAAGTGAATCTAACGAGAATCTGAGCCGTGATTAAGTTTCCAACAGTCTAGCAAGTAGGTAGAATGATATTTGGTCGTACCATGAGATCGGAGATGCCAAACAAGTATTTTAATTTAATTACTGTTATTTGCTTTTTCAAAATATTTTCAGACTAAGCCTCTAGCTGAATAAGCGGTTGCGGCTTCTATTTACTTTTCAGTATTTTAATTAGTTTAATAGGAAATCGTGACAACCCCACAACCGCTAGAATTACACATATTGCTAGATTAGGTAAAGCAACGCGTCCCTGCGAACGATCCTGTAACTTATCACTTAACTATACTACATCTGATCGGGTTCTCTGCTCGTAAGGTGTGTGTTTTGGGATAATTACTTGTACAACATTTATAAATTTAAAAGCAAAAATAAAACCACCATCAATTGTGGTTTTGCTTCAGTCGATGTGGGTTTGGGGTACACAAAGGATGACCATTATTATATTCGGCAACAGATGCTAGCAGAGTTGGATGGTCCCCGTTCAAATTGGTGGAAATCATGTATTGATTACGAACAAGAAGGGACCTTTGATACCTTGTGTTCGAGCATATATTGGCCTAATCCACTTGAAAAGGCAGACAAGGAAAACTATATGGAGTTTCCCTACGCGGGATTGTTAATCGCTCAACGGTGGAACATCATTGTCCACTTTATAACCCTAGGCGGGAGCCAAACATTTTCCCCCCTCAGGAATGCTCCTCCATTGGATCCAAACGGAAACTACTACCCTCACTAGGTGATCACGGTATGTTTAATCTGCAGGATTCATTTCATCAACGTTGAGCTAGTTGGAGAATACCCCATGCCGGATCTGAATTACTATTGCCGCGCGTGGCGATCACCTGAAGCAGTCGAATGGGAGACAATATACCGACATCGTATCGATGACTACATACGCATCCGTGATTCATCACGAGTTCAGGGTGGACCTACTCAGTATGTTGATTTATGTGGGTAGTATTTTAGATAAAATGTACGTTGTTCTTTTTTAAGTTGTGGTATTATCAGACTATATATTAGGTGTATCATTATATTTTATCTATGTTGTTCTTTTTTAAGTTGTATTATTATCAAACCATATATTATGTGTATCATTATATATTTCATCTATATTTTGACGTAACAATGTTGTTGCTTTTATGGAGAAAGAATTGAGAAAGAGAACAAACTATACACATTTGTCTAAAAAGTGACTGCAAATACTATTTATAATTATGTCAAATAGTCTTATTTGAAAAAGGAGGTTATATATTCTCTGACTATTGGTACATTAAAACACCTACCCAGGTTATGTATTCTCTGACTATTGGTACATTGAAACACCTACCCATATATTCTCTGACTATTGTTTGAAAAAAACACCTACCCATATGTATTCTCTGACTATTGGTACATTGAAACACCTACCCATATATTCTCTGACTATTGTTTGAAAAAAACACCTACCACCATCACCGTTTTACATAAAATACACCGTATATGATGGAGTATATAAAGAAAATTATTGGTCCCCCCCTTTCACTTCAGTCCACCCATTTCCTTTTTACACCCCCCCCCCCCCCCCCCCCCCCCCCCCCCCCCCCCCCCCCCCCCCCCCCCCCCCCCCCCCCCCCCCCCCCCCCCCCCCCCCCCCCCCCCCCCCCCCCCCCCCCCCCCCCCCCCCCCCCCCCCCCCCCCCCCCCCCCCCCCCCCCCCCCCCCCCCCCCCCCCCCCCCCCCCCCCCCCCCCCCCCCCCCCCCCCCCCCCCCCCCCCCCCCCCCCCCCCCCCCCCCCCCCCCCCCCCCCCCCCCCCCCCCCCCCCCCCCCCCCCCCCCCCCCCCCCCCCCCCCCCCCCCCCCCCCCCCCCCCCCCCCCCCCCCCCCCCCCCCCCCCCCCCCCCCCCCCCCCCCCCCCCCCCCCCCCCCCCCCCCCCCCCCCCCCCCCCCCCCCCCCCCCCCCCCCCCCCCCCCCCCCCCCCCCCCCCCCCCCCCCCCCCCCCCCCCCCCCCCCCCCCCCCCCCCCCCCCCCCCCCCCCCCCCCCCCCCCCCCCCCCCCCCCCCCCCCCCCCCCCCCCCCCCCCCCCCCCCCCCCCCCCCCCCCCCCCCCCCCCCCCCCCCCCCCCCCCCCCCCCCCCCCCCCCCCCCCCCCCCCCCCCCCCCCCCCCCCCCCCCCCCCCCCCCCCCCCCCCCCCCCCCCCCCCCCCCCCCCCCCCCCCCCCCCCCCCCCCCCCCCCCCCCCCCCCCCCCCCCCCCCCCCCCCCCCCCCCCCCCCCCCCCCCCCCCCCCCCCCCCCCCCCCCCCCCCCCCCCCCCCCCCCCCCCCCCCCCCCCCCCCCCCCCCCCCCCCCCCCCCCCCCCCCCCCCCCCCCCCCCCCCCCCCCCCCCCCCCCCCCCCCCCCCCCCCCCCCCCCCCCCCCCCCCCCCCCCCCCCCCCCCCCCCCCCCCCCCCCCCCCCCCCCCCCCCCCCCCCCCCCCCCCCCCCCCCCCCCCCCCCCCCCCCCCCCCCCCCCCCCCCCCCCCCCCCCCCCCCCCCCCCCCCCCCCCCCCCCCCCCCCCCCCCCCCCCCCCCCCCCCCCCCCCCCCCCCCCCCCCCCCCCCCCCCCCCCCCCCCCCCCCCCCCCCCCCCCCCCCCCCCCCCCCCCCCCCCCCCCCCCCCCCCCCCCCCCCCCCCCCCCCCCCCCCCCCCCCCCCCCCCCCCCCCCCCCCCCCCCCCCCCCCCCCCCCCCCCCCCCCCCCCCCCCCCCCCCCCCCCCCCCCCCCCCCCCCCCCCCCCCCCCCCCCCCCCCCCCCCCCCCCCCCCCCCCCCCCCCCCCCCCCCCCCCCCCCCCCCCCCCCCCCCCCCCCCCCCCCCCCCCCCCCCCCCCCCCCCCCCCCCCCCCCCCCCCCCCCCCCCCCCCCCCCCCCCCCCCCCCCCCCCCCCCCCCCCCCCCCCCCCCCCCCCCCCCCCCCCCCCCCCCCCCCCCCCCCCCCCCCCCCCCCCCCCCCCCCCCCCCCCCCCCCCCCCCCCCCCCCCCCCCCCCCCCCCCCCCCCCCCCCCCCCCCCCCCCCCCCCCCCCCCCCCCCCCCCCCCCCCCCCCCCCCCCCCCCCCCCCCCCCCCCCCCCCCCCCCCCCCCCCCCCCCCCCCCCCCCCCCCCCCCCCCCCCCCCCCCCCCCCCCCCCCCCCCCCCCCCCCCCCCCCCCCCCCCCCCCCCCCCCCCCCCCCGTAGTTTTTGTTCAAGGAATGACTTAGTATTTATAGGCAACAAATTCACCAGTGAATTTGTGCCGTACAAATATGGTTGTATACATTTAATGATCCGACAAGAACATTAAATGTATTAGATAAGAATAAGGATAAAGTCACATCAAGTGCAAGTGTATCCTTATTACCCAACCACCTTAACACACGTATACTTTTGTTAAAGAACAAGTGGATTGTTCTTTGGAAAGTGTGTTAAAGGCTAAAGTCAATCCTCGATATTAGTGTTCAGACTTGCAGGATCTAGAACACTAACAATCCTCCAGTGTGCAGATCTGGTAAGACTTTCCAGTGGACTCCGCCATTTGTTAAGTCTTCTTCCTTCAGACTTCAGTCTTTGACTTCAGTCAGAATGTCTTCAGTAGAGTAGATCTGGACTGGGGTGAAGTCTTCAGTGAGCTAATCTGGAGAATGCTCCAGATTACCTGTACAAGTAAATGCTCACTAGTCTTCAATTATTTCTGGACAAATCTTCAGAGGGACTCCAGATTCCAAGTCTGGAGTAGGTCCAGTAGAATATGTTTTCTGGTCAGATCTTCAGTGAGCTAATCTGGAGAATGCTCCAGATTACCTGTACAAGTAAATGCTCACTAGTCTTCAATTATTTCTGGACAAATCTTCAGAGGGACTCCAGATTCCAAGTCTGGAGTAGGTCCAGTAGAATATGTTTTCTGGTCAGATCTTCAGTGAGCTAATCTGGAGAATGCTCCAGATTACCTGTACAAGTAAATGCTCACTAGTCTTCAATTATTTCTGGACAAATCTTCAGAGGGACTCCAGATTCCAAGTCTGGAGTAGGTCCAGTAGAATATGTTTTCTGGTCAGATCTTCAGTGAGCTAATCTGGAGAATGCTCCAGATTACCTGTACAAGTAAATGCTCACTAGTCTTCAATTATTTCTGGACAAATCTTCAGAGGGACTCCAGATTCCAAGTCTGGAGTAGGTCCAGTAGAATATGTTTTCTGGTCAGATCTTCAGTGAGCTAATCTGGAGAATGCTCCAGATTACCTGTACAAGTAAATGCTCACTAGTCTTCAATTATTTCTGGACAAATCTTCAGAGGGACTCCAGATTCCAAGTCTGGAGTAGGTCCAGTAGAATATGTTTTCTGGTCAGATCTTCAGTGAGCTAATCTGGAGAATGCTCCAGATTACCTGTACAAGTAAATGCTCACTAGTCTTCAATTATTTCTGGACAAATCTTCAGAGGGACTCCAGATTCCAAGTCTGGAGTAGGTCCAGTAGAATATGTTTTCTTATCAACCCTTCTTGATCACCAGTTGATGGAACTGACAATTTTTCCCCCTTGGAATGATCTCCAGTTATTGACTTTAGATTATTCCATAAATGTTCCATCATTTGCCTGTCTACTGAAAAATTTTTAAGAGAAAATATTTTTCAAGTCTTCCCTGGAATGTTGATCCAGAAATAAATTTTTGAATCTTTAAATCAAAGATCCTTAGTAGTACACAATGGCGTTCAATACCAAGGTTCCAGATTTAAGGGTTTAACATTCCCAACTCACCAACAAGATATTCAAAAGTTTTTACATCCAGTGGTTTAGTAAAAATGTCAGCGAGTTGTTTGTCAGTGGGAATAAAATGGAGTTCAATGTTGTTTTTCATAATATGATCGCGAATGAAATGGTACCTTAGATCGATGTGTTTGGTTCTGGAGTGCATGACTGGATTGTTGGAGATAGCGATGGCACTGGTATTATCACAAAAGATTGGAGTCTTTGAATACTTAATACCATAATCAAGCAACTGGTTCTTCATCCAGAGTATCTGAGCACAACAACTGGCTGCAGACACGTATTCAGCTTCGGCAGTGGATAATGAAACTGAAGTTTGCTTCTTACTGGTCCAGCTGACCAGTTTGCCACCTAGGAAATGACATCCACCAGTTGTGGATTTCCTATCTATCTTGCAACCTGCATGATCTGAATCTGAATAACCCATTAGATCCATTCCAGAGCCTTTGGGGTACCAAAGACCTAGACTGGGAGCACCTTTTAGGTACTTCAGTATGCGCTTTACAGCGAGCATATGAGATTCCTTTGGATTAGACTGATATCTGGCACATAAACATGTTGAAAACATAATATCTGGTCTACTGGCCGTTAAATACATCAGTGAACCAACCATGCCTCTAAAGACAGTGGTGTTCACTGGTTTGCCATCTGGATCCGAGTCCAGTGTCAGTGGTGCAGAAATTGGAGTTGGTTTAGATGGTGAAGAATTCATATCGAATTTCTTTAAAAGATCTCTAACATATTTTTCCTGATTAATAAAAATTCCATCTTTGTTTTGCTTAATCTGGAGTCCAAGAAAATATGTTAATTCACCCATCAAACTCATTTCATATTCAGTGGACATGATTTTAGAAAATTTCTGGCACATGTTTTCATCAGTAGACCCAAAAATTATATCATCAACATAAATTTGTACCATTAACAGATTACCTTTCTCATGGAGAATGAATAAGGTATTGTCAATTGCACCTCGTTTAAAACCATTTTTCAACAAATGTTTAGTCAGAGTATCATACCAGGCACGTGGGGCTTGTCTGAGGCCATATAGCGCTTTGTCCAGACGATATACCCAATGTGGATGCTTGTCATCAACGAAACCTGGAGGTTGTCTGACGTAAACTTCTTCTTCAAGCTTCCCATTCAAGAAAGCACTCTTTACGTCCATCTGGTAGACCTTGAACTGGTGATTAGCAGCGAATGCTAAGAAAATTCTGATCGCTTCAAGTCTAGCCACTGGAGCAAAAGATTCATCAAAGTCGACATCTGACTGGCAGTAGCCTTGTGCTACCAGTCTGGCCTTGTTTCTTATTACGTGGCCATCTTCATCTACTTTGTTTCTGAAGACCCATCTTGTTCCAATTGGTTCTTTCTTTCCAACTGGGAAAGGAACCAGATACCAGACCTTGTTCCTTTCAAACTGGTGAAGCTCTTCTTGCATAGCAGTCACCCAGTTTGGATCTTCCAGAGCCTCGTCAATCTTCTTAGGTTCTATCAAAGATAGAAAACTGACGTATAAGCATTGATTACTGGAGGCTCTTCTGGTCTGAACACCACGACTGGAGTCACCTAAGATCTGATCAATAGGGTGAGCTTTTGTCCATCTGGAGTACTGACCAGGATTGTTACTGACAACAATATCAGTGCAAGAATTCAGTTGAGTCTCCTCTGGAGTTGATTCTGGAGGAGGGTCTTGCCAAATTACTTCAGTATCTTCATCTGAGTCATTTAGATCACGATTTGCATCATGAAATTCTTCATTTGAAGGCATTTCCTGGAGTACTGGTTCAGTATGAAATTCTTCATCAAGCATTTCTGGAATTTCATATGAAATTCTTCATTTGAAGGCATTTCCTGGAGTACTGGTTCAGTATGAAATTCTTCATTTGAAGGCATTTCCTGGAGTACTGGTTCAGTATGAAATTCTTCATTTGAAGGCATTTCCTGGAGTACTTTCATATGAAATTCTTCATTTGAAGGCATTTCCTGGAGTACTGGTTCAGTATGAAATTCTTCATTTGAAGGCATTTCCTGGAGTACTGGTTCAGTATGAAATTCTTCATTTGAAGCATTTCTGGAGTACTTTGCATCATGAAATTCTTCATTTGAAGGCATTTCCTGGAGTACTGGTTCAGTATGAAATTCTTCATGAATTAGCCACTGGAGCAAAAGATTCATCAAAGTCGACATCTGACTGGCAGTAGCCTTGTGCTACCAGTCTGGCCTTGTTTCTTATTACGTGGCCATCTTCATCTACTTTGTTTCTGAAGACCCATCTTGTTCCAATTGGTTCTTTCTTTCCAACTGGGAAAGGAACCAGATACCAGACCTTGTTCCTTTCAAACTGGTGAAGCTCTTCTTGCATAGCAGTCACCCAGTTTGGATCTTCCAGAGCCTCGTCAATCTTCTTAGGTTCTATCAAAGATAGAAAACTGACGTATAAGCATTGATTACTGGAGGCTCTTCTGGTCTGAACACCACGACTGGAGTCACCTAAGATCTGATCAATAGGGTGAGCTTTTGTCCATCTGGAGTACTGACCAGGATTGTTACTGACAACAATATCAGTGCAAGAATTCAGTTGAGTCTCCTCTGGAGTTGATTCTGGAGGAGGGTCTTGCCAAATTACTTCAGTATCTTCATCTGAGTCATTTAGATCACGATTTGCATCATGAAATTCTTCATTTGAAGGCATTTCCTGGAGTACTGGTTCAGTATGAAATTCTTCATCAGAAGACATTTCTGGAGTACTTTCAGTATGAAATTCTTCATTTGAAGGCATTTCCTGGAGTACTGTTCAGTATGAAATTCTTCATTTGAAGGCATTTCGAATTTGCATCATGAAATTCTTCATTTGAAGGCATTTCCTGGAGTACTGGTTCAGTATGAAATTCTTCATTTGAAGGCATTTCCTGGAGTACTGGTTCAGTATGAAATTCTTCATTTGAAGGCATTTCCTGGAGTACTGGTTCAGTATGAAATTCTTCATTTGAAGGCATTTCCTGGAGTACTTTCATATGAAATTCTTCATTTGAAGGCATTTCCTGGAGTACTGGTTCAGTATGAAATTCTTCATTGAAGAAGACATTTCTGAGTATTTCAGTATGAAATTCTTCATTTGAAGGCATTTCCTGGAGTACTGGTTCAGTATGAAATTCTTCATTTGAAGGCATTTCTGGAGTATTTCATATGAAATTCTTCATTTGAAGGCATTTCCTGGAGTACTGGTTCAGTATGAAATTCTTCATTTGAAGGCATTTCTGGAGTACTTTCATATGAAATTCTTCATTTGAAGGCATTTCCTGGAGTACTGGTTCAGTATGAAATTCTTCACCAGAAGACATTTCTGGTAAATTCTCAACTGACACTGATACTGGAGTAGTACGCACATCTGAACCAATATTAATTTCAGAGGGTAGTTTGAAAATAATAGAGGGATAGAATGGAGTACTACTGGAGAGTTTCTTTTTCTGAACAGGTTCCAGATCAGGATGACTGGAAACTGTGTCTGGTGAATCTTCAAATTTGTCGTTTATAGGATCAGATTCACAAAAGACAATTGGTGTTACTGGGGGAGTAACAGGGACTAGCTTCTTGTTGATTGATGCATTTGATTCATCAAATGTTACATGAATTGACTCATGGACCTTCTCCAGTCTCTTGTTGTAGACTCTGAAGGCCTTGCGAATGGCTGAATAGCCTAAGAAATACCCTTCATCAGCTTTGGCATCAAATTTGCCTAGCTGACTGGAGTCGTTCAGGATGTAAACTGGACATCCAAAAACGTGAAAATAACCAATGTTTGGTTTTCTATTTCTTAAGACTTCATAGGCTGTCTTTTTGTGTCTTTTGATGTACACTGATCGATTCTGGGTGTGGCAAGCAGTTGCAATTGCTTCCGCCCAGAAACTGGTAGACAGTCCAGATTCAGCAAGCATACTTCTGGCAGCTTCTATCAGCGTTCGATTTTTCCTTTCCACAACTCCATTTTGCTCTGGAGAGCGGGCTGAAGAGAAGTTCTGGGAGATGCCAGTGTCAGTACAGAATGACTCCAGAGTTGCATTCTGGAATTCTGTTCCATTGTCACTTCTTAACTGACACACTTTTCGACTGTACTTGAGCTCAATTTGCTTGATAAGACTGATGATTTCAGCAGCAGCTTCACTTTTGGACCTCAGAAAGATCACCCAACAATATCTGGAGAACTCATCTATGATCACCAGGGTGTATCTTTTACCAGCACGAGTCTGAACGTTCACTGGACCAAAAAGATCCATATGAAGCATGTGAAGAGGTTCAGTAATGCTGAAATTCTGTCTGGTCTTGAAACTGGTACGCTTTTGCTTACCCATCTCACATCCTGGACATGGTCTTTCCTTTTTGAAGGAGACTGAAGGTATCCCATCTGCAAGTTGTTTTCTGGACAACTTGTTAATGTTTTTGAAGTTTAAATGGGATAACCTTTTATGCCATAACCAGTTTGTGTCTTCATCAGCTTGAGTATAGAAACACTGCTCTGAAGGAGAGCTTTCCATATCCATCACGTACACATTCCCTTTTCTGGGAGCAATCAACACTACCTTCCAGTCCTTGTTGAATACGATGCCCTGAGCAACATTGAATAAGACTTGATAGCCATCGTCACACAGTTGACTTACACTGATCAAGTTATATTTCAAACCATTCACAAATGCAACTCGTCTGAACTTGACTTGTCCATTGTTCAGAACACCATATCCCTCAGTCTTTCCACAACCATCATTTCCAAACGTGATGGAGGGTCCATCAGAAATGGTGAACTCCTCCAGTAGGGTCTTACATCCGGTCATCGTCCTGCCAGCTGCACTGTCAAGATACCAGATAAGCTTCTTTCGATCGCCCTACACATACACCAGATATTGATCAGTTAGATTTGGGAACCCATCGACTGATGGGTTCACTGGACCCTCCCTTATAGGTCCCTGGGGCAATCTGGTCTAGTTCACTATGTTCAACAGTGGTCTTAGAAGAGAAGACCACTGGGGTTGATGGTTTTAAAACCTTTTCATTTTTCTCAACTGGAGAAATAAATTTGTCTTTCTTTGAAAAAGGTTTTGTATTTTGTCTAGGGCCAGATGAAGTACCCTCAAGAAAGTTTAATCTTGCATTAAAACTTTGTGATTGACGAGTCAGAATTTGAATCTGGCTCTCTATCCTGGACAAAATATTTTCTTCAGATGATACCTTAGCCTTTCCAGTCAAAGGCTTTGGTAAGGGTTTGGTCTGAGGTAAAGGTCTATTCTGCTTCACCTTTTTAACTGGAGCAGTCATCTGGACAGCTCCAGTCTTAACCTCTGGGGATTGAACTGGGTCTAAATTGGTCTTGGGTGTTTCAGGCATATCATAAACAGTTGTGGGCCTTAACACCTCTGGTAATCGATCGATTACTGGTATTAATGATGCAACATTTGTATTTCCATCTAAATATGCACGTTTTTGAGCAGGAAATTGTTTAACTGAAGCATCATATGGCTTTTTAGTTTCTAGCCATGACTTTATTACCAGTTTTTCTTTCTCTAAAATGATCTCAAGATCTTGCTTTTCTTGAATCAATTGTTCAGTTACCAGAACCTGGGCTTGAAATGCCAGTTCAATGTCTTGAAGCTCTTTTAATTTTGATTTTAAAGCATTTATTTCAGAAGAATCTGTTTCTAGACCATTTACACAATCAGATCTAACAGTTTCTACAAAAATTAAATCAGAATTTAAAGCTTCAGCAATGTCCAGTTTTAGTTCTTGGTCAGTTGCATTATCATAATCACTAACCTTTTTAATAACAATGTCCACCCATCGTCCAGATGTGACATCTTCCTTCACCAGGTGCTCATCAACTTCCAGAGCCATGTAACAGCAATCTCTTTCTTCTTCTTCATCAACAGATGAGTCATCAGAAGGAACCCACTTCTCTTCAGTTGTAGCAATCATGCACTTATTATTGTCTTCAATTTGTTGTGCCATGAGAGCAATTTGGGCCTTAAGCTTTTTATATTTCATTTTATAGCTATCATCAGGCTTATTATTAGAAGAGAATGGACCAGGCTTGGATGCAAACTGGTTGGACCTGCACTCTTTCATGAAATGACCCTTTTTTTTAAAACCTTTTCATTTTTCTCAACTGGAGAAATAAATTTGTCTTTCTTTGAAAAAGGTTTTGTATTTTGTCTAGGGCCAGATGAAGTACCCTCAAGAAAGTTTAATCTTGCATTAAAACTTTGTGATTGACGAGTCAGAATTTGAATCTGGCTCTCTATCCTGGACAAAATATTTTCTTCAGATGATACCTTAGCCTTTCCAGTCAAAGGCTTTGGTAAGGGTTTGGTCTGAGGTAAAGGTCTATTCTGCTTCACCTTTTTAACTGGAGCAGTCATCTGGACAGCTCCAGTCTTAACCTCTGGGGATTGAACTGGGTCTAAATTGGTCTTGGGTGTTTCAGGCATATCATAAACAGTTGTGGGCCTTAACACCTCTGGTAATCGATCGATTACTGGTATTAATGATGCAACATTTGTATTTCCATCTAAATATGCACGTTTTTGAGCAGGAAATTGTTTAACTGAAGCATCATATGGCTTTTTAGTTTCTAGCCATGACTTTATTACCAGTTTTTCTTTCTCTAAAATGATCTCAAGATCTTGCTTTTCTTGAATCAATTGTTCAGTTACCAGAACCTGGGCTTGAAATGCCAGTTCAATGTCTTGAAGCTCTTTTAATTTTGATTTTAAAGCATTTATTTCAGAAGAATCTGTTTCTAGACCATTTACACAATCAGATCTAACAGTTTCTACAAAAATTAAATCAGAATTTAAAGCTTCAGCAATGTCCAGTTTTAGTTCTTGGTCAGTTGCATTATCATAATCACTAACCTTTTTAATAACAATGTCCACCCATCGTCCAGATGTGACATCTTCCTTCACCAGGTGCTCATCAACTTCCAGAGCCATGTAACAGCAATCTCTTTCTTCTTCTTCATCAACAGATGAGTCATCAGAAGGAACCCACTTCTCTTCAGTTGTAGCAATCATGCACTTATTATTGTCTTCAATTTGTTGTGCCATGAGAGCAATTTGGGCCTTAAGCTTTTTATATTTCATTTTATAGCTATCATCAGGCTTATTATTAGAAGAGAATGGACCAGGCTTGGATGCAAACTGGTTGGACCTGCACTCTTTCATGAAATGACCCTTTTTGCCACACTTAAAGCATGTCAAATTGGTCTTGGGTGTTTCAGGCATATCATAAACAGTTGTGGGCCTTAACACCTCTGGTAATCGATCGATTACTGGTATTAATGATGCAACATTTGTATTTCCATCTAAATATGCACGTTTTTGAGCAGGAAATTGTTTAACTGAAGCATCATATGGCTTTTTAGTTTCTAGCCATGACTTTATTACCAGTTTTTCTTTCTCTAAAATGATCTCAAGATCTTGCTTTTCTTGAATCAATTGTTCAGTTACCAGAACCTGGGCTTGAAATGCCAGTTCAATGTCTTGAAGCTCTTTTAATTTTGATTTTAAAGCATTTATTTCAGAAGAATCTGTTTCTAGACCATTTACACAATCAGATCTAACAGTTTCTACAAAAATTAAATCAGAATTTAAAGCTTCAGCAATGTCCAGTTTTAGTTCTTGGTCAGTTGCATTATCATAATCACTAACCTTTTTAATAACAATGTCCACCCATCGTCCAGATGTGACATCTTCCTTCACCAGGTGCTCATCAACTTCCAGAGCCATGTAACAGCAATCTCTTTCTTCTTCTTCATCAACAGATGAGTCATCAGAAGGAACCCACTTCTCTTCAGTTGTAGCAATCATGCACTTATTATTGTCTTCAATTTGTTGTGCCATGAGAGCAATTTGGGCCTTAAGCTTTTTATATTTCATTTTATAGCTATCATCAGGCTTATTATTAGAAGAGAATGGACCAGGCTTGGATGCAAACTGGTTGGACCTGCACTCTTTCATGAAATGACCCTTTTTGCCACACTTAAAGCATGTCAAATTGGTCTTGTCAGTGGAAGAACTGGATGCAAATTGTCCAGATGGCTTATTTGCTCTTGCTTTGAAACGGTTAAACGTTTTAGCAATCATTGCAATAAGGTCATCATCTTCAGTTTCATCACAACAGTCTGGAGAGATTTGACTGGCCTCTCCAGAATCCATAAGTTCAGACACCATCTTCTTCATAGAAAATACATTCTCAGAAGATATCAGTGCTGTACTTGGTGGTTCAGAATAACTAACCACTTTAGGAGTACTGGAGGCATGGTTAAAAGCATCTTGTTCTGCAACCACTCTCTGGGCTTGATTTTCTTCAGTGTACCTGAAGGCTCCATATAGAGTTGAGAGAGTGTGTGTGTGCAGAGTTTTACCTTGTCGTAAAACAAGTATCATGTGAGACCATTTGGTGGGCAGAATGTCACAAAATTTCTCCAGAAGTATATCCTTGTCCTTCTCAACCCCAAGACCTCTCAATTGGTTTATGATACTCATAAATCTGGTGTAAGTACCAGTGAGAGACTCGTTAGGTTGAGCAAAAAATGACTCATACCTCTTGTTTAAGGAGACCTTTCTGGTGACAATGGTGTCATCTCCTCCTTCATGTTGGTTAAGTAGCTCATCCCACATGGTTTTGGCACTAGGAAAAAGAACTAGTGTGGGAATTAGGGTTTCTGGAACGGCCCCGAGGATCATGTTTTTAAGGAGGGTGTCAAGATTCACCAATCTCCTCTCCTCTTCTGACCAATGTTCCTCCCTCTTTTCCCTTCCCCTTCTAGATCCAGAAGGATCAAGAAGTGGATTGAGAGGTGATGTAGGTACATATGGACCTTCGTTTAAGATCTTCATCATGTTCCTCTCAATACCAGTGACATGCAAAATCATCCTAGCTTTCCACGTACCAAATTCATCACTGTTCCCACTGAATTTAGGAACAGGATTATTCGAGTAGTGCACATGCACGTGTGGAGAAGCAGGAGTAGGAGGAGGAGGTGGAGGATTAGTGTTATTAACGTTTTGTGGTTCATTTTGATCATGAATATTTACATTAGGATCGGGACCAAGACTAAAACCTTGTGTATTTTCTTGGTTAGCCATCAAGAACAGATCTAGGCAATGATTAGCCTTCTGCTCTGATACCAAATGTGAGTCCCTTAAATTACGAGATGGTTAACCAATAGAAAGTGTAAAATACAACAAGTCTAATAATCACTAGATATGGACTAGTATTACTTGTAAATAAAGATGCAAGATATATAAACAAAGTAATACAAGACTTAAAGCAATAAACAAATAAAGTGGACCATTATGTATGTTTCATGGGTATTTCATTTTATAGCTATCATCAGGCTTATTATTAGAAGAGAATGGACCAGGCTTGGATGCAAACTGGTTGGACCTGCACTCTTTCATGAAATGACCCTTTTTGCCACACTTAAAGCATGTCAAATTGGTCTTGTCAGTGGAAGAACTGGATGCAAATTGTCCAGATGGCTTATTTGCTCTTGCTTTGAAACGGTTAAACGTTTTAGCAATCATTGCAATAAGGTCATCATCTTCAGTTTCATCACAACAGTCTGGAGAGATTTGACTGGCCTCTCCAGAATCCATAAGTTCAGACACCATCTTCTTCATAGAAAATACATTCTCAGAAGATATCAGTGCTGTACTTGGTGGTTCAGAATAACTAACCACTTTAGGAGTACTGGAGGCATGGTTAAAAGCATCTTGTTCTGCAACCACTCTCTGGGCTTGATTTTCTTCAGTGTACCTGAAGGCTCCATATAGAGTTGAGAGAGTGTGTGTGTGCAGAGTTTTACCTTGTCGTAAAACAAGTATCATGTGAGACCATTTGGTGGGCAGAATGTCACAAAATTTCTCCAGAAGTATATCCTTGTCCTTCTCAACCCCAAGACCTCTCAATTGGTTTATGATACTCATAAATCTGGTGTAAGTACCAGTGAGAGACTCGTTAGGTTGAGCAAAAAATGACTCATACCTCTTGTTTAAGGAGACCTTTCTGGTGACAATGGTGTCATCTCCTCCTTCATGTTGGTTAAGTAGCTCATCCCACATGGTTTTAGCAAAAAATGACTCATACCTCTTGTTTAAGGAGACCTTTCTGGTGACAATGGTGTCATCTCCTCCTTCATGTTGGTTAAGTAGCTCATCCCACATGGTTTTGGCACTAGGAAAAAGAACTAGTGTGGGAATTAGGGTTTCTGGAACGGCCCCGAGGATCATGTTTTTAAGGAGGGTGTCAAGATTCACCAGTCTCCTCTCCTCTTCTGACCAATGTTCCTCCCTCTTTTCCCTTCCCCTTCTAGATCCAGAAGGATCAAGAAGTGGATTGAGAGGTGATGTAGGTACATATGGACCTTCGTTTAAGATCTTCATCATGTTCCTCTCAATACCAGTGACATGCAAAATCATCCTAGCTTTCCACGTACCAAATTCATCACTGTTCCCACTGAATTTAGGAACAGGATTATTCGAGTAGTGCACATGCACGTGTGGAGAAGCAGGAGTAGGAGGAGGAGGTGGAGGATTAGTGTTATTAACGTTTTGTGGTTCATTTTGATCATGAATATTTACATTAGGATCGGGACCAAGACTAAAACCTTGTGTATTTTCTTGGTTAGCCATCAAGAACAGATCTAGGCAATGATTAGCCTTCTGCTCTGATACCAAATGTGAGTCCCTTAAATAACGAGATGGTTAACCAATAGAAAGTGTAAAATACAACAAGTCTAATAATCACTAGATATGGACTAGTATTACTTGTAAATAAAGATGCAAGATATATAAACAAAGTAATACAAGACTTAAAGAAACAAAGTAATACAAGACTTAAAGCAATAAACAAATAAAGTGGACCATTATGTATGTTTCATGGGTATTTCATTTATTGATGTTTAAATAAAATACAAGGTTGTTGCGGAATCAAGATAACACAATTAAGTGAGTATCCTAACAACCTATGATTACAAATGATCTATATTTGTCAAATAGCTCTTTAGGATCGAGATACTTAAAGTTGTGAAGTATCCCTGTTTAAGATCGAGAGTATTTTAGACAAATTCACTTTCTTGCAAGGTGTATGCTAAAAAGTATTTTTGTTCAAGGAATGACTTAGTATTTATAGGCAACAAATTCACCAGTGAATTTGTGCCGTACAAATATGGTTGTATACATTTAATGATCCGACAAGAACATTAAATGTATTAGATAAGAATAAGGATAAAGTCACATCAAGTGCAAGTGTATCCTTATTACCCAACCACCTTAACACACGTATACTTTTGTTAAAGAACAAGTGGATTGTTCTTTGGAAAGTGTGTTAAAGGCTAAAGTCAATCCTCGATATTAGTGTTCAGACTTGCAGGATCTAGAACACTAACAATCCTCCAGTGTGCAGATCTGGTAAGACTTTCCAGTGGACTCCGCCATTTGTTAAGTCTTCTTCCTTCAGACTTCAGTCTTTGACTTCAGTCAGAATGTCTTCAGTAGAGTAGATCTGGACTGGGGTGAAGTCTTCAGTGAGCTAATCTGGAGAATGCTCCAGATTACCTGTACAAGTAAATGCTCACTAGTCTTCAATTATTTCTGGACAAATCTTCAGAGGGACTCCAGATTCCAAGTCTGGAGTAGGTCCAGTAGAATATGTTTTCTGGTCAGATCTTCAGTGAGGCTCCAGTAGTCGGGTCTGGAGCGAGACCAGCAAAACAAGTTTCTTAACAAACCTAAATAAGGTTCCAGTAGTCCAGTCTGGAGCCAGTCCAGTAAGTCTGGACTAAATCTGGACCTAACATTTCCTTTTTACACTAAACCCTAAAAATTACCACCACCACCATTAGGTCGATCCGAGCACCAAAGCGGCTTCGCCACTCCCTTTTTCCGGTCACCTGCCACGGGTCTTTTCCGCACGGGTCCTGCCACGTTTTATGTTTGATGGTACGTTATATGCAAAATGTATATTAAAAAGTATTTTTGTTCAAGGAATGACTTAGTATTTATAGGCAACAAATTCACCAGTGAATTTGTGCCGTACAAATATGGTTGTATACATTTAATGATCCGACAAGAACATTAAATGTATTAGATAAGAATAAGGATAAAGTCACATCAAGTGCAAGTGTATCCTTATTACCCAACCACCTTAACACACGTATACTTTTGTTAAAGAACAAGTGGATTGTTCTTTGGAAAGTGTGTTAAAGGCTAAAGTCAATCCTCGATATTAGTGTTCAGACTTGCAGGATCTAGAACACTAACAATCCTCCAGTGTGCAGATCTGGTAAGACTTTCCAGTGGACTCCGCCATTTGTTAAGTCTTCCTTTTATATTCCAGTTATGGTAAAAAAAAAGTGTTGGTTGAAATAGCTATATTTAGTTTTGTGCTTTTCTGCATGTTTTTATATGGACTCTAGGATTCCTTGTTGCTGCTATGTTATCTTATGTTCTCTTTTATGTTAGTATGGCATTATGCCTAACCTTTGATCCCCTGCGTGGGAGTTGGATTATGCTTTATTTGTGTTTGTATTTATGTTGAATGCTTGTGTTAATCTATGTTAAGGATTTCAATATTTTGTGGATTCATTTAGTCTTCCTATGTAATATCCATGACGTGTGTACTATGTGTTGCATCCTGAGTTTTCCGCCTTAGTCGGGGTGTGATAGTTACAGAATGGTATCAGAGCCTAGGTTTTAGAGAATTAGGTGGTTTGGCCTAGACTAAAACCTAAGCACCCGCATATAGTATATTTCATAGGAAACTATGTGTGCATTGCTATATGTGAATTATATGGATAGCTTGCGGATAAATTGAGAAATTTTTAACGATGACTTTATTCAGTGTTTCAAAGGCTTTGAAAATGTTTGCCAACACTAATGTCGAGTTTTTAAAACGTTAACTTTCTAAAGGTACCATGAAAGCTTGAGTGTAACTACATGTTTTCAAGTGACTTATTTTTGGAAATTCTCAAGATCTAAACTTCTTACAAAACTTGTGGTTACATGCTTTCTTAAATGCAATTATTTCTTAAATGGTTGGCAAAGTTCGAATATAAAATTTTCCATTTTGCAAGTTTGCAAATATTTTTGGAAATCATATTATAAAAATCCAAATGAATACTTTTGAAGCTTCTGTGATGGTAACAAGGTTGGAGATTTTACAAGTATATGCTAATTGTGCTTTTGCGTAGGAAACTTTGAGGTGAAACCTATGTGAAGTGGTTGATATATGCTTAGATGGCCATAAGTGAGATTAAGCAAGCGTATATTGGGGAATGATAACAAATTTGAGAAGATAAATTTGTATATTCAGATACTAAAGGATTTTATTTAAAAGTGGTGAGTTCGTTACTTTCAAAAGCTAACCATATGTGAGTAAGAATTATGTACATGATCGTTGTACTTTGTGTTTACTTGCATCATTATTTGGTTGAACTAAAGTATGAAGGAATAAAAGGAACATGTTTTGTGTGATTCTTGTGAGACGAGTTTCAGACACTTACTTGTATTAATTGGAATCTTTTGAGATGCTAGATACTTGGGATGGATTCCCGTTGTGACGCTTGATACTTACGCATGATTGGTGTCCCTTGGGGACTTGTGAGCTTGGTTGTGCGCACACCTCGTCAATCGTGTGTCCCGTGGGGACTTGTGAGCTTGGTAAACATCGGTAGGATACTTGATTCTTCCGCACGATTGGTGTCCCTCGTGGACTTGTGAGCTTCTTATGATGTTACACTCGCTAATCATGTGTGTGGGAGTGTGCTCCGCATGATTGGTGTCCCATGGGGACTTGTGAGCTTGGTTTGGTGTAACATCCACTAATCATGTGTCTTGTGGGGACTTGTGAGCTTTGTGATCTTATGGCTATGGTTGTTTGTTGATTGTGATCTTGATTATTGATGCTTAATGTAGTTATATGTGGTGTGAAACATGTATTGTGTGGAACGATTTCTTGGTGGAACAAAATTTTGCGTGGTCGATGATAGAATGTGGAATTTGTTGTGTGTATTTATTTATAGCAAAGTGAAGTTATGACATTAACGTAGTATAACAGTGTGGCAACCCTAAAACCGCCCGATCAACGGTTTTACGGTCACCCAGTGGTATATGCAAGTTAATGGCATCACGGATTGCACATGCTTGGCCTAGAGTATAGTAGGTAACCGGTATGCTTAATGGGTGTTGATTGGGTGGAGGGAAAGCCGCTGGTATCACCTGTATACAAACCCAATCAATACCTAGAGGGCATATCGGATTCGAACTATATTTTAAACCACTTGTTCTCTTGTATGCTTATTTGTGTAATGTGTTTGGATATGGATGCTTGGTTTTGATGATGGAATGGCATGTTGTTTCGTATGATTGAGTAACGTATATGTTATGCTTGTGTGATGTGTATGTATGTATGGCCCGTGGTGATCACGTTGAGGTCATGTTCACGGTCATGTAGATGTTGTAACTGTTGTTGTTGTTGTTGTTGTTGTTGTTGTTGTTGTTGTTGTTGTTGTTGTTGTTGTTGTTGTTGTTGTTGTTGTTGTTGTTGTTGCTGTTGTTGTTGCTGTTGTTGTTGTTGTTGTTGTTGTTGTTGTTGTTGTTGTTGTTGTTGTTGTTGTTGTTGTTGTTGTTGTTGTTGTTGTTGTTGTTGTTGTTGTTGTTGTTGTTGTTGTTGTTGTTGTTGTTGTTGTTGTTGTTGTTGTTGTTGTTGTTGTTGTTGTTGTTGTTGTTGTTGTTGTTGTTGTTGTTGTTGTTGTTGTTGTTGTTGTTGTTGTTGTTGTTGTTGTTGTTGTTGTTGTTGTTGTTGTTGTTGTTGTTGTTGTTGTTGTTGTTGTTGTTGTTGTTGTTGTTGTTGTTGTTGTTGTTGTTGTTGTTGTTGTTGTTGTTGTTGTTGTTGTTGTTGTTGTTGTTGTTGTTGTTGTTGTTGTTGTTGTTGTTGTTGTTGTTGTTGTTGTTGTTGTTGTTGTTGTTGTTGTTGTTGTTGTTGTTGTTGTTGTTGTTGTTGTTGTTGTTGTTGTTGTTGTTGTTGTTGTTGTTGTTGTTGTTGTTGTTGTTGTTGTTGTTGTTGTTGTTGTTGTTGTTGTTGTTGTTGTTGTTGTTGTTGTTGTTGTTGTTGTTGTTGTTGTTGTTGTTGTTGTTGTTGTTGTTGTTGTTGTTGTTGTTGTTGTTGTTGTTGTTGTTGTTGTTGTTGTTGTTGTTGTTGTTGTTGTTGTTGTTGTTGTTGTTGTTGTTGTTGTTGTTGTTGTTGTTGTTGTTGTTGTTGTTGTTGTTGTTGTTGTTGTTGTTGTTGTTGTTGTTGTTGTTGTTGTTGTTGTTGTTGTTGTTGTTGTTGTTGTTGTTGTTGTTGTTGTTGTTGTTGTTGTTGTTGTTGTTGTTGTTGTTGTTGTTGTTGTTGTTGTTGTTGTTGTTGTTGTTGTTGTTGTTGTTGTTGTTGTTGTTGTTGTTGTTGTTGTTGTTGTTGTTGTTGTTGTTGTTGTTGTTGTTGTTGTTGTTGTTGTTGTTGTTGTTGTTGTTGTTGTTGTTGTTGTTGTTGTTGTTGTTGTTGTTGTTGTTGTTGTTGTTGTTGTTGTTGTTGTTGTTGTTGTTGTTGTTGTTGTTGTTGTTGTTGTTGTTGTTGTTGTTGTTGTTGTTGTTGTTGTTGTTGTTGTTGTTGTTGTTGTTGTTGTTGTTGTTGTTGTTGTTGTTGTTGTTGTTGTTGTTGTTGTTGTTGTTGTTGTTGTTGTTGTTGTTGTTGTTGTTGTTGTTGTTGTTGTTGTTGTTGTTGTTGTTGTTGTTGTTGTTGTTGTTGTTGTTGTTGTTGTTGTTGTTGTTGTTGTTGTTGTTGTTGTTGTTGTTGTTGTTGTTGTTGTTGTTGTTGTTGTTGTTGTTGTTGTTGTTGTTGTTGTTGTTGTTGTTGTTGTTGTTGTTGTTGTTGTTGTTGTTGTTGTTGTTGTTGTTGTTGTTGTTGTTGTTGTTGTTGTTGTTGTTGTTGTTGTTGTTGTTGTTGTTGTTGTTGTTGTTGTTGTTGTTGTTGTTGTTGTTGTTGTTGTTGTTGTTGTTGTTGTTGTTGTTGTTGTTGTTGTTGTTGTTGTTGTTGTTGTTGTTGTTGTTGTTGTTGTTGTTGTTGTTGTTGTTGTTGTTGTTGTTGTTGTTGTTGTTGTTGTTGTTGTTGTTGTTGTTGTTGTTGTTGTTGTTGTTGTTGTTGTTGTTGTTGTTGTTGTTGTTGTTGTTGTTGTTGTTGTTGTTGTTGTTGTTGTTGTTGTTGTTGTTGTTGTTGTTGTTGTTGTTGTTGTTGTTGTTGTTGTTGTTGTTGTTGTTGTTGTTGTTGTTGTTGTTGTTGTTGTTGTTGTTGTTGTTGTTGTTGTTGTTGTTGTTGTTGTTGTTGTTGTTGTTGTTGTTGTTGTTGTTGTTGTTGTTGTTGTTGTTGTTGTTGTTGTTGTTGTTGTTGTTGTTGTTGTTGTTGTTGTTGTTGTTGTTGTTGTTGTTGCCTAACTAATTTGGTGGAATAAATCGTTAGGACTTGAAAATGCATGCGTAAAGGTAGTTGGCATCTTGGACAATTATGTGTATAGGTTGTCATGCTAGCCTAATTGCCTAAATATGTCTTGGTCATGTTGCCTAAATAGATAGTTAGAAATTGAAGATGCATGCATAGATGTATTTGGTATCATGGACAAGTGTATATATTGGCATGGCGGTTAGATACTTTGCTAAGTCTCATCCTTGTCTACCATGTGGATTATATGACTTAGTTGGTAACGTGTGCATTAAGCATCGTTGTATTATGATTTTGGGGGAAACTTCGTTATGTTATATGCCCTAAGATTAAACCTTAGGATGATACTTGAGTAGCTACGGTGAGGTGACCGCATGAGGGCGACAACGAGTAAATAACGAATATATCATGAGTCTTGATGCAACTATAAAATTCTTCTATATGTGAGAAGGAACGACTTTGGTTAGGCTAACCATAAATTTGAGTAAATAAGTTGGCGTTTAAAATTCTAACTAATGTGAAAATTATTTGGACGTGAGCATCGCGTAATAAAGTGAAGTGGGCACGACCCCGGGTAGTATATATATATATATATACGGTTGGTAAAAGTTGATCAAAATGAACGCCTAACTTAATGCGGAATCGAGAGTTCATACGCATGGGAACGATGGGCCAGATGAGGGTCATAGTGCGAGTCATACGTGAGATGTGAGAAGTTTGAGTACTTGTAGTGCGCAACTCTCGACTCTTCTCGACCTTAAATGGATCACTAGATCGTCTTCTACCACATAAAGGAAGGTGCCGTCAGGATTGGATGTTGTGAATAAAAATCCCTCCCATTGGGAAATTGATTTCCAGAATGGGAGCAAACGTTTGGCTTCAGTGAACGAGCCGCCGACCAACAGGTGAAACAAGTCACGAGTGCGCTGACTGTATGTCAAATCGTCATAATAAGTGTTACCTATCTATAACTAAATGAACTTAAATGTAAGCCGAGCGGGCAAGAACTTTAATCGTGATACGAATGGGGCAATAAATCGGAGCACTTGGAGGTGTCTATAAACTCGTTTGTGAAAGTGGAATTATAACTCAGAGATCGATGGATCATGGCAAGAGATTCTAACACTTGGTATGAAGGATGCGTACGACGTCACCTGGTCTTAATAATCTAACGAATTATAACCAAGAATCTTATTACCTAAAACGACATCTATAATCGAATGAATTTTACTAGTACATGGTGAGATCTTTTTGGACATAGGTGGTGAAATTTTAATGGGAGTGAATCCAAAAGATTTTCGCAAAGTGGTCTTGGGGATTCTTAATATCATTGTGGAACATAAGGCAAGATATGAAAGAATTTTGTTAACTATATTCTTTTCAACTCAAGTAGATCGCTTTAGACTTATAAAGCATGCAAATGATAAGTCGAGAGTGAATGGGAATTCTTTTAACTGGGGAATTCCCTTAGACGTCAAAATAAAATCTCGACCTGGGGAGATTCTTCCTTAACTGGGGAATCAACCCAGAGATGTGTGGAGCAGAACGATTTGGAAAACATAACGATTTGAGCTGTTTAGCTTTCGAGTTTTATTCGAATTCTTCACACATGAGTGGAATCATAGACTCGCACGTATGTTGAACGAGATTACTTACTACAAATGTTTGGGCAAATATATTGACCCGTAAGAATCTACTACTATTAACTGTTGGAATGACATCATAGATCGTTGTGCAATCCGAGCTAGGTGAGGTTGAGAACCTCCCGTCAGATTTCTGTTAGTAATGATGAGTGTGAAGGTATTAGGGGGATTTGA